>JBAIAA010000682.1:35000-635000 GCA_037893245.1 Crossaster papposus | reverse complement strand
CCTCAAGAAAAGTAACGAGAGAGTTAGGGTTAAACAACAAATCTTTTCAAATCTTGACCTCGTAAAAAAATCAACAAAGATTTGAATTTTGTCCAAAAACAAAACATTTCTGCAAATTTATCATCATGAGAAGAGACTGTCTTTTGTAAAATAACCTAACATTCCTAACGGAAGATAAAAATATCTTTGCAAAACTCCTAATATTTACAGCTGTTCGATACATGGTTTAGTGTTTTACTAAATCTACTATAGTCATTTATGTATATAGTATTTGTGACCTCCAACGAAACCCGGACAAAATTGACAATTTTAGTTTTTTTCAAATTCTTTAGGTTCTCAGCTTTAAAATGATGTATTATTTACATATGTACCCCCACCCTATCTCCCCTGGGGGAAGGAATTAGTGATAAAACCCTGACAACCTAATTATGAGATAAACAGCTTTGAAGTTCAGAAAAGTAAATTATTTCTATACACAATTGTTTCACAGAATCGACCAAAAACAAAAATTCTGGATGACGGATTATGTTAAAGTTTGGGGAGATTGAAGAATAATAGTTTCGTGATTCAGAAAAAAACCGAAACCTCAAAATGGTAAAATCTACCTTGAAATGACTTTACGAGTACATTGTAATAAAACACATTGTGCGACTTTGTCCGGGTTTCGTTGAAACAGGTCACATTTGTGACTGGCTCTACAAAAAAGGTATTAAGTTGCGCTGTGCATTAACATGTAATGGCCCGCCCAATGTTGAAACATTCACGAGAGATTCTACAACAGAGCCGGCTATTTTAAAGCCCGTTTTCTCAGTAATGTAATAATCAATATGTAAACACGTCATATCTCCTGTGCAGCTCTATTATATACCAAATGAAAGCTGATGTTTTGGGTTTGCCAACCATGTATATAACATCTGTGAATTTATTTTGAGTGAACTCTGTATTTGTACCAAGAAAATTGCATCATTTTAGTGCCTCGGCATTTTTTTTTTTTAACGAAAAAGACCTTTTAAAAACACTTTGTGTTCAGTGTTTTTTTTCTCTCCAAACTGGCCCATATCGTTTTATTTACTTCCGCTAGCAAATACTGATAAGTCTTCCTCCTCTCGAATTCCCATGCTCTGAAAAAAACAAAAAATTACTCGTCGTTAATGGTAATTACTAAAGTCACTCACTAACACTTTTTTGGTGTAACTTAAAATATTATCTTTAATCCATAAAACCCCGAGGTGTAAACATTTGTAATGAAATTAAGTAAAATTCCAGCCACAAAGAATATGTGTAGATATTTAATCCATAATTTAACGTAGGTTTTTTGTTCGTATCAATGTCTCGATTTAAAAAATAACACTTTTTATATAGTTATGAAAATACATTTTTTTTTTGCGAAGGAAAGTAAAAAAGAAAAATACGGCTAATCACGGAGACTTACCTTGCGGATAAACTGCGGCGTAACCGATATTTCCTGCTCCATCTGTCGTAACTTCTCATCGAGGAGAATGCATTCCCGCATCTTAAAGAGACAAATTTAAAATGCCGTCAAAATTTAGTACAAATAGTAACTCCAGTCCCAAGGAGCCCACAACATTCTAGTCAATTTACTCAGAATAGCCATTCATCTGGGTTACACAATAGGCACTCCTATACAACAGCACTGCCCGACACTCTGGTACAAGCACAAACTGAACCAGTTCGTGTCAAAGGACGTGTATACCCGCAAAGTTTGGCCAGAATTCAAAACGGATGACGGATAAACACGTCTCAAGCACGGCTGGAAATATCCGCCATCATCCGGCTCACAGCGAGCGACTAGGCCGGAACTATCAGGGTGTGCTACCCACAGAATGCGGCATGAACCCATCTCGGTTCGCAGTTTGTGAAAAACAATCCCGCACCTGGGCCCGGTCAATGTCAAAATAATCCCGCCTCGACCTGGTTCATCGACATCTGAATGACGTTAACTATTAATTACCTCTCCTTCCAAGTGTTTTAGTAGTGACGGGTTATCGTACTTCTCTGGGTTGTCATGGAAACTGACCATACCATCTTTCTTACTGATGGTCGCGTAAATTTGCCCTTCTTCAATCTGACGAAAAAAGAAAAAAAAATCGTGAAAAGTTGTCCAAGTTTTGAACTTACTTTAAAACTAAATAAAACCAAAAGGCTAATTTTTGTTGTTGCCCAGTATAGGTTAGTGAAGCAACCCATTTTGGACAGAAAAAAAGTTTTGCCCTGAGCGTGCTATTTCAAAATCGCCTCTTTAATGTGAGCTTTTTCTTCCAAACAATGCCCTTTTAGGTTTAATAATTTTACAGGGTATTTGATAACAGTCAGGTTGGCGTAGCGGTTCTTTCCTCGCCTTCCACCACTGTGACCCGGGTTCGAATCCGACCTGAGCCAATATGTGGATTGGGTTTTCAGTCCCTGCCTGACTCCGTAGGTTTCCCCAGGATATTGTTCTGAGGTTTTCCTCCCACCTCTCAAACTGTACCTTCTTCTCATTGTCTTCTCTCCACAGGTTTCTTCAGGCTTACGAGCTACAGTGCCTTTTGAGCGATCCTTGGTTTCATTACCAGAAAGAATAAATAATCTTTAAGCAATGCTCGTGTCATAAAATTGATGGCTACTTTTTTTTTTCTGTGCGATTAGAAATAATCCTTCGTGACTTTAACCTTTTACAAAAGTCAACGTGTTTTTTTATGTTCTTACCATAGACAGCACGTGCAGTTCTGCTTCTTTTGCAGAGTTAAGATGTACGCGTCTCGCGATATCGCTTAAAGACAACGTCAAGAAAGTCTATCGCGTGAACAAAACAAAGTCAATAATTATGAATTACTTTCATTTTGTTTTGTTGGTTTATTTACCCAAAATGCCAAATTGTTTTAAAGCCGTGTTACCATTGGACTTTGTTACGCGGAAATGTTTATTTATCTTGCGAGTCCGGCAGAATGTCGCACATTGCTAGTGTCGATAAATGTCCGTGGCTAGCTGTGAGGAAAATGTCCGCGACCGTTTTCACCTCGGCCTGGTAGTTTTAAATCACCTTTGCGGTAAGTTAACAGGGATGTTAGTCTACCACGTGTTCCCATTAGATGTAATGTGGTAAATTGACCCAAACAAATTTAAATAGGAACACAGTTTAAATTGAATGCAGTGATTACAAAGATTTTTTTTTTTTTTAATTATTAAAAAAAAGAAAATATCTTTGTTTAATTTATATAACTTTTGGACAATTTTCCTAAAACCAAACAATTGTATGAACTTTTTATGTGCATTTTTCTAAGATTAAATAACTTTAAAAAGGACCATAATTCTATTGTATAGTGACCAAGCGAAGAACAAAATATTCAACAATTATTTGATCGTAAGTTTTAAGTTTCCTACCTTTGTAAGTCTCTGAATGTTTTTGGCAAACATTGATGTAACGACTTGCTTGACTAATCCCATGTTCTGTTCCTAAACAAACAACGAAACAAAAAACACTGCATACTCGTTTTGAACTGAAGTTCTACGATTGTAGGGTTCGAGGTTAGGGTGCGTGTGTGCCCTTGGGCAAGGTACTTTGTCACGCTTTGCTTCTCTCCACCCAGGAGTAAATGGGTACCTGTGAGGGCAGAGATGGTTATTGTGGTAGATTTAGCTGCTTTGCACCGAAATGGCAGCATCGAGCTGTATACTCCCCAGGGAGCCGAGATGATATTTGGAATGTTGCATGGGCCCAATGATCAGGGGTAATAACGATTGAGAGCCCCAATCCTGGTGGATATGCGTGCGGTTTATTTATAAGCATTATGACTTTAATCTTTACTTACCCTTGTGAACTGCTCTGTGTGCTTGATAATGACCGCCCTTATTTCCTGGGGATTGTTGGTGGAGTAAGAGTTGGCTAGCTCATGGTAGGGTTGGCTCAGTGGCTGCATAATGACGTCACAGACAAATCATAAGATATCACAAAATGTCACAAGACAACACAGACAAATCATAAGACAGGTCACAAGGCATCACAAAATTATAAGCCAGGTCACAAGAAATCACGGACAAATCATAGGGAAAAATCATAAGACAGGTCACAATATATCACAGACAAATCATAAGGCAGATAACAAGAAATCAGACAAATCATAAGACAGGTCACAAGGCGTCACGGACAAATCATAAGACAGGTCACAAGGCGTCACGGACAAATCATAGGGAAAAGTCATAAGACAACACAGATAAATCATAAGACAGGTCACAAGAAATCACAGACAAATCATAAGGCAGGTCACAAGAAATCACAGACAATTCACAAGACATATGCGCCCTACCTTGATGAAGCGACCAACGACCAGTGACGTATACTTGGGTAGGACTGTTAACTTGCCGTGATGAATTAAGGAAACCACAATGTATTTTTTGTAAGCTTCTAACATGATGTGGCTAACTGCTTGACTGGGTGTTGTGATCGCCTACAAAAAAAAATAAAAAAAAAAATAAAAATAAAGTTTACTTTAAATATAACCTTCTTACATTCCCCTATTTGGGAGATCTGGGCAGTTAGGCCTTGTGCACAAAGTCCATCGAATTCAGTCCGTAAGAATTCTTACAAAAATCAGAAGTGGGGGTATGGGGAACCAGACTTAGTCTGTTGTGCATAACAATAAAACAAATTAAAAATAATAATATGCTGTACATTCGCTTAAAAAAAAAAAAAAAAAATTTAAAGTTTGCAAATCCCCTTCCCCAAAAATAGTTTTGCAGTAAATAAACCCTTAACCACAAATCACAACTTACGACTTCAAAAAAGTAGACCGCCCTCCCCCATTTCTTAAGGGCGGCGTAGATCATGCCGCCGTAATAGTAGTAACAAAGGAAATGTGTCGCGTCGAACAGTCCACCCTGCGAAAAAAACCAACAAAAACTCAAGCACACGTCTTAGGATTATGGGGAAATTTCGGTACATGTACTAAAAAAGGTAGAATATACCATTTGCAGATATCAACAATTTTTACTACTGAATTTATTTGTTTGAGAGTAAATAATGATTCTAGGCATCACGTAACGGTCTCTCAAGCAAAAGAAATAGGTAGATTATGAATTATTATTATTATTACAATTTTTTTTTTTACCTCTTGACTAATATCTGTGATGTCCACATCTAAAAATGGAACAGCTGGCTTCATACACTTGGCTAGCAAACATAACTGGCGATGACAACAATTAAAATAAAGAAAACAAAGTTTTAATAAAATATTGAATTAAATTCTTGCAATTTAATATACATGACGATTCCACACGAAAGAGAGATCGTTTTGGTTAGGTACCAACAAGATGAAATGTAGTTATAACCAGTTCGCGCCGGGATTATTTTAACATCACCGAGCCGGCGCGCAGGATTATTTTTAACGTAACTTGATCCGAGGCGGGTTCAGGCCGATGGTACCGGGAAGCACACCCACGCATTTTCGGCCTTGCTCGCTGCTGACAGATTTTTCCGGCCTTGCTCGCTGCCGACAGACATTTCTTGCCTTGCTCGCTGGTGACAGACATTTCCGGCCTTGCTCGCTGCTGACAGACATTTCCGGCCTTGCTCGCTACTGACAGACATTTCCGGCCTTGCTCGCTGCCGACAGACATTTCCGGCCTTGCTCGTGACGTGTTTATGCGTCATTCGTTTTGAATCTTGAAATAAACTTTGCGTGTATATACGTCTTCCGGCGCGAACTGGTTAAAGATCTGTACCTGGCAGAGATCCGCGTGGACAGATGTCAGCTGGGCAGAGTGCATCTGGATCTTACTGATCGCTTTACAAAGAATCTCGATCCCTCGGATAAATTGCTTCTTCTCAATCAACACACGGGTGAACTGGTGGGCTAAGGTTCCATCTAATACAGACACAGAAATCGGTCGTTAGTTCAGTTTAATTTTAGCGCAAGCCCCATAAATGTGGCCCAAATACTAAACTTCCACATTGTGAACCCGTTGCTATGGTCCCCGTAAAATAAGAATAGGACAATTTTGTTTCACTTGAGAATCATCCATAGACTTTTCTTATAATTTTGGGGACAATTTGGGAAATGTTTGTCTAGAAACGACCACGATAAAATGGAAACCGTGGAAATCCTTTTAAACTTACAGCTGTCTGTCGCAAAACGGACTTGTTCCCCGTTACACATGCTAAAGAAAAGCTGCGTCTGGGAAAACAGCATTTCGAAGTCCGGCGCAGAGCCCGACAAGAGAGTGAATTTTACATTGCTGGAGAGAGATAAAAACAAAACCAAGAGGTAATTTAATTATTAGAGGTTAGTTTTCAAGTTTCCTTATTTTTTAAGGGAAGTAGAGTCTTAGATTTTGATCAGCGACACTTACAGAACGGCTAGGACGCCCAGGGAATGTAGCTGTGGATCCAACGTCTCTAAGATCATGTCAAGATTGGAGGCGTTCTTCTTAAGAAGCTCTAAACTCTTGTTAATCTCCTCACACAACTGGGCAAACTGTCCTGAGACAGTGGAACAAGTTTGGTAGAAAAGAACAAGAATAACAAATTAATGAAATGTGCCATCTCCCTAACCATGGGCAACAACACACGTACAAACTTATCGCGGAAATTCCCATATGCAAATTAGGTGAACAGCGCCGCTCATTATGACGTCATCGTACGTTCTCGCTTTACGCGCGTCATCGCCTTCGGCCACTTCCGGGTACGGACTCGCTTCAGTTTTATGAATGAAATCATTATGCATCGGGTACTGCACATGCGTAGTGATGGTATGAGAAAAAGCTAAGATGGCCGCTGTCTAGTGCTGAAAAAAGCTTCCGAATCAGTGAAGTTTTGGGTGAGTTATGACAGTTTAAAAACTTTTTGCGTCTTCCTTTTTTGGAACTCAAAGTTCTTACTGTCTCAGAGAGCCATGATATTTGTAATAATGTTATTCTTTCTCACGAATTTTTTTTGGAAATCAAGCGATTTAGTTTCGAATAGTTCATTTGTTTAGCTGTCGAATGGTGTTACACACGTGGGTGGTCGGATTGATAGCGCGATGGTCGCGAGCAATATGCATGGCCATTTTTAGATGAAACTCCCAAAATTTGACAATAATTCGGTCGACCCCCGCGTCGATGCATTGTTATGGAAATTGAGCGGCGGCGCATCGTTAAAAATAGAATGACTGGAGGGGGAATGACCAGCAAATTGGCGGGACAATCTTACGTCACAAAAGTCACTGATAATTTTGGGCGTCAAATGAGTGCAAGTGCGCAGGCGTGCAAATTCCCGCATGATTTATGGGACAGGTTTGTACGTGCACTACACAATCGCCACGATCACTATAAATTCGTAAAGCATTATTTAGCTTAAATTTCTGCTGGACCAGTGTCAGTGAAGGGTAAAAGTTTGCCAGGGGTAGGTTTTATCACGAATCTAGTGCAGTACGAATCAAGTGCAAATGAAGCCATATCGTTGAACGTTAACTTTCTGTATTCTTACAAAAGTAGGATACCGCCACAAATGCGGCCTAGATTTGTGTATACTTACCCTCTGTTGATAGAGTAACAACAGAGTTCACAAAACCTTCCACTTGTGATGCCATTTTGAAGAAAAAAATGCGATTATATGATGAGAGAGTAAAATATAAATCACAGTTCACACAAAGTTGAGCGATCGCACTCTCAGCACCGGTATAAAGTGTGCGCGCCCTCTACGTTTAAAAGTCTTCAGGATAGGTATCTGAAACTGTTTAATGTATTATTATATTGCCTACAAATTCACCTAACTAACACATAACAGTCGTATGGTAATGGTGTAGCTTGTGCAGAATGGGAATATGGCACTCGAAAAACGAATGTGAAATGTTCTTTCTCCCTTGTTAATGTTCTTATTCGGCGGAGCCAGCAATTTGCAATGTTTAAAAGGCATGATTAGTATCGGACGGACATGTAGGTGAGTAATATCTGTCGTGTGATAATGGCTGGGAAAGTGACAAATAAGCCTACGTTGAATGTAAAAATGTGTGTTGTATAATTTATAATGTGTGTATATATCTTTCCCATTATAACATTATAAAATTGTACACGTAAAAGAACCCAGAGCACTTATCGCTAAGAGAAGGGGTTTGCCCCGGTGTTCCTGGCTGGCACAAATAAGTTGGTGTGAACTGTGATGTTTCCGGAAGGATGCTTTGCCGACTATATAATTCAGATTCAGATTCAGATTGATAACGTCTTCGAGTTCGACGGGCCACTAGCAACACGACCGGTGAGACAACTCGACCGGTGGGACAACTCGACCGATGGGACAACTCGACTGATGGGACAACTCGACCTAGTGGGACAACTCGACCTAGTGGGAGTCCCCTCATGTTGGTCTACAGTGCTCTTCCCAATCTTAGACTCCTGGAAAGGAATTATACAAGACCAAATGATCTGAATGACAATTTGTTTTAATCAGTTCGCGCCGGGATTATTGTAACATTTATCGAGCCGAGGCGCGGGATTATTTTTATTGAAACACGATTCGAGGCGGTTTCAGGCTGATGGTACCGGGAAACACACCTACGGCCTTGCTTGGTGCTGACAGACATTTCCGGCGTTGCTCGTGACGGGTTTATGTGTCATCTGTTTTAAATCTCGGAAAAACTGTGCGTGTATACATCGACTGTGAGTCGTCCTACCGGTCGAGTTGTCCCACCGGTCGAGTCGTCCTCCCGGTCGAATCGTCCCACCGGTTGAGGTGTCCCACCGGTCGGAATTTAAAACACATTTTGGAGCTGAGCCCCGAGTGTTATTTTTTTAAACAAAGTATTTTTTTATTTATTTTTTGAGGCATCTCCAACCCCCTATTTATTAATAACCAAGGCCTCTATTTTGGGATGCAGTGAATTACGTCTCTCGATTATTTAAAGGTAGGACTAGGATACACCATTGGTAATTGCTTGAATTATCAGGAATGGGTGGATTTAAGGGTTGAATTTTATAGTAAATATCGTTTAACTGAACTGTCCAAAGTTTTACAATCATAGATGCCGAAAAAAGCAAGAAAAACAGCGTTTGTTTTCAACCGGCGTCGGGCAGTTATTCTTATGTTATTCTTGTGTTTTTTTCTCGGAATAATTACAGGATATCTAGCGCAATCATTTTGCTGGATGCCTACAATCATTATTTACTTTAAAAAAAGTAAGATATTTCTTAAAGGGATCGTATACGTTTGGTAATTACTCCAAAAATGAATGGCAATAAAAACTTACTTGGTAAGAAGTACAGCAGCTTTGGATAGTATAATGCATTTTTAGAAACTTTTCACTTCGAAGTACTGCAGTTATGGGAAAAGATATCACTTTTTATCCCCCAAAATTTGAATCTGAGAAGCGTTACTGCAGTGACGTTTCTCAGACTGTGTATTCCAATGCAGATTATTCTTCCTGCGTGGAAATAACCAGATTTTTGGCAATATCTCGAAATCGCTACCACCTTTTGAAATTTTTACGGGTTATTTTTATGGTAAATATATCTATAACTATATAGGATTGAAACAAACAGTGGGTTCCAATTAACAAACGTGTACGATCCCTTTAATAATTCGGTTGCAAATGGTGTATCCTACCTTGAATATTTCTTGTCAAATAATGTGCCTATCAAACATGATCAATTCTGTTCTGTAATCTACAGCATATTTTTAATTTTTTTATTTGTCGAGTCTCTCTATTTTGCAATATCTTTTTTTTCTTTTCTTTTTTACCCAAAGGAAAACGAAAAATAGCTAGCAAGCACTACGTTAAATCCATTGTGCTAATTCACTCAAGCAGTATAATTTGCGATAAGGCTATAAATGTTAGATGACGTCTCGGTCTCGCACGCAATTTTATTTTTGAGCATTCCTTTTATTTTATTTCTATGGTTCTCATCTTTTGTTTGCCTTTAAAGTTGAATCGGTCGGTCGAAAAAGAAAACAAAATGCAGTAGGGGTTTATAAATAATTAGGGACTAAAGTGATCTTTGTATGTACACCATTTTTCTCTTAGACTTGCATGTAAATAGTAACACATTTTGGTGAACAGCCAAATAATCAAATAAAATTTATATAACTATTGGGAGAAATGTTGTTAGCCCTAATTCTGAATATTTAAAACCGATTAAAAAAAAATTGTTTCTGGGCTTTAAACAAAAATGTTTACCCCAAGTTGGCAATTTTCCAAGATTCTTATATTTTCTTGACATCTTTGCCGATAATACTCATTACTCATCCAAAAAAACCTTCACCTTTTTGTATGCAAATAAGTAGTTTAGAAACAATTTTTTTTTTAAATCGACAAAACATACATAATTTGTGTTTCTTTAGGGAGTCAGGTTGGCGTAGCGGTTCTTTCCTCGCCTTCCACCACTATGACCCGGGTTCGAACCCCGCCTGGGCCAATATGTGGATTGGGTTTTCAGTCCCTGCCTGACTCCGTGGGTTTTCCCCAGGATATTCTTCTGGGGTTTTCCTCCCACCTCTAAAACTGTCCCTTCTTCTCATTGTCTTCTCTCTACTTTGTAGGGTGTCGTGGCCGAGTGGATAAGAACACCGAACTCAAGCTCTGGTGTTTCTGTTCACCAGAGTGTGGGTTCGAGTCCCGGTTGTGACACTTGTGTCCCTGAGCAAGACACTTAACTATAATTGCTTCTCTCCACCCAGGGGCAAAATGGGTACCTGTGAGGGCAGAGGTGGTTATTGTGATTGATTTAGCCTAGTAGCGCATATATTGCAGCACAGGCCGTATACTCCCCAGGGAGCTGAGATGGTTTAAGGATTGAAAATGGCCCAGTGACCAGGGGTATTAATTTGTTCAGCGCCTTGATCTAGTGTCTAGGATATGTGCGCTTTATAAGAACTTTGTATTATTATTATTATTATTTAAATTTTGTATAAATTAAAAATACAAAAACATCCGGGAAAATGGAAGCTGGGAAAATGAGAAACTAATGTTTTTTTTAAACTTGGCCTAGATGCACCATTTGCAGATATTGAACAATTTTACTACCGAAATATTTGGAAATGTCTAACTTATTTGAGAGTAAATAATGATTGTAGGCATCCAGCAAAAAGATTGCGCTAAATATCTTGTATTTGTTCCGAAAAATTGAATTTTATAAAATCGCCAGCAACGATCGCGAAAAAAACAAGAACAACATAAGAACCACTGCCTGACGCTGGTTGAAAACGAACGCCGTTTTTCTTGCTTTTCTCGGCAGGCCGGTTAAACGATATTCACTATAAAATACAACCCCCCAAATCCACCCACTTATGATAATTCAAGCAATTACCAATGGTGTATCCTACCTTTATGTCATGCTGTGTACCATATAGTAATGGCCCGCTTAATGTTGAGAGGGTAAACATTTCATCAAAATGTGATTTAATTTTGTTGTCATGAATGACATCTTTAATAGAAAAAAAACCGACAATTTTGTGTGCATCGTTCTGTTGTAGTACAACATATTTCAAAGCTGTTTTCTCAGTTGTGTAATTTGAACTCCAAGGAAGTAATCAATCTATGTAAACAGTCGTATCTCCAAAATGAGAGGGGCTATGGAGCTATATTATATAATACACCCTTTTGTAAAGCTGGTAATTTATGTAGTATGTTTAGAATAAATGTTATTTCAGAGGCCAAATCAGAAAGATGATATATGTGACCTGTTCCAACGAAACCCGGACAAAGTCGCATAATGTTTGTTTTTTACAATGTACACATGAAGTTATTTCGGGATGGGTTTTGCCATTTTAAGTTTTGGGTTTTTCTGAATCACAAACTAATAATCTACAATCTCCCCAAATGTGAACATAATCCGTCACCCAGAATTGTGTTTTTTGGTCGATTTTGTGAAACAATTGTGTATAGAAATAATAGGCTTTTCTGAACTGCAAAGCTGTTTATCTCATAATTAGGTTGTCAGGGTTTTATCACTAAATTCTTCCCCAGGGGAGATAGGGTGGGGGTACATATGTAAATGATACATCATTTTAAAGCTGAGAACCTAGAGAATTTGAAAACAGCAAAATTAAAAGAAATCTATGCAAAAAAAAAGGATCATTGGGATTCTTTCTGAAGATTTGATTATTAAATCTAAGCAATTGAATACTGATTTATTCAAAAAATGCACTGTTCTATACAGCATAGGGCTGTGCTCTAAAAAAATGTGTTTTAGGGCATGCAAATTGTATCCATGTGCTTTTAAATTCCCATGCGGAGTTGGAGAATTCTGTAATATTAAATTTGCTGAAGATTGTGTGTAGCTTTTGCCAGATTCTTTAACATTTTGATGTAATGCACAGTTGACCTTTAACGCAACATCGTCACAATTTGCGTGAGCGAGCGGTTTAACCGACGCTACGTGTGGCCATTCTGCAATTATAAGTTGACCGGACGACCGTCAATTCTTTTGTAATTTGGAATACGGAAACAGAAGGTGACCACTTGAAATTTAATAATCAGTATTTTATTTGCCCTCTTAATACCGACGTTTATTTGTTTTCCCAGACCATTTTGGACCACTAACTACATAGTCAATGTAGTTGTCCATGGGGTTTATTAATTAACACGCTTAGCAAAAACCTAAAGGTGATAGGTTGTAACCATAGAGCTATATTAAATTACTAGAGCGCTGGTTCGATGTACACATTGATGCCTGCTGGGCGCATCCATGTTTGTGCACAATCCTATGTAAAACTCAAAACTTTGTACGGCTTTTGTACGGCTATTTGCATATCTGCGTTTGTATTCTATACAGTGCGTTACCGAAGCCGATACGCTTAAAACTGAAACGCACGATCAGCAAATAGGCATTTCATTTGTTTTTCTCTGAGCAAACCGCAAATTGTGCGTGTGGCTGCGAACGTACGTATCCGTGCAGATGATTTCGCCGCGACTTTTTTTAACTGGCATGACGCGCTTAAGTTGTTTGCGTCTGTTCTACTTGCATGCGCGTTGCATTTAGAGTACATTGTCAAAATTCAATC
Source organism: Crossaster papposus (assembly GCA_037893245.1). Lineage (NCBI taxonomy): Eukaryota > Metazoa > Echinodermata > Asteroidea > Velatida > Solasteridae > Crossaster > Crossaster papposus. Next base: position 622,027 of record JBAIAA010000682.1, on the reverse strand, counting down.
CATTTATTTGTATTATGTTCTACATGTATAACACGCACATGAATTCATAATGTCTGCGCGCAGAATGGATTCAAAGTATCTCCGCGCGTTAGAATGAAGAGTTAGCGCTCTAGTAATTTATAGCTCTATGGTTGTAACTCATAAGCTATTACTCATAAGCTATGTCGAGAGGAAGAGGTTTTTATTTTGGATAGGTTGTGATAGTAATTATAATAAACCCATGCTCTGGTTAACACTCCAACGCACTTCAATTGTAACCCCAAGCAATTATGCCCATTTATTAAAGGTAGGGTGCACCATTTGCAGATATCGAAACTATTTACTACCGAATTTTAATAGAAAATATCTTACTTGTTGGAAAGTAAATAATGATTCTAGGCATCCAGCAAAATGATTGCGCTAGAAATCCTTGTAATTATTCTGAAAAATAGAATTTTATAAAACAAAATTCGCAATCGCCGTCTAGCAATCGCGAAAAAAAACAAAAATAAAAAACAAATGTTGTTTTTCGTGCTTTTCTCGGCATCCATGATTGTAAAACTTCGGACAGGTCAGTTAAATGATATTTACTATAAAATACAACCCTACAAATCTACCTATTCATGATAATTCAAGCAATTACCAATGGTGTATACTACTAATATGGCTTAAAATTGTGGTAATGTTTTTTTAATGCTTGGATTTTTAATTTTTTTAAATAATGTCAATATACTATTATGAATGTACACGCATCTCCTTGTTCTCGTGTACAAAATAGTTAAAAAGTCGAGCATCTTTTTCAAAATGTATTTATTTCAACCACAATTAATTTCCTGGCCTGAAATTGCGTCCCAATATACCCTATATTATACCCCAACCCAAACACTAACCCTAACCCACTTCCTAACCCTAGTATTTCAGTAATTTGGAGTCGATCCATTATCTATTTTGTAAAAAACCTTGTGGAGACCTTCACACCTTTACTATAAAAGAGACCTTTATATACATTACCCCGTGGATATATTCATTTCTATTGTCCCCATTGTGTTCACATCTCCACAAGGTAATGTTTTTATTTTGAAGCCAAACAAGGAATATCAATGTTTGTTTTACACCGTTTTGTCATTTAGAAAAACAAATTCTTCGTAGCTTTTCATCACCTCAAAATGAGCACTTAGCGTTCCACACTCTCTGTCGATTGTTTGCCGACCAAAACCACCCCTTGTTGGCATGGCAACCCCTCTTCATTTGATGAGAAAATTGCCTCGTGCATACGCCGTGCGCCGTACAGTCGCACAATTTACCGTCATCATGAGAAAAATGCTGCTTAATAATGAATCGTGCTGTTAAAAAATAGACATTGCATTTATAGTGTATGGCTGGTTTTTTTTGGGTTTTTTCGGAATCCTAATGCAAATTATAAAATATTGAATGTTTTGGAGAAAAAAAAATTGGAGAAGGGGTAGGGTGGAATACAGATCCCAGAAATTTTTTTAAAATTGCTTTAATATTTTATTAATTTTTCTTAAAGTTAGGATGTACATGTATACACCATTTGTAATTGGTTGAATTATCATGAATGGGTAGATTTGGGGGTTGTATTTTATAGTAAATATCGTTTAACTGACCTGTCTAAAGTTTTACAATCATGAATGCTGAGAAAAGCACGAAAAACAGCGTTTGTTTTCAACCGGCGTCAAGCAGTTATTCTTATCTTATCTTTGTTTTTTCACGATTACAGGATATCTAGCGCAATCATTTTGCTGGATGCCTAGAATCATTATTTACTTTCAAATGTGTAAGATATTTTTTAATAATTTGGTAGTAAATTTTTTAGATATCTGCAAATGGTGTATCCTACCTTTAATTTTTTTTTTTAAAGGCAGTATACACCATTTGCCTTTTTGATGTTATTTTAGAGAATGGATGGGTTGGGGGATTTATATTTTATAGTGAGGTATTTCATAATGATTTGGTAGTTTTGGTTTTGACTGTTTGCAAATGCTCAAGACAATGCATTTTAAGATCCGGGGCTGTTCGTTCTCGGTTCTGCCACCGTTATTTGATTCATTTAGGCTTTTAGCAAGTTGGAAAATGACTGTGCGCGAGTTCGCGTATTGATTAAGCCGATTCACGTTTCTTCCGCCTCGCCTCGTCTACTATTGTCACGGAAACTCCTCCGGAAATTTAGTTCGTGTCTACTGCATTCACCCTCACCTCTAGTTCTTGTGTCATTGTAAAATTGCGCAATTTTTACAAGGCGCGTGGCATTGTGAATTGGACAAGATTTAACGTAATTTAATTTGATACAAATTATTGGTGAATGCGACTCCCGGAACGGGAATGACCTTTGAATCATCGTTTTTTATATTGGAATTGTCAGTTCAGCAGGAAATGGATAGCTTTGTCGTGATTTTTTTTGTATTTATAATTTTTGTTTGGGCGACGGGTATTTTAAAAAACTTTAAAATTGTTTGTGTGTATTTAAAATGTATGTTACTCAGATTTTCAACATTCTGGACCGACGGGTCCAGAATCCGCAAGATGAATTTTTAAGGTAGGATACACCATTGGTAATTGCTTGAATTATCATGAATGGGTGGATTTGGGGAGTTGTATTTTATAGTAAATATCGTTTAAAGGTAGGATACACCATTTGCAGATATCAAAACTATTTACTACCGAATTATTAAGAAATATCTTACTCAATTTGAAAGTAAAAATTGATTCTAGGCATCCAGCAAAATGATTGCGCTAGATATCCTGTAATTATTCTAAAAAATATAATTTCTTATAGAAAAATTTGCGATCGCCAGATGAAAAACAATTTAAAAAAAAAAAAAAAAAAAAAAAAAACCAAAAATAATACAAAATCTGACAAACTAGAGTCTCATTTTATTCCCAATGTCGATGTAGGGCAATTGGCCTACAGATTGTTGTCAATAGTTCTTGATTACCACGGTATAACCACTCCATTTTGTCAATCTTCGCTGCAGACGGAAATTACGGCAACATTATCTCCGCGCACGAACCCGCGGGGAATGTTTGCGTTGTCTGGGAGGGTAGATTCTGACCTTCGGACCATCAAACCTCCCACCCCCAATAAAAAATCTCCTTCACCTCAGTTTAATTATTTTTTAAATTTTGCGCGGAGTTTTGTAATTCAAGTATTCTGTAGTAGAGTTTATTTAGATGTAGTGTGTACATATACGTGTATTTTCTATCGTTGCAAATACTTCCGTGATATTTTTTGAGTTTTTAGCTGCGAGTTCGTGTATTGTGCAGGCCGTATAATTCAATTAGTAGAAATCTTTAGGACGTTTACGACTTTTATTTTTATTGTATCGTACATGTACCGTTACGTACGTACATACCAGTACGTGTATAACGTTTGCAAATGTTGTCCCTTTTAAAGAGAATATTTCATGTCAGGATTTTGTTTTTGTTTGTCTGTAAAATCTATTAATAGCCCGTATATAAACGCAAAGTTTTCCCCAAATTCAAAACGGATGACGCATAAACACGCCAAGTTCAAGTTCAGAAATGTCTGTCAGCAGCGAGCAAGGCCGGAAATGCTTGGGTGTGCTTCCCGGCACTATCGGCCTGAACCTGCTTTGGATTGAGTTTCGTTAAATATAATCCCGCCCCTCGGCTCGTTGATGTTAAAATAATCCCGGTGCGAACTGGTTAAGTGTGTTTGGTTCAGATGTATACATGTATCTACACCTAACCATAGTAATACTCAAGTCGGTCACAAGGCAGTCACAAGGCGGTCACAAGGCGGTCACAAGGCGGTCACAAGGCAGTCACAAGGCAGTCACAAGGCAGTCACAAGGCAGTCACAAGGCAGTCACAAGGCAGTCACAAGTCAGTCACAAGGCAGTCACAAGTCAGTCACAAGTCAGTCACAAGTCAGTCACAAGTCAGTCACAAGTCAGTCACAAGGCAGTCACAAGGCAGTCACAAGGCAGTCACAAGGCAGTCACAAGGCAGTCACAAGGCAGTCACAAGGCAGTCACAAGGCAGTCACAAGGCAGTCACAAGGCAGTCACAAGGCAGTCACAAGGCAGTCACAAGTCATCATAATTTGTTTGAGGGCCTCCTGAGTAAACATGTACCGTAATCGCATGACCATTTGTGACCCGCTCCATCGAAATCAGGAATAAGTCTCGAAATGACTTTTTGAGATATGCACATGGCGAGAAAGGGAATTTCATAAGCTTTCTAATGATAGCCATCACAAGTGTGTATCTTCTTAGGTTAACGAGTTATGGTCTGATGAAGATGACAGGTTTATATGTATTTGCCGAATCCACATTCCGAGAAAAACAGCTTTGAAACAAACAAAATTGACCAAAATAATACGGACAGCGCACACAAATCCTCTTCATTTTCATTTTTACTGATCGTTTTTACATACAAGACATTATTGACAATAATCTGTGATAACTACACTTCCTAAAAATACAATGTTCAGAAAAACGACTTGGTCACAATTTTCACCCATGCGTTCACTTCAACGACCAATTGCGTAAAACGGCCCGAGCGACTTATTCCTGATTACGATGGAGCGGGTCACATATTTGAAACTAATACTCGGGTGTACCATAGTCAACACAAATGTCCGTCCAATACAATTCGTGCAAACAGTTTAACAGATAAAAATGTGAAACCTTATTACTGATGCGCTGAATAAATATATAATTTGCATGTGGAAGTAATTGCGTTACACTGCATCAACCCATAACCTTGTGCAGGTGAAATTAATAATGAAATCAAATTTAGTCGGGCTAAGAATATTTCAACAGGGATTATCCAATTAAAAGATTAGTTGGAAGGATTATGCAATGCACTCGGTTACAAAATATGAGATGAATTTAGACGGAATCGAAATGAAGGGATTTATTTAATTTCTGATGACGAAGCTGTTTGAAATATTTGAAGGATATTTCAATTTGTGGGGAAAATTTGCAAGCTATGATACTGTGATGTCATTTTAGGAAGACTCTTTTAAATTATTCCTTGAAGAAAACCACAAAAGAATTTTGTTTCCAACGATGCGTCTCAGAGATGCATATTTGGACGTTTGTGACCTGCTCCAACGAAACCCGGACAATTAAAGTTGACAATTTGTTTTTTAGATTTTGCTTTTTTTTCAAATTCTCTATGTTCTCAGCTTTCAAATGATGTATCATATGTGACCTGTTCCAACGAAACCCGGACAAAGTCGCACAATGTGTTTTGTCACAATGTACTCCTGAAGTCATTTCTGGATGGATTTTACCATTTTGAGGTTTTAGGTTTTCCTAAGTCACTCACTATTAATCTACAATCTCCTCAAATTTGAACAAAATCCGTCTACCAGAAGTGTTTTTTTGTCAATTTTGTGAAACATTTGTGTATAGAAATAATACATTTTTTTTCCTGAACTTCAAAGCTGTTTATCTCATAATTACGTTGTCTGGGTTTTATCACTAAATCCTTCCCCCGGGGGAGATAGGGTGGGGGTACATGTGTAAATGATACATCATTTTAAAGATGAGAACCTAGAGAATTTGAAAAAAGCAAAATCTAAAAAACAAAATGTTCAACTTTGTCTGGGTTTCATTGGAGCAGGTCACAATTGTGGATCGGCAATTTTATTTAATTTAAAATTGAAATTTTAGAATATTGTTTCATCAAAATTTTAAGCATTCACAGAGCTAAAACCTCATCGGTTTTTTTTGACAAGCACCTTTCTTTAGAGTTTGAGAACCTTTGCTGCGTAAAAAACGATATAAAAAATGCACCGCTGACAAATTGCCTGAAATATTTGAGAATGTGAAAACCGTTGAATCCTTCAGGAGGTTGTTGTGAATACGTCGGCCATTTATTGGCCTCCCCGGTGCAATCGCGTGTGCAATGCCTTATCAACGAGTACGATGTAATCTGGCCCATTGAGGCTGTGCCATGGTTGCCATGGAGATGGCCGAGAGACTCCTCATCTATAGCAAATGAAGTTGGCGGCTGTCGATGAATTGCTGGAAATGTCAGTGTTTTTTGTTTGCCCTTTTAAAAGGAGAACGTAGCCATGCGTGGTGACGAATACCAGTAGAGCAAATGCTGTTGGTTTTTATGTTTTTGTTTTTTAATTACATTGGTAGTCTAGTTTGATAGGCATGTGTCACGGTAGTCATGTGTGCTAAAAACGTATATTTTGTTTGTTTTGAATAATAACGCAACTTAAAATTTATAGAAGAATGTTCAGAATCATACATGTATGTGACCTGCTCTAACAAGAACGGGACAAAATTGACAATTTTTGTTTTTTATATTTTTGTATATTGTGGCTCCTGATTTATTAAGCAAGGGTTTTTGTGCTTAACCCTAATCTTGCCAAATCCAGCACAGTGCATCTGTGGTGACTGCTTGACCTTGCTGGACTCTGCACACAAGTCAATGTGACAAAGTATGCAATCTGTTGCGTCTGGCAGGGTTTCTAGCCAAAATACCCTGGAGGGCTAGGGGCTCTATAAAATTGGCCCCAGGGTTTTATTGATTTTTGTACTGCTTAAAAAAAAAAAAAAAATTCTTTCTTGTTGCATTTGCAGGCTGTGTTAAACTCGTACGGTGAATCAATGTTCGCTTCAGCACGTATCTTGCGACTGTGTATATAAGACAGCCAGACCACATTCAGTATAGGGCAGTGCGTGGTGCAGCCCGCAAGGAGGATGGGAACGGGTGCGAGCAGTGCTTCGTCGCGCTCTCCCTCCCCCGAAATCATTCGCAATAACCGCGTGGCGGACACCGACCGCCGTCGGCAGAACTCCTTTGGGCTCGACGGCGGCGGTAAATGGCGGGGACACAACGTGGTTTGCAACGAGGTGGCTCCGATTATCATCACGAAGGATTGCTTCGAAGAGTTTCAGTGCACGATGTTCGCCGAGAAACAGAATCTGACTTTGGGGAGTATTAAAGACGGGCTGCCGGAACACGTACTTGTGCAGGTCAGTGACGCTCGGTTCAGACAGGCGTTCCACAGTCGCGCCGAACCAAATTGAAATCAAGTCGCTCCTGAGTCGCTTTAACAACTCCAGCAGTCGATCGTTCGCCGTCTGGCGCGCCTTGTCGCCCTTTTTCGTTTCAGACATCGGACTCAATTCACTCATTTGGTTCGGTGCGACTGTGGAACGCCTGTCTGAACCGAGCTTAAGCAGCAAGTGTGCGTTTTGTTTTTCCTACATGAAGCAAATTGTTTAAAACCACGACGATAAAGCCCAAAAAAAATAATTTAAAATCTACAAAGGCCGTTATCGACAAGGCAGTGAATATGTGACCTGGCACCACGAAATGAGCAGAAAGTCGTACATGGCCAAATCGAGTTATTGGCCGAAACGTCAATTTTTCAAGTGGAATGTCGGTTTAGAGTTGTTAACTTTTACATACAAACAAACCTTCTTTATTATATCCCCAAATTGTATAGCTCAATTAAAACTCTAAAGTGTGTTATTTGGTGGCTGAATTGCACTGAGTGATAGTATAGTTGGCACGGTTCACAGACTTTGAACTCCGTTTTCTCAAAACAAGGGAGCATGACTTTAGCAGTTTCCAAGGAATTACTGGTTCCTCGGTGTAGGTCAGCTCGACTACCTCCTTCCACTTTGCGTCGGGAGGTAGTCGAGCTGACCTACATCTCAATACCAGTAATTCCCATGTTTTGTTCAACAATTGTTTATAAGTAATACAAATATCCATCGCACGTTTGTTTACCCTCTTCGCACAGGAAAAATACTTCATGGTGGCGGATCAGTTCAAAGGCATCGACAAGATGAAAACGACGGAGAAACACGGCGCCCCCAACTTCAGGCGAGCGGGCGGAGGGTTCACGGTGTTCGGAATGGGGCAACCGACGGGGAAAGGCCTGGCCAAGGTCATGGACACCCTGGGTCAAGAAGGATGCTCAGTAAGAAATGGGGAAGGTCGTTGAAAATCAAGATTTTTTTCCTCCAATAAAAATATCAGATTTAAAAAAAAATGTAAATAATTTTTTTTATCTTAGGATTAAAACCCTAACTTTCTTAGGGTTGTAGTCTAATTAATACAATTGTAATATTTTTCTCCCAAAGGAACTGATTGTTGTGTGTATCCGCGAGGAGCCCGTCCTTTTTCTCAAGAGAAACGATGATTTTGTGTCGTACACGCCAAGAGGTCGGGGAAAGCTGTGTGAAAATATCTACACTAGGCTTGCAAGCTCCTTGGATATAAGTAACAATGAGGTTGCCATGCGGAGAGAGGTGGGTCGTCATCCCATACCCCTGCCAACACACCCACCCCCACCCCCACATCCCGAGTCCGTCCCGAGTCCGTCCCAGGTCGGTCCCGAGCCCGTCCCGAGCCCGTCCCAGGCCCGTCCCAAGCCCGTCCCAGGCCCGTCCCAAGTCCGTCCCAAGTCCGTCCCAAGTTATTACCTTCGTTGTGTTCACATGCTACAAATTCACAAAATTTAACACCCTTCCAACTTTGGCAAATGTCGTCATATTTGATTCGGGTAAAAAGCACGAAACGAACTTTAAAAGCTTGCGTTTGATTTGTTTTCACAGATTCTCAGGTACGCCCTGCGCAACGAAGAGAACGAGTTTTGGTTCTACGAGGACATTGAGACGTTCAAGGACGAGCCGCACAAATACTACATCGTCTATGAGGAGCATCTTAGGACGATTCAGGAGATGTACGCCATTCACACCGTCTCCCAGACTAATGCCCGATACCTGCGCATGCCTATGAGGTCAAACGGGGCACCAGACGAACAAGTCATCGACACTTTCTTCAATGTTTTGAAGGTAAATTTAGAAGGTTATTTTTACCCTTTTTACATTTTATGCTAATGTGAATTCTGGATATTTCACTGTTTGTAAACTTTCTGTGTGCGATTCGTTGTTGTCAATATGGCAGTTGACCAATAAGCAGATTTTTCTCGCAAATGTCTTTTCAAAAATCACATTTTTGGGGGTTCACAATTTGAACAAGAAAACTCTTTAAATTGAACAGGGTTTTCCTGAAATGACATCGCAGCAATAGTGCCCAAAGTTGCCCAAAATGTGTTCCAAGGTAGGACACCATTTGTAAATTAAAAAATTTAGAAAAGAACTATTCCGTTAATATAATTTTTTTTGTTTTTTTGGCAGGATGTTCCGACCTTGTTCGATAATCAAGACACCTCCTCACCGGGCCTGGTTTTTGTGGGGCACATGGGAGCTAGCCGGACTACGTTTGCCATGGTGCTTGGCATGTTGGTCCTGGGACACAAGCATGGCTTTCCTGATGAAGCCTAGTAAGTAGAAGTCAGGGTACCAGTCCAAACGCACTAATTCCAGAAGTCGTTCAAAAAGTTATGCTCAAACTGTGTTTTTTTATTTTTTTTAAATTTTTTAATTTTTTTAAATTAAATTAAAAACTCTACTTTTCTCTCCTCCTTATAGCGAAGACACTCAACCCTTTAGTCAGGAGAATCCGAATTTGGACCAAGCTGAATTTCCCGTGGTTCAGCAGCTGTGCGGGGCATTACAAAATGGATTACAGATTAAACAGGAGGTACATTAATTAAATTAAAAAAACTCCTGTCTCATTTGCGAGTCTCGTCTTAAAAGAAATATTGAATTCTGTTATTAAATTATTATTTTTCTAGTTATATAAATACAACGCGCTAACGTCACAAGAAATAGTGCTGTATTGTTACAAGTTACTGTAGGACTGTTGTACTATTTGGCCAATCATTGGCTTACGTGGTGGTTGATCAATGCTGGTTCAGGGGCCATTTGTTCTTGAAGCCGGTTTTTATATCGCATGTTAATACACCCCCATGTGATCGAGTCTCGACCAATCAGATGCTGTCAACTCTCCCAGGTAAAGGTATTCATTAATTCGTGGCGTTTTTTTGGTTTCCTTCGCAGGTGGACGTTTTAATTAATCTGTGTGACGACTTAAGCAATATCCGAAGAGACATCCACGAAAGCAAGAAGAAAATGGAAGCAATAAAAGAGGACTATGAACTTGCTGTAAGTCCTCACAAGACCATCTTAGGTCCTCGCAAGACCATTTTGGGTCCTCGCAAGACCATCTTGGGTCCTCGCAAGACCATCTCAGGTCATCACAAGACCATCTCGGGTCCTCGCAAGACCATCTCGGGTCCTCGCAGGACCATCTCGGGTCCTCGCAAGACCATCTCGGGTTCTCACAAGACCATCTCGGGTCCTCGCAAGACCATCTCAATCCTCACAAGACCATCTTGGGTCCTCACAAGACTATCTTGGGTCTTCGCAAGACCATCTCAATCCTCACAAGACCATCTTGGGTCCTCACAAGACTATCTTGGGTCTTCGCAAGACCATCTCGATCCTTACAAGACCATCTTGGGTCCTCGCAAGACCATCTCGGGTCCTCACAAGACCATCTCGGGTCCTCGCAATACCATCTCGATCCTTACAAGACCATCTTGGGTCCTCACAAGACTATCTTGGGTCCTCGCAAGACCATCTCGATCCTTACAAGACCATCTTGGGTCCTCGCAAGACCATCTCAATCCTCACAAGACCATCTTGGGTCCTCACAAGACCATCTTGGGTCCTCGCAAGACTATCTTGGGTCCTCGCAAGACCATCTCGATCCTTACAAGACCATCTTGGGTCCTCGCAAGACCATCTCGGGTCCTCGCAAGACCATCTTGGGTCCTCACAAGACTATCTCGGGTCCTCGCAAGACCATCTCGGGTCATCACAAAACCATTTCAGGTCCTCACAGCTTCTCCCAAGTCTATTAGAAGTCCCCAAGTCCTTGCAAGTCTATATAAGTCCTTCCAAGTTCTCACAAGACCATTTGCATGATTTCACAAGTCAATTACATGTCCTCACAGCATCTCACAAGTTTATTGGAAGTTCCTAAGTCTGTACAAGTCCCTTACAAGTCCTCACAATACCATGTCAAGTCCTCACAAGTCCATCACGGGTCCATACAGCTTCTCAAACCAGATCTAAATGGTCGCGAGTCCTAAGGTTCAATTATGATCATTGCTATTAACCAGTTCGCGCCGGGTGACGTATATAAACGCAAAAATTTCCCCAAATTCAAAACGGATGACGCATAAACACGCCAAGTTCAAGTTCGGAAATGTATGTCAGCAGCGCGCAAGGCCGGAAATACGTGGGTGTGCTTCCCGGCACTATCAGCCTGAACCCGCTACGGATCGAGTTTCGTTAAAAATAATCCCGCCCGTCGGCTCGGCGATGTTAAAATAATCCCGGCGCGAACTGGTTAAAAAATGATTGATAATAAAATAATTTCTGGATGAATTTATTTTTCCCTTTATTAGGGAGGCAGCGCGAAGCAGTTCTTCCTTCAGAGAATGTTCAAGTTTTTGGAGCGATATTCCTTTCTGCTTCTTTTCAACAGCTACCTACACCAACAGGTTTAAAACATTTTATATATTTTTGTTACATTTTTTGTGCAAATGACTTGTAATTTCGGCGATTGTGTACGGTAGGGCTTCCTCTGTAGTTTTATTCGACGTTTATTTTGCCCATTCAAAAATTACTTTTTTAAACTTTAACGGCAGACTTCTCTTAATCATTTGTGTAGAGTTTTGAACAGTAATATTTGTGTTTTTAAGCAAGGCACTTTACTACAATTACCCAGAGTAAGGAGTGAGGGGATGAGATATCAGATTGTGCTATTCTTGAGCTGCGGCAGAGAAGTGGTCTTATGGCCTGGTGAACAGGGGTAATAATAATATAAGGAAACACTTTGAAACTTGATAGAAAGCGCTACCGTATGTATTAAAGACAAAAACGATTTAATTTTTTTATTTATTTATTTTTTTTTTCTGCAGAAAGTCCAAATGTTCTGTCAGTCGTTTCAAGTCTGGATGCAGCAACGCCCGATACTCTATCGTATTCTCGGCGACATGGATTCGTTTGAGAAGGACGACGCTCCCGGGCTGCACATCGCCATGGGCAACCGATTCATGGTGAGGAACGCTTTTTTAAGAAATTCTCTGTATATTTCTACTTAAAGGGTCCTAGAAATGTGGTTTTTATTAGTTTAAATGAAAGATTATAACTAATTGAGTGATTTTCAGTTTATAAAAGTTTTATTTTTAGGTAATTAATATGAAAAAAAATAATAATAAAGTGCTTTGGGGGACCGGCCCCGCCCCCGCCCCCGCCCCTAGAATGGTAGCTTATTAACATGTAAAATTTGCATAATTGTGACGAATGTTCGGGAAGACTTTGACGTCGCGACCAGCGTGCCCGTGTATGCATGCATCATGTGCCACGCGTATCGATGCAAAATCATTCAGTCGATGGTCGACTCAAGTTATTGTCAAAGGAATTGTCAAGTGGAATATCTTCTTCAGATGTAGGACCTGATGATACTGCGGATATATGCGCTCCCCGGCCCCGAACTGTCGTCTTCACTCGCCATGTCTGAACAAAATCTGCTGCGTGCGTACCCGCGTGCATACAATCTCGCATGTACATGTACATGATCTTTTGGGGGGTTGCCGAATGTTCGTCACGAACAGCGCCATCATTTGTCAGTGTTTGAACATGTTAATGAGGGGGCCAATTACATTTACGGTGATTAACCCCAATTAATGTCATTTTATACCATTTTATCACCCCTGGTCTTGTTACTTACACACCAAGGCACATTTTAAATTATTAAACAGCAATTCTCCTCGAAAGGTCTGCGTAGAATCTTTAATGACTGATGGATTAATTGTTTTCCTTTTTAAATTTGATACAGGTCGCTGATGAGTATATTAGTTTAGACGTGCTGAGCTCGCAACGAGAGGTCAAAGTATCAAACTTTAGACGGGTTCCTGGCCTGCCGGTGTTTGGCATGGCGCAACCTGCTAGAGAGGTAGGTCGGGTACTAGACCCCATGTTCATTCTAAAGACGCAAGGGAAAATAAACCACAAGGGAAACTGACTAGGTAAATTTGCATAAATTATATATTTACTTTGAAATGTATGCAAATTTACCGTCAGTTTCGCTTGTGGTTTATTTGCGTATTATAAGATAAAAAGTCGTATCCTCATTGAGTGATCCCCACAATGTCGCTTCCCAGGTTTTGTCGTAAAATTTGGCGTGATCCCTGGCCACACGGCATTATGGGCCGAGTTCGGGCGGTCTGTTCTTAACACGCGAACTCTGTTCTCGCGCTCAAACGGCGGGAACGCGACCCGTGAACATTGCACTCGGAACAAGAACACACACCACCTATCCATCAGGGTTTTGCAAGAACAAGTTACGCGTGTCAAGAACGGACCGCCCGAACTCGGCCCTGGTGTTTATGACTTCTGACTAGCGCCCTCGAACAAAGATAGGCTACTGACAATTTGGGAGACCGTCAACATAAGGCAAGATAGCTCAGTTGGTAGAGCGCCGGTCCAGTATTCCGGAGGTCGCTGGTTCAAGTCCCGCCTTGCCAGTTTCTTTGTTCACTTTGAATTTCATTCTAAAGAAGAATATTAAAAACCTAATCCTGTTGAAGTTTCAACTCAGTGGATATTACAATTTAGGGATCAAAACAATCTTTTCAATCGATCAGATCTAAAAAAAAAAAAAAGGTGTCAAAAAAACCAAAATGCCTATAAAAAAATTAAAAAAAATTGTTGAAAGAAAAATCACCTTCCGAGACAATAAACGGCCCTTTACGTAAAAATGTATTTTGCGACATCAGACTCTTTTTTGTAGAGCGGGTCACATTAAGGTCTCTTTGAAAAACACGTCACTAATGCGGAATTTCCCTCCTATTGTTTTTTTTTTTCAGGGGTTAGCCAAAGTCGTTCAACACCTGACTGTTGAGAAGTATTCTCATTCGTCAGTTCACATCTTCACGCTGCGAGGGGAGATGGTACTGGAATGCGACGGAACCACGTACACGCCAAGAAAGATCAAGTCACTCTCGAGGAATGTGTTTATACCGGGGATCAATGTCAAAGAACTCGAGGTAGGCTTTTTTTTTTACTTGCTTGTCTCGAGTTGAGTTTCGATTGTATCCGTGTCCACAAATTTTTTATTTTTTTTTCTTTCTTTTTTTAGGAACGTGAAACGGAACTTAAGAATGAACTCTTCAAATTGAATGGACCAATCCAGGTAAGATCTCTGTCTTATATTTAGAAAATGTATGTTATCTTGTTTATAACATCCAGATTTTAAAACTAAGTAATTTACTGTGATATAGGACTTTCCCCTTTTTTACATGGGGAGTCAGGTTGGCGTAGCGGTTCTTTCCACCGCTGTGATCCGGGTTCCAATCCCGCCTGGGCCAATATGTATGGATTGGGTTTTCAGTCCCTGCCTGATTCCGTAGATTTCCCCCAGGATATTCTTCTGGGGTTTTCCTCCCACCTCTAAAAACTGTACCTTCTTCTCATTGTCTTCTCTCTACAGGTTTCTTCAGGCTTACGAGCTACAGTGCCTAGGGCGCATTTGAGGGATCCTTGGTTTCATTACCAGAAAGAATTACAAATTTGTTTAAACATTTTTTTTTGACAGATATATGAGGACATCACGGAACCAAGAAAGACGAAAGAGTTTTTGTCGATTCTGACGCCGCGAGAGATGTTTGAAACTCAGCGTAAATTATCGCCTCAGCTTCACTACCACAGGATTGCTGCTATGGAGTACGAAGGCTCGCCTCCTGAAAGGGTGGGTCTGTTCGAGTCCAGGGTTGTTGCAATTGAGGGTGGGGTCGGGATCGGGGTGGGGGGGCAGGGTTGTTGCAATTGAGGGTGGGGTCGGGATCGGGGTGGGGGGGTGGGCGGAGGGGTGAAATCTTCTGTTACTTTTCGAGTCTGAATTTCAATTCACGGAAGTATTACGGAAAAGAAATATCTAAGACTAGTTGCTGGTTCAGTACTTTGTGGAAGTGCCGTGGCCTTGTTGTCAGGAGCATTGAGTTCGTGGTCTGCAGTAGTTCTGCAGGTTGGGGGTTCCAGCCCAGCCTGGGCTAGGACACTTCCACACATAATATGGGTAGAGGCATTATTAATGCCTTGCTGTGGACTAGTTACCCATCCCAACCCTATTCCTGCTGTGAAGAGATCAGAATGTCTTGTTTCAGTGTGAGGGGCTGGTTCTTCCACACTTTCCTCTAGTAGCCCACACCTCGAGTGGCCTTTGGCCTTGTGATGGGCGATTCGCATTTAACAAAATAATATTACTGTCATAAAAAGTTTCAACAAGCTTTTAAAATTTCTTCATCAAATGTGTTTTTTGATCTTTTACCTTTTTTTCAGGAGTTCGATTTTCTGGTCAACGTTATCAAGAATCTGAAGGACATTTATACGGACGAGGACGGGCCGGCGTTGGTCTTCAACTGCGGCTGTGGTAAAAAGAGAACCACTGTGTTTATGGCGGCGGCTGGCCTCGTCGTCTGGCATCAGAAGGTTGGTTTGTGTCTAGAAACTTCTAACGTAAACTGGCGGGTCTTGTAACTTAACCAGTTCGTGCCGGAGGACGTATATACCACAAAGCTTTTCCCGAGATTCAAAACGGGTGACGCATAAACACGTCACGAGCAAGGCCGGAAATGTCTGTCAGCAGCGAGCAAGGCCGGAAATGCGTGGGTGTGCTTCCCGGTACCATCGGCCTGAACCCGCCTCGGATCAAGTTTCGTTAATAATAATAATTCCACGCCTCGGCTCGGTGAATGTTACAATAATCCCGGCGCGAACTGGGACTACTTCCCGACTATTTCTTAACCAAAAAAAATCTGAAAAATTCATTCCTGCTGGGAAACATCCTGCTTGTGTTCTTGAGCAAGACACTTGACTACAGTTGGAGACCAAATGGGTACCTGTGAGGGTTGAGGCAAGAATTCAAGCTGTGCTTGTCTCCTACGATTTAGGTTCATGATATTTCTATTTTTCTTCAGGGTTTCCCGGTTGGAGTAAAGTTGGAGGAGCAGGAACGAATCAGTCTGCCGCAGGCTGAATACACGAAGGGCGAATTTGCGGTAAGTAGGTCGCAAGAACCACCCTTCGAGTCAAATTGTCTTAAAATTGTTACTTTAGATAGTCGTCAAATGTCAACGTCTGACGCCAAGTCGACTGTTTGTGCTGTTTCTATGGTAACAGGTCGTGATGAACCTGGTCCGTCAACTGCCCATGGGGTCACAGGTCAAACGCGAGGTCGACCTGATGCTGGACAAGTGCTCGGAGACGATGACCCCTATGCACTACCATCAACGTGAGACTATCTTCTCTACTTACAACAAGGTGAGGCCAGCGATCCCGATTCGCCCGGTTATAGAACGGTCTTGGACAGCCCCGCCCGCTTTAATCAAGGGATATTGTAACCTTTATATCATGGTCATGTTAAAAGTTCTGAGTCTGGAGTTCATTTGAGGTCGTTGGTCATTTGGGGTCAAATGTCATTTGAGGTCAAGTTCTAAAACAGGCTTGAATTGTATTAAACTGGTCTCATTTGAAAACTAGATGACCAATTGCAATCGAACTTGGATCATGCATTCAATATTGCAACCTTCATATGATGGTGAGGTCAAAGGTTATTTGAGGTCAAAGAGAGTTAATCGCGAAATGTAGGCAAGGCATTTGGTTTGAAAATTATTCTTATTTTGTGCAGTGACTGTGACACGGTTACTTTATCGGTTACTTTAACCTGAAACTGACCTGCAGGGTTTTTAATCTATCTCAGATCAAATCGGCCAAGAATGACGACTTAGCAGCTAAGCTCAGCAATCAGACCTTCAACTTTCTAGAGCGCTACATCTACCTGATCCTGTTTAACAGCTACCTGCACATCGAGCGATCCAACAACTGGAACACCAGTTTTGAAACGTGGATGATAGAGGTAAATGGTTGTCCGAGAAGTAGTCGGGTCCACTGAATGACGGTCGGTAGTCGGGGAGGTCTGTTAGACTTGTTGTGACTTGCGGAGACTTACGAGGACTTGTGAAGACTTTTCAAGACTTGTGTTTACTTGTTATTGGCTTGTGATGACTTGTAATATAGTTGTGATGACTTGTGATGACTTGTGATGACTTATGATATACTTGTGACAACTTGTGACTTATAAAATATGATGACAAGATGACTTGCGATTGACTTGCGATCGACTTGCGATCGAATTGACAAAAAATATACAAATCAAATAAAATTATAATCTTAATAAGATCTTGAGAATATAAGAATATATAATCTCAAGTTCTAGTTTTAATGTTGTTTTTTTATTATTCCTTTCTGCAAGACGGGTCGTAAGATCGGGGCCTACGAAACGCTGGACAATCTTCACTTTCACGATCTCGATGAGGACGACACTAGAATAGTCAGCTCAATTCGTCACCGCTGGGTCAACAAAGGTAACAAGCATGGCTATCAGGGAACCGTAGATTGACGGGTCAAAGGTCACAGGTCAACATGGAACCAGAGGTCAACCTCAACTACCTGATAAGTGCAACGTTAATACTAATCTTTGTCTTATTTAAGTATTACACAAAAAATATGGAACTTTAAAAATGCCCCTAAAAAAAGGTTTATTTATTTATTTTTCTTTCAAGTTCCATGTTTCGGTCCTTGCCTAACTATTGTACTCGATAATTGCGTCAACTGTTGGCATTTATTGTTAAGGTCGATTCGTACTTTCTGCGAAAGTGAATACGAATCGAATTTGACGTCAGGGAAATTGCGCTTGGAGGTTGGCGAGTTTTTGAAAAATACGTGCGTTCGGGTTTTGGGAATTCGCTGTGCGAAAAACTTGCCGTAATGTCACAAATTTTGATCGACTGGAGTTGTTCCTTATATTTGTGCGTTCAGATTTCTTACGCATTCCGATAAAACCTGAAAATTCTAACTTTTGGGGGTTTTTTTGGGGGAGAGGGCAGTGTACATATTGATATTTGTATATGAAGATATTTTGGAAGTGCGAACAAAACACAAGTGTGTACAGTGCAATAAAATAGAAAAAGAGATCTTTATTACACATTTTCTAGGTGTGGTGTTTAACACACTAGCCATTGGCTATATAACGAAACATAGTGAACTTGTACATTTAATATAAAATTACATTTTTGCACAAGATTATCAATAATTGCGTTGGTATTTTTTATTATTATTTTTTTTGGGTGAAGACTTTTCTAGTGTTTGACATATTCTACGATTGAAGTTTGTGTAACAATCGAAATGTATAATAGTTATGTAAATAGGCTTGTTTGCGATAATCTGCCCCCCAAACTGGGCGAGTGTTGGTTGCGTGCAGAAGCACCCCCTCAACGGTGAGAAAGGGAAAGTTGGGAGGCTCGCACAAAGAATTGGTCGTACTTTGATAATATTCATTTGTTTATGTGATCAATATATAATGTGACCCACTCTGCAAAAATGAGTCTGATGTGTTAAAAATGATTTTTTTTCTTTCAATTTTACACTTGAATAAGATTAATACTGCTGCAAACTGCTTACTGGCTGGAATGACCTGAAATATACAAATCAAATAAGTTAAGAGAGCCTAATATTGCGATCTTAACAAGATCTTCTTCAGAGACTAAATGGCTGTGTACAAGAAACAAACATATATAGGGCAACATACAGCATGATGCACATCATGGACGCTGAAGAAACAAAAAAGAAAAAACTTGGAGTTCAATGGAACAAAAGGAGGATTAGGCTGAGGGATTAAAGGGTGAGTAGGATCAAAGGCAGGGTAGGAACAAAAACAGAAGCGGTAAAGCCACAAGGAAGGGGGTCCAGGGTGGAGATCAAGAGGAAGAACTAACAAAGTATGAATAGGAGTGATGTGGGGGGGGGGGGTGTTGAGGAAAACCAGAGGAGTGAGAACAAACAAAAACAAAATTATGGCAAGGAATGAATCTAAAACAGATGACAAATGGAGACAAAAATTAAAGTTAATCATTTCCTAGTTGGATGTTAAGCCCATGTGGTTGAATAGTCCGAAGACGATTCATCCACACTTTCTCCCGGCTGAGGCGGACTGAGTCTTTCCGATGGCCAAGTGATTCTATGCCCTGAAGAATCATATCAGAAATGCAATGGTTAGGCTGGTTACAGTGATGTCCTACAGGGGTACCCAGTTTCTTGGTGTTGACAGTCAATCGATGACCGTAGAAACGCTTTTTTAGGGCATTTTGGGTCTCTCCGACATACTGAACTCCACAAAACCTGCAAGAGATGAGATATATGACATTAGATGTACTGCAAGTGATGTTACCAATAATTCTATGAGTAGTACCAGAAGAGTGGCCAGAAAAGGAGTCAGACTCCTGTATGTGGAACTGCACTTGAAAGTTCCGTGCTGGATGGGGGGAGATGCATCCAAGCTGGGAACTTCGGCTCTAACAATGAGGTCTCGTAGATTATGAGGGCGTCTATAAGCCAATACAGGGCTGTCGGGGATGGCCCGGACAAGGCGATCTGAAGTGTGGAGAATGTGATGGCTGTCGTTAGTGATTTTGCGAAGGGAAGGGAGACTGGGGTGAAAGGTAGTCACCAGGGGGATCATGGGTTTGGCATTAGCCTGGGGGGCCTTTACCTTTAGAGCCAAATTTCTGGGTACGGCTTTGGCTCTGGCAATGGCACGTTGAACGTTGAACTTGGCGGGAACTGTGACCCCTGGCAACCAAGTTGTTCTTCAGTATCTGTGAATGGCGGGAGAAATCATAGTCGTTAGAACAAATCCTTTTGAGTCTGAGGGCCTGACTAAATTTTACAGTTGGTCAGAAAAAGCAGGAGATAAGCTTTCATTTGATATATGCCACAACTCTGTAGTGTAATGCATCGGTCTTTTACAATTTTGGGAAATTAGCTTTTTCTTAGTTATAATATTAAAAATGTCTTTGAAAAGAAATGAAGATTTACCATTGTAGTGCTTCATCAGATGCTGTGGTAGGAGAATGACAAAATCTGTATTAAATTTAATTTAGGGATCATAACAATCTTTTCAATCGATCAGATCTGAAAATATAGGTGTCGGAGAAACCAAAATGCCTTAAAACAAAATTGTATTTGTTGAAAGAAAAATCACATTCGAGACAATAAACAGTCCTTTACGTAAAAATGTATTTTGCGACATCAGACTCATTTTTGCGGTGGAGAAAACTGCAAAATAATGAATATTGGTTATTTCTTTTCAGATTTATTGATATTTGTATTCTTTGGAATGCCTACTAACTATATTTTGCTAAGAAATAGTCTG
Organism: Crossaster papposus; assembly: GCA_037893245.1. Classification (NCBI taxonomy): domain Eukaryota; kingdom Metazoa; phylum Echinodermata; class Asteroidea; order Velatida; family Solasteridae; genus Crossaster; species Crossaster papposus. The sequence continues at coordinate 601,837 of JBAIAA010000682.1, read as the reverse complement.
CAAATAGTGGAATAAAAGTGTTTTTAAGGAAAAACAATTTGCATTTTTCAATATCACATGTACAAAACTCAAAACTTCCAATGCCTTTTCTCAACATTTTACATTTGCGACTAGTCGATAAATGCTAACTTTAAACAGCCATAACTTGTTAATGGAATGTCCGATTGAAGTACAAGAAACAGCATTGTAAGGAGATTGTTATCCTCTTTTCTAATACCGGAGAACCCTCATTTCAACCTCTGCCTAGTTCCGTCTAATTTTGCCAGAACCCGTCGTATTTCACAAAAAATTATGTTGCAGAAATGTCCAATTTGACGCAAACTCGATATTAACCCTAACGTCTTAGGAATTCATTTTGGGTACTACAAAATACTACACAATTCTCACAGCCCAGTGTAGTAAGAGTACTGCATTACTGCAGTTTACTCAAGCAGTATTTTGTAGTATTGGGCGACGTTGGGATTAATTCATATCAGTTTCAACAAAATTTTGAATGCAATAATAAATGTGTGATATTAAGGCACATTACAGGTTTACAATGTGTACAATGGAGACAAAACGTCCCTGGAGGGTAAATTTCTATAGATGAATAGGTCTCCACTGGGAATTTCACGAATTAGATTTTTGGATTTTACTTAAATTACTTAAAAACTAGGATTAGGATGTGGGTTAGGGTTAGTGATAATATAGGGTATATTGGGTCGAAATTTCAACCCAGGCAAAAAATTATGGTTAAAATGGGAGCATTTTGAAAAACGTGCTCGACTTTCTAACCATTTTGTACACGAGAACAAAGCCATGTCTCCACAGTGATACAAAAATGTGAATCGGTGTTTTAGAATGTGTATATTTCTATAATTTTAGAGTCAAAAGTGTGAAAATTTTTCCTGCCCTGTTACCACTGTACTTGGTAATTTGCCATCTAAGTATGACTTCAAACGATTGTTTAAGTTTAAGGACGACAGTGTATATTCCGGAATAATCCATTTGCGCGTGACCCCGAGTTAAATTTGAATAACATCTGGTACACTGACTTACTCACACAGCTTGGCACCGTTGAACTTTAAATTACCCAGACCAAAGACACTGTTGCCATATCACGTGATTCGGGGCAAGCTCTTGCATAGTTACGTAACAGACGTTCAGCACCAATACATTGTTCACAATGGATGAGAATGGTACAAAGGCACCAGACCATTCCGGAGCTGGGGGTTGCTAGCGTAAGGCTTGCCCCGAATCACGTGATATAGCAACAGTGTCTTTGGTCTGGAGAATTCAGAGTTCAACGGTGCTAAGCTGTGTGAGCAAGTCAGTGTACCAGATGTTATTCAAATTTAACACGGGGTCACGCGCAAATGGCTTATTAAAAAGGCTGGAAATATCTGTCAGCGACCGGCTCACAGCAAGCAAGCAAGGCCAGAAAAATTAGGGTGTGCTACCCACAGATGCAAGTGTCCGGTCAATGTCAAAATAATCAAAGCGGAACGGGTTAAGGACATCAAAATTGTCAAATCATAGATGTCAGATGTTACGGAGACGGAAAAAATGTGGGCCCCAAATTTCTCGATGACCTAATTTTGTATGTTGCACCTTTTGAGTGGTATTCTTTTAAGTAAACGTTCGAAATGCTAAGATCAAAACATTTACATGTGTTAAGAAACAAAATCACTTTAAATAGTTGTTAATAAACCAAAAATAGTTTTATATTTTATTAAATATATTTATTACCGAATGAAAGTTGTGTAGCACTGAACAAAATATAGTTTGACTGGATGTGATTACAGAACAAATCTTTATAATGGAAATTCATTTATTAGTTGTGTGATGTTAAAAACAATATTTGTTGAATGTGTAAAAATAATGAGCATTCCGCAGGTAAAATGTTAGTAATCGACAGAATTTATAGTTTTGTTGGTGAACTAGTAAGCCGGAAATATATCATATTTTCCAATATTCAGTCATTTTCATATATGTGACCTGTTCCCACGAAACCCGGACAAAATCGACTTTTTAGTTTTTCAGATTTTTCTTTTTTCAAATTCTCTAGGTTCTCAGCTTTAAAATGATGTATCATTTACATATGTACCCCCACCCTATCTCCCCTGGGGGAAGGATTTAATGATAAAACCCTGACAACCTAATTATGAGATAAACAGCTTTGAAGTTCAGAAAAGCGTATTATTTCTATACACAAATGTTTTACAAAATTGACCAAAAAAACCACTTCTGGTAGACGGATTTGGTTCAAATTTGAGGAGATTGTAGATTAATAGTGAGTGACTTAGAAAAACCTAAAACCTCAAAATGGTAAAATCCATCCAGAAATGATTTCAGGAGTACATTGTGACAAAACACATTGTGCGACTTTGTCCGGGTTTCGTTGGAACAGGTCACATATTGACTCGTCCACCAAAACATTCAAATGGCATTTCTCCGATTGAATTTTGTTGTTTAAATAAAGCAATCATTAGAAAATGTTGGTGATTTTTGTTTAGACTTCGGAACGGCAATTCGGAGGTCGTAGGTTCGAACTCCGCTCCCGTCAGTTTCTGTACAGCATTTACACATTTCTATCAGATAATTTGATTGATTTTGTGTAAAGGTACAACAGTATGTGTTTTAAATTGAGTACTTTGATCAGTAATTTAGCAGTGCGGGTCGCTGTTTTTCATGTATTAATTCGGGTGAAACCGTACTGCACTTTGCACACATTACGTGTACAAAATAGTCTGGTGCCTCGTAATGTATGAAATCAGTGTTAGTTTGCTTATGCAGAGTCCTGGGGCCAATTTCATAGAGCTGCTAAGCACAAAAATTGCTTAGCATGACAATTTGTCCTTGGCAATAAACAGGGTTACAGACCAAATTTTCACCTGATCTTTATTGTTTTTGATTGATAATCAGCTGGTTTTTGCTTAGCATGAAAAACACGTAGAATTTTGGCTGGTAACCTGTTTTTAATAAGCAAGACTTTTTTGTGCTAAGCAAATTTTTGTGCTTAGCAGCTCTATGAAATTGGCCCCAGGGTACAGACAGAATCAAATCATCAGGGCCGTTTTTGAAACTCCAACTTTGTCTTCGTTTTGGCTTTCTTTAAGCAATCTTGCAATGGTGATGGAGCCGCGGCTAGAGCCCAAGTTGGGGTTTAGAAAACGGCCCCTGGCTTGAAATTGGAAAAGAAGGCTGTTTCATGTTTGGTGCATAGTTAAGCCTAACCCTTGAACAGCAGTTGACACGGTCGTACAATGTGTTTATCCTATGGGCCTTTTCGAATCCCTGGCTTCGTTTCGTCTTTGGCTTATAAGGCGATTAAATATATTTCCATTTGCTTTTATTTCTATTTGCTTCTATCAGTAATTCAGAATTTGGAGCCTCGTCTGAAGACGAAGCAAGGTTTCGAAAAGGCCCATAGACAACATTGAAAGATCTGATTAATTTTGTTTTTGTTAAAGAAATATTTAAATGTTTGATGTTAGTTGGACTAAAGTATTTTTGTTTTAGTTTGTACATCTGTAAAAGCAAATCAGTTGGAAAAAAATGTTTTTATTTAGTTTAATTTAATTTGTTTCCTGGAGGTGAATTAAATTAAGTGTTAAGGTTTAGCACCAACTTACATTAATTGGAATTTTAATTAAAAAAAGGACCAAATCACAAACAATGATTTTTATGTCCGTTTTTATTTATTGCATTGAAACCTTTGGGGAAATTTAGTAAAACTATTTGGAATTGTAGCCCAAATTTGAAAAAATGTAAGGGGTTAACCCACTTTTTGGTCAAAATTCGGCCCAAAATTGACTTCTCGAAACGACTTAAATATTATCTTTAATGCAGGAGGAACATCAATCGATAAAAACAAGGCTAAAATTGCGAATATTAAGGTATTTTAAATAAAAATCATATTTTTGATGAATTTTCCCCTAAATTTTTGACCCAATTTTAGTTTTTAAACGTGAAATATGTCCAAATTCGAGGTGGAAAGGCTTCCCTGGTCCTGTAGGCATATTCTGAAAGAGTTTTAAAAGATTTTAATTTGAGCCCAAATTTGAAAAAAATGTAAGGGGTTAACCCACCTTTTTGGTCAAAATTTGGCCCAAAATTGACTTTTCTCGAAACGACTTAAATATTATCTTTAATGCAGGAGGAACATCAATCAATAAAAACAAAGCTAAAATTGCGAATATTAAGGTATTTTAAATAAAAATCATATTTTTGATGGATTTTCCCCAAACTTTTTGACCCAATTTTAGTTTTTAAACGTGAAATATGTCCAAATTCGAGGTGGAAAGGCTTCCCTGGTCCTGTAGGCATATTCTGAAAGAGTTTTAAAAGATTTTAATTTTAGCCCAAATTTGAAAAAAATGTAAGGGGTTAACCCACCTTTTTGCTCAAAATTCGGCCCAAAATGGACTTTTCTCGAAACGACTTAAATATTATCTTTAATGCAGGAGGAACATCAATCAATAAAAACAAAGCTAAAATTGCGAATATTAAGGTATTTTAAGTAAAAATCATATTTTTGATGGATTTTCACCCAAATTTTTGACCCAATTTTAGTTTTTAAACGTGAAATATGTCCAAATTCGAGGTGGAAAGGCTTCCCTGGTCCTGTAGGCATATTCTGAAAGAGTTTTAAAAGATTTTAATTTTAGCCCAAATTTGAAAAAAATGTAAGGGGTTAACCCACCTTTTTGCTCAAAATTCGGCCCAAAATGGACTTTTCTCGAAACGACTTAAATATTATCTTTAATGCAGGAGGAACATCAATCAATAAAAACAAAGCTAAAATTGCGAATATTAAGGTATTTTAAGTAAAAATCATATTTTTGATGGATTTTCACCCAAATTTTTGACCCAATTTTAGTTTTTAAACGTGAAATATGTCCAAATTCGAGGTGGAAAGGCTTCCCTGGTCCTGTAGGCATATTCTGAAAGAGTTTTAAAAGATTTTAATTTTAGCCCAAATTTGAAAAAAATGTAAGGGGTTAACCCACCTTTTTGCTCAAAATTCGGCCCAAAATGGACTTTTCTCGAAACGACTTAAATATTATCTTTAATGCAGGAGGAACATCAATCGATAAAAACAAAGCTAAAATTTCGAAGATTAGGGTATTTTAAATAAAAATCTTATTTTTGATGGATTTTCCCCAAAATTGTTAACCCAATTTTTGTTTCAAATGTGAAATATGTCCAAATTCGAGGTGAAATGGCTTCCCTGGTCCTGTAGGAATATTCTGAAAGAGTTATAAAAGATTTTAATTTTAGCCCAAATTTGAAAAAAAATGTAAGGGGTTAACCCACCTTTTTGGTCAAAATTGGGCCCAAAATTGACTTTTCTCGAAACGTCTTAAATATTATCTTTAATGCAGGAGGAACATCAATTGATAAAAACAAAGCTAAAATTGCGAATATTAAGGTATTTTAAATAAAAATCATATTTTTGATGGATTTTTCCCCGAATTTGTAACCCAATTTTAGTTTTTAAACATGAAATATGTCAAAATTCGAGGTGAAATGGCTTCCCTGGCCCTGTAGGCATATTCTGAAAGAGTTTTAAAAGATTTTAATTTTAATTTTAGCCCAAATTTGAAAAAAATGTAAGGGGTTAACCCACCTTTTTGGTCACTTGAAAATTCGGCCCAAAATTGACTTTTCTCGAAACGACTTAAATATTATCTTTAATGCAGGAGGAACATCAATCAATAAAAACAAAGCTAAAATTGCGAATATTAAGGTATTTTAAATAAAAATCATATTTTTGATGGATTTTTCCCCGAATTTGTAACCCAATTTTAGTTTTTAAACATGAAATATGTCAAAATTCGAGGTGAAATGGCTTCCCTGGCCCTGTAGGCATATTCTGAAAGAGTTTTAAAAGATTTTAATTTTAATTTTAGCCCAAATTTGAAAAAAATGTAAGGGGTTAACCCACCTTTTTGGTCACTTGAAAATTCGGCCCAAAATTGACTTTTCTCGAAACGACTTAAATATCATCTTTAATGCAGGAGGAACATCAATCAATAAAAACAAAGCTAACATTGCAAAGATTAGGGTATTTTAAATAAAAATCTTACTTTTGATGGATTTTTCTCCAAATTTTTAACCCAATTTTTGTTTTAAATGTAAAATATGTCAAAATTCTTATCACATTTTCGACCCAGATTTTTAATGGTTAAATATGTCCAAATCCGTCCAATATGTTTTTAACATCAGTTTTAATATATTTTATCCACGAGATGTGTTTAACCATTATGTACGGAGGGTGCACGGCAAAATATAACAAAAACAAGAATCTGGACTTTTACAACAAATATTTACAACGAATATCACAACAATCAATAGTTAGTTAAAAAAAATTTTTTTTAAAGTGAACAAAGAAATTGGCAATGCGGAACTTGAACCTGCGAGTCCCGAGACTTGAATGGGACTTGGACCTTCGAGTAAAATTTGTTAAACTCACTACCGGCCCTGAACAAAAATACTGACAGTTTGAGAGACCGCCAACATAGGGCGAGATAGCTCAGTTGGTAGAGCGCGGTTCAAATATCGCTCCTGATAGTTTTCTTTGTTCACTTTAACAAATTAATTAACTCGCCAAAATAATAAACAGGGTGACATGCAGCATTTCAGTTAGTTTGCAACTCAACAAAAACAGAAATAAACAGAAATAAACAGAAATAAACAAAAGCAATTAATAAGGCATCATATATAGGCACAGTAAATAAATATTAACAATAAAAAACATATGAGCATTGAAATACACAAATGCGCAACAAAAACTGAAAATAAATTGCCGGCAAAATGGTAATGAGCTAATAAATAAAGCAAATTATATTCGACCGAATACCTTTAACCAGTTCGTGCTGGGATTATTTTAACATCACCGAGCCGAGGCGCAGGATTATTTGTAACGAAACTCGATCCGAGGCGGGTTCAGGCCGATGGATCCGGGAAGCACACCCACGCATTTCCGGCCTTGCTCGCTGCTGACAGACATTTCCGGCCTTGCTCGCTGCCGACAGACATTTCCAGCCTTGCTCGCTGCTGACAGACATTTCCGGCCTTGCTCGCTGCTGACAGACATTTCCGGCCTTGCTCGCTGCTGACAGACATTTCCGGCCTTGCTCGCTGCTGACAGACATTTCCGGCCTTGCTCGCTGCTGACAGACATTTCTGGCCTTGCTCGCTGCTGACAGACATTTCTGGCCTTGCTCGCTGCTGACAGACATTTCTGGCCTTGCTCGCTGCTGACAGACATTTCTGGCCTTGCTCGCTGCTGACAGACATTTTCGGCCTTGCTCGCTGCTGACAGACATTTCCAGCCTTGCTCGCTGCTGACAGACATTTCTGGCCTTGCTCGCTGCTGACAGACATTTCCGGCCTTGCTCGCTGCTGACAGACATTTCCGGCCTTGCTCGCTGCTGACAGACATTTCCGGCCTTGCTCGCTACTGACAGACATTTTCGGCCTTGCTCGCTGCTGACAGAAATTTCCAGCCTTGCTCGCTGCTGACAGACATTTCTGGCCTTGCTCGCTGCTGACAGACATTTCTGGCCTAGCTCGCTGCTGACAGACATTTCCGGCCTTGCTCGCTGCTGACAGACATTTCCGGCCTTGCTCGCTGCTGACAGACATTTCCAGCCTTGCTCGCTGCTGACAGACATTTCTGGCCTAGCTCGCTGCTGACAGACATTTCCGGCCTTGCTCGCTGCTGACAGACATTTCCGGCCTTGCTCGCTGCTGACAGACATTTCCAGCCTTGCTCACTGCTGACAGACATTTCTGGCCTTGCTCGCTGCTGACAGACATTTCTGGCCTAGCTCGCTGCTGACAGACATTTCCGGCCTTGCTCGCTGCTGACAGACATTTCCGGCCTTGCTCGCTGCTGACAGACATTTCTGGCCTTGCTCGCTGCTGACAGACATTTCCGGCCTTGCTCGCTGCTGACAGACATTTCCGGCCTTGCTCACTGCTGACAGACATTTCCGGCCTTGCTCGTGACGTGTGAATGCGTCATTTGTTTTGAATCTGGGGGAAAACTTTGCGTGTATATACGTCCTCCAGCGCGAACTGGTTGATAAGAAACGGTGTAAAACCATCTTTGCATATTCATGAGGGGTTCTGGAAAAATAAGACGGAACTGGGCAGAGGTTGAAATGAGGGTTCTTAGTTATTAGAAAGATAAAATTGTTCGTATTATCAAATTATAGTTAGTAGGTATACCAAAAATTACAAATATCAATAAATCTGATAATTATAAAATTTCCCATTTTTCATTATTTTGCAGTTTTCTTCACTATGCCCTGTGCCCAATTCCGTCTCATTTTGCCTAAACGCCTCAAAAAAGCGATCGTTGCGTCACCCGATTTCGTACTCCTTCAGGCTGTCTGGTTTCCCATATCTTGCCACCAGCTCATCATTGAGGGACGGGCGGCACCAGTCCAACGCACTCGCAAAATGCCTCTGGTACAACAGACACGAGTCGACGTTGTCGAGACCGTGTTCTTCAAGAGCTAAAAGTCCCGCCTTGAATTAAAAAAAAAATGTCCGAAAAATACAAAGTTAATGATAAATAATTTGGATTAAGACTCAGTTCTATTGGTTGAGAGCATGTCACATGGGTGTATCCTTTTAAAGCCTAGGACCGTGTTCGAAAAATACCGTCTACAGCTACAGCTAATGCTACAACGTCACAAAAATCTAGCCGTAAGAAAAGTTGTCAAGCTCAGGCAAAACAAAATGGCGGCAGCACTAACGTTAATTTTGGAACAAATTTTGGATTATTTTTTGAATGATGGTGCAACTTAAACAATCCGAAAAAGACGTCAATATCATCAGGTATTTCGACCAGTATTTCGAGATAACGTAACATCGAGCAGACGATAATTGTTGTATTTTATAGAAAATATTGTTCAACTGACCTGTCCGAAGTTTTACAATCATGAATGCCAAGAAAAAAAGAAGCAATTTAATAAACGGCGTTCGTTTTCAACCGTCGGGGCAGTTGCTCTAAGTATCCATGTTATTTTTCGCGATCGCCGTCCGGCAATCGCCATTTTGTTTTTATAAAATTCTATTTTCCTGAACAATTACAGGATATCTAGCGCAATCATTTTGCTGGATGCCTACAATCATTATTTACTTTCAAATAAGTAAGATATCCCCTAATAATTTGGTAGTAAAATTCGGTAGTAAAACAGGTTTGCAAAAAAAAGTTTAGTCAGAATCTTTTGGTCTGGGAACCAGACTTTATTTGCGAATGACTTTTACCAAAGCCATTCAGCCGTGCCCGAATTACACGGCTTGAATTACGCACAAGTCTATCTGTAGTGGCTGCGGCTATCCACCATAGACCCGTGTGTAACTCCAATCATAGCCGCTTAATTTGGACAAAACCTTTACCTCTCTACACAGTCCCATCAAATCTGCTCCGGTGTACAAATCCGTTTCTTCGGCTAACGTCTGCAAGTTGACGTCATCCCCCAGTGGGATATGCTTGGTGTGAACGTCCAATATCTTTCGCCTAGCCTGTGGTTCAAAGAACATTTTTTTTTAACACCAAGTTTTACGCACTTCACGACCCTTCAAGTTTTGCACACAAAAAACAACCACTTTTTACCTATCGAGTTATAGCACCCACACTTCAAATTCTTTTGAGGTAACTTCTTTAGGTACGGAGAATACGAGGGGTGATTGATAAGTTTTTTTCCCAGATTCAAAACGGATGACGCATAAACACGTCACGAGCAAGGCCGGAAATGTCTGTCAGCAGCGAGCAAGGCTGGAAATGTCTGTCAGCAGCGAGCAAGGCTGGAAATGTCTGTCAGTAGCGAGCAAGGCCGGAAATGTCTGTCAGCAGCGAGCAAGGCCGGAAATGTCTGTCAGCAGCGAGCAAGGCCGGAAATGTCTTTCAGCAGCGAGCAAGGCTGGAAATGTCTGTCAACAGCGAGCAAGGCAGGAAATGTCTGTCAGTAGCGAGCAAGGCCAGAAAAGTCTGTCAGTAGCGAGCAAGGCCGGAAATGTCTGTCAGCAGCGAGCAAGGCCGAAAATGTCTGTCAGCAGCGAGCAAGGCCGGAAATGTCTGTCAGCAGCGAGCAAGGCTGGAAATGTCTGTCAACAGCGAGCAAGGCAGGAAATGTCTGTCAGTAGCGAGCAAGGCCGGAAATGTCTGTCAGCAGCGAGCAAGGCCGGAAATGCGTGGGTGTGCTTCCAGTACCATCGGCCTAAACCCGCCTCGGATCGAGTTTCTTTAAAAATAATCCCCCGCCTCGGCTTGGTGATGTTAAAATACTCCCGGCGCGAACTGGTTAAGTTCAGGGAAAACAGAAAAATTCAGATTTGGTAAGTCTTTGATTTCAAACTACCTCCTTGTCGGGTGGCGGTACATAGACGAGACAATCAAAGCGACCGGGTCGGAGCAACGCAGCATCTATCAGGTCAATCCTGTTACTAGCGGCAACCACAAGAACATGGGGTTTCTTGAATTCGTCCTGTATTTAAAACATAAAGATGGGGTCAACCAAATTTGAAATTTCAAAACATCTTGAGAAAAAAAAGAGTAATTAACAAAATCGCTGCTAACGAAAAAATATAACTATGGCATAAAACGAAACACGAGGTGAACGTCCCACTAGAGAGATTTCCCAAAATTCCACTGCCTTGACATTTTGACACCTTACCAGCTTCTATCTTATGAAACATTTGGTTTCGGTACCCGCTGCTAATCGGATTCGAACAAGCCAGACGAACCCAGCTAGCTCGGTGGTCTAGTGGTGAGACATCTGCACTAGAAAGCAGAAAGTCGTGGGTTCGAGTCCCGTCCGAGTAATTTTGTTTTCCAATATTCTCTGATTTGCGAGGATATGGTAAAACTTTTCCAACTTTTTTCTTCACAACTAAGTTCTTTACAAAAAGTTACCCAAAAAATTGAAATCTTGTAGATGGTTGTGGTGATACTCAACTCGGACAAATTTATTATAATTTGTTGTTTTTTTATACCTGAGCCTTTTTGTCGCTCACGCCCTCCGTAGGGATCTGTTCATCAGCGGCCACGCCTACCCCGTCCATCTCGACAAGAAGGCACGACACCAGGCGTTCCGACAGGCCGCGCCCCTTTCCTAAGCCACGCCCACCAATTAAGGAGTCCAGCTCATCCAGAAATACAATAGATGGAGCAGTCAAGCGGGCCTTGCGAAAAACCTGGGAAACAACAGAAACAATTTTAATTACTTTTAATAAAGTGTAATATTGTTTGAACAGGTTAGGTCGTCGACATTCTTCATTGGCTTTTGACTAGTTTTATTTAACCAGTTCGCGCCGGAGGACGTCTATACTCGCAAAGTTGTCCTGGGATTAAAAATGGATGACGCATAAACACGTCACGAGCAAGGCCGGAAATGTCTGTCAGCAGCGAGCAAGGCCGGAAATACATGAGTGTGCTTCCCGGTACCATCGGCCTGAACCCACCCCGGATCGAGTTTCCCGGTAATTTTTTGGGTAGTTGCAAAAGATATACTATCCCTTGAAAGGTAACCCAACTGAACTATCCTTTTTCAAAAATCTTACCTCCACGATAATTTTCTCTGAATCACCGACAAACGGCGAGTAGAGCTCCGCACAGCTGACCGCGAGGAAGCTAGCATTGCACGCGGTCGCGGTGGCTCGCGCTAGCGTCGTCTTACAGCAACCTGGTGGGCCGTACAGCAACACACCCGATGGACTACGGAGGCCCAGATGGACAAAGCGCTGCCAGTGCCTCATTGGCCACTCCACTGCCTAAAAAGAAATAATATCATTTTAAAATAGAAAAAGGCGATTCTGATAGAGCTCAAACAGCAAAAACGCCCCCCAACGTTACCCATCGCCTAGTACAGCGCCCTCAATTGGAAAATGTCTCCCAACCGCAAAAAAACAAATGCACAAAAATCTCCCAACGTTAAACTAAAAAACATGGAGCCAATTTCATGGAGATGCTAAGCACAAACAAATGCTAAGCATGAAAAAATTCTTCCTTAGCAAAAATCAGCGTTACAAACCAAATTGCCAGGTGATGTTTATTGTTTGTGACTGATATTCAGCTGGTTTTTGCTTAGCATGAAAAGCACATGGCGTTTTAGCTTGTAACCTGATTTTACCGAGCAAGACTTCTTTGTGCTAAGCACAAATTACCTGCTTAAGCTGTTCCTTGACTTGCTCCAGTCCTCCGATGGCTTCCCACGCCACTGGTCGTAGCTCTTTGATGACGGATCCCGCGGCGCGGTGCAATGACGGTGTCACATGACTCAGGGAACCAATGAAGTCATTCATCTTCACAATAGGACACACCTTTGGAATGCAAAGATAGCATTTTATTTATGAAGAGGGGTCATATGAGGGAGTCGAGTTGGCGTAGCGGTTCTTTCCTCGCCTTCCACCGCTATGACCCGGGTTCGAACCCCGCCTGGGCCAATATGTGGATTGGGTTTTCAGTCCCTGCCTGATTCCGTGGGTTTTCTCCCAGGATATTCTTCTGGGGTTTTCCTCCCACCTCTAAAACTGTACCTTCTTCTCATTGTCTTCTCTCTACAGGTTTCTTCTGGCTTACGAGCTACAGTGCCTAGAGCGCTTTTGAAGGATCCTTGGTTTTATTACCAGAAAGAATTAATAATAATAATAATAATTTACAATTCCTTGCCTATTCCACTTGGTTTTTACTTTTCATGGCATAGTTTAGGGGACCACCTATCATCAAATAAAATAAAATGAAACTTTGCTGTGCAAATTGGCATTTATTTTCCACGTTAGTTTGTGATTCTGTTAAATTTGTCACCAATATATGTTAAAAATGACGGTTATGTAAGATATCCTTAACTATCGATCTCCATTATGGTGTAAATTAATGGTGATATAATGTTAAAATATCATTTTGTCGGTGTGAGTTCGATATTTTAGCGGCAAAAAAGTTCGACTAGAGTCGTTTGCTAACCAAATACAAGTCAACCATTGGTCCTTGATTGAACTTGCCCCTAGCAAAACCGAATTATACCAATTTGGTCAACATCTGAAGAAAAAAAACCCCAAAAAATTTGGCACCTACCAACTTTTCTGAGCGTTCAGCGACCGAGCTCTCCAAAGCCCGGAACACTGCCTGCTGGCACAGGAACGCCAAGTCCGCGCCGTTGAATCCGTTACACCGTTCAGCGAGCTCGCGAAGATCTACGTCTCTGGCTAGACCCAAACCCTCGCAGTGAACTTCTAGAATGGAAACTCTCTGCGCTGTTGAGGGCATACCGACCAAAACCTGGGAAAGAAAGTCACAAATCTTTGACGGGAAGACCACTTTATTTGACAAATTTGAGACTTCACCCTCAGGGGAATTTAGCAGCAAATAATTTCATATTTTTTTAAATTCACCTCCTCATCAAATCTTCCCGGTCGTCTCAAGGCCGGGTCCAGGGCGTTCGGTCTGCTCGTCGCCCCAACAACCAAGATCTTCCCGTGACCTCTGACCTCATCCATGAGCATCAACAGCTCGGCCACAATGCGGCCTTCGTGGCTCGCGCCGTCGCCGTCTCGCTTCGGACAAACGACGTCGAGCTCGTCAATGAACACGACGCAACGATGCGTCTCGGCGATTCCTTTCGCTTTCTCGAATACGCGACGAAGGTTCGCCTCGCTTTCGCCGGGACTGGCGCCAAAGATTTCAGCTCCGTTGATTTCCAGGAGGCACACCTGAAAAGTTCGGCAGAAACGAAAGAGTAATTGTAATAAGCCTTTTTGAAGTTACATGCGCGCATCCGCGAACACGCCCTAATGACCATTTATTATTTAGATAAACAACGATGTCGGTCGATAATCGATACATCGTACGGAAATTGTTCGTTAAGCGCACACTACTATTTAAACAAATGGATGGGTTAGGGGATTCATATTTTATAGTAAATATTGTGATTTCAAGTTTTGTGGTCACTCATAGATGCGGGATAAAAATATATAAAAATTTATGCTGTTCTTGTAGTCTGGTTCCTTGACTTTCTTCAGACCAAACAGCAATTTATAGAATAATCAGGTTAAGAAACCAGACTAGTTGGTTGGCACCCATTCACGGATGTGTAACCGTGTCGCAAATACAATGTGGACTCACTAAATTCAATAAATTGTTTAAAAATAAGTAAATTTTTAATACAGTACAAATTACCTTGCATTCCGACGCGACTGCCTGTACTAGCGAAGTCTTCCCACACCCTGGCGGTCCCCTGAGCAGAATACCGTGCGACTGCATGAGTCCGAGTTTCTCCAACGACTCGGGATATTCCGCTGGGTACTCAATGAGTTTCCTGAGCAAGCATCTCGCCTCGTCGAGCCCGCCGACTCTAACGCTCGGACGACCGTGTAGATGCTGCAACGTTTCCGTCGTCGTGATGTGTTCGATTCTAATTTGGGTTCTGTCTGTGATCAACAAAACAGCTCTTTCGGCGCAGCTATCGGACGATTCTGGGCGATTGAGAAATCCTGTCTCCAAATCGCTGGCTTCGGAATGAAGTTCTGAGCGAGGGTCTTCAGTCACTGGCTTCAACAAAGATGTTGTGAAATTTGTACGTTTTGCATATTCTTTTGACGTCACAGATGGCGACCTTGGGTCAAGATCGTCTACAACTTTATCAACGGACGACAATGGGGTTGGGCGATCTTCAGAAATCGAAGATGTTAAATGTTGCTTTTCTAAGTCGGAGGGCGGCGAGAAAGCTTCTTTTTCCAAAGACGCCTCTCCTAAAAGACATTCTTTTCCCTCGCCGTGTTTATCTACTTTGGGTGCAGCAATTTCGGTCGTTCCGTTACTGAAACATTTTTCGACCACAATGTGTGAGATCTTCGGCCCAGCAAAGCGTGAACCAGACTGCAGCGATACCGTACACCCTTCCGCCACAGCAAAACCCATTAAGAGCTGACGCAGCTGTCTGGTCACGGCCTCCCTCGAGACCTGCTGAAGACGTCTCAGAAACTTGAAGTCGGTGATGACAGTCACGACAACCTCCGAGCACAAATGAGGTTTGGGAATTATTTGTATAGAGTCGATGGTAACGTTACTCTTAATACGGAAACCAGTTCTGGTTTTTGAACAAGGAAACGTAACGGTGTCTTCAATCTCAATCAGCCCATCTTGATTGTCGTTTCTGACCCACAGAGAACTAATGCTCTTGAAGCCATTTTGTTCGATGATGCACCACGTTCCAATCGGAACGTCAAGTTGTTCAAGGACCGAGGGCCCGACGAAACAGCGTTGGGTACAATTTTGCAACGATGACGTCAGCATACTTAGTGATGACATGTTTTATCAGCTGTAAAGAAAATATACAAAAAGTTTATATTCAATCTATCCAAAATATAAATGAAAGTAGAGTATGTGAACGTGGCGGTACTATTATTATTTTATTCATGCCATAAAAACTATATCACAATAAAGATGGGCATCGGGGAAAAACAAAAGTTAAACAATCACTATGGTCAAACTCAAAGAACTGTCATCCCACATCAAATTGTCTAAATAAAACTATACAATTTAGAGTAAAAACATAAGGTTGTTTCACGTTCCAGTTGCGCATGCTCAGTAGAGCGCCCTCTGTAGGCCTACTACATGTAGGAAGAGGGGAACACCCATATAAACACGCTATCATCCGGGTAAGTTGGGTACCTCTTTTTGCGCTGAATCCAAGATGGCCGCGGAACGTGAAACAACCTTATTGCATAGACTTTATAAATATTATAAAATATATCACCACGTTCACGGGTCTATGTACCGTGGTACATAGGACTAAAAACATTTCACATTTTGGAAAGAACGTACCGAAAGGCCAAGTACTAAACTACACAGTCTATGGATTGTAAAGAAATGTTTTAACCAGTTCGCGCCGGGATTATTTTAACATCACCGAGCCGACGCGCGGAATTATTTTTAACGAAACTTAATCCGAGGCGGGTTCAGGCCGATAGTACCGGGAAGCACACCCATGCATTTTCGGTTTTGCTCGCTGCTGACAGACATTTCTGGCCTTGCTCTTGGCGTGTTTATGCAACATCCGTTTTAAATCTGGGGAAAACTTTGCGTTTATTTACGTCATCCGGCGCGAACTGGTTAACAAAATTGTTACGTTTATACTTTATTACCGTCCAATGCATTTCTTTTCAAATATTAATATTGCACTAAACATGCTTATTCAGTGATAGACCTTCACTGAGATGATATAGGCCTACAAACTGCGTCAGGTTGCAACATTCTTTCCCAAAAAATACAGTAAAAATGCATAAAATAGGAGCCCTCCAACTTTTTGAAAACAAAACACGTGCGCTAAATCCGAGCAGTCTGGTCTCGCGCTACAGTGATATTAACCCGTTAACTTATAGTGTCTATGGTTTGGGTACAAGTCCATTCGTCTGCATTAAATTAAATTTTGATATAGAGGGCGCTACAGCAAAGATGGCGGCCTCCATGAGACAGGCGATTTATTTCGTCCGGACAGGATTGTTTCGTCAGTCTGCGCTTCATTATCGAATTTCCCCTTCGGATTATCTTCCCTTTCAAAGATCAGATAGAATTTTCAATTTGTGGAAAATCCCGGCTTTAACGTATGCGAAAAAAGCAGGTAAATCCAACCATTGTTGTTTAAACTGTTACTAAATTACATTAAATTTCAAATTTTATTTAATTCTCGATTGGAGGGGGGGGGGGGGGGGGGGGGGGGGGGGTTTAAACCTTATGTCACACCGTGAAAGTTCCCTGATTGGTCGGTTGATCGGATCCTGCGTACTCTTTTTTTTGGGGGGTGCAACGGCCGTTTCTTGTAAGTTGTAGTTATAGAAACTCCAGTCCAGTAACCAACACAACAGCACGCTGGTTTCAAATACATTCTAGAATGTTAACAAATCATTGTATATTTTCACTTTCAGGAAAAGGTGGCAAATCGGTCGAGCCGAAGGAGCTTATGGAAGTCAACACTGACCCCAATTACCTGGTGAACTACTGCTCAGGGTCCAACTACTTCAAAGAGGGTCAGGACATCAAACTGGGGTCGGATGAGGACTATCCGGACTGGTTGTGGGACCTCCACACCGGACCCCCTCCGACGCTTGAAGAGTTGTCCCCGGATACGCCGCAGTACTGGCGCAAGCTACGAAAGATGCACATGAAGAGAAACAATCGGCTCGCCAAAATGAAAAAGTTTTAGAGACGCTTTACGAAACAGATCACAAGCAAGGCCGTAAATATCTGTCAGCGACTGGCTCACAGCGAGCGAGGCAGGAAATATCAGGGTGTGCTACCCACAGGTGCCAGCCTGAACCTGTCTCAGTTTGAGGTCCGTGACTCAACAATCCTGCGTCTGGTTCAAAATAATCCCTGGCAAGAAGTGGTCAAGGCTGTGTATTCAATGTTCTTGACCATTAGTACATCGGACTTATATCTTGTCAGTTGGAGTGCCATGGCGATGTTTTTCTAAATTTTGTACCCTGTGGAGACCTGAACACTGTAGAGACAATGAGTCAAAATAAAATCTCCACAGGGTATATTTTATATAGATGAATAGGCCTCCACGAGGTTTTTACATATTACATTTACGATTTTACTCAAAAAATAGGGTGTGTTTAGTCAAGGGTATATTTGGTCCAAAATTCAACCCAGGAAATTATTAAACTGTGGTTATAGTAGCATTTTGAAGAGAATTGTTGACAGTCAAAACATTTTGTACGTGAGAACAAAGAGATGTCTCCACAGGGATAAACATTTGCAAATTCGTGGTCTGCGTGTGATTTTGCAGGTTGTGGGTTCGAGTCCGCCCTGGGACTACTGTGCGTGTGCCATTGGGCAAGGCACTTTGTAACTCATTGCTTCTCTCCACCCAAGAGTAAAATGGGTACCTGGGAGGGCAGAGATGGTTAAGATCTTGCACGGGGCAGATTTTTGTACTTTTCAAAATATATTTGATTACGCATCAGTTGTGGCAATTGAAAATTTGGGGTCTGCAATTGGCTGGAAAAGAAATATTTCAGTTCGACGTTACAAATTTCTCAGCCTTACCTTAATAAATATAAACAGATATTGAACAGAACTCATACGTTGTATGCGGCTGACCTTTTTTTTGGGGCGACCCACCATTTATTTATACACAATGTGTTGCCATGAACGATAAAAGATGTTTATCTATATACACAATATAACATTGCCAATGAAAATTATAAAATATATTATAAAATAGAAAACCACAAAATGTTTTTTTTCCTATAAATAAATATTCCACTAAAATACTTCCGTAAATAGCATCTCAAAAATGTTACTTTTTTTTCAACTTAAATACCTTAAGTTAAATATAATTATCAATCTACTTAAAATAATACCAGTGATTGTGAATTTCACAGAACGTTTGCCGACCTTTTTGCTATCTACTTTGGGCATTGTAATTAAATTTTCAAGGTTGTACACATGAACACCAGTTTCAATAATTTGCCACGAACATAAATATTTTCCACACTTGAAACCTTGACTGAAATTTAAAAAACCTATCTACCTACCTGAATTACTTTCAAGCCGTCACTGTGAACACATAATTTAATTTGTTTGGCCTAAACCTACAATAAGATTCTAATTAAAAAAATAATTGCTGGTGGCCTCTCTAGGCTTCCGTATATCAGAATAAGTACATGCGACAATTTAAATTTTGTGTCAATATATTAAGTATTGTTTAAATATAAATTTCATTATATAATTCAAAATTGTATTACATTTCATCAATATTTAAATTTAAATGACAAAATGCTGGCTGAATGCGAATGTTTAAATGAGACACATCTTGGGATAGAGGCGTTTCGATAAGTATTCAAATAATTAAGTATCTCTGTTTAATACATGAATAAGTACGAATATATAAGTATAATTATATAAGGATATATGTGATTTACATATGACAGTGTGTAACACTTGTGCTCCATCCTGAACTAAGCTCTTGGAAGTACAGTTGCAGTACTCCTGCACCCAAACCCTTCATTGTGTGATTTACATATGACAGTGTGTAACACTTGTGCTCCATCCTGAACTAAGCTCTTGGAAGTACAGTTGCAGTACTCCTGCACCCAAAGCCCTTCATTGTGTGATTCACATATGACAGTGTGTAACACTTGTGCTCCATCCTCAACTAAGCTCTTGGAAGTACAGTTGCAGTACTCCTGCACCCAAACCCTTCATTGTGTGATTTACATATGACAGTGTGTAACACTTGTGCTCCATCCTCAACTAAGCTCTAGGAAGTACAGTTGCAGTACTCCTGCACCCAAAGCCCTTCATTGTGTGATTTACATATGACAGTGTGTAACACTTGTGCTCCATCCTCAACTAAGCTCTTGGAAGTACAGTTGCAGTACTCCTGCACCCAAGCCCTTCATTGTGTGATTTACATATGACAGTGTGTATCACTTGTGCTCCATCCTCAACTAAGCTCTTGGAAGTACAGTTGCAGTACTCCTGCACCCAAAGCCCTTCATTGTGTGATTTACATATGACAGTGTGTAACACTTGTGCTCCATCCTCAACTAAGCTCTAGGAAGTACAGTTGCAGTACTCCTGCACCCAAGCCCTTCATTGTGTGATTTACATATGACAGTGTGTGACACTGTTTAATACAAAAAGAAATCCATAAGATTTCATTCTTCGGAGTTGTGAGACAACAAAAGTAGGAATTTGTCGAAAGAATTTGGTCAAAGAAGATTTTGGGGCCTTTTCAAATCCCTGGCTGAGTCTTCACCTACGACTTAAGCTGATTTTAGGCTCCAAGCTGAAAGAACTCCGGCCACATTCTGGCGCCTGTTGTGCTTCAGAAACATTCAATCGGTCGATATGAATCTAAACAGTTTAAATACATCCATTTGCTTCCGTTTCTATTTGCTTCTCAGTGAAAAAAAACAAAAAAAACTAAGCGTCAAATATGCATTGTAGTAGGTCTTGTGTTGATCTTATCGCGTTATACTCTTTGACTAAGCGCGTTCCAATATTCAGGCACATCAGTTCAGCCTGGGGTTTGTTCATTAAGTCCTGAGCCTCTGCGATCCCAATAATCCTGCATTCGGTAGAAATACGGAGGATTTAAAGGAAAAGAAAATTGCATTATTGATAAGAGAATATGAAAACCGCTAGATTCAGTTACCTAAAGGGACGTGCAATGTAAACAAAAAAAATTATTAGTAACATGATTTATCTTTTTTTTTATTTTTATTTTTTTTAGGGGGGGGGGGAGGGTACTTTACGATTATGCAAACATTCATATTCATGAGCAAATGTTTAATGTCATCAGCTGACTCATTGGTCAAGTTTTTGTTACGTCCCGTAATTATGCATGCAACGTCACACGCGCATGCAAATGCGACACAGTTCTGCTCGGAGTTTTCGGAGCGATTATAGCAGATATACAAGACGATCCTAGGTCATCGAAGGTCATTGCGTGGTCTACGGCGTACGTTAGAGGGCGCCTGCATCGGCGGCCTACGCGCGCTGCACCGCGATTAGATCGTCTTGCAAACAAGACTAGTGCCCATATTGTGTTCTTAGGCAAGACACTGTACCACAATTGCCCTTACACCAGGATTAAAAATGAGTTCCTTAGTGGGTACAGAAACCAAAATTAATGAACTAATCTCAAACTACTGTAGATAAAAGTTTCACATGGCCTGATGAACGGGGGTAATAACTGGCATTGTGTATTATTTGGCAAATAGTTATATATAAATAAGGTTTCTATAAATATGGATTATGGTTTTAAAGATCTTACCACTTGATAATAGAACATCCAGTAAACCCCGCTGTTTGAGAGACTAACGTTGCTAGGGCATCTTCGCTTAGAAACTCCTTGGCTTCATCAAAATAGACGTCCACTGCATATGGCGAGACAAAAAAACGTATATTGCATTTTGTTTTTTGCCACGAAAACTATTGAAAGTAACCCTCAAAAGTGATAAAATCTTGGCTCAATTAATGTAAAATACAATTAAAGTTGATGATTCTTGAACCCTTGGCATCCCAAATCCTCCAAAATCTTCTTTGCAAATTGCAGGATTTTGCCGGATTGAGGGCACTTGAAAGTTGATGCATTGCAGGAATTTGCAGGATTGAGGGTGTTTTGGTTTTTTTGCCACTGAAGGATAATGCAGGATCCAGGTCATAAGGCCTGGACTATAATTTTGCAGGATTGAGGTTACTTGGATATTTATCAAAATGAGGATTTTTGGAGGATTGAGGTTATTTGTTACTTTGTACTTTCGCACTGCTCATGCTCTTTGCACATTCTCCATGGAGCTTCAGTCAAGGTGTAAGTTATGTGTCAAGGATAGGAAACGTTTGCATACAAAGGGTCAGGTGTGCAGACCCTTGTTGTAATAGGGCACTTAGCAGCTGTTTGTTCCATGTTTGGCTGCTTTATAGCTCAATGGTAAACCCACTGCAGGATTTTTCAGGATTCAGGCAGTGGTCACCAATAATAAATATTAGAGGATTTTGCAGGATTCAGGTTATACCATGGAGTTTTAACACTTTGAAATTAGGACACTGAAAAAAATGCTTTTAATAAGTTGTGAATTTCTCTGCAATACTGACCCAGGACTCGTATGGCTTCTCGTAGGAGCTGGTGGAAGGTCAGATTCTCCGGGATGGGATACAGAGCGTGCGCAGCGTAGGCGAAGATGAAATTGGACAGAACGAGGCCGATGTCGGCAGCCGCTGGACCCATGAATGCAAACTCCGCATCGATCAACTGCGAACAAGTCCCAACGACAAGAAGGATACACCATTGGTCATTGCTTGAATTATCAGGAATGGGTGGATGTAACGGTAGGATACACCATTGGTCATTGCTTGAATTATCAGGAATGGGTGGATGTAACGGTAGGATACACCATTGGTCATTGCTTGAATTATCAGGAATGGGTGGATGTAAAGGTAGGATACACCATTGGTAATAGCTTGAATTATCAGGAATGGGTGGATGTAACGGTAGGATACACCATTGGTAATTGCTTGAATTATCAGGAATGGGTGGATGTAAAGGTAGGATACACCATTGGTCATTGCTTGAATTATCAGGAATGGGTGGATGTAACGGTAGGATACACCATTGGTCATTGCTTGAATTATCAGGAATGGGTGGATGTAAAGGTAGGATACACCATTGGTAATAGCTTGAATTATCAGGAATGGGTGGATGTAACGGTAGGATACACCATTGGTAATTGCTTGAATTATCAGGAATGGGTGGATGTAAAGGTAGGATACACCATTGGTAATTGCTTGAATTATCAGGAATGGGTGGATGTAAAGGTAGGATACACCATTGGTAATTGCTTGAATTATCAGGTATGGGTGGATGTAAAGGTAGGATACACCATTGGTCATTGCTTGAATTATCAGGAATGGGTGGATGTAACGGTAGGATACACCATTGGTCATTGCTTGAATTATCAGGAATGGGTGGATGTAACGGTAGGATACACCATTGGTAATAGCTTGAATTATCAGGAATGGGTGGATGTAACGGTAGGATACACCATTGGTCATTGCTTGAATTATCAGGAATGGGTGGATGTAAAGGTAGGATACACCATTGGTAATAGCTTGAATTATCAGGAATGGGTGGATGTAACGGTAGGATACACCATTGGTAATTGCTTGAATTATCAGGAATGGGTGGATGTAAAGGTAGGATACACCATTGGTAATTGCTTGAATTATCAGGAATGGGTGGATGTAAAGGTAGGATACACCATTGGTAATTGCTTGAATTATCAGGTATGGGTGGATGTAAAGGTAGGATACACCATTGGTCATTGCTTGAATTATCAGGAATGGGTGGATGTAAAGGTAGGATACACCATTGGTCATTGCTTGAATTATCAGGAATGGGTGGATGTAAAGGTAGGATACACCATTGGTCATTGCTTGAATTATCAGGAATGGGTGGATGTAACGGTAGGATACACCATTGGTCATTGCTTGAATTATCAGGAATGGGTGGATGTAAAGGTAGGATACACCATTGGTAATAGCTTGAATTATCAGGAATGGGTGGATGTAACGGTAGGATACACCATTGGTAATTGCTTGAATTATCAGGAATGGGTGGATGTAAAGGTAGGATACACCATTGGTAATTGCTTGAATTATCAGGAATGGGTGGATGTAAAGGTAGGATACACCATTGGTAATTGCTTGAATTATCAGGTATGGGTGGATGTAAAGGTAGGATACACCATTGGTCATTGCTTGAATTATCAGGAATGGGTGGATGTAAAGGTAGGATACACCATTGGTAATAGCTTGAATTATCAGGAATGGGTGGATGTAACGGTAGGATACACCATTGGTAATTGCTTGAATTATCAGGAATGGGTGGATGTAAAGGTAGGATACACCATTGGTAATAGCTTGAATTATCAGGAATGGGTGGATGTAACGGTAGGATACACCATTGGTAATTGCTTGAATTATCATGAATGGGTGGATGTAAAGGTAGGATACACCATTGGTAATTGCTTGAATTATCATGAATGGGTGGATGTAAAGGTAGGATACACCATTGGTCATTGCTTGAATTATCAGGAATGGGTGGATGTAACGGTAGGATACACCATTGGTCATTGCTTGAATTATCAGGAATGGGTGGATGTAACGGTAGGATACACCATTGGTAATTGCTTGAATTATCATGAATGGGTGGATGTAAAGGTAGGATACACCATTGGTAATTGCTTGAATTATCAGGAATGGGTGGATGTAAAGGTAGGATACACCATTGGTAATTGCTTGAATTATCAGGAATGGGTGAATGTAAAGGTAGGATACACCTGGTAATTGCTTGAATTATCAGGAATGGTTGGATGTAAAGGTAGGATACACCATTGGTAATTGCTTGAATTATCAGAAATGGGTGAATGTAAAGGTAGGATACACCTGGTAATTGCTTGAATTATCAGGAATGGTTGGATGTAAAGGTAGGATACACCATTGGTAATTGCTTAAATTATCAGGAATGGTTGGATGTAAAGGTAGGATACACCATTGGTAATTGCTTGAATTATCATGAATGGGTGGATGTAAAAATAGGATACACCATTGGTAATTGCTTGAATTATCAGGAATGGGTGGGTGTAAAGGTAGGATACACCATTGGTAATTGCTTGAATTATCAGGAATGGTTGGATGTAAAGGTAGGATACACCATTGGTAATTGCTTAAATTATCAGGAATGGTTGGATGTAAAGGTAGGATACATCATTGGTAATTGCTTGAATTATCATGAATGGGTGGATGTAAAAATAGGATACACCATTGGTAATTGCTTGAATTATCAGGAATGGGTGGATGTAAAGATAGGATACACCATTGGTAATTGCTTGAATTATCAGGAATGGGTGGATAAAAAGGTAAGATACACCATTGGTAATAGCTTGAATTATCATGAATGGGTGGATGTAAAGGTAGGATACACCATTGGTAATAGCTTGAATTATCAGAAATGGGTGGATGTAAAGGTAGGATACACCATTGGCAATTGCTTGAATTATCAGGAATGGGTGGATGTAAAGGTAGGATACACCATTGGTAATTGCTTGAATTATCAGGAATGGGTGGATTTGAGAGGTTGTATTTCATAGTAAATGTTGTTTAAAGGTAGTATACACCATTGGTAATTGCTTGAATTATCATGAATGGGTAGATTTGGGGGGGTTGTATTTCATAGTAAATATCGTTTAACTGACCTTTCCGAAGTTTTACAATCATGGATGACGAGAAAAGCACGAAAAACAGCGTTTGTTTTCAACCGGGGTCGAGCAGTTATTCTTATGTTATCTTTGTTTTTTCGCTCTCGCCGTCTTGAATAATTACAGGATATCTAGCGCAATCCTTTTTATGAATGCCTAGAATCATTATTTACTTTCAATTGAGTAAGGTATTTCTTAATAATTCAGTAGTAAATATTTTCGATTTCTGCAAATGGTGTATACTACCTTTAACTGACCTGTCCAAAGTTTTACAATCATGGATGCCAAAACAAAAGCAAGAAAAACGGCATTCAATTTCAACCGACATTTGGCAGTTTTATATAAAATTCAATTTTTTTGAACAATTACAGGAGATCTAATCATTTTGTTTTCTAGTGCAATCATTTTGCTGGATGTCAGTCTAGAATAATTATTTACTTTCAAATAAGTAAGATATTTCTTAATAATAGTTAAGATAGTTCTTCAACCATTTGCGACTTACAAACCAACTAACGGAATTTTCTAAAACTGCTTTTGCGAGTCTCCCTTAGTGGTCTCCCCAATTCTTCCTTCGTAACTGTATGAATGGGTACTTGTGCGCAGAGTCAACGACAAATATAAACAATTAAAATCGTCTGTCTTGGAATGTTTATCTCACCTTCACGGAAGACCCGTTCACCATGATTGAGCCAAGGTGCAGATCTCCGTGAACCAGGCATTCCTTGCAAGTCGAGAAGAGCGAGCGAAGACTGCGAATGTTGGCCACGATTTCGGGGTCCGTCCGAATATTTTCAGCAGTCCCCTCCAATCCTGGAGAACAGCGATTGGCCGGATTGTCGAGGTTAAAGTTCATGTCGTCGAACAAAGCTACCATATCCTCATTCCTATATAATTAATACAAAAAATCAAAAAATAAAATTGGGATGACTTTAAATTCGGACAGGTCAGTTAAATGATATTTACTCTAAAATACAACCTCCCAAATCTAACCCATCATGATAATTCAAGCAATTACCAATGGTGCATCATATCTTTAACCAGTTCGTGCCGGGATTATTTTGACATTGACTGGGCCCAGGCGCAAAATTGTTTTTCACGAACCTCGATGTGAGACGGGTTCAGGCCAGAGTCTGTGGGTAGCACACCCTGATATTTCCGGCCTCGCCGGTCGCTGACAGATATTTCCAGCCTTGTTTGTGACGTCCGTCTTCTGTTTTGAATTCCGGTAAAAACTTTGCATGTATACACGGCATCCGACGCAAAATGGTTAACAATTTTTTTAAAGGACTAAAGCAGGACTTTGGACTACAAAATCAACTTTTGTTGGCTTTTGAAAAGTACTTGTAGTCCGGATTTTTTAAAAATTTTTTTGGGGGGTAATGTTTTATGATTATGGAAACTGGGTTACGTACCGGAAGGTTTTGAGCATATTCTGGAATTCTTGGTTTGGGGTGTTCAAGATGTGCGAATTCCGGTGCAATCTGGTGATCACCGTGGCCAATCGTTGGACCAGGGCTACGTCCAGCAGGCCTTGGCTCAGCTGAATGTCCAAGTTTTTGTAGAACCTGAGATCCTCCATCACAACTGAAATTGTAGGCGTATAAATTAGGGCTGTGCATCGAAAAACCGGGTTCTACAGAGTAGTTGATGTCAGGAACCGATTATAGAATATGTGACCTGTCATCACAAAATAAGCGTAAAGTCGGCAAAATCAAAAATTGAGATATGGGTATTTCTAAATTCTGTGGAAACAGAGCTTTCCAATGGTATATAACACTTGGATGTTTGATACTCAATATTTTTTTTATTTTTATTTTTTAGTCTGGAGTCTTAATACAGAGATTATGAGAAAACGGGAATTTCTTGCGAGAAATTGTGTAAAAGGCATAGAAAGGCATAGTCTTTATGAACAAGCTGAAAAGAAACTTCTGGGGTTTTGATTTTTGGGGTTTGGTTTCTGTCACGGTTATCTGGATACCCGTGTTGTTTTTATTCGGATACCTGGTTCCCAAACTAACCGTAAATGCACACCCCTAGTAAAAATGAAATTTGTGTGGGGTTTGAACCTGAGACCTTCGGATTGCTGTTCCGGTGCTTTACCAACTATTGCTATCCAGCCCTATGTTAGCGGCTAGAAAGGTTATCTTACAGCTAAATAATGGATTATCACTTTACGTCGTACAAGTACTAACATGCATCAGTCTTTCTTCTCTTTGAGAAATCTGTTAACTACTCGCAATTACTCAACTACTCGCGATTACTCAACAACTCGCGATTACTCAACTACTCGCGATTACTCAACTACTCGCAATTACTCAACTACTCGTAATTACTCAACTACTCGCAATTAGTCAACTACTCGCGATTACTCAACTACTCGCGATTACTCAACTACTCGCGATTAGTCAACTACTCGTGATTACTCAACTACTCGTGATTACTCAACTGCTCGCGATTACTAACTACTCGCGATTACTTAACTACTCGCCATTACTCAGCTACTCGCCATTACTCAACTACTCGCGATTACTCAACTACTTGTGAGTAATCAACTAATCCTGAGTACTCAACTACTTGTGAGTAATCAACTAATCCTGAGTACTCAACTACTTGTGAGTAATCAACTAATCCTGAGTACTCAACTACTTGTGAGTAATCAACTAATCCTGAGTACTCAACTACTTGTGAGTAATCAACTAATCCTGAGTACTCAACTACTTGTGAGTAATCAACTAATCCTGAGTACTCAACTAATTGTGAGTAATCAACTAATCCTGAGTACTCAACTAATTGTGAGTAATCAACTAATCCTGAGTACTCAACTAATTGTGAGTACTCGACTACTCGCGAGTGATCGACTACCCGTGAGTAATTTCCTTGCGAGTACTTGATTAACACAATTCACTACTCGCCCAGCACTACTTATATGGATATTTTTGTTTTCTCTAATTGTACGGATGATCTTACCACATTTTGTGTCCTCGTCATGGAAGTACACGTCCGGCACTGAGCCCGGCAGTATTTGCTGGAACTTTCTGAGAGCGAGGAACTCGATGTGGATCCTTTGTACTCCGAGCGGTTGGTCGTAGCCCAGGCACTGTACAAAAGGAAAAGAATGGAGGATTAGAAATTAATGGTGGAAGAGGAGGGGGGTGAATTATTGAATAAAAATAGTAGTGGGATGTAAAACCAAATGTTTTGATATTTGGTTTTAATTGCACTGTTCGGATTTGATTTTAAAAATATTTAAAACCCCTTAACCCTAACCCCCTAGGCTCTCGCACTAGGAAGCATACCAAACCTAACAAACTTCAACAGCTCACACATGTTCAGTAATTTTTGGTACACTGTACTGAACCTAACAGTACTAAACCTGCCAAACTCCAACAGTTGAAGTTGTATTGACTTGGAACAGTGATAACTGGCCAGTGGTATTATGTGTTTTAGTGGGGACACACATACAAGGTGTAAGTGTACATACACTTACAGTTGACCAGGAACTGTGCCGTGACAATGTGGGTCACTCACGTATAAATGCCTGTGCATTCTCAAAATGTCTAACATTTTGACAAGTCTCATGCCTTTCTGTCCTGAACCTCACAGAATTCAACAGGGTCTCCCTGGGCCTTTGGTACTGAGTCAAACAAAGTCTAACAACAAGTTGTTACGGTTTGGTACCAAACCTGCCAAAACCTAGCGAAAGCTGCAGTTGGAGTTTGGTGGGTTTGGGGTAGTTAGGGTTAACCAACCTAACAAAAAATTAGGCCTTCCATTTGTGTTGACAAAGCTGAAAGAACATCCTCTAATGTGCAAAATCCTCTAATGTGCAAATCCTCTAATGTGCAAATCCTCTAATGTGCAAAATCCTCTAATGTGCAACATCCTCTAATGTGCAACATCCTCCAATGTGCAACATCCTCTAATGTGCAAAATCCTCTAATGTGCAAATCCTCTAATGTGCAAAATCCTCTAATGTGCAACATCCTCTAATGTGCAACATCCTCTAATGTGCAACATCCTCTAATGTGCAACATCCTCTAATGTGCAAAATCCTCTAATGCGCAAAATCCTGTAATGTGCAAATCCTCTAATGTGCAAAATCCTCCAATGTGCAAAATCCTCCAATGTGCAAAATCCTCTAATGTGCAAAATCCTCCAATGTGCAACATCCTCTAATGTGCAAAATCCTCTAATGTGCAAAATCCTCCAATGTGCAACATCCTCTAATGTGCAAAATCCTCTAATGTGCAAATCCTCTAATGTGCAAAATCCTCTAATGTGCAACATCCTCTAATGTGCAACATCCTCTTATTAATGTGCAAATCCTCTACTGTGCAAAATCCTCTAATTAATGTGCAAAATCCTCTAATTAATGTGCAAATCCTCTAATGCGCAAAATCCTGTAATGTGCAAATCCTCTAATGTGCAAAATCCTCTAATGTGCAAAATCCTCTAATGTGCAAAATCCTCCAATGTGCAAAATCCTCTAATGTGCAAAATCCTCTAATGTTCAAAATCCTCTAATGTGCAAAATCCTCTAATGTGCAAAATCCTCTAATGTTCAAAATCCTCTAATGTGCAAAATCCTCTAATGTGCAAAATCCTCCAATGTGCAAAATCCTCTAATGTGCAAAATCCTCCAATGTGCAAAATCCTCTAATGTGCAAAATCCTCTAATGTTCAAAATCCTCTAATGTGCAAAATCCTCTAATGTGCAAAATCCTCTAATGTGCAAAATCCTACAAAATCCTCTAATGTGCAAAATCTTCTAATGTGCAAAATCCTCTAATGTGCAAAATCTTCTAATGTGCAAAATCCTCTAATGTGCAAAAACCTCTAATGTGCAAAATCCTCCAATGTGCAAAATCCTCCAATGTGCAACATCCTCCAATGTGCAACATCCTCTAATGTGCAACATCCTCTAATGTGCAACATCCTCTAATGTGCAACATCCTCAAATGTGCTCCGTGGTCTTTGATTATAACTGCATTCACTTTATACTAGTGGTTTCTTTAGCCTGCCCATTTGACTTATCAGAGGGTTTCCACCAATGTTTTTCCCCACAGTACAGCTATTGAGTGTTTTAGTAAAGACCCAAATGGTCACTGAATCCTGCAAATGATACAGAGTCTATCACTAGCTCAACACTTTTTGTTGGAATGATTGTGAGCTGGATGAGAACCTCCAGTAAAATCAAATAATCGGTATTCATTTTTTTATTTTTATTGGAAAACCGGATTTTGAAACTATCGATTTATCCCACCACTAAAAAAAACAACCTGAATTATATTCGAGTACATGTATCACAGTGGGGCGTCAGTTGTTATTGTAATGGCTCAATACACATTGACTAGTCGATTGAAAAATCCATTGCAAAAGCATAGAGATATGGTTGGATGACCGTTGCCTTGGCAACAGACAAAAGGTGACGTATTGATGCAAGTACTCTATTGTCAGGCTGCAAATGTTTTGATCCAAAGAAAAAATTCAGAACTAAATGTGGACTATTTTTGTTTATTTTGTTGTTGCTTTGTATCTAGACATTATTTGTATCTATAGACATTATTGTGTAAACATTATCGCAGAATTATAAACAGGTAGCGTAATATCTTATAATAAATAGTGGCAATATAAAAATGACTTAGATTTTAGTCATTGGCGTTTGTTTTTTATTAAAAAAAAAACATTGAAAAAATATATACAGCAGCTACAAAGGATGGGCAAGATGAAAAGAAACTAAATGGTTTGTTTGATTGTTTGGCCTAAACAAAATTGAAAGTTAAAGGTAGGATACACCATTGGTAATTGCTTGAATTATCATGAATGGGTGGTTTTGAGGGGTTGTATTTTATAGTAAATATCGTTTAACTGACATGTTCAAAGTTTTACAATCATGGATGCTGAGAAAAGCAAGAAAAAACGGCGTTCGTTTTTAACCGGTGTCGGGCAGTGGTTCTTTTGTTGTTCTTGTTTTTTTTGTGACCGCCGTCCGGCGATCGTAAATTTGTTATTATAAAATTAAACTTTTCGTGAAATTTACAGGATATCTAGCACAATCTTTTGCTCGATACGTACAATCATCATTTACTTTCAAATAAGTAAGATATTTCCTAGTAATTCGGTAATAAATTTGTTCGATATCTGCAAATGGTCTATCCTACCTTTAACAAAAAAACAAAAAAAAAACACAATTATTTGGGGAAAATTTGTTTCAGAATAGAACAGTCTATTTCCAATGGTAATTTTCAAAATGTAACTAAATATTTGTACATTGCGAGTGAAGTACGATTGAACGAAAAGAAACGACTTACCTTAATGTATGGTGGCGCATGTTTGATGATGATGGATTGTGATTGGTCCGTTTTTTTGCATAACCTGTAAACATGATTCAGATATCCTCCTTCCACTTTGTGTACGACATATTTGGTGGTGTCCAACTAGAATAAGTAGGGGACAAAAACCACAAATCGCTGAAACGGAATTGTATAGCTATAAATCATCGGGACCACTGTACATCCACGGTGGCCCCCGTAAAATGGAGAAACCATTGTGAATACCATTGTACAAAGCTTGCACAAGGCATTCGCCATTAGAGGGGGCCATACGTTAGTGCTTGGATATCATTCTTAGCCAAACATTTTCAGCATTCTTAGCCAAACAGTTCAAAATTTACATTTTTAGTCAAAATTTAACTACTTTAGTAGAGTACATGGAAGAATATACCAAATAATAATTATTTTTTTTTTTTGGGGGGGGAGAGGGGCTAACCATCCTTGCTGATGGGAGTGAAAATCGTGTCGTTACTGGCGCACTGTCGATTGCAGCGGTTTTCGGCAAAAACTATCTTCACAAGAGCTTAGGGTTAAACTATAGAAGAGGAGGTGTGTAGGTTTATAACCAGTTTGCGCCGTTTTTGTATTTTTAAAAATTATATACCGGACCCAGGCGCGAGATTATTTTTCACGAACATCGACCCAGCGGGCCTAGGTCGGCAGTCCATGGGCAGCACACCCACAAATGCCAGCTGCGTGTATAGACGTCCTCCGGCACGAACTGGTTAAATAGATTCTAGAGCACCGATAGTAATCTAATAGAGGAAATATATTTCTCGCCCTTGTAGATAAATGGAAATAAAGACCGAAAACAAAGTAAAAGAGTTATTAACTTTACGACACAAAAATCCCGCTATTAATGATGTTCTAAACCATGAATTCATATCTTTTGATTAAAATTAAAATCGTCTCTACTGCTTAAAACCAAAAGGATGTCAGTTCTCTACTGCTAAACAAAGATACAAATTCTACAACACATAATATTCTACAAAACAGTTGAAACAAGAATAAAATTAAATTTACCCTCATTTCGCGAAGAAAAGAAAAAATTCATAAAAGGTGAAACACATTTAACATGTTGACAGAAAAAAAACCACATAAATAGAGTCAGAGTTATACCTTTTCGCTCCCAAAACAATTGCTCCATTTCCGGCCAAAAGTTCCCGCAAACAGATTCTGTAGTCCACGTTCGCTAAAATCCATGTTTGCTTCTTAGAAATTTCCAAAAGAAGCGAGATCGATATAAACTTAGCTGCGCCAAAGCGAAAATAAAAAGCTAATATACTCAAAATTTCTCCCAGTGGCACACTGCCAAAAATATTCCTGACTGAAGTTGTATTTTTTATAACGATATTATTCACAGTTCCGTGATTAAACAAAACAGGACAAATCCTAGGACTTGAACTAAACTCTATACATATTGTATGTAGGATGATGCAAAACGTATTATTCAACTGCTAAAATTTCCCCATGAGTCATTACATATATGACTCAGGTTTTGTTTCAGAAATTTCTCAACCTGAGAATTTCTCAATAGGGAAACCCCCACTTGTTGTTTTCTGTACGCGCTGTTGAATTTGGTTACATGTATATAGTTTAAAGGGAGTTGTTTGTGTGCAGTGGAGGAAGGTCGTAATATCGATCATTGGATGGTGAATGGGAAATTATAATATTATAATAACAATCCCTTTAAACTTCAATTCCACCAGTCATGCATGTAAACACAATAATATCATATTCAATATTAAATCTTTGCACTTTGCATATTTTGTAAACACTTTACAGTCCTGAGCTCTTGTGAATATAGTTATAACATTACAGCCCTTAAATAAATATAAATATGGTAATAAAAATATGGTTCAGGTATTAACGCGTTTAAGACAATGAGCAGTGCTAATATCATAAAACATGTAAGCACACAAAATTGCTTAGCACAACAATAGTTTTGCTCAGTAAAAACAGGTTACCAGCCAAAACTCCATTTTCTTTTTCATGCTAAGCAAAAACCAGCTGAATATTAGTCACAAACGATAAACATCACTTGAATATTTGATTTGTAACCTTGTTTACATGTTTTATGATATTGGCCCCTGGGGCAAATATCATAAAATATCATAAAATATCATAAAATATCATAAAATATCATAAAATATCATAAAATATCATATTATTTTAAATACACATTTTTGTAAGAAACCTTATTTAATTTAAAGGTCGTACACGTATGCACCATTGGTAAGTGCTTGAATTATTAAAATGGGTGGATTTATAGTAAATGTGACCTGTCCAAAGTTTTTCAATCATGAATGCCGAGAACAAAGCAAGAAAAATGGCACTTATTTTCAATCGTCGGGCACTGAGTTGTTATTTGCATTGTAATTTTTCACGATAAGGTGTTTCGCGGTACATGTAATATTACCATGCATCTTGTTCATGGGGTAAAAAGACAACGCATTGCTAGACGTGCGCAGAAATTTAAAATGAACGCGAGATGATTTTGAAGCGCAAAAGTTTTTGATCGACGATGCGTACACAGCAACGTGTGTAAATTTGCCCCGTGAACTAGATGACGCATATTACCGTGAAACACCTTATTGACGCACGTAATTAATAATTAAAAAAAAAAAAACCATTTCAAATTTTTTAACTCTGCATTCCCAATTTTGGGGAAAAAAAGAAAGTGCGGGATGGCACAAGAAACTAGTTTTATTTTCAATTGGCCGAAGAATAATTCCTGAGTAAATCCGTTTAAATTACCTTGTTGCGTTTGATTCGAGTGAGTGCAACAAAACAAGCGATAATAATCGTCAAGCAGACAATATAGAGAGCTTGCACACAACTGAGTGACACAGCGCCCTCACTGTGGGCAGGTTTTGTTATAGACTGTTCCTTTCCGATCCCCCACCCCTTAAAGTCCAAATGATAATGGGGTCTGGGTACCAGACTAGTTTTGTTACTCCACAGCACAGTGAGGGCGCTCTCACTATTTTTGTAAAGTACAATTCAAGGCTTCATTTTATTTTCAAATTCATGTTTTTCTGTTTAATTTCGGCCTTTAATTTACCTTTAAAATGGTCCTCGCCAACACGTCCGATTTGAACACTCTTACTGTGAACAACAATCGGCATATTCTTCAATTAAACGCAGGGTTGACGGAAATAATGCTAATCTCGATCTGATCGGCAACGTGTGTAACAACATTTGTTTTTGAACTTCTTCAACTTCAAGAAAATAGTCACGGAATGAGGGCGCTCGTCAAAATGGCCGCTTACAGTACGAAGTAAATTTTATCAGATTTCTGAAGTGCAGGTAAGTTTGACCTCGATTGTGCATTTCTCCTGAGATTACATGCTGTGTCAGCGTCAATGTTTAAAAGGGTGAACCTAGTCCTACATCTTGGGCTCAACAGCTGCCACCAAATGTCAATCACCGCATCTTTTTAAAAGATTTTTAGACATATTTATTATAATCCTGACGAGTAACGACTTAGGCCGTTTTCCAAACCCCAGCTTCTCACCGAATTGGCTTCGTTCATGCAGTGTGGCAATTGTGATGGAGCCGCAATGGAGCCTAAGCTGGGGTTTGAAAAATGTCCCTAGGCTCTCAATTAGGCCTTTTTAAATTTCTGGCTTCGTTGTGGTTTAGGGTGAATTTTGGGAACTCCAGCCACATTCTGGTGTTTGTTTGTGCTTCAGAAACATTATTAAATCTGTGGATATGAACCCAAGTTTAAATAATTAACAACACAGTTTATGCGGAAAGAATGTAGCTAGTACTAGTACTTCTTAGTCCGAGTTACTGGACTCTACTGAGTTATCGCTTTTTTAACATTTGGACATCATCTGGCGCTACTACTACTAGCGCCAGATGATGTCCAAATGTTAAAAAAGCGATAACTAGATTCCAGTAACTCGGACTAAGTAGTACTACTATATTTAATAATTGTGATGCCACTTCTGCATTTAAGTCTATGGAGATTGCCGAGTCAAGAAAATGTTATATTTTCTAACAAAATTAGAAATGTTTCTCAGTCCCATTTTGTGACTTCTTCATTTTTGCACTAATTGGTCTTCAGTGACAGTGACATGACTGAGATGATATTTGATTAATCAAAAAGGTTCCAACTACACTTGTTTGTATACCAGGTTGAATAACTGCTTTGAAAGACTTACCTACCTGGCATAAAAGCAGTCACCTGGCAACGAGATGGCAGACGACCGAGAGATTCTACGAGAGGTTTGGGAGGGAAGGATTCCCGTCTGCTTCACGCTAGCAAGCGACGAGGTTACGTCGGACCAACCAGATCCATTCTTTGTGAGTCGCATTGTGCGATTGGTCAGTTGAGCTGTACTTGCAGCCAATCCACCAATCACAAGCTAGATTTGGTTACTACTGATCATTTCAACACATCTGTGGGTAGCACACCCTGAAATGTCCGGCCTCGCTACCTGCGTCGCTGACAGATATTTGTTCGGAAGTGCTTGTGAGGTGTTTATCCGTCATTTTGTTTTAATCCCAGAAAAACTTTGCGTGTATGCACGTCCTCCGACTCGAACTGGATAATAAAATACAAAAAAACTTATTAAAGTTTATTTTGCTTTAAAAAAGTCGGCCCTTTCCGGAGTTTTACACTCGCCATATTACAGTCTTAGTTAATTATGTCTCGTAAATCTAACTTCTTTTTTTTTCTCCCGTGGATAGCTTCTTATTTCAAGGCAGACTTACATCACATTAGTTACTGACAAGGTCCAGAAATACTTCAAGAAATTCACTGAAGTGACTGACGAAGACGAAATGTGGTTTGACTACGAAGGACAGCCCTTGAAGTGGTAGGAATTTGTCAATTTCACCACGTTTCTGTGGACAGTTTTACTAAAGGGCATGTTAGGAAATATTCCAACCCTGGCTCTTAATTAAACTTCAACGCATTTCAATAGTCGCTCCTAAAAAAATCCTATGTTTTTTACATGGCACTTCAAAGCACTCTAAGGAATGCCATAGAAAACTGTAGGTCAACCAGGTCATGCTATGAGGCCACGGTGTAAGCAAAGCCATATGCCCATTTATTAACTACAGAAGTGTTATTCACTGTACATGCATAGAATCGTTCAACGCACTGCAGCTGGAGTGAATTGGCATGTATTACTGACTTGCAGTAAAGAACTCTCATAGAGGAAGGGTTAAAAAGTCTTCTTTTTTTACCTTTTTTTAGGCATTACCCTGTCGGGGTTCTCTTTGACTTGTACGCTCATGGAATCATCTTACCCTGGAACATCACAGTACATTTCAAAGTGAGTTTACCATTAACTGTTGTGGGAGGGGGGGGAGCCAAATCTACTTTAATCAACTTTACTCGCAGCTGAAGATCAGTTGTGAAGGATGCGGCTACAATGTCGTTGAGTCGATGGCAAGTAGACAGCCGCCATACGACCCTACGACCCTACGACCTACGACTCTACGACCACGGGGCACGGCCAGCAATCGATTGATTTTGCTTATAACAATTATCCCTGTTCATCAGGAACGAGACCATTTCTGCAGCAGCTCGAGATCAGCGCATGTGGTCTCTACCCTCACAGGCACCCATCAATACTCCTGGGTGGAAAGAGGCAATTGCAGTAAAGTGTCTTGCCCAAGAACACAAAAACTATGTATTTTGTCAGGGTTTAAACTCATGTATCGTCGCGCACGAGTCGAACGCTGTAACCATTGGACCACATCGCCAACGTTGGTACGTCAAATTATTTGTTTTGTTCTGCACCATGTTCACAGAATTTCCCAGAAGACGACATCATACACTGTCAAAGCAAGGACGCGATTGAGGCTCACTACATGTCATGTCTAAAGGAAGCTGACGTCTTGAAACACAAGAGCCATGTCATCAGCAATATGCAAAAAAAGGACCACAAACAGCTCTGGACGGGCCTTCAAAACGGTCGGTAGTTACGGCGTGGGGTACCAAAAAACAACTAAACCCCACTTTTTTCCCATTAGTATTAGTATTATTAATATTATTAACTTCTGGTAATGAAACAAAGATTCCTCAAAAGCGCCCCTAGGCACTGTAGCTCGTAAGCCTGAAGAAACCTGCAGTGAAAAGATGAGAAGAAGGTACAGTTTTAGAGGTGGGAGGAAAACCTAAGAATAATATCCTGGGGAAAACCCACGGAATCAGGCAGGGACTGAAAACTCAATCCACATATTGGCCCAGGTGGGATTCGAACCCGGGTCATAGTGGTGGAAGGCGAGGAAAGAACCGCTACGCCAACCTTACTCTCAGTAGGAACTTAATACCCTTTAACCAGTTCGCGCCGGGATTGTTTTAACATCACCGAGGCGCGGGATTATTTTTTATAACAAAACTCGATCCGAGGCGGGTTCAGGCCGATGGTACCGGGAAGCACACACGCACATTTCCGGCCTTGCTCGCTGCTGAAAGACATTTCTGGCCTTGCTTGTGACGTACGGTCTATTATATAAAGACTTTGAATATTGGTTTGTGTGCACTTTCAGATAAATTTGACCAGTTTTGGGCCACCAACCGTCGGTTGATGGAGAGGATATCGGACGAACCTTTCAAGTACGTCCCCTTCAAAATTTACCAGGTACAAACAATTATACAATAGGTTTTTTTTGTAATGCCATCGATTCTGTTACGGAGCTCCTTCAATTGCGGTAATTTGTGAACAAGATAAGTAGGTTTTTTTTTAAACAAAAATTACATGCATTCAGTACTGGACCACTAGCGACCGACTTGCGACCGACTAGCGACCGACTAGCGACCGAAAAGTGACCGACTAGCGACCGACTTGCGACCGACTTGCGACCGACTAGCGACCGACTAGCGACCGACTAGCGACCGACTTGCGACCGACTAGCGACCGACTAGCGGCCGACTAGCGGCCGACTAGCGGCCGACTAGCGGCCGACTAGCGGCCGACTAGCGGCCGACTAGCGGCCGACTAGCGGCCGACTAGCGGCCGACTAGCGGCCGACTAGCGACCGACTAGCGACCGACTAGCGACCGACTAGCGACCGACTAGCGACCGACTAGCGACCGACTAGCGACCGACTAGCGACCGACTAGCGACCGACTAGCGACCGACTAGCGACCGACTAGCGACCGCCCTCTAATTGATATCACATCTGCGCTACAACCTTTCAGCCTCACGCCATGTACATCCAGAAGTTGTTCCGACCAGTCACCGAGCAGGGAGAGCCACTACTGCTGAAGCACCTACTAGTAGAAGCAGGCTCAGACGACGTCAGGAACGCTGGTAATAAATTCCCACCCTGTAACTTTCAGGATTTGAAATAAACCACTCAAGGTAGACCCGTGTTAGTTTTAACAGACGATATCGAGAACAGGTTTTATTTTGTTCCCATTTTCTCATCGTTTTTAGATGGGGCACGACTGAAAATACTAATTCAAGGCATTGAATCGCCGATGGATACTCCCGTCCAATGGCTAAGCGAGCATTTAAGTCACCCCGATAACTTCCTTCATATCTGTCTGGTGCCAGCTCTGCCTGCCAATCACGAACTGTAGCCACGGCGACATCGGTATCAGAATAGACCGACGTGACGTCATGAATAAAGGCGTAAATGTATGTCACTTGCTGTAAATAATGTCACTGAATTGAAACATTTTTTTATTTATTGTAAATTTATGAATAATGTAACATGTTTAAATATCATCACAAAAAAACTAACCATTGCAACAGCATTGTAATACCGATTTTTGTTTTTTAAATAAAGGAAAGGAAATAAAGGAAAGTGAACATTGGGAACCAATGACTAAATTGAAAAACATTCTAGAAAGATACGCACCTTTTAAACATTTTCTTTATTCAACAATCTCATCCCTGAGAACAAATATAAATTATAAAAAAATTATTTTGGTATTAATTAGCATCTATGGAATTTCCTTACTTCATAATAAATTACATCATATGTATATTATCATAAGCATTTTTTTATAGTTCAATATTGTCAAATGTCAAAAAATATCTTTATTGTGCAAAATGCACACTCTTTCAATAGATAAACTCATTCTGCACACACAAACATGGATACCTTTACTAAACAAATGTGCTTGCTACATATGTCTATTTGTGCATCTACTTTGTAATGCCACAGAAATTCGTTTTTGTAAAGTAGGGCTGTGCCGTGTATATGTTTCAATGGAAATTGAGAAGAATGTGACATGGTATGTCAAAACCAGGCAGAGCTACGAATCGAGAAACGGCTGCATAATGTAGGGTGATTTTCAGTGATTTGGGGATTTTACATTTTTGTAATGCTATTTATGTTTCAACTGTTTGGTAAAAGTTTCAAATTAAAACTTCATTGACAAAACTGCAACTTTAAAGGTCTATTTCTCATTTTTAAAATTTCAGACAATGCGATTTCAAAATTGTATATCTTTACCTTGGAATATCCAATAAAAAAGTTGGCATATACAAAAAAAGCAAGGGGTATATTTAACTAATATTGCAGAAACTCAAAATGACTTTCCCAAAAGTGCCCGATTTTGACATACCGTGTCACATTAGCTCCGTTCTTTTAACCAAAAAACGTACACATTCTTTATATTATTTTAATGAGCTTTGTCAATTCTTGGCATGTACATGCTAATTTCGATCGACCAGTTTACTCACATGTACAACTTGATCAGTGAACTTGCAATATTCAACCCAGTCCATATTGGAATAAACTAATACAAAATTATTTTTAAAAAGGAATAGCACTAACATTTCCTTTTGGAAAATATGGGAAAAAACAACGTTTGAGCACCAATAATTTGTTTTCATTGAATGAAAACGTCGTTAGATTTCTGTATTTGAATACACACATGTATATACAATATAATTTCCTGTACGAGGGCAACTTTTTATTCTTAAATATAACTAAAAATAATATAATTTAAATAATAAAATCACAGGCAATAATATGTTGCCTAGATATTGCACCCTATTTTTAATCTTGGTGATCAAAGGTCGTTTGCATAGATAGTGATTTTCTGATTCGCGATGTGAACAAACAAAAAGCAACTATGTACTACACACAACAAAATTACTGTTCGTTAGAAAAAAACTACAGCATAGCTACATGTATAGCTCTATGAATAAACTGGATTGGACAAGATATTATGAGGCACTCTTGTCATTGAGAATAACTCCACAATAAAAATCTCGTACATAAAGAATAACGTATTTATCCTTTTGTGGCACTGAACAAGTAACAATGAGTTTCATTATTTACTTGGTGGTGCAGCATGTTTCTTATTTTGTTATTAATGTTCATAGTGTGAATTGCATTTCATTCTTTAACCAGTTCGCGCCGGGATTATTTTTAACGAAACTCACTCAATCCGAGTACCAAAAAAAATAAAAACCAAATCAATTAATTGCCACAATAATGCCGCATATAATCCGCAAATAAAATCTTGGGATGTAGAATTTTTGCTAGGGTTGTATTTTGAGGTTGGTGTCCCATACCGTGGCCAATCCGACGATCGAGCTGATCAGCCCGCACAGTCCTTGGACCCCAGCAGGAATGGCCAAGTAACCGAGACTCGACAACGGCAGGAACAAATCCGCTGTGTTCTTCACCAAATCCAGAACGATCGGCTTGTTCCCTTGCAAGCAGAACAACATCAGATCCAACTGGGCGGAGTTACCGTCGACTCGCACGCCCGACTCTCCCCGCGGCATATCTCCGTTTGGCGTGTGGCTCTGTTGATGTTCCCGATGCTTCGCGTGTACCTCGACGGCGTCGTTGATTACGTTTGAGAGCTCGTACAGATCGCGCGAGAGGTTCAGGATGAGCGTCGCGAGCCAGAATCGGGCGGAGAGGTTCGTCAGGCGCTCGTTGGTCTTGATGATCCCGACACGCTGCGCCCACAGGGCGTGGTCGATGAGGAGGTAGAAAGCCTGGTTGAGTTTGGAGAGCGTGATGGTGACCTGGAGAAACACATCCTGCAAGTGGATCGTCTTCAGCGCAGCGGTGAGCAAGTCGATGCTCTTACCGATACGCAACACTGCGACAGAAAAATCATGAACACCAAATCAACAATTGTATCATAGGTTGAGTTCAGGCGGTCTGTTCTTGACAAGCAAGACTCGTTATCACACTCGAACGACAGGAACACGACCCAAGAACATTGCACTCCGAACAGGATCACACACCACCTATCCATCAAGGTTTTGCACGAGATCCCCAATTAACAATCATCTCAAGTCAGTCCCAAGCCTATCGCAAGACAATCGCAAGACAATCGCAAGACAATCGCAAGACAATCGCAAGACAATCGCAAGACAATCACAATGGATATAATCCTAAATGGCAATTCCACCATTATGACAGATTTTTAAGAGCTCGGTGAATAAACTTCAAAATTTATTTTCGGTCAAATCTTGTGCATCCATCATCTAGTATTGGTCAAGGAGATTATAGACTAGGACTATTCTAGATCATTTCTCTGAATCGTTAATTCGGTATCATGGTTATTTGGCTTGGTAACGGACATTACACTTTCTATTATAATGCTGTAATTGCCCCAACAACTATTCCTTCATCAAATAACAGAAACATGTCTCGGAAAAAGTAAACGATAGATGACCAAAAAACACACAAAAAACCCAACGTCTTGAAAAGATCTTAGAAGAGGTCTCAAGTACATCGCTGTTCCACTTACATTTTCGGCTGGTGCTAAGATTCCTTTCCAAATTCTTGACTTTTTGGATTAAATTCCTGTCACCGTTGCTTTGCTCCAGACACCACCATAGCAACTTGCTGCCGTACTGGAAGGTTCTGTGTTAAAATGACACAATAACGCCCAACGATTTGCAGAAATATCGGCAGTATGTACCATCCAAATATTACACAGTGATTGTGTGCGTTACACTAAAGATTTAAAGGTAGGATACATCATTGGTAATTACTAGAATTATCATGAATGGGTGGATTTAGGGGGTTGTATTTCATAGTAAATATGATTTAACTGACCTGTTCGAAGTTTTACAATCATGGATGTCGGGGAAAGCAAGAAAAACGTTCGTTTTCAACTGGCGTCAGGCAGTGGTTCTTATATTGCTCCCGCGATTTTTATTTTATAAAATTCAATATTTCAGAACAATTACAGGATATCTAGCGCAATCATTTTGCTGGATGCCTACAATCATTATTTACTTTCAAATAAGTAAGATATTTCTTAATAATTCGGTAGTAAAATTGGTCGATATTTGCAAATGGTGCATCCTACCTTTAAGAGCAGCATGTCTACACGACCGCCAGTTTAACTTTATAATTATTACCGATAATTTTTTTTTCACAAGCAGACGACATTTTTACCTGTAAAACTTGTCCCTCCCCGTTGTTTGTGATCCGACCTTGATCACTCTGTTGATAAACTCCGACGACATTTTGAAGAAAATAATCTACAAGTCTGGATAATCAAGAAAATGTGAAAGAAAAATACAGGTAAAGTTGAAATCGACAATTAGGATGCAGAAATGCTGAGGAAATTCCCGGTTTCTTAAAAAAAAATTAGTGGTGCATTCATTGTAATTTATTCAATGATGAAACTACAAAAAAATATCAAACATCCGCTTAAACTTGTGCGAAAAGTGTGTGATTGTAAAGTACATGTAATGGCAAAATTGCCCTAGAGCGTCTCAGTATGAATATAACAAATACAAAATTGAAACCAAAATTGGGAGAGATGCAGTATTCTGACGCTACTTCAGCTGGTTGTGTACAAAGTCTATGGAGAGTCAAGAAAGTATTTACTAACAAAATTTGAAATGTTTCTTAGTCCCAGATTCATTTTTTTTCAACATTTTTACACCGATTGACCTTCATTCAATGAGATGATATATAAAGTACA
This sequence comes from Crossaster papposus, assembly GCA_037893245.1. Classification (NCBI taxonomy): domain Eukaryota; kingdom Metazoa; phylum Echinodermata; class Asteroidea; order Velatida; family Solasteridae; genus Crossaster; species Crossaster papposus. Next base: position 558,850 of record JBAIAA010000682.1, on the reverse strand, counting down.
TGTAAAAAGCAACGTCGTGTTGCAACATTCTTTCCCAAAACTTAAAAAACCGAAAGGGCTTCAAAATTGAAACAAAATACTCTCGTCTCAGTTTTAACAAGTGAAAAATGTTTGAAAAAAATACTCTACTTTAAAATTATTTTGAGACTTCAAACTTGGCTGATGAAAATAAATACTGAGGATATTGTTGTCAGCTAAACTAGTAAATAGTAAGACTAAGAGTACAGTTTTCTTGAATTTAATTTGCATAGCATGGAGCAATAAACTAGATTATTTCTCCATGTTCATATCATTATCAATGCAACTGTACCCAGTTCGGACTTTGTACACAACCAAAATAATTATGCATTCGCAACATTGAACTTTGCCGTGGCGTGTGGAACAGCCGAGTAATATTTCGTGTAGGCATCGTGCAAGAGTTCATCCATTCAAACAACATCTCCTAAATTTCACCTGCATGAGAGTTATCCAAGTTTACACGTAAACCGACCAGTACCAAAAGATAAAACCACTGCGATTGGACTACTTTATAGTTTTACGTCCGTAATCGGTCATGCTTCAGTGAATCTTTCCAGCAATCAGTCAAGTTGAAGAGCGCCACCACTAAAAAAAATATCAGGCGACTTTAGACTGAAACCCAGTCGTCTTAAATGAGAAAAACGTGCTTATGTGAGCTGGAGCCTGCATGAGCCGGACATGTGCAAGTTGGGTGCAAGTGCTGAATTCTTCTCCCGACTTTCGTGATTAAATCAGCTAGAAATCAGCCACTAGGTCCGAAAGTCCACTTGTCGTTTAGTGTCTGAAAAGCCTTTATTTACTGATCGTATCTGTATTCCTGATATGGCCTCTGCATCTGGTGATATGGCCGAACCAACGGTGAAGAAATCCAAGTTGGATGTCCGGTAAGTTTACTTTGTGACCACTCGAGCGTGGCGCGCGACGCCGACCGGCCTGCCGCACACCGCCGCGCCGCGCCGGCGGCAGTGTTCGAAGGTCACGGTGGGTGCGTTGTGTGTGGCTCGCATAAAACAACATTGTTTTCACACTTCCAAGTTCCTGTTTTTGAAAAATTTAAAGATAGGCCTAGGCCTAATAATGATAAGATTTCTAGAAGGGAATGCGGGGTGTTGGGGGGGAGGGGGGGGGGGGGGGGGAGGGGGGGGGGGGGGGGGGAGGGGGGGGGGGGGTGTGCTTAATTAAATTAATAATAGAAAATAAATGTTAAAAATAAAAGTCGTTTTTTTAATGTTTTTTTTAATTCTACCAACATTATTTGAGCTTTTCTTCTGTATAAAATGTATACATTGGTCAGTTACATGTGAAGAAAATCAACGAAAACAGTCTGTAAATTGCCCCGTTTTGTCATGCAATGAAGCATGCTGCGAGCCTGCGACCAAGTACGTTAATAAATTGCTAATGACAATGTAATGGTTTTTAAACTTCAATATGACCCCTATAAGAATGAACCCTAAAGGATGACCCCTGAAGAATTGCTGGTATTGTGATATCATGGAATAAGTAAAACATAGATAACATATTTAAAGAACAATGGTAAACATTCACATAACAAATACATTAATCGTTGCCATGTACATTGTTCGAGCTTGTACGATTTTAAACTTTGTATGCACATTTATCAGATTGTAAAAAACAAACACCAATTTTAATCTTAAACTTTAAAGGTGGAATACACCATTTGCAGATATCTAACCATTTTACCACCGAATTAATAAGAAATATCTTTTTCTTACTTAGTTTTTTGAAAGTAAATAATAATTGTAGGCATTCAGCAAAATGATTGCGCTAGATATTCTGTAATTATTCCAAAAATTGAATTTTATTTTTTTTAAATTACAAAAATCTCTGGACGGCCCACTGCCCAAGTGTTTTTCCCGTTTTTTTCAACATCATGATTGTAAAACTTCGTACAGGTCAGTCAAACAATATTTACTATAAAATACAACCCCCGAAACTCACTCATTCAAGATAATCCAAGCAATTACCAATGGTGCCAGGCTTACTATAATCAGGAAAACACCTGTTGATTATAATGGTACAGCCTAGATAAACCAGGGGCTATAGGTCGTGGGGAAATTATAATGGATCGGTCCGGTGCTATACAGCTGTGTAACGGACCGAGTGTTGGTCTTTTGTAATTGTGCTGGGGTCTGTGTTAGACCTGACCGTATCTGTGCAGTTGTAGGCGCCGTGCTTACACAGTTGGTCCTGTGGTGTTTTATTTTATTCCGTACATACGCTTCACTTCGCAATGGTCCGGTAGGTACATGTACTATACAAAGTCAATATTCACCATGTGTTTTTGTAGGATCCATCTGTGAATATAAAAATATGCATAATGAAAATAATTTTTTGAATACAAATTTCACAAAACCACAAATGGGTCTGCCCAATTTAACTCGGGAATTATTTTATTAAAGGTAGGATACATCATTGGTAATTGCTTGAATTATCATGAATGGGTGGATTTGGGAGTTGTATTTTATAGTAAATATCGTTTAACTGACCTGTTTGAAGTTTTACAATCATGGATGCTGAAAAAAGCAAGAAAAAGGCGTTTGTTTTCAACCGGCATCAGGCAGTGGTTCTTATGTTGTTGTTTGTTTTCCAATCGCCGTCTGGGCCGGTTAAGGACATGTTGTACCTTTTTCCTATAATTTAGATCCTAAAACAATTGTCATTTCTTTTTAAATTTAACAAATAACTATGCTTTGACTTTGACATTTGTTGACCTTTAAAAACAATAATATATATATATTTTATTTATTTGTTGCTTTTTTTGTAGCGAGGGTATTCTATTTGGAATCGGCAATCCCCTACTAGACATCTCTGCCCATGCAGATAAAGATTTCCTAGACAAGTAAGTACAGACAAAATCTTTCCCAATAAATTTCTCAAAAACTGGACTCTCCGTTTTATCCACACTGCTAAACAAAATTCTGAAAAGCTGTATTGCCTAAATTAAACAAATTATTGAACAGTAAAATATTGTGTATATCACTAAATGTACCAATAGGAAGATATTTTAGGGTAAATAATTTGGTAATAGGGAGACTTTTCCAAATAGGGAAACTTTGGGGTGTTTTCTTATTTGTTTAGCTACTAGAAGGAAACCAAAGTTTACTGTTTTTATTAGTTACATTTGTAGAGCAGGGTCTAAAATACAAAATTTTGTTTAAAAAGGACTAGAGAAAAACGGGTTAGGTTACAGAAAAGAGAGAAAATTGGAAATTTGAAAATTTGAAAATTGGGAAAGTCTCCCTAATAGTATTACCCCATTTGGAGACCATTATTATTATTATTAATTTATTTTATTATTTTATTTTATTTTTTTTATTTTCTCATTTTTTTTTTTTTTTTTTTTACATTGTAGGTATGGGTTGGACGCTAATTCGGCCATTTTGGCGGAAGAAAAACACATACCTATGTATGAAGAGATGATCAAACGGTTTGATGTGGACTACATTCCCGGTGGAGCTTGTCAGAATTCACTCAGGACCACCCAGGTTGCTGCTTTAATATTTGTAGTAGTTGTTATTGTTTATTGTTATTGTTGTTGTTGTTGTTTATTTACAGTATGCCACTCATTGAAAAGAACATTGTGCGCATGTGTACGCAAATAACGTTGGGCTGTGCCGAATATATTGAATATTAAAAAATTCAGTCATCTGCTAATTACGGAATAACATTTTTTTGACTCGATATGTGGGTTCTAACCCCCATGGTGCTTGTGTCCTGGAGCAAGACACTTTACTGCAATCACCTCTCTTTAACTAGCAGGCCCCTGCTTACTCTAGCGAAAAATTTCTTGCTTACAGTAAGTGTGTTTCACAGGGTAGCGAGGATTAGTTTCTCGTAACTAAGGATTCTAAGCTTACAGGGTTAGCGCAGAAGCGTTCTGCTAGCGCGGTAAGCGCATAAGGGTGATCGTAAGCGCGGATTGCTGTGGTAAGCAGAGCCTTAAAATTAGGCCCAGTACTATGGGTGCCCGAAGGTTAATCTGGGATCTTTTATTTTCTCCAGTGGATTTTGGACCAACCAGAGCGGACGACATTTTGCGGGTGTATCAGCAACGACGACTACGCCAAGAGCATGCGGAAGAAGATGGCAGAAGCGAAAGTCCGCACTTCGTATCTTGTCGACGAAGAGCACCCGACGGGCACATGTGCCGCTGTCCTCACGGGAAAGAACAGGTGACGACCCGATTCCCCGTTAGTCTGGTTCCCTGACCAAATGTGACCCACTCCACAAAAAGGGTTATGTTACAAAAAAGTTAAATTGAGTTATATACATGTTTGGAAAGCCCACAACATATTGTTGAGCCCCTTCCATAATTGGAGATTTTGACGTGTTTACATAAAATCATAAAATCTCTTTCACTTTTTTAACTTCTGTTGCATTTTTTCTTCCCCATTAGATCACTGGTTGCAAATCTTGCAGCGGCGAACCACTACAAAAAAGACCATCTTCTCAAACCGGAAAACTGGGAACTCGTCGAAAAGGCCGAATTTTTCTACACTCCTGTAAGCGTCGATAACAATTCTTTACCTTACCTTGCACACATTCATGTACAGTGTATAATGAACGGAAATTTACGGAATAGCGATTTTCAGCCACCGGTCTATCGGGTGCTAATTTTCAAGATGGCGTCCGTCCTTTCGAATACATGAAGTGTCCTCTCGTGACCTACTTGAAGTGCACCGTCCTTTATTCATCACACCAAATTCTTATCCTTCACACTCAATTGTTAACCAACAGTTTGCTTTTCGCTCCTATTCATTGGGGAAATAATAGCCACCCGTTGCTCCTTAACAAAACATTGTCCGTTTGACATTCGGGAATTAAACACGGCTTTTGCCTTGTATATACCCAGTGAATTTCAAAAAAAATCTGACATATTTTGAACAAAGCCTAATATTTTGATCTTGACCAGTTCTCGCGCCGGGATTATTTTAACATCACCGAGCTGAGGCGCAGGATTATTTTTAACGAAACTCGATCCGAGGCGGGTTCAGGCTGATGGTACTACCGGCTGAAACTACTGGCCCAACTCGAGATATCTTGGTATCATTTTGCTTCTAGAAAGATTCTCCATCCATTGGTGTTGGTAGTTTTGGCCTTAGGGTAGTGGAACTATGCTTGTCCATTTTGTATGGGCCACCCTACCCTGTATAGTTTACGCTCGAATTTACTGGCCACCGTTTCTGACGTTTGTTTGTTTGTTTGTTTGTTTGCAGGGATTTCATTTGACCGTTGCGCCAGACGCTATTCTGGCTTTAGCCAAGCACGCTTTTGAGAACGACAAGGTTTTCACGGCGAATCTGTCTGCCCCCTTCATTTGTCAGTTCTACAAGGACCCTCAGATGCAAGTCATGCCATACGTAGATTTTCTCTTCGGAAACGAAACGGTAAGCTCCTTAAATTGTGTATATTTGTGTATAACCATTTTAACCAGTTCGCGCCGGATGACGTATATAAACGCAAACAAATTCCCAAATTCAAAACGGATGACGCATAAACACGCCAAGTTCAAGTTCGGAAATGTATGTCAGCAGCGAGCAAGGTCGGAAATACGTGGGTGTGCTTCCCGGCACTATCAGCCTGAACCCGCTACGGATCGAGTTTCGTTAAAAATAATCCCGCCCGTCGGCTGGGCGATGTTAAAATAATGCCGGCGCGAACTGGTTAAGAGCAATGCGACACAATTGCTTCTCTTTAGAACCTAACTCCCTACCCCTTGTTTCTTGCAATGAACCTGAATCTTCCAGTATCCACCGGTTTCAAAGTGTTAAAGCTACATGTAACCTGAATCCTTCAAAATCCTTCAGAATTTGTGACCTAAGAATCCACCAAAATTCGTTGATGGATTTTGATGCATTTAGGCTTTCAGTACTGCACGATGGACGAAATCAATCAATTTTTCCCCAGCAGTGCTTCAGGCCTCCTGGCCCAAGTTCATCGTAATCCATCAAAATTTAGTCACCTTAAACCTGGACCAAGTGTCTCAAAATCCACCGCAATGCGTTGATTGATTTTGACTGATTCTGAAAGGTGAAGATTTTCATCGAAATTATTTTTTATCTGCTTGCTTTATTTAGGAATTTGCGACTTTTGCAAAGGAGCAGAATTTTGGGGTGAGTTTTTCCTAATTATTTTATTTCATTTTATTTATTTCATTTAAGACCCAACATTAACATCCTAACCATTTCAGTTCAATTTCTGTCCCGGGGGCGAGCTTGCATATTATTCCAAACTCCAAACTGACCGGTTTAAAACAGGGACCGTAAAGTGCAGTGGTCCTAAGGAAACATTGTGTGTGTGTTCATGGGCATGATACTTTGCTCCAATTGCCCCTCTCTGTTATATCATGTGCTTGGATACTGTAATTTAGTCGAGATCGAACGGCACGTACAAGGGTTAAATTTAAAGGTAGTATACACCGTTTGCAAACATCAATGAACAAAACGAAACTATTATGAAATACCTCACTTGACTGTAAGTGAATAACAGTCTCAAGCATCCTGGGAAATCACGGCACCTGATGTGATGTGGTTTTCAAAAAGTGGAATTTCGTATTAATTTCCAACAATTGCCGGCTGACAATCGTTGGATTGGTAGTTGACTGCGTGAAGATGCTATGCCTATATTCGAATGGTCGAATTTGCATGAAAAGGTCACGCCTCATTTTAAGCAATTTGCAAAGACCACTGGGTGATCGAGGGAGCTGATGGGAATATAAACCGTGTCGTTAGCGGGTGCACTGTCGAATGCAGTGGTCGTTAGCAAAGACTAGGGCGTGATAAAAACGTGACTCGCCTCCGGTCTGTATATTGGACTCGGTTCTGAGTATTTTATGTTTCTGTGTAAACATCTACAGACAGAAGAACTCGAGGAAGTCGCTCTCAAGGCCGCGGCGCTGGACAAGAAGAATACGAAGCGTCAACGCGTGGTAGTTATCACCCAGGGGAGCGACGACACAATCGTGGCTCAAGGTATGTCATTTCTTCAAATATGTGAAGGGTTCTGGCTAAAATGAGACGGAACTGGGCAGAGGTTGAAATAAGTGGGTTTCTCTAGTATTAGAAAGGAGGATATAATTCTCCTTACAATGATGTTTCTTGCACTTATTTTGGAGTGCATGGTTGTTTTGGTTCGCAAAAGTAAAACGTTAAGAAAGAGGCCTTTGAAGTTTTTAACATGTGATATGGAAAAATGCTAGTTTTTTTTTCTTCTACGCAAAAAACAACAACTTTTAATTCCACTACCAAAGATTACAAGTCAAAAAATCTAAAAACAAATATTTTATGCCATCTTTGTTTAATTTTCAGATGGCAAGGTGACAAAATATCCGGTAAAATTGCTGAAGGAAGAAGATCTCGTGGACACCAACGGTGCCGGGGATGCATTCGTAGGAGGTATGTCACAGGTCAAGGGTCGGTCTATAGATAGCTCAGTGTCTGATTAATTTGGCACATTTTTTCTTTCTCAGTTTTTCATTGCAGACTTTCAAAGAACTTAAAACCCCTTTTTTTTATACTTAAGTGTTGATTGACTTGTGACAGCCCATTACTCGCCCATTACTCGCCCATTACTCGCCCCTTACTCGCCCGTAACTCGCCCGTAACTCGCCCGTAACTCGCCCGTTACTCGCCCATTACTCGCCCATTACTCGCCTGAGATTCAATTTTACTCGCATAAGATTCAACTATAACATACCTATTACTCGCCCGTGACTCACCCGTGACTCACCCATGACTCGCCCATGACTCGCAAGTAACTTGCCCGTAACTCGCCCGTAACTCGCCCGTAACTCGCCCGTAACTTGCCCGTAACTTGCCCGTAACTCGCCCGTAACTCGCCCGTAACTCGCCCGTAACTCGCCCGTAACTTGCCCGTAACTCGCCCGTAACTTGCTCATAACTTGCTCATAACTTGCTCATAACTTGCTCATAACTCGCTCATAACTCGCTCATAACTCGCTCATAACTCACTAATTACTCATCCGTGACTCGCTCATGACTCCCCTGTAACCTACCTGTAACTCGCCCTGTAACTCGCCCTGAACTCACTCATGACTCACTCATGACTCACTCATGACTCACTCATGACTCACTCATGACTCACTCATGACTCACTCGTGACTCACTCGTGACTCGCTCGTGACTCACTCATGACTCACTCGTGACTCACTCGTGACTCGCTCGTGACTCGGTCGTGACTCGCTCGTGACTCGCTCGTCCCTCGCTCGTGACTCGCCCGTGACTCGCCCGTGACTCGCCCGTGACTCACATGCGACTCGCTCACTTTTCATTTATCTTTTCTCAGGTTTCTTGGCCCAGCTAGTGCAAGGAAAAGATGTCGCTGAATGCATACGCTGCGCCAACTACTCGGCAAACTACATCATCAAGCGATCCGGAATCTCATTTGAAGAAAAATCGGACTTCCAATAAATTTTGTACCAACTTCTCAGGTCACGACAATAATTACGTTTCATGTCAATGATGAAATAACATGGATAGATTTAGGTAGATTTAGTTTTGAGTTTTGTCACTCAGCAGAATTTGAAGTTTGTTTCCAAAACGTGATCAATGCCACTTTGTCAGCTTATAGAATTGCGCCCTCTATTGGCTGCCCAAAGTCAGTTTTGACGACTGTTTCATAGTTAAACACAATTTTAGAATACAATCCCCCAAAAAATCCTTTAATTAAGAAGCGTCTATACTTGCTGCTTTCAATAACAGTGAAACTTATGATAATACAAAAATCTTCAAATGAATATATCGCATTTTGGAAATAAACTTGTCAAATACTTTTCTCATGTGAATTTTGGAGGAATTGCAGAAGAACGTCCGAATCGAATTGACTTTTAAAGTATTCATTAACGATTTACTTCAATTAAGCTATGCTGTTTCCTGCTTTTCTCTAGGTCTATAATTGTATTATTATTATTATTATTATTTTTGTATTAAACAAAAATTACCTTCTTTTCTAAATTGGTATTTTTCTAGCAATATAAAAGTTATTCACTTTTGAATGTGACAAATGGCCCTCCAAAAAAAAATTGAGTTTATTGAATTTATTACTCATTTATTTAATGTATTTCTTGAATAAGAGCTAGCACCGTGCTTTGCCATTAAAGGGGGCCTCGTGGTAAAATTGTTAGCGCCCAGATTTGTTCATAGTTTAGTCAGTGGTGATTCCTTTTTGCACGTACTATGAAGAAATTGGAGTAAAGTGTCCCGCTTAAGAACACAAACACTGTAACCTTTTTGTTTCTCAGATTAAAACAAGGTTGACTGGGAAAAAAAGTAGATCAATTGACAAATAGTCTAATTTATTTCTTTTAGAATGATATAAAGCATGTTTTTTTTTTTTAATTAAATTGTTTGTTGACTGATTTGACGGGAACATTTAAGTTTTGTATTTTGCAGACGGAAAATATCTTTTAAAAACAATTCGGGGACTACAACTTTTCTGTGTCTGTTTCGAGGTTAGCCGAAATTTTGGCGAACCCGAGATTTAAAAACGCTTTCACCCACCATGCCATCTGTCATAGCGCCCTCAATGTTGGATTTGCGTTTGTTTACATGGTGCTGTTCATTTTCCAGACTTAGAATATTATTATTGCTTCATTGTTGGCATGAGAATGGCATATAAACGCCATTCTTGGAAATGTGGTTTATATATCGGATATAATACGTGCGATTGATGTGCATGATTCGTAGAGCTGAAATCTGATTTATCTTTGCAAAGCAAATAGCGTTTGTTTTATTTTTCTTCAGTTTAAAAAAACACATCAAGAGACAAGGCTGCGAGATGAAACGCAGACACAGATTTCACCAGAATATGTTATAAACCAATCATATCATGTTTTGATCTTTGCTTGTCCAATCATATTGCGTAATACAAAAGATGTAGGCGTGCATCGGATCATCCATGGCCATTTTTAGTTAAAGGAATTTAAATCATATTATTTATCAAATGGAATTTCTACGGTCATATTTGTTGAACACCATTCCTAATATAAAATAATCTGAAACTGTAATTAAACTAGAAACATATTTGAGAAATGTATTGTCTAAAGAGTCGAGTTATTGATTTCTGTAATAACGTTTGTATTGATCGGAAATAAATTCTCTTTACCCAATCTGTTTTCGTACAGCAAGTTTGCAAGCAATAGTGTGGCGTACAGGCAAATTACCCGTATCGACAAAAGTTACAAGGGGCGATTGATCAATTTTCTGTCGTTTTCATGCTTGAGTGCAGATTTATTACGTCTTTGAAATGTAATTCAAAAATCGTTTTGTTTGGATTTAACCATGTAAATATGACCCGATTGGATGTAAGATGGCGACCGTTATTGAGCACGGATTTGAAGCCTTCAGCCAGCGATTTTTATCGCCTGTCGTAAGTTGTCACACACTAAATACACCGTACGTCATCGCATGGTTGGTCAGTACGTACAGTTGTATGTACAAACACGGTGAACAATTTATTATTTTATCGAACCGACATGACCAAACCAAACATTGCTTTGTTTTTTTGCTAAGTGGGGGTGATCCCAAACATACCTTTGTTGCTTGGGATACTCGTTAACTTCAATAGAGTGCTCACGGCCACGGCGGCCGACGTGTTAAGCCCTCGAGATAATGAGTAAATTCCAGCGATGTTGGCCATGTTGACGTACGATTTCGTTGGCACAAATGAAGATTTTGGAGTGAGCACCATTGAATGAGGGGGGAAAAGGAACCTGCAGTGCAGGGTGCATTGCATTTTTCAGGTTGTAGAACTAGAACTTGGAAGGTTTTCTCATATTTTTGCAAGTAATTTAACACAAGTACTGTTGTACTGTAATGCTATTTCAGGTGTCTTGATTTAGCTTTTAAGAAATAGAATGGGAACCATAGAATGAACCAAACATATTTAATTTTAATGGTAATCTTAAAATTTGAAAATAAGAATAACTTAACAAGGCTTGCAGCACTAGCACTTGCATATTGCGATTAGATTTAAAATATTTTAACAGTTTGCCATATGATATTTTGCTAAAACATGTACTGTAGGTCCCATGATCCGAAAATTGAAAATTGTGATTTTAAAACGGTCATGACAACACATGAACTTGAACTTCTTGAAGTAGTGCTTCAAATATTGGCTGCATTATAAATAGACGCATGTTGCAACCTAACGCTGTTTTTTTTTCATCATGTAGCCTACATCATTTATCTTAATGAAGGTCAATCAGTGCGAACATGTTGAAAGAACATGAATCTTGCGTTTCAAATTTTGTTAGGAAATACTTAGACATTTTTATCGACACTCCATAAACTTTGTGTACAACCGCTGAAGTAGCGTCAAGATAACTAAATTCTTAACCTATAAACCTGTTTTTGTAATTAACGTTTCGTTAGAGATTTATAATTTCATCCTGCATGTACACGGAAGCGAAATGGCAGGTACATTGTACGTGCAGCACTGTACATGCAACATTGTTGTTGTACAGTGTATAGTACCATAGCCATACATACAACGATACCCATACAACACATGGGTAATTCAACACATGTACAAGTATGTATGTAGTTTTTTGTACATCTATGTTGTGGCAACACTGCCCCACATGTTATACAGAAACTGGGCTCTCACACATAACGAATGTGGTTCCTATGTACATGTATTACACATTATTGTGAAATATTTGTGACCTGTGCCAACATTTCTATATTACATGTTATGACACATCACTACAATTTTCTGTTGCATCGTATCATATTTATATGATGATGATTCACCGTGAAGTGAAAGAGGTTCACTACTAATTAATAACACCACTTTTTTTGCCATGACTAACATACAATTATATCTCTATGGTAAGAGGTATCAACAGTTTTGTAAACAAAAAAAGGGAGAATCAGTTGAACAAAATTAGTGACGTGTTCTCATCGGTTATGAGACGGTGTTTTCATGATAACATTTGTAATTTGTTGTTGTTTTTGTATCGGTAAGTTTTCTAGATTTTTAAAAATTTTTAATGTTTATGTTTATTTTTCTATTTCTGCATTTTATTCTCCTATTTTTCAGGATAGTTCTGAAGAGATGGACAAGAATTGCTGACCTTATCGAGTCAAAAATTCTTTAATTTGTTGTTCTTCACATATGTTACGGTAAGTAATTTTATAAATTTGGTACCCTGTGGAGACCTAAACGCAATGGGGACCATGGGAGTCAAAAGGTCTCCACTGGGTATATTTCTAAGTCTTCACAAGGTTTATCTGAAACAGATTCATGGTTGCACAGAGAAACTCATCTGCGTGTCTGGGCTAAAGTTCATGGCACTGTTAAACACGACATTTTCTGCTAACAGAGCCATTAACCAGTTACTGAGTTAGCTCCGGATGACGTGTACACACGCAAAAAATTTTCCGGAATTTTAAACGGATGACGGAAAAACGCGTAACAAGCAAGGCCAGAAATGTCTGTCAGCGACCGGCTCGCAGGAAGCGAGACCGGAAATATCAGGTTGTGCTACCCACAGATGCCGGCTTGAGCCCATCTCAGATCGAGGTTTGTGATAAACAATCCCGATCCCGTGCCTGGGCCCGGTCAATGTCAAAATAATCCTGGTGCGAACTGGTTGAAACACATGTGTGCAATGTAAATGTAGGCGTACATGTACGCCAGGTTTCAACCATATATTCTGTGACCTGCAACATTATTGTGGGTTTTCAAAATCGCATCAAGTGAAAAAGTCATTTGCGGGATGTCTTCATAAGACCTTGTAAGCGCGGTACGGTGAAGTCAAACAAGGAAGAATGACAACAATTTAATGTTAACCAGTTCGCGCCGGGATTATTTTAACATTACCGAGCCGAGGCGCGGGATTATTTTTAACGAAACTCTATCCAAGGTGGGTTCAGGCCGATGGTACCGGGAAGCACACCCACGCTTTTTCGGCCTTGCTCACTGCCGACAGACATTTCCGGCCTTGCTCGTTACTCCTGACGTGTTTATGCCTCATCCGTTTTGAATCGGGGAAAAACTTTGCGTGTATATACGCCCTCCGGCGCGAACTGGTTAAGAACCACTTACTGTTTTGTTTATTTAATACAAAATTAAGTCCAATATAAACAGTAACAGCTTACTTTACGTAGGCAGTAAGCTGTAAGCGCAGCAACAGGTAAACCTTAGAAGAAAAGAAAACCGTCTGATTTGAGTGACGTCCAAATCGCTTTGCATTTGCATTTGCCCCACTTATGTTAAATAAATTCAATGTCAGTCATTTGCACATGAATGTCTTCAGAGATCACCCGCGCAAATCCTGACATTTCTTGCTCCATCATTGACGTTTCCTCTCTAAGGTCCCGCTCGGAAAGAATACAGCTTCACCCCAACTGAGGTCATGAAGAAAAATATATACTTTGGAGATTTGGAGAGCTATCCATCAAGCTGCTGAAGATTTGACAGGAGTCGGCCAAAACAAAGTGTTGAGGTTGTTACTTCAAGCTTGTCGATATGCAATGGACTGTTTCAACACTTGCGCACCTCATGTGGACTTGGTGTCGTGCAGAGTAATCGAAATCATTCGCAAGTCATTCACGAGTCGGTTCAGAAGTAGCAAGAGCAACAATGACAACATTTTGTTTACAGTTCATGGAAATAGCTCGTGAGTTGACTTCGGGACTGGATGACTTTGCGATGACTTTAAACGAATGCGATACGAATTTGACGTCACAAAGCATTCGTGCTGCAAAAAATTCACCAGAGTTGAAATGTGTTCAACTTTTGTGAATTCGCAGCGTGGAAAAATTGTAAAATGTGTGTTAGCATTTGCTTTTGGGCCGGCTATGAACTGGCCTAAACCAGTTCGCGCCGGGATTATTTTAACATCACCGAGCTGAGGCGAGGGATTATATTCAACGAAACTCGATCCGAGGCGGGTTCAGGCTGATGGTACCGGGAAGCACACCCAAGCATTTCTCGCCTTGCTCGCTGCTGACGGACATAACCGGCCTTGCTCGTGACGTGTGGTATGCGTCAATCGTTTTAAACCTGGGGAAAACTTGGCGTTTATATACGTCCTCCGGCGCGAACTGGTTAATTCGATTACAACTTCTGTGTCGTGGTACAACTTGTCACATTCAGCTTTGCGTTATTAAATTTGTCAGAGTGTAAACCATTTGTTTATTTATCTTTCTGCAGGTTTGGTTACGAATAAAAGGAACAAATCTCATCTAAAATCGGGAACATAGCAAAGGAATTTTGATAAACCTTGCCAGGGAGTATATTCGGAAGGTATTCAACTCTTCTGCTCTGGAGTAATTTGTTTACTAGCAAGAAGGCTTGCACCAGCTTTTAGGGACAAGATAACAAAAACAATGTGACTACATCCCTACAAGATTAGTGTCGTGGACATTTTAAGCTATGCGCGTCAGTAGATACTGGATGTGATTGTTGGGCATAATGGTGAAGGACAGCGACTCGTGCCTCGCCAACCCCAAGTACACCCAGTGGATCCTCGAAGCCATCTCTAAGATAAAAAAACAGAAGCAACGTCCGTCGCAGGATCGCATCTGCCATGCCGTGCACTCCAACCGGGGGGTGAGCGAGGCGTTGGTGCTCGAACAACTGGATCTGAGCGTCAAGGATGGCAACATTGCCAAGGTGATCAATAAAGGTATCGCTTCCTACCGCGATGGGGACGCCAGAAGCGCCATGAGGCGTCGCGGACCCGCTGCGGCCATGGCCGTCACCAACAGGAACTCAAACATTCTTAAGCTGATGCACAATGCCATCGTGAATTTAGGCGACAGCGGCTCGACTCTGAAAAGCATCGAGAGGTACATTCGGCAGTCGCACGCCGATATCAACCACGGCGAGCTCACGTCCCAGTTGAGGCTCGCCGCCAAAAAAGGGGCAGGCAACGGGAAACTTTTGAAAGACGGGCGCATTTACAAAGTACCTAAGGCGCTCGGTGGAAACACGCGTGCACGAGACATGGTGGGTTGTAGTTCTTCAGTCAAATTGAAGGTAAGCACTAAGGAATAAATTATATACTAGTAAGTTCTCCCCATTCTACATGTGCACACACATGGCCTTTTTGTCACACCTACCCCTGTAATGAATCAACGTGGCAGTGGTGAGAATTTAAAGTTAGTACGGGAACCAGGTAACTAATTGATGTGAAACACAAGTGCCCGTAAAAAGAAACGCGATCCCAAAATTCAAATCCCTGAAGTTGTAAGAAGGGATTGATAACTTGATAGTATACACCGATATGTTTATATTCGTTCATTGATAGTATACACTGACATCAACGTTCGGGTACTCGGGTGACGTTAATAGAATTGGGGTCGACACGGTAAACACAGGTCAATTGTAGATTTGTATTATTCTACTTGGTAGAGCCCAAGACCTAAAAGCACTAGACCAGTGTGGAAACGATTTGGAATTATTACTAGAAAGACAACAAGTTCTCGAAACCTCGTTGTTTAACACGTGTACATGTAGCTGAGACGATAGTTGTAAAAAGGCTTCAAGATCAGGTCTAGCAATTATCTGTTCTCTGTCAAATAACCATTCGTTTTCTGTCAAATACCCATTCGTTTTTGGTCAAATACCCATTCGTTTTCTGTCTAATAACTGTTTGTTTTCTGTCAAATACTTGTTTGTTTTCTGTCAAATACCCATTGGTTTTCTGTCAAATACCAGTTCGTTTTCTGTCAAATACCAGTTCGTTTTCTGTCAAATACCCGCTCGTTTTCTGTCAAATATCCGTTCGTTTTCTGGCAAATACCCGTTTGTTTAGGGGTCAAATACCCATCACTTTGTGTTTTTTATTGTCCGTGTTTGAGACTGGCTGAAGAAAAATATTTGTTTCCGACTGAAAATTTACTGGCATCTCCATTGTTTGAATTTTAAAAAAATCGTCAAACATCCTTACACATTCCTGGAATTTTCACAAGTTGCTCAGAACTGAAGTAACCTTCATGATAACCAAACTTTCTACAATCCATACTGTGTATTCATATTGATAAAAAGCTGGATGACTTAACTCTATTAACTCCCTTGGGTGTGTGCAAATTCCTATTGTAATTGGAGGAATCAGAACAGTACATGTACCTCGGGATCTTTTCTGGAGAAAAGTTTATGGAGTTTCCAGGAAATACTTCCCGGACTATCACTCTTGTTGAGCCCCTGGGCTTGAATTGATATCAGTTGGGCGATCGCTATCTAGTGAGTGAGCACTGTTGCACTAGACTCCTTCAAACATTTAGATTTGTGGTTTTGTTGGAGGCTTCCCCTGTGACCTTGAATGTCTGTTGATGGTACATGTAGTTGTGGTCACAATACTAGTAACCACAGAATAGTGCAACTCTAGTGCCTGGATGCCTTTTGTTTAGTATTTTATACCTCCCTGTGGGGCTTTGCTCCATGGGCTTTATGAAGGAAGTAAATGCTTACAAAAGAGTGTTTACCAGCAACATGTACATTTGTACAAACATGTTGCAGATCCTATTACTAGAATGAAGAGTGTTTTGTAGCTTATGCATGTAGGTAGGATACACCATTTGCCGATATCAAAAATTGTTACTACCGCGACCACGTTTTATACTTAACGTGGAAGTGAATGCGATGCGAATTGGACGTCGCAAAGTACATGTACTTGCTGCAAAAATTCACCCGGATTTGAAAATGTGGTCAACTGTTGCAAATCGCAGTAACGATCCAGCCACAAAATCTGATTCATCACGTTTTACAATGATGTACACACATGCTTGCCCATTCTACACATTTCCTTTTCACTGCAGTGTGGATAGGTAACAGAAAAGCAAATAACTGATCATGAAATCCATTCTACCAGGGAGACCCCGTTTAACAATCCGTTTCGTCATCTCCCAGAGTTTGTATAGTATGATACGATCTTGAATCTTGGAAGTAAACATTTCCGTAATAATTTTGGTAGACCACCTTTTTGTATTGATGTCCATTTAATCATGCTAATGGTGGTTGTGACTATATGCTTGATGAACTTCCTTTCCCAGTGGGACTAAAGAAATGGCAAATTGTTCAGGTCATTGTCTGGTCTGGACAGGCTAGGTCAGGCCAGGCATGGTCTTCATTGCAAAATCTCAAGGTTATTCCCCTTGGGACTCACTAAGCCTCTAGGCTTGTCCAATGACCCCCTTTAAAAAAAGAAAAACCAGACACTTTCCATAGACAAAAAAATGATGAGTTGATTGGTGATAGAACCTGTCTGGAATGACATACAGGTATGTACACACATACAAATGTACTACATGTACTGGTACATGTACTGCACATCTATCAAGAACATAACGCACACCGTGTACCTGATTTAACATTTACTATGTGTCATGCATACTCAGTCATGTTTTGCGGGATGTTAACGTTATGTGGACAAACATGCAGAGTAATTTACAAATAATTACATCGAACAAATTGTCAGAAGAAAAAAAAATGATTTTGAACTAGGACATACTGTATGAGGTCTAGTACCAGGAAAAAAATTACTAGGCTCATATGTTTTTTATATATTTAAAAAAAATTCAATGACATTTAACGACATTGCATACAAATGTACCGGTATGTACCGGTACATGTTCGTACGCCGAGTACAGTATGTGGTGTGTACAGTACCTACATGTGCTGGTATGTCAGAATACCCGAAACAGGATTTGGGACGTTAATCGTGTACATTACAACATATCCTTGAAATTTGCTAATTAGCGTTTATCTGTGGAGTTTTTCCAAGAAGAAAATAATTAAGGGTGTAATTACTTTTTAGCTTGGAAATGGAAATTGTCTGTCACAAGGCTAAAGCCAGTCAAGGACAAGTTTTTACTAAAGCAGCCAAAAAATGTCAATGTCATTCGGGCCTTGATCTGAACCACAGCCTCCGCCAGCTTGCCCTGCCGACTTGGCCGAAATGCCCCTTTAAAAATTATATTTACCGTGGCCAAGTTGGCCAGCATGCCCTTTTTAACCCTAAGTCATGAATTCTCCAATTTGACAAGGGAGAAAACCAGAGAATCGTGCATGCTTCCTCTAAAAATTAGCATGTTCTGTTTTGTTTGTTTTTTATCGTTGGCTACGACATGCAAGATGCGGCAAGGAAATAAACCCGCTATGAAAACCTGGGCCTGCATGCCTTTACTAATAACACGTGCAGTTCATGACTTTGCTGTGTGTAATGCTAGCGCTACAGCCAACACAGTACACAATCTACGTGTCGTAAATTGTGCTTTGGACCACATCATTTGCGGCCAAGGAGTGTTTTTGTAAAAAAAAATTGCCTGCATTTCAGCTGCTTTGGAAGGACAACGCAGAGTCAAATAAATTATCTTGTTTACAAATGAGTTCTTCAACATTTTTATTTAATTTTTCGTAAAGAATTAATTTGAGAAACGATGTAAAACCGATGGAAGCCCCCCTGAGATATAAAATAAATCTGTTGATAAAAATTATAATTATAATTTTTTTAGAGGTGGTAGGAAAACCCCAGAAGAATATCCTGGGGAAAACCCACGGAATCAGGCAGGGACTGAAAACCCAATCTATTATGTGACCCAGCACGAGTAAATGAGACACTTTGCGGCAAAAATGAAAATTGAGATTTTGATTTCATCATTTAAAGCTTGTTTTTAGCTTTAAATGATGAAATCAAAATCTCAAATTTTATTTTCGCCTCAAAGTGTCTCATTTACTTATGCTGGGTCACATATTGGCTCAGGCGGGATTCGAACCCGGGTCACAGCGGTGGAAGGCGAAGAAAGAACTGCTACTCCAACCTGACTCTCCATGTGTTCTATGCAAAAATAATGAAATAAATACTAAGTTGGTCTCAGTTCCCCTTTCAGTTGACCTCGGTGGCTTTAAAAATGTTGGTGTTGATCTTGAGGCCAAAGTGGCCTGCCCTCTTATTTTCTCAAGGTTGAGACCTGGTCATTTGAGTATTCTGTCTTTAGTATGATTAGTTCATAGTGTCTGAATGGTGCAGCCATTTACTTAGAAAGTACATGCATTTGTGCATAATAATGATGCACTTTTATTTGTAAAGTCTAGTTGATTTTTATACTGGAAGCAATAATTTTCTTTTTTGACATTCACTTTTTTCGATGATGTCGTCCACAATATGTCGGAAATGTAATTTTGAAAGAAATATTGCATTATTTCTAGTTGTAAGGATGTACATAAATCCTGGACCAGTTACATGTGGTGTTCATTGAGTTGCTAAATTGAGGCACAGTTTTTATCTAGAGTCCCGGGTCCCATTAATCTCGGTTAAGAAAACACAAAAAAAGTCATGTCAAAATCAATACTATTTATCACTGCTGGTACGTAATAAATTGGACCTCTTTTCGAGGTGTATTTTCTCGTCTGGGCCCTAGTTGAGTGGTCTTAACGCTGTGCCAGATTTGGTGTCAGGTTTCGACCGCTCCAATGTTGTTTGGAAAATTAGAATATTGGTTGATGAAAAACCCCTGGAAAAATAGAACCAGCGCCACTGTGTAATCCGACACCGTGCTTTGCAATATGCTATAAAAGGGTATCCTACATTATGTGCAATCGTGTTGCCGGCCACATGGACATACACAGCTGAACCAGTGTACATTACATGCACATGTTGGGGTAATGATAGATGTTGTTTGTGAAAGGTACTCTACCAATACGTCCACATATGGGCACATTTTTGGCAAATTCCGGGCGCTTTTGTTCCAGTTTGAATCCTGCACTGCAGATTTGGTGAAAGAAAGATTTGGTGAAAGAAATCGCACTATGCTTTGTTGTGGAATTGCTTCTAAATCTAATGTAATAACAAATTAATTGCTTCACCTAATTTATTTTAGCTCGACTTGAACTTACCCAATTAAAAAAAAAAATTCCTACTCATTACACAGTAAACATAATCTTCCCAACAATAACTAAACTTTCAATAGTGTAAATTTTATATGCACAAAATGTGGGTCGTATGACTTCGTTTTTTAAACATTTTAAATTGCGGTGTATAGTTTTAGTTAGGATACACCATTGGTAATTGCTTCAATTATCAGGAATGGGTGGTTTTGAGGTGTGTTTTTTATAGTAAATTCATTTAACTGACCTTTCTGAAGTTTGACAATTATAGATGCCAAGAAAAAAAGCAAGAATTAAAAAAAAAAAACTGCGTCGGGCTGTTGCTTTTGTTTTTGTTGTTGTTTTTGTCAATTTTTTTTTTATAAAATTAAATTTTTCGTAACAATTACAAGATATCTACATGTTTTTAGCGAAATCATTTTGCTGGATGAATCGTTAATTACTTTCAAATAAGTAAGATATTTTAAAAGAAATTTGGTAGTAAAATTTTTAAATTTTCTGCAAATGGTGTATCCTACATAAACCTTTAAACCAGTAATTGGTTACAACCAGTTTCTAATTCTATTCAGTTTTATCTCAACTTAGGAAAAAGTCGCTCCACAAAACCACCCAGACATGTTGCATTAAATCTGAGCACATGTACATGTACCAGTACATGCATAGAAATTCACATGTTGTACATGTACATCACAGTTCCATTTATACTTGTGGCATTGAACTGTGTTTTATGTGCCCCAATATGTGTGTGACAATCATGTAATCATTAACCACGGAACCCTGTTTGTTTCCTACCCTTTACCCACAAGTTCAAAGGTTACGGGCGAAGTATGTGCCAGGGGGGGATTCACTGTTTGGTCCCAACTCTTGAAGGCGGTGACCCCTTGTCTATCCCTGTGGGAAAGCTGGGGTAGCTTGCTGGCAAATTGTGTTTTTAGTGGTTGAATGGCATCCCAGAGGCCCTAACTCTGTTGACCTTGCTGGTAGTGAAATGTTATACTGGTACATCCTGTACATGTGTGTACGTGTACAATGTACAAGAGAGTTTACAATGTAAAAGGTTTTTTTCTTTTTTTTCTAGAGTGGCTCATCATGTTGGGTGCTTGTGGGGTCCGATTGGGCCCGTGTCAATTCACATGGATGCTTCATTGATTGTTGAGAGTAAATCTGTCAGACTCCCAGGTGTGGCTATTACACCATTTTCCCATTGACTGAAACGATTAAAGGTTACTAGCATGACTGATATGAATACCGTAGTTAAAGGTGTAATACTGTACACTTGGGGTCAGTAATTCAAGGTCAGGTTGGCCTGGTGGTTCTTTCCTTGCCTTTCACCGCTGTGACCTGGGTTCAAATCCGGCCTGGGCCAATATGTGGATTGGGTAAATTCAGTCCCTGCCTGACTCTATGGGTTTTCCCCCAGAGTTTTTTTCTGGGGTTTTCCTCCCACCTCTAAAACTGTGACTTCTATTCGTTGTCTTCTCTCTACAGGTTTGTTCTGGCTTGCGAGCTACAGTGCCTTGGGTGCTTTTGAGGGATCCTTTGTTTCATTACCAGAAATATATAATAATAATAATATATCGCGATCCTATCATTGCGATCCTATCATCGTGATTCTACCGTATCTGTAGGTACATACCCAGTATTGTTCTCCTGGAGAGGAGGCGGATTAAAACAATTGAAAAGGTTGACACAATTGTAAGCAATGGCTTATGCACTTGTCAATTGTAGTCCCGGCCCTGGGGGACCCGGGACTAGCGGGGACGTAGCCGGGGATGTACAATTGGCCCAGCGTGATTGTCCCGGCCAGTCCCCGCTACCGCCCGGCAGTGCGGGGCACTCGGTTTTTGTACATTCCCGGCTATACCCCGGCCCCGGCATGCGGGGCATTTTGCACAACCCCGGCACGATCCCGGCCCCGGCATGCGGGGCAATATTCGACAACCCCCGCACGATCCCGGCCCCAGAATGCGGGGCATTTGTCACAACCCCCGCACGATCCCGGCCCCGGCATGCACAATCCAGGTTTAAACGGTCTCACCTATCCGGTGTGCTGACTTTTCTGGCGGGGAAATTTTCGCTTCAGCACGCATGCACGAAGTTGCGCAGTCATAAGAGTTGTACTGGTACCCGTTAGATCATCAGAAATAAATGTATATGTTACAGGGTACCAGTAGCCTCGTGGGGCGTGCTGACAAACTTGCACTGTGTAGGGCATTAGTCCAGGTTGGACTTCTCCGTTGTGTACAACGCAACGCGATGGAGTCCAAGGTATATTTTGTATCAATTTCTCCTGCCATATGCTTCTCATGGTTGGAGGCTGTTCCACCTATTGCACACGCTGCCGGGCAAAGGGCAAACCCTCCATTCAATTTGTACAGGGATACGTGTTTTCTATATTTTTTTACAGCAATAAAAAATGAATTTTTCTCGGTGTATCGTGAGAGATTTTGTTACTTTATAAAACAATGAAATTTTGAAATATTTCGGTGTAGTGTTAGACAATAATTAATTATTTAGATTTTGTTTACATAGACCACAACACTATTCATTGCTACTCATTCCCCTTTGAGACCAGAGGGGGTGATAACTAACAGCCACCAGAGGCCAGCTCATCAGTCATACTAGGCCGGCCAGCGCGGCTGCCGGGTACGCGCGCACGCACGTAGAAAGTTTGTACACGATGTTCACGTCGAAAGGCGTGGATTTGCAATTTATTTTCTGTAAATAAGTAGCCCAAAGACACATTTGCTTTTTGTAACTCATGACGATCTGTGATTCCAGACACAAGAAAGATGTTATTGTTAACGAAATAATTACAGCTTCCTTCATCGGGTAAAAATATGAAACAAATTGGTTGTAAATTGTTTCGCTATGGCAGGATAAATTGATACCCTGGACGTCAGTCGTAAATGCAATGAAGAACGTCGTCCGATCCAACCTGGTCAAACGTGTGCGAATGAGTTTGTGCATGCAGTGTGCACATTTCGTACATCCCGGCAAAATCCCCGCTATTGTCCCGGTAGGGCCGGGCAACAAAATTGTACAACCCCGGCAAAGTCCCCGCTATTGTCCCGGTACGGCGGGGCAACAAGATTGTACAACCCCGGCCAAGTCCCCGCTATTGTCCCGGTACAGCGGGGCAATAAACTGTACAACCCCGGCCAAGTCCCCGCTATTGTCCCGGCTAGCGGGGCACGTTTTTTTGGACATCCCCCGCTATGTCCCCGCTACTTTGTCCAAAGCCCCGGGTCCCCCAGGGCCGGGACTACAATTGACAAGTGCATTAAAGGTAGGCTACACCATTGGTAATTATCATGAATGGGTGGATTTGGGGGTTGTATTTTATAGTAGCTATCGTTTAACTGATCTGTCCGAAGTTTTACAATCATGGGTGCTGAGGAAAGCATGAAAAACAGCGTTTGTTTTCAACCGGCGTCGGGCAGTTTATTTATGTTATTTTAGTTTTTTCACGATCGCCGTCTGGTGATCGCAATTTTTTGTTATACAATTTCATTTTTCAGAATAATTACGGGATATCTAGCACAATCATTTTGCTGGATGTCTAGAATCATTATTTACTTTCAAATAAGTAAGATATTTCCTCATAATTCGGTAGTCAATATTTTTGATATATCTGCAAATGGTGTATCCTACCTTTAATGCTACGTGTGATATTTGTGCATGTTTCCGTGTACATAAATCTACTGCAAGGTATTTCAGTTTATGGAGAATAAAAAAAAATATTAAAATGATTCACAGTTTGAACATTTGGGTCATGATGATGTTATCAGTGTAAGGAATAGGAAATCTGATCTTGTAACCCAGTGTAGCACTGTTAGGGGGGGGGGGGGGGGGGGAGGGGGGGGGGGGTGAAAGGGCGAGTAGGGTGAATAGGGTGAATAGGTAATTTCCTGGAGTTTATTCTTGATTTCGGAAATGTCACAATTGGTTTTTGAGTCATGCCGTTCTGGGTCATTAGGTATAGAATGAAGTACGTTATCTTTCCAATTGCTTAACCCTAAACCCCCTAATGGTTCCCCAGGACTGGCCTGTTAAATCTAAACAGAGTCCAACTCTGACTCGTATGACTTTACTGCTCAATCTAACACAGTCCAACTCACCAAGTTGTGAATGTTGGGTACCTGAACATATCAAAATGACTTGTCTGCTTAATCCAACAGAGTCCAACTTGGCGTTATTTACCAGTAACCCAACAGAATGCGATTCTGAATACGTTCCGGAATATATCAAATGACTTGCCTGCTCAATCCAACAAGTTCCAACAGAAATGTCAACTGGTTGGATCCTGTTGGATTCAGCAGGGTTAGGTTTTTGTTCTAGATCGCTGTCCTTGAACCCAAACAAATTGCCAACAAAAACCCGATGTGTTGGGGTGGTTACATGTACGCAAAACCATTTCGTGTCGGATAACATGTATACATGCATTTCTTGGAATTCAAAACTGAATTCATGACAGATGTCACGAGTAAGGCCGAAAAACATCTGTCAGCGACCGGCTGGCAGCAAGCGAAGCCGGTGATATCAGGGTGTGCTACCCACAGATGCCGGCCTGAACCAAGTCTTAGATCGAGGTTCAGAAGAAAAGAAATCCCATAGCCTGAGCCCAGTCAATGTCAAAATACGGTAACCCCGGCACGAACTGTTTAGGGACGGCAGATACGCAGATGTAAATTTCAGGTTTTCATTAAATGTTTGTAGACAATGAATCATAACAGAAGTGTGTCTCCCCCCCCCCCCCCCCCCCCCTTGTACCATGATCACAGCATTCTAAGTATGCAGCTATTTCAACAGTTCATTCAAGGTCGCAAAGGTCATGTCAAGTACACATGGCCTTATAAATGGCATCACCTGGGCTCACAGGTGCCAGACACTCCACAGTCACCGCTACTGTCAAGCACTCTTCAGCACAATTCTTGTTCAATGACAGAGCAGTTTTAAAGTGTGTGATAAAGGGACAAATGATTACAAATGGTACAAATGTACAACACTTGTACAGTATGTATGATTTGAAAATGAATAATACCGGCAGTAATATATAATGGGCGTTGGCTTATCATGTCGTGGCTTTCTTCCATTAACATGTACCGGTACATGTACATGTTTGTACACTTGTATTATGTAGCACATGTACATGTACCAGTACTTTTACTGTACAATGTATGTTGTGCATTTGTTTACGTGTATTACCCGGTACATGTACGTCAACTACATGTTTGCTTACATTGCATTATAAAATAAAAAATTTAAATTAAAACAAATCTTTTTGACATTGGCACTTCTCTCCCGATTGTAATTGTTCTCATCTCGTTCTTTGAGAACGTAATATGCAGGACTGGAGTCATCATGTGCCGTGACGTTATAATTCTGAGATAAGGTCTATAAAATTTAAGAATACATCAAGCCTCTTTCCCCCCAAAAAAAAAAAAAAAAAAAAAAGAGAGAAAAAAGTGCCCTCATTCTTTATTAATTTTTTTTTTCTTCAAAAAGGTTGGACGAGAAACTATTTATTATTTTGTTTGGGCCTTACATGTACTGGTACATTCATGTTCATGCAGTGTGTCTGTACATTCGTTGTTTCTTGTTGATGGTTATTCACTTGTATTTGTAGTACATGTAGTACTGCACATGTACACATGTACATGTACCGGGTACATGCTGATTGGTAATGTACACAGTGCATACTACTGGTACATAAATGTAGCTCATTGAGGAATCTCCAATCGTTGTGCACATGTACTACGTTATTGACATCTCTAGCATTTCGTTTTCAGTGGTTACATGGATGTTTACTTTTCCGTGTTCAAACCAATTAACCAACACATCATCTAGTTGTACGGGTCTACAAAGGTATACCAATTAAAAAATAATTGAACAGTTGGAATCGTCAGCGATTTAACCAACGCTTCAGTGTGCACATGGGAGGAAATTAACAAACATAATGATTTCATACAAAACGGGAGGATTTAGAAAAATGGCCGGTGACTCGGATATGATTAGTGTGCAATTACGGTACGGATGGTGAACATGCTGACATGTTGATTTAACTTTCTGATTAAAAAAAATAAATCTGAAAATACAAAGTTGTGCGCGGTGCACGAACAACAAAGGTACATGTCGACTCGCAACGAATGAGTTTGTGATGATTTGAATTTTTAACTTCTATTTCTTCAATCTTCCAGGATGATCGGCCCGTCGCCCCTCCCATGGCCGTGTGCAGTTGTTGCCAGGCAACAGCCGAGTGTAACCGGGAGGGCAAGCCGGAAGCGCTGCTGTCTTGCGTCGATTGTGGGAACAGCGGTAAGAATGACATCAGCGATCGATGCAACTGTTTGTATTGAGGTGGCGCTGGGTTACAATACCTCATCGGTCTCGTTTGACTCAGTACCAATGGCCCAGGGAGACCTTGTTGAATTCTGTGAGGTTCAGCCAATCAGGCCATGAAACAATTTTCCTGCAGCGCCGCGAAAAATTGAAATCCGGTCTTGAACCTCACAGATACACATATATAATCCCGGGTGCAGAGAGCCTGTTGCAGTAAAAAGCCTTGCCCAAGAACACAGACACGATATTCCCCTGTTTGGGATTGGAAACCCTTAATACCATTGGACCGTGCCCTTCCACAAATTGTCTTGGAAATACAAAATTCACAGTGTTTGTTACGATTATCATTTTTTTCCTTTCCTTTTCAATCTGTGTTTATCTTGTTCAGCACACCCATCCTGTCTGAAGTTCTCGGCCGCCTTGACTGAGCGGGTTCGTCAGATCTACTGGCAGTGTGCCACCTGTAAAGCATGTGCAATCTGTGACGAACGGGGAGATCAGGTATTAAGTGGACTGGTTAAAAAAACTTGGGATTAATCCTCACCCGCCCCCTCTCCCACCTCCTTTTCCCACCGTCCCCCCCCTACACTCCTCTCCCCACTCTTCTCCTTCACCCAAACGAAAGAAGGAAACCATTTTGTTTACGGCAGAGCAGCCAGCTTGCATGTTTTTTTAGTACCTGTTTGAAACTTGAAGAGAGACTGGCTGACTATCACAAGTCTATGAATTAAACTTGCACAAGTCTCACGTTGGCCCAAACATTTGGACTCGGCGTGTCCCGATGCCAGTCTACAGTGTTCACTGATAGACTCGCCGACTGACTCTCGTTTGTGGATTGGACTTGCACAAGTCTCACATTCAGTCGAAAAACTCACTGATTGTGTCGCTTGTTAAATAGACTAGCTCTAGTCCTTTCTTGACTCTGAAGACTACCTAGACCAATTGGATGGTGGACCAATAAACAGGTGTGGGTTTAACTTTACTAGACTTGTCTAGTCTCGTTAAAAGCAGACAAAAAAACAAAACTATCATTATATTATTTATCTAATATCATTGTAGCTGTCATTATAAACCATTTTTTTACTTTTTGTGTGTGTGTGTTTGTGCTAGGAGTTGATTCCATGCGCGTGGTGTGACAGGGGACACCACACGGGCTGCGTAAGACCACAACTCAAAAGGGTACCAAAAGGTAATATATCAAGAAATGACGATGATATCAGTAATTGCCTCCAAGAAATAACTGGTGAATTGTCTCTGTATTGCCCCAAACCACCCTGCCTGTTACTCCCTGTACTGCTCCAAACCACCCTGCCTGTTACTCCCTGTACTGCCCCAAACCACACTGCCTGTTACTCCCTGTACTGCCTCAAACCACCCTGCCTGTTACTCACTGTACTGCCTCAAACCACCCTGCCTGTTACTCCCTGTACTGCTCCAAACCACCCTGCCTGTTACTCCCTGTACTGCCTGTACCACCCTGCCTGTTACTCCCTGTACTGCCTGTACCACCCTGCCTGTTACTCCCTGTACTGCCCTAAACCACCCTGCCTGTTACTCCCTGTACTGCCCTAAACCACCCTGCCTGTTACTCCCTGTACTGCCCAAACCACCCTGCCTGTTACTCCCTGTACTGCTCCAAACCACCCTGCCTGTTACTCCCTGTACTGCCTGTACCACCCTGCCTGTTACTCCCTGTACTGCCTGTACCACCCTGCCTGTTACTCCCTGTACTGCCCGTACCACCCTGCCTGTTACTCCCTGTACTGCCCGTACCACCCTGCCTGTTACTCCCTGTACTGCCCGTACCACCCTGCCTGTTACTCCCTGTACTGCCCGTACCACCCTGCCTGTTACTCCCTGTACATGTACTGCCTCAAACCACCCTGCCTGTTACTCCCTGTACTGCCCCAAACCACCCTGCCTGTTACTCCCTGTACTGCTCCAAACCACCCTGCCTGTTACTCCCTGTACTGCTCCAAACCACCCTGCCTGTTACTCCCTGTACTGCTCCAAACCACCCTGCCTGTTACTCCCTGTACTGCCTCAAACCACCCTGCCTGTTACTCCCTGTACTGCCCCAAACCACCCTGCCTGTTACTCCCTGTACTGCCCCAAACCACCCTGCCTGTTACTCCCTGTACTGCCTCAAACCACCCTGCCTGTTACTCCCTGTACTGCCTCAAACCACCCTGCCTGTTACTCCTGTACTGCCTCAAACCACCCTGCCTGTTACTCCTGTACTGCCCGTACCAACCCACGTCTGGGAGGCGCCAAGAGGTTCATTACAAAGACTCTTAAGTTGCCCGTTCTGTCTTTAGGACCTTGGAAGTGCAAGCCGTGCAAGACTGGAAAGTGGCAATCTCTGAAGACGTCGCTATCGTCCTCTTCGTCGATGTCTTCTGGCCTCAAGAGGAGTTACCAGGCTAAGCTGGGCAAGTCCAACAAACTGAAACTCCAGTCGGTCAAGTCGGCACCCCGCAGAACGTAAGTTGTATTTTTTTTTAACCCTTCTACAGGGTCTCAAATCATTCTGGAAATCGGGGGGAAAACCTCGAATATGAGTTTACATTTATCCAGTCGGGGAAAACTCTGGAAACTTGACAGTGACTCGGAAGGAAACATATCTCAACAAGCTTATCTCAACGGACAATCATACTTCGACAGACAAGCATACATGTACTTCCACTACCCTGAGGCCAAAACTACCTATATACCAATAAATTGAGAATTCTTTTGTAGAAGAAAAATTTTACCAATATAACTCCATTTTGGCCAGCTCCAGACCCCATTGTTAAGTAAAGTCAGTGGTCCTGAAAGTCCTACTTTTATTCGTATTTTGTCCTCTAAAGTCCTATTTTTATTTTTTATTTTTTTTAATCGCTTGTCAACAAAATGCCTGTGGGTTTAATATTAGTATTTTATCTGCTTGCTTTGTAGTAACAACCTCTTCGACTTCCCAGCAAAACCTCATTAATGTGGAAACATTTCTCATAGAATTTAGGAAAATTTCTCGGGGAGATATCGGGAGAAAATTTGCTGGGGGAAGTTTATCTTTAGAAAGTGCTGGCAACCCTGCCCCAAATTGTGGCTGCACCCGCACGCCGGACTATTTAGCCGGTATCCGGCATCTTCCCAGACAAGGGTTGCCTGTCTGTAACGGGTTAGTTAGGGAACCGTTATCAGTATAGTCTCAGACCCACCCTTTTCTTTTTATCAAGCCAACAAGGAATCTTGGGAGTATTGAGTTTGGGGCTGAATCACCTGCTGGTACGGAGACTAACCTGCTTGTCTGGGCCCAATTTCTTAGCGCTGCTTAAGTATACAAATTGCTTAAGCACAAAACATTCTTGCTTAATAGTAAAACCAGCTTACCAGCCACAACTCCATGAAATGTATATTGTTTGTGATGGGTGCTCAGCTGTTGTAAGCTTAGCATAACGGTCACATTGAATTTTTGCTCCTTACCTGATTTATTAAGCAAGGGTTTTTGTGCTTAAGTAAAATTTTGGGCTTAAGCAGCTCTATAAAATTGGCCCCTAAGACTAATATCTACCTTGCCTGTGATACATCCACTTTTTTTTTTATTTTTTTTTCTTCGTAGAATTGCTTGTAGTGTGTTTAACATTGCTTGTACTTAATACTTCCTGTCCCTGCAACAGGTCGTTGCCATCTGGGTATCGACGTGACACGCTCACCAGAGCATCGATCAAAATGGGCTGGACAAGTCACGGAATCAGGGGGGGAGGGGGGGTGGGGGGGGGGGGGGGGGGGATTTGAGGGCTCTTCCCGGCGTGATTTGCCAAAGTGTGAATCACGCCGACCCAGTTTGCGCAAGGTCACCCCCCACGCGAGCGTATTTTGCTTAGCTTCTTTCCCCAGTGGTACTTTTGTGTAAACCGGCGACTGCGAAGTTGATGGATTAGGTTGTCAAAGCCATCAATCAAAACTGCTTTTGAAAAATGTCGGGATACACCATTTTTGGCAGAGCAAGAACATTTTTGAAATTGTGGTTGGGTATTTACATGTACTTACAATGTACTTTACACCTACGATAGCTCTGTTGGGCGAAACGAGGAGATAATCAACGGAAGAGCAATTTTGGAGAAGAAAAAAATTCTACTTAGGCCTGTTTCTAAACTCAATTCAGTCAGTACGTGTGTCTACAAATTTGAGCTGTGCATCGCCAAATAATTCAGTCCACCAACTTTGACTTGTTTGAATATTCGATGCAGAAATTCACTAAAGTTATAAACACGCCTGTTTGCCATTTCCCAACTTTATCCATGACCTTCCTAGCTCCATCAATATCCGTCACCACTTTTTTGGGTGGATTTTTGGGGGCTTGGTCTGATGACTAGAATTTGATAGATTATAATGGACTTGGGCCAGGAGGCCTGAAGCACTATTGATGGAATTTGATTGATTTTTATCCATCATGCATCATGCGTATAGGAAGCAGAATGAGTGATGGATTTCGATGGATTTGGCCCAGTACCAAGTAAAAAACGGAAGCAGGGAGTTAGTCGCAACAAGTGCAGCTATAAGGTCGTGCGATCCATCGTTCGGAACCTTGTTATATTATCAGAGTAGTTGACAGGGAAAACCGCGCTTCCTGCACAAGAAACGAACAAATTGGCGGGTTTGACGCCGGATATTCCTGGACGTCGACCAAGTTCGTCTCCACACCTGGGGTGGGCCCACGCCTATTGTTTCCTGTCGAGGGGGTTCGTTGCGCACCCTCTCCCCAAGTTTTTCTTTGGGTATTTCCTTCACGATGGGTGTCGGACCTGTGTGTGGAAATGTATCATCATCCGCCGTTCTCCCTACGGAAGGGGGGGATCTCAGAAAGATTCCTGAATTGAAGCAGCATGTCCAATATTGGTAAATTTTGATCGGACCGCATGACAGAAAAGGGGGGGAGGGGGGGTGAACAACATTTCAGAATTTTTCTGGGTAGTGCTGTCAACTTTCCTAAGACTAGATTTAATCTGTTTTGTTGATAGCACATAATTTCTAGAACCTCTTTCTGTTTGACGTTCGGTTAGTTGGTTCTCTTAGTCTTTTCTACAGACATTATCACGGTATGGACTCAGAAGGTCTCTCGCTTGTTGTCCCTTCTGTTCGCACTTTCACTCGCAAAACCCGTTTTGCCATTTTCTCTCATCCCTTTACTGTATCTGCTCCAAAGGCCAATACTGTGAGATATTCTTCTAGCTTTTTTTCCTCGCGTTGCTGCACTTTTGGAACTCCCTGTCTGTATCCTGCTTACCACAAACTTACAATCTGACCGTGTTCAAAAGAAATGTGAATAGATATGTTGTCTCTTTTTTATTTGTCTTCCTTTTTTCTTGAGTTGCCTTTTAGGCCTTGTGATGGGCAATTTCCAGTTTAAAAAAAAAAAAAAAAAAAAAAAACTCTACTGCCATGGGTAAACCAAATCAACTCGTGGGCCAAAACTAAGAAACCTGCCAATCATGTTTACAGACACTAGCATCAGAAAGAAAAATAACGCCATTTTGTTAACACAAGCCTTGGAAATTGCTTGATGAGTTCTTTCCCTTTTATACCATGGAGGATCAAGCTGTGGTTTACCACAGCTTGATCATTCAAAACCCAACCTCTTCGAGATAAAAAAAGGAGAAAAAAAAAAACCGCAAGAAGCTTCATTGACTGTGGGATAACTTCCGTGATTCATTGATGTGTATCCTTCCATTAAGTACATGTACGATAGGCATGAAGTGGACGCTGTCTTAGATTTTCTCGCATTGTCAAGTATTCATTGTACCCAAAAATTGTTTATTATAAATTGCTTATATTGTTATTATTATTATAAGACCATTTTGCTAAAAACGCGATTTTGTAGCCCAAGTGGGTGCTTTCCAGACAGACTTTACCCCTTTAAGCCCGATCGGTCAGTTGCTAAACCACAGGTGCTGGTTAATTTAGAAGGAGGACGCACTTGATAACTTAGTCCATCCCACATGAAGGCCGACGTACATTGGATGATTTCCTGTTAGCGTTCATTCAGGAAATAGAGACTTAATAACACGTCATGAGCGAAGGCCATGTCAGTTCTTCAAACTGAGAAATAACAGCGATCAACTTTTATTCATGTAATAACACATTTAAAAAAATTAAATGTAGTGAAGCACGAATTACGAAACATGATTACCGTTATTTTTTTATTTTTTTGGCACAATTTCAGAGGTTTTTTGAGTGTGTTCGAAGATATGACTAGTTTGCTGTTTTTGTCTTTGTTTTTTTTATAAAAAGCATTAACCTTAATGAGTGATCCTCATTTGATATTTTCAAGGTTTGCAGCGTCGGTGTAAATGTTGCTATATGATAATTAACGCTCGGTTCAGACAGGCGTTCCACAGTCGCGCTGAACCAAATGAGTGAATTGAGTCCGATGTCTGAATCGAATAAGGGCGACAAGGCGCGCCAGACGGCGAACGATCGACTACTGGAGTTGTTAGAGCGACTCAGGAGCGACTTGATTTCAATTTGGTTCGGCGCGACTGTGGAACGCCTGTCTGAACCAAGCGTTACACTCTTTTTTTGCCCAACAAAAATCCAGGTCGGTCGGGGACCGTAAACACACCATTTCTTTTGTTTGGCCTTGGAACTGTTTTGTCAATGCATTATTTTTCTTGTTTTTAATTTGTTTATTTATTTATTTTTGCTCATGAAGTATTCTGTGTCAATTGTATTGTAGAGGCTGCTCGTTTCCGGGGTGCAATGGAACGGGTAACACCAACGGAAAGCTGAAGCTGCATAAGACGTAAGTGTTTCCTTTCTTGAATTTCTAAAGAAAATTGCCAATTCTAGGGTCGCACAGATTCGAAATATCTAGTCTAGACTGCTTTTTGGCACCCGTAATGCACAAAAGATACGCTTGAATTTTGAATAGATGGGTTGTGGATAACATCATTAAAGTGTTTTTCTCTTCTTTTTGTTGTTGCAGGCTTTTTGAGTGCCCAAGATGTCCCTCAGGTAAGCGGCCCTCTAAACCTGGCACCCGCCTCTCTAAACCTGGCACGCGCCGGCTTAGCGCCAATCCCTCAACAGGGAAGAGCTCGGCCCATACCCCCAAATCCCCTAACAAATCCCACTCCAACCCTAGCGCCCGAGACCAAGGGGTGTCTGAAGCGCCCGACTCGCCCAGTACCCCCGTCCTGGAGCCCGACCAGCCCCCGACGCTGAATCTGCCCCATTACTACGACCCGAAGTACAAGCCCAGGGGACTGGTGGACGGGCTGAGCCGGTTCTTCACCCCGACCAATCGGAGGAAGTCGAGGAGCTCGTCTCAGTCCAGCATGGGTTTCTACCCGATCAGTCCCCCGCCCAAGCCCCGCTCGGTTCAGAAATCCAACAGCGACCCCACTCCGCCGTTGTCCCGGACGGCCACAGGATTAAAACCAGCTGAAGTTGATACCAAAGAGAAAGCCGCCTCAACCTACGCCCCGATTCAGGAGGACACTTTGAAGACTGTTGGCAGGCAGAAGTCATGCCCCCTGCCCTCAATGGCGATCTGCAATGCTGCCCCGCCGCAGCTCCAATTGCAAGCGAACACCCAAACAGCCGACGACAGGTCGCACTCAAACTCCTCCTCGCCGCACTCGCAGATCATGCGCACGGGGAGCTCGCAGCTCAAGAGCCTCTTCGACGGCCTGTCGCACCTGTACGCCGCCCCGACGGAGCCCCGCAAACGCGGACTCTACGGGTTCCCGCCGATCTACAGCCCGCAGAAGAGACCGCGAAAGACCCCGACTACGGAGAAATCCTCCCCAAACGGAAACAGCAATAAGAAAAACGGGTCGTTAAAACTGCGCGGAGGTCTCTCGGCAAGTGCGTCGAAGATCGTTAAAAAGGCGCGGGCGATGGGTTCGAAGAAGCCCCGCCCTGTGGCTTCGAAGACGGCGTCGTCCCAGCGGCAAGTAGCGGTGAAGAAGCGGCCGGCGAAGTCGGGAGACTCTACTCCGACGGAGAGCGTGGCGTCATCCAAACTGTCGACCAGCGACATGAAGTCGAGCAAACCGCCGTCTGGTAAGACTCATTGTGCATGAACCCTGATCGCTGCATGGTGTCAGTGTGAATGCATCCTTGTGCTTCCCGTCCAGCGACCTTCATCCTTCATGCCTCACCTACCTCCTTCATGCCTCACCTACCTCCCATCTCATGGCTGTGTGTTTCTGCTCTTGTAGATTGCTTGTAGATTACAAATAGATTCCTTTGTAGTTACTCACCATCCTGTCTGTATTCTTAACATCCGAAAGGCGCTGAAGCAGAAATGCCGACAAGCTTTCATTTTCCCCCAAATCTTCATTTTTCATTTTACAGATCTTCCTTTTTTCATTTCCAAATCTCTGCTTGTCTTTTTTTTTATTCCCCGCTTTTTCTTTCTTCATAAACATTTTGGCTAGCTTTCGTGCGTGCTTTACATGGGGACAGGCATACCAACACTTTAAAAGTAGGATACACCATTTGCAGATACAAAATAAATTTACTACCAAATTATTGAGAAATGTGTTACCTAATATTTGAAATATAATAATGATTCTCGGCATCCAACAAAATGATCTGGTGAAAAGTTTTTCATTTGTGACCTGTTCCCACGAAACCCGGACAAAGTCGACTTTTTGATTTTTCAGATTATGCTTTTTTCAAATTCTCTAGGTTCTCAGCTTTAAAATGATGTATCATATACATATGTAACCCCACCCTATCTTCCCTGGGGTCTTGATTTAGTGATAAAACCCTGACAACCTAATTATGAGATAAACAGCTTTGAAATTCAGAAAAGCGTATTATTTCTATACACAAATGTTTCACAAAATTGACCAAAAAACCCACTTCTGGTAGACGGATTTTGTTCAAATTTGAGGAGATTGTAGATTAATAGTGAGTGACTTAGGAAAACCTAAAACCTCAAAATGGTAAAATCCATCCAGAAATGACTTCAGGAGTACATTGTGACAAAACACATTGTGCGACTTTGTCCAGGTTTCGTTGGAACAGGTCACATATACAAGAAAATCATGACAATTTGTTCAAAATTTTGATCATTCTTTGGATTGTAAGTTGTGTTATTATTATTAGAAAAAGAAACAAATTGACGAAAAAAAGAAATCCTTCCGTAATTTTTCAATTTGCAAAAAATACCACTTGGATCACCCACGCTGTGGGTGGGCAAATTGTTTTTCGCAGAAAATTTAATGACTCGTGCCGAAAGGTCACAGCAAGTCATGACACTAGTTTCTCTTTAAAAAGCTTCTATTTTGACAAATTTACATGTAACTTGCTCTTCCCCTGCCCAACGGCATTTTCTATTTGTTCTTTTAATAATTGTTGTTTTTTTATTGAGAGGGAGAATTCCTTTTTTTCTATTTTGACATTTTTAATCCTCTAAAAATATTTTTGCTTTGCTTTGTAGCAATAACAATTCTTTGAAATTTATGCAAATTTACCTAGTCAGTTTCCCTTCACGTTTATTTGTGTAGCAAAACAAAATTGTGGCTGCAAATATTAAAAATTTGTCAACTCATTATGACTTGATGGCTCATTTAAAACCGTAACTTTTTTATTTTGAGACCAAAATAATGTTTCTAACTCAAAAATACATGCAGCTCCGAAGAGCAACTTATTAAATTAATTTAGGCCTTGGTGAGATATTAGGATCATTCTGTGTTATATCATTCAAAAGATATTCTAATTTACACCAACCCCCTTTTATTTAGTTCCTCCTGTTCACAGCAAACTGGACAAATTTATAGAATTTTGTTTTGATCAAAACATAATGGCATGCCACATGCATCAGTTTCCCTTGTCAATAAATGCCAGCACGTGCCTCTTTCCAAGAACTAAGAAGTGCTTTTACCTCAAAACGGAAATATGATAACAAGATGGGACTGTTATTTTTCATAATAATATGTCTAGCCTTGATTTCAAGACTGTGCTGTATCTGCAAGGTGTTTACATGTGTTCAGTGTGGGCTGCAATACTAGATGTACATTGTACATGTGTACTACCAGCCACCCATGTGGAGTCTAATCACTGGCAGTTTCATTCACACACCCCCAAAACAACGACCAAATTATGATGAAATACTTTACTGGGCCCAATTTCATAGAGCTGCTAAGCAAAAAAAATTGCTTAGCACAAAAAGTCTTGCTCATTAAAAACAGGTTACCAGTCAAAATTATACCTGCTTTTCGTGATAAGCAAAAAACAGCTGATTATCAATCCAGAACAATAAAGATCAGGTGAAAATTTGGTCTGTAACCTTGTTTTTGCCAAGGACAAATTGTCATGCTAAGCAAATTTATGTGCTTAGCAGCTCTATGAAATTGGCCCCTGGACTGTTGTAAATGACAGTCTGAAGCATCCTGTAAAAGTGGTATTTTAATATCAATTTCCAAAGCTGGTCGGTCGACCACCATTGGAAAAAACTGGCTTCTTTTAATTACTGCTCCCCTTTTCCTATATTTGCATGTAGTGAGTCCGTATTTTGTTAGCAATCAATATTTACGGGTACAAGCCAGCTAGACTGGTTCCCTGACCGTACAATTCCCTGACATGTATGATTTGCTCTGTTTCATCTGAAGTGGTGTCGGGGTGTCAGGGAACCAGACTACATGATTGTTTTTTTTGGTTTTTTTTTCTCCAGCATCTACAAACACAAACCTTAAAACAAATCAGTGTAACAATATTTGCTATGGAATACTAACCCCAAATCCATCAATTTCTGAAAATTACAGCAAAAACAAATGTTGTATATTCCCTTTAAGTAATACAACAAGTTGTGCACGCTGCTATGTAGAAAGTAATTGATAATGACTTAGCTTAAA
Organism: Crossaster papposus; assembly: GCA_037893245.1. Lineage (NCBI taxonomy): Eukaryota > Metazoa > Echinodermata > Asteroidea > Velatida > Solasteridae > Crossaster > Crossaster papposus. The sequence goes on along the minus strand of JBAIAA010000682.1, from coordinate 521,765 downwards.
GTACATGTATTTATTTGCCATTGTAAGCGTTCTGTTCTTTGTCGTGCTTAAGTTTGTTGCTTTAATCTTCTTAGTCTGTCATCTGCTTTCGCGCTGTCTTTTATGTTTGCTTCGTATCCGTTTTGTTTGCGTTGTTGTCTCATACGCTGTGCATTGTGAATTGCTTTTTGTGTGCTTAAACTTTAAAGGTGTACATTCAGCCAGATGGCACACAAAATGCTCAAAATCTAAAGAATGGTGCTTTGACAACTAACCTGGCGAAGTCTTTTGCTGTGTGAATGCTGTGCATTCCGAGACAATAATAGTCTAAGATGCATTGTTGGACGTCTTTTATTATTTTCGTCGCAATGACAGCATTTCAGAGGGAATAATTTCACAGGGAGTTGTGCTAATAATATCTTTACAACACGTTAGCTTTTGAACAATATTTTGGTTGCTTACTTTTTGGATAGTTGCAAAATGTATACTGTCCCTTTAATGATTAATGATGATCTAATTTTGATGATCTAATTTTAGATCTGGCTGTCCATGGTGGGATGTGATTCATATTGAATAACTTTTCTCAATATATACCTGGGCGGTTTTAAAGGGTTTGTCACAGTCATTACTACAAGATGGTTGGAATACAATTTTCCCCGATATTTGGTAGAATATTGTTAAAATAATCATCCACAAATTTTATGCAAATGCTTACGTTTGTCTTAGTGTTTTAACTTTTCTGTCCCACTAGAATTGTGTGGTTCGATCTCGAGCTGCAATTACAGCTTTTACAAAAATTGTATTGCACCTGTATTGAATATATTCTTCCTACATGTATGACATGGGGCCAATTTCATAGAGCTGCTAAGCACAAAAATGTGCTTAGCACAAAAAAGTATTGCTCAATAAAAACAGGTTACCAGCCAAAATTATACGCGTTTTTCATGCTAAGCAAAAAAACAGCTGATTATCAATCCAAAACAATAAATATCACGTGAAAATTTGGTCTGTAACCTTGTTTTTGCCAAGGACGAATTGTCATGCTAAGCAACTTTTTGTGCTTAGCAGCTCTATGAAATTGGCCCCTGTATTATTGCAGCTGGTGACCTACATGTAGCAGTATTCAAAAGTGCCAACTCGATGAACCCATTTCACACGCATTCAAAGTGTCCGTGACCACTAATTATTAGGGGTCCTGCAACAATTTTTTTGTATCTGTATCCTAGATTTAGTTTTGTAGGAACTCTGGTGTCGCAATTTGCCAGGCCTCCCTTGATTTCAACTTGAGAATTCGTTGAACGTGCGATTGTGTAGTTAACGGACTGAATTCTCTTTCATTTTAGTACGAGAGGATTTTTTTCAATCCAAAATGACTCCTCCAACCTTAGACCTGCTTCTTTTTAACTCTAATGACTTTATGTTTTTGGTAAAGTGAACGCTATTTTTTGGTTGAAAGTGTGATTTTTCTTGTGCATTTTTTCAGTGCGAAACGACCACTGACTTTACTTCACAAAGAAGGGTCTAGAGCTAAAACAACTGGCCTAAATTAAGATATATTGGTATCGTTTTTCTTCTGGAAAGATTCTCCATCCATTGGTGTACATATAGATAGTTTAGGCCTTAGGGTGGTGGAAGTACGGTAGTCTGTTGAGATATATTTGTCCGTTTTGTTTTTGGGACATCCTGTATTTATAACGAGTGTGTTCTCACAACCTACAGAGTCGTCGATCACGGCAGCGTTGTACCCGACACTCCCAGAGAAGCCCGCCCTCCCTACCGGCGTCACCGAGCACGACGTGGAGATGTTCCGACAGGCGCAGGATCGAGCCATGACGGTAATTATGTCAGACTACAACAAACAAGCCACGCTGGGTGTAAGTCAATCAATTCATTCAAATCAGACCCTCATTCCCTTTCCCTGTCTCTCTCTCCGTGTATCTCTGTGTCTGTCACACTGTTTCCTCTCTCTTTCCCTACCCTATCTGTGTATGCATTAGTCTTTCCCAAAGACGACAGTAATCGACATCGTGCAAGTCGCGTCGACTCTTTTCACACAGTGCGCTCGCAAACGAACTGATTATAGACTAGCTCCCTCCCAATGCATAGATATTTGATCTTCATGAAAGCGGCCTTTAACCAGTTGGCGCCGGATGGCGTTCAAACACAAAGTTTTCCCCAAATTCAAAATGGATGACGCATAAACACGCCAAGTTCAAGTTCGGGAATGTCTGTCAGCAGCGAGCAAGGCTGGAAATGCGTGGGTGTGCTTCCCGGCACTATCGGCCTGAACCCGCTTCTGATCAAGTTTCGTTAAAAATAATCCAGCGCCTCTACTCGGTGATGTTAAAATAATCCCGGCGCAAACTGATTAAAAATTTTTATTTCAGCCTAGTCGTATTACTTAAGCTGCTTGTGCTACAGTGATATTTTATGTTAACATCAAAAGCACTTTTTCTTCTTTTTTTGGTTTAAAATAAGTTAGTTTTTTATGGCATGCTGGACGTATTCAAGATAGTTTGCTTTGAGGTGTAGAATGTCAACTGTTGTACAAATGTATGTTGCATGTACATTTTTGAGTTTTCTATAAATATTAACCGGTGAAGCATGTGCACAGAACGTCTGTTTGCCTAACCCACTACAAAATGTAAGAAGTTCATGCAATTCTGTCTTCATCAGGACCAGGTATTAACTGAATTAGTGACAAAATGATATCATATCTTGTTTGGGCGCGATTGGTGGATTTGCGCCATCGCTCGATCGCGCAACACTGCGTTTGTGCGATTGGATTGATCCTGGTTATCTCAGACTTTACTGTTCCTTGGATTAGACGCAAAAGGTGATTGAGAAATGGCAAAATGATCAGCTGATACAGTGGAAGGGCGCTATACCGAACGCCCCTATACAAGTACCAAACGCCGCTATACCGAACACAGCTGTACCGAACACATTCTTGGCTCCTGTTTTTTGTGTAAAAAAAATAGTGAACACCGTTCTTAAAAAAGAAATCAACCGTTCTTCGCTCCCGATTGTTGTGTTCAAACATACCAAAGATTGTTGTTGAAAATAATGTCAACAGATTTTTGGGTACGTCAAATGCTATTTGGGTCGTTATAAATTCCCGAGCGTCATACGATCGGTGCTTTGTGTTAAAGAGTGACGGGTGACTACTCTGTCGGACGCCGTCTTAAAAAATTGTCACCGGCTGTTGAAAATCGCTGTACCGCACGATCGATAAACTGAACATAATCTGTGGATCCTGTGATCCGTTCGTTGTCGCGGCGTTCCGCTGTAGTGCGATGACCCTACAGCGCAGTGCAATTGACAAGTAACGGAGTGTAACGAATAGCGCAGCGCGATCAGCCAATAGCGCAGATCCACCACTCGCGCCCCGGCAACCACATCGCGGCAACCACTCTTCCTATCTCTGACTCTCTCGCTCTCTGAGGATCTGTTCAAAGGCTGGCTCTAACTCTCTCTAACCCTCTCGCTCTCTGAGGATCTGTTCAAAGGCTGGCTCTAACTCTCTCTAACTCTCTCGCTCTCTGAGGATCTGTTCAAAGGCTGGCTCTAACTCTCTCTAACCCTCTCGCTCTCTGAGGATCTGTTCAAAGGCTGGCTCTAACTCTCTCTGACTCTCTCGCTCTCTGAGGATCTGTTCGAAGGCTGGCTCTAACTCTCTCCAACTCTCTCACTCTCTGAGGATCTGTTCAAAGGCTGGCTCTAACTCTCTCCAACTCTCTCACTCTCTGAGGATCTGTTCAAAGGCTGGCTCTAACTCTCTCTAACTCTCTCACTCTCTGAGGATCTGTTCAAAGGCTGGCTCTAACTCTCTCTAACTCTCTCACTCTCTGAGGATCTGTTCAAAGGCTGGCTCTAGCTCTCTCTAACTCTCTCACTCTCTGAGGATCTGTTCAAAGGCTGGCTCTAACTCTCTCCAACTCTCTCACTCTTTGAGGATCTGTTCAAAGGCAGGCTCTAACTCCTTCTAACTCTCTCTAACTCTCTTTCTTTGAGGGTCTGTTTATTAAAAAGGCTGGCTTGCATGCATGTCGTTTTATTTTTGGTTATGTGCTCGTGGCTTGTTTGTGCTTTTGTAGCGCTAGTTTACTTTGACATATGAGTCATTTTATAAAGTTAGCGTCCAAAGTGTGGCATTTCGTTTCCTGATCCTGTTCCCGTTAGCATTTAAGCATCATTAAAATGACTATTTTGTATATGTTGGCCGGTGTGTGCATTTACAGGTAGTATACATTTATGAACTGGGTACCAGACCAATTGAAAAAAACCAAAAAACCGAAACATGGGTACTCAATTTAAAGAAATCAACCCCACAACTCAAATCTTGGTGGCTTGTATCGAGTGAAAACATGTAAACATGACTTCTGTTTTATTTTTTCATACATCCTGGTTTTCACCCGACGCCAAGTCGTTTATAGGTTGAAATGGTTTAGGGTCGAGTTGGTTTCGGTTTTGAATCGGGTTTGCACCACATAAAGACCAAGTTTTGTACTCGACACGAAAGCGAATATGATCGCGAATTTGCGACATCGTGGCAAAATTTCGCACTGCGAGTTTGCAAAAGTTTGAACAGGTTTCTCCAGATAATTTCACAGCGGATGTTTCGTGATGTGAAAGTTCGGTTCGCATTCGTTTCTGAAGTATGGATTGTATCGCAAAAGAAAGGCTTAGTAATGGACCGCAAATCAAACGATCGGCTTAGTAATGGACCGCAAATCAAACGATCGGCTTAGTAATGGACTGCAAATCAAACGATCGGCTTAGTAATGGACCGCAAATCAAATGATCGGCTTAGTAATGGACCGCAAATCAAATGATCGGCTTAGTAATGGACCGCAAATCAAATGATCGGCTTAGTAATGGACCGCAAATCAAATGATCGGCTTAGTAATGGACCGCAAATCAAATGATCGGCTTAGTAATGGACCGCAAATCAAATGATCGGCTTAGTAATGGACCGCAAATCAAACGATCGGCTTAGTAATGGACCGCAAATCAAACGATCGGCTTAGTAATGGACCGCAAATAAAATGATCGGCTTAGTAATGGACTGCAAATCAAACGATCGGCTTAGTAATGGACCGCAAATCAAACGATCGGCTTAGTAATGGACCGCAAATCAAACGATCGGCTTAGTAATGGACCGCAAATCAAATGATCGGCTTAGTAATGGACCGCAAATCAAACGATCGGCTTAGTAATGGACCGCAAATCAAACGATCGGCTTAGTAATGGACCGCAAATCAAACGATCGGCTTAGTAATGGACCGCAAATCAAATGATCGGCTTAGTAATGGACCGCAAATCAAATGATCGGCTTAGTAATGGACCGCAAATCAAACGATCGGCTTAGTAATGGACCGCAAATCAAACGATCGGCTTAGTAATGGACCGCAAATCAAATGATCGGCTTAGTAATGGACCGCAAATCAAACGATCGGCTTAGTAATGGACCGCAAATCAAACGATCGGCTTAGTAATGGACCGCAAATAAAATGATCGGCTTAGTAATGGACTGCAAATCAAACGATCGGCTTAGTAATGGACCGCAAATAAAATGATCGGCTTAGTAATGGACCGCAAATCAAACGATCGGCTTAGTAATGGACCGCAAATAAAATGATCGGCTTAGTAATGGACTGCAAATCAAACGATCGGCTTAGTAATGGACCGCAAATAAAATGATCGGCTTAGTAATGGACTGCAAATCAAACGATCGGCTTAGTAATGGACCGCAAATCAAATGATCGGCTTAGTAATGGACTGCAAATCAAATGATCGGCTTAGTAATGGACCGCAAATCAAATGATCGGCTTAGTAATGGACTGCAAATCAAATGATCGGCTTAGTAATGGACCGCAAATCAAATGATCGGCTTAGTAATGGACTGCAAATCAAACGATCGGCTTAGTAATGGACCGCAAATCAAATGATCGGCTTAGTAATGGACCGCAAATCAAATGATCGGCTTAGTAATGGACTGCAAATCAAACGATCGGCTTAGTAATGGACCGCAAATCAAATGATCGGCTTAGTAATGGACCGCAAATCAAATGATCGGCTTAGTAATGGACCGCAAATCAAATGATCGGCTTAGTAATGGACCGCAAATCAAATGATCGGCTTAGTAATGGACCGCAAATCAAACGATCGGCTTAGTAATGGACCGCAAATCAAATGATCGGCTTAGTAATGGACCGCAAATCAAATGATCGGCTTAGTAATGGACCGCAAATCAAATGATCGGCTTAGTAATGGACCGCAAATCAAATGATCGGCTTAGTAATGGACCGCAAATCAAATGATCGACTGAAGATGTACACTCCTTTCGACATGCTCGTCTGTTGGCCCTTGGCGTGCCCAAAACAACCTTTTTTCTTCTTAAATTTGTCTTCCACAGCAGACGGGCTGCGCTGAGCCCCAGCAAATGGACCACCAGACGCGGTCGCCGAGCTGCATCGAGTTTGGTCGGTATCACCTACAGACATGGTACTCATCACCCTACCCTCAGGAATATGCCAGGTACCAGCTAAATTGTTGCAAGACAGTCTGTGGTCGATTCCTTCACGAGTCTGTCGAGAGTTTTTAATCTTAAGCTGAGTGCTGTTGCATGGAGGTCTTGAGAAGTGAATGTCCATTTACCATAAAATTGAGCTTCTATTTTGTTGTCGTGCGGCCGCCTTGTGGGTTAGGATGAATAATTCAGTGACACGATGAGAAAAGGATTAAATCAAGCAAATTCAGGAGTTTTATTTTGAAAAATTTGAATTGTTTAAAATTCTATCCCATTTTATTTTTCTAAACTTTCTTTTTTTTCAGATTACCAAAGCTTTTCTTGTGCGAGTTTTGTCTGAAGTATATGAAAAGCAGAAGTATTCTTGGCCGACACCTGGTGAGTATGTTTTAGATAAAATACTCTTAAAAAGCATGAAGTGAAATTACAAATATTGTTTGATATTGTGAAATTACAAATATTGTTTGATATTGTGAAATTACCCTCTGGTGCTCACGCGGAGGTGGTCTATTTTTCCCACTTTCAAAATAAATAAATTGGTGCAAACCGGCGAGCCGCCCACCTTTAGGTTTAGTTGTAAAATAAATAAAATGCTTTCCATGTTTCGCCTTCCCCCTAGGTCAAATGTGGGTGGTTCCACCCTCCGGCCAATGAGATCTACCGCCGCAATGACCTCTCCGTCTTTGAGGTGGACGGTAACGTCAGTAAGATCTACTGTCAGAATCTCTGCCTCTTGGCCAAGTTGTTTCTGGATCACAAGACGCTCTACTACGATGTAGAGCCGTTTCTCTTCTACGTCCTGACCAAGAATGACACCAAGGGCTGTCACATTGTCGGCTACTTTTCAAAAGTAAGGACATTGTTTTTGTTTTCGTACTGGTCTCAAAAGAGCGAGGACCTTTGTTCTCTCTGTATCTGTCTAAGAGCCTTTTCAAAGCCCTGGCTTCGCCTTCGGCTTAAGGTGGTTTTAAGCTCTTAACTTCTTTTAAGTTTAACCATCCCAAATCCTCAAAAAATCCTCTTTGCAACATGCAGGATTTTGCAGGATTCAGGGCACTTGGAAGTTGATGTATCAGAGGATTTTGCAGGATTGAGGGTTGTTTTGGGTTTTTGCCACTGGAAGATAGTGCAGGATCCAGGTCATAAGGCCCAATGCTTGATGATTTTGCAGGATTGAGGTTACTTGGGTATTTATCCAAATGAGGATTTTTGGAGGATTGAGGTTATTTGTTGCTTTGTACTTTCACACTGCTCATGCTCTATGCACATTCTCCATAGAGCTTCAGTCAAGGTGTAAGTTATGTGTCAAGGATAGGAAACGTTTGCATACAAAGGGTCAGGTGTGCAGACCCTTGTTGTAATAGGGCACTTAGCAGCTGTTTGTTCCATGTTTGGCTGCTTTATAGCTCAATGGTAAACCCACTGCAGGATTTTGCAGGATTCAGGCAGTGGTCACCAGTAATAAATATTTGATAATTTTGCAAGATTCAGGTTATGTGGAATAAAATGGGGTAGGGAGTTAGTGTTAATGATTGTATTTTGTATCTCTTATTCCACTTTCAGGAGAAGCACTGTCAACAGAGATACAACGTCTCCTGCATCATGACGTTGCCAATGTACCAACGGAAGGGTTACGGCCGATTCCTAATAGATTTCAGTGAGTAAAAACAATCCCCTGAAAGTTAAATTCCTCTTGTTCATGTTGTTGTTTGTTTCATTCCTCGAATTGATTATTTTTTAGGGTTACCAACGCATTTTAAAAAACCTAAAAAAAATAGAGAATTTTGAAAAATTCCTTAAATTAGGGAAAAGTCAGGAAATATGATTGGCCAAAAAGAGAAACCTTCCGAACATTATGAAATGAACATGCTAGAGAGATTTGTCTGCGGTATCGTTGTGCCTTTGAACTAGACCAATGCACAACGACGCGGCTCCTGCACGAATTCATACGTGTTCTAGCAAATAACAGTGCCCAGAATAAAAAAATAAAACAATTGGTTCAATTTGATTGTTAATTGTCTTCGTTTCTTTTATGTTTAGGCTACCTGTTATCCAGACAAGAGGGCCAGCCGGGAACTCCTGAGAAGCCCCTGTCAGACCTGGGGCGGGTCAGTTATAATTCCTACTGGCGCAGCGTCATAATGGAATTCCTGGGCCGCAACGAAGAGAACAGACATCTCACCATCAAGAGTAAGGCCGCGTCAAAATCTCTTGTCTGTGGCTATTGTCTAGGTCTTCGCTACTACTCTTCTTACCTCGCTACTAATTGTCTTACCTCGCTACTAATTTTCTTACCTCGCTACCACATTTCTTACCTCGCTACTAATTTTCTTACCTCGCTACTAATTTTCTTACCTCGCTACTAATTTTCTTACCGCGCTACTAATTTTCTTACCTCGCTACTAATTTTCTTACCTCGCTACTAATTTTCTTACCTCGCTACTAATTTTCTTACCTCGCTACTAATTTTCTTACCTCGCTACTAATTTTCTTACCTCGGTACTAATTTTCTTACCTCGCTACTACTTTTCTTACCTCGCTACTACTTTTCTTACCTCGCTACTAATTTTCTTACCTCGCTACTACTTTTCTTAATTTATTTGATTGTTGCTTAAAAATAGTTGAATACAGGTTATTTGTCACAAGTTGTTAATTTTTGTTATACATTTTTTGAAACTGTAGGCATCAGCCGAGCTACTGGTATGTGTCCACATGACATAGCCACCACCCTGCAGTCACTGAGAATGATAGGCAAAAAGAACGACAGGTAAGGCGCTCAATATATACTTATGGCTACGCAGGCAGCTAAAGCCATTTTTCATAGATGTGTGTGTTAATGTGAGTCGTAGCCAATCAATTCAGATGCGGCTGAAGCCACTTCCAATAGACATGTGTATCGGTAGCCGGGAGTGACAAGCGTCCCACGGTACCTTGAAACAGTTCACCCGCTTCCTTTTTAAGCAGGAACCGATAAAAGGACTTAAATACGATCGGCTTCCGGTAAATAAATCAGAAGTATTACGCCCTTTGGCCTAACTAGTTTGGAACCCTATGGTATTTTTGACCTTTGACCCTTGTGTGACCTCTCAGGGTCGTGTTGAAGCTGCGCCGCAGGGTCATCAACGATTACAAGGCCAAGGTGGCGCGGGGTTGCCGGATTGCGCTGGACGAGGACTGCCTGAGGTGGACACCGTTAGTGGTCAGCGGTCTGGCCATCATGGAGGAGGAGAAAGAGGTCAAACGAGAGGTAAGGGGTCACTGGTCATTTCATTCAGTATATTGGAAGGGTCCCCCCCACGTTCGTCAACAATCCTGGATTTGAAAACTTGAATTTCGATTGCAATCCAAGTTGGGACATGGATGCAATCTGGTAACCTGCATGTGATGGTGATATTAAAGGTTGCAAGCTGAGGTCAAAGGTCATTTGAGGTCAAGTTGTAAAAAAAAGGTAATTACAAATGGATGCGAGAATCGTGGTTTAAGAACCATCCATTGCTCATTTTTCTCGTAATTTTTACAATTTTGTAGTTTTACTTATTTTTTTGTTTTACAACTCTGAATAAAATGATATCTTATTGAATATTTTTCACAATGGTGTTACACACTGCCATACGTAAATAAAATAAGGGTGGATCCTACTACTATAAGGGTTGGAAAACTCCTGATGTAAATGTGGTGTGATTGATTTGGCTAGGTTGCCATGATGGGAGCTCTCGTCAACGACATTGACGAAGAGAGACGGCGTCTGAACTTCTCGCCCAAATCGTCGCCCCGGAAAGCCTTGCTGCAGACCCCACCGCCGAGCCTCAAGTCTCCTCTCAAGCGCAGCCTGAACGTAGCCACGCTCAAGACATCCGACCCCTCCCACTTGAAGTCCACCTTGGCCCTACCCCCGAAGTCGCCACCTCCGAAGACACCGCCCTCCTTCAAAACCAAATTCAAAAAGACGTCGAAGTTGAAGGACGCGAAACGAAAGAAGTCTTCGTCCTCGACCTCCGACAAGTCCCTGAAGTCGCCGGGGAGAACGAGCTCGAGCTCCTTGAAGAAGTACAAAAAGTCCCAAGAAACTCCCGGGAGGTCCTCGACCGGAACTGAGAAATCGCCAAAGAAGAAATCCGCCAAGGTCAAGTTTCACAAGGTCAAGTCGAAGAGAAAGTCCAAGTCCAAGACGACCGATTCCGAAAAGGCCTCCAAGGATGCGTCGCCGGGGAAGACCAAACTGAAGGTGTATCGGAAGTCGCGGTCGAAGACGCTTCTCAAAGCCCGTCATCGGAGGAAAGGGCAAAAAGATGACATCCTGTCTGATAGTGATGAGGATGCAGCTATCACAAAACCCAAGGTGAGATTGTTACAAAATAATATCATCTGCTTCTCTTTCCCCAGTTACATTCTTGCCATCGGCGTTGATCGTGCACACACGAGGGCGCTGTAATGATGCCATTTTTAGTTGGCAACACCAGAGACTAAAATTCCCACAAAAGACTAACAAAAAATCCAAAACTTGGTGAAAATTGAGTGGCTTTACTTAAAACTTGGTATGAACATCGCCCAGCATCCATTACCATCAGCACATTACTTTAACATCCTTCTGTTTAACTTCACTCCTTAATGCTTCTCACACGCCTACTCACTCACTCGACAGCCTCTAACAAGAGAACGGAGAGCCTCCGAGGGTTTAGCCGACAGTTGCGATATACCGCCACCTGAGCTTACCAAGGAAAAGGTATGCACACAAGGAACCACCCACCCTACCCCCACCCAACCCTCCCCCACCCAAACCCAACCCCACCCAACCCCACCCAACCCCACCCCACCTCACCCCACCTCTCCCACTCCATCCCCAAACAATGGTAGCACTAGTTCCTAGCCCTGTAACAATTCTTGGTCAGCATTATTGTTTTTTTAATTTGTTCCTTTTGAGAAATCACATTCTGTTTTACACCCTGGAACTCACTCAACGCGACGGCCAACTTGTGATCTCACGACAAGCTTTCGTGTTCCAAATTCCTACAAGTCAAACCTATTTCAACTATGGCCAATGTCCCAGCGAGGGATTGTTGACGTCAAATTCACTTCAACAATAAAATTGCTTTAACATCGCACCAGCTGTAACGTAGATACAAAGGACAACTTTTGGGGGGGGGGGGTCTTTTTGGTTGAATGAGGCTTGGTTGACATCCGAGTTGCAGTTTTTATTATTATTTTTTTCGTTTACATTTTTTAAAAAAAAATTACAAAAAATTGTGTTCACTAGTCACAATTCCGTCCTAGTACCACTGACTTAAAGATGAATTGTAGTTACCACAGAATAATTTTGACAGATAGACAATATACTGAAAACAAAAGAACTAGCTCGACTCTCATTTGTGAGAAAAAGCTTGTAAATTATAATGACCATTACGTCACTGCACTAACATCATCTAAATATTCAACACTTTTAATATCATTACTAATGCATGAAGCTTTACCTACATTATTATCACTGCTTTATAGACCGGTTCCATAAGCCCTGCCCCCTGATTATTTTGACCAATCACAGCAGGTATTAATGTCCGACATGCACAGTGGACGGGGCCACATGTATCGGTCTATTGTTTTTCGTGCTGCCCTTGTGGTCGTTATCATTTCATTAGATTCCATCCGCGAACTTTCTTTGGAGCTGTAACATTAACCCTAACCCTCCAGGGTATTTTGGCTTTAAGCCCTGCCAGATGCATCAACATGCACCATTTGTCGAAATAACAAACCCTGCCAAATGCAGCGAGATCCATCAGGACAGATGCACCAATAGTCACTTGTGAGTCGGGCAGTGCTGTCATATAGGTTTACCGCGAAACTCTAACTAATGGCTAAATCTGGCCCGTTGTGTAGACTGCACGCATGAAAAGATTTTTAGTGAACGGCCATTCTGAATAGATCTGATAGAATTGGGTGTGCGCTCTGGGGCCAGCTGTACTTTGAGATCAGCTTTAAAGTCTAGCATTCTCTTTTTTTTTTTTTAATCAGGTCTACCTAAGGAGGAAGTATGGGGGAAAACGTCGACGGCGAATACCGGTATTGGAGTCCATCAACACGGACCCGCTCACGAGCGAACCTGAGCCGAAAAGGCCGCGAAGACGTGAATCGTCGGCTGCCAGCGAAACAGATCCTAGCAAAAGAACCAAAGAAACGTCACCGACAAAGTGCAAAGGTCAGTCATGATGATGTGCCTGTCGGGCCTTGATTCGCGTATCGGTGGATAAATTGACGGCTGTGCCACGAAGTGATGTATCGTGTGCGCAAAGTCCGTAGATGATCACTTGGTGGAGTACCTGACAATGGAAATTTGAATCTTTCACCAACCTAATTTCCTAAACACTGTATGCTCGTTGCTGTCCGAGGGTTTGCAAGACAAACAAAAGGACAAGCTTGCTCAGTAAGGGCTGACCGTTTTCAATTAATTTATTATTCCATTATTCCAAATTATTTTTGACAGATTTTTTTGAATATTTTAAGGTTGTTGTGCCAACTGTGTGCTACGTTGGTAAAGTTTCACTCAATGCGCTGGTTAAAATTCGCCCTAGCAAAGAGCTATTCGATTATTCGATTGATCCAATATTTGATATATTCGAAACAGCCTTAACTCGGATAAGAGTCTAACTCACAACTTGAGATTTGATTTTGGTTTTTTTAAATTTTGTCTTGCAGTTGACGGGAGAAAGACCTACAAGAAACGCCAAAAGCGAAAGGCTGCTGCTGAGCCCAATGGTAACTTTGATTCAGAGGATGACTTTGCTCTATCAACAAGCACAGCTGCCAATAAACTCAAAAGTAATAACAACAACGACGAGCTGAAACCAATGACTAGAAAGTACACCAAACGGAACAAAACTGAGAAGACACCGACCAAAGCCAGCAAAACCCAACGACCGTTGCCAAAAAACGCCGAGCCCGTGACCCCCGCCTCTGGAAAACGTGGGTGGCCTAAGGGGGTCAAGAGGGGCTCAGTGGACACTAAAAACAGGCCACTCCAGCGACGCAAGAAGAAAAAGCAGCGTGGCTGGCCCTGGAAGGGCAAGAAGCGGCGAGCAGCGTCGCTTCCGAGGGAGTCAGACGGGAATGACGCCGACGACTCCAGCCAATCGGATCAGGACGATGATGGTAATAGTACCGCGGCCTCCTCCAGAAGCTCTGTGTCTACTGGCGAGTCGTTGACGTTATACATGCTGCCACAGACAGCTAGGCGCTGTGAGGATGGCAACTGCAGCACCGATGATGAAGACAATGATAGCACTGTTGAGGACTCTAAAAAACTCAACGGTTGTGAGGAGGCGACAAGTCCCTGTGAGGTCCTCCGAGGCGGACTGCTGCCTAAAGAGGACAGCCTTGTGGTCAAAGTCACCCCCATCATAACTCTCAGCGATTCAGACTCGGACCTCGACAAGGACATGCCCACCAATCATGTCGTCGACCAGCCAAATGAGTATCCCACCAAGAGCAAAGAGTCAGACTCCGACTTGGATTTGTCCGATGGGCCGGACAGCGAAGACCAGCTTAAAAGCAATATTGACAGTAATTTCAAAATGGGGTCGGAGAATGATCTCAATGGATACAAGTCGGAAGAAACGAAAGACGAGTCTCATGTGAATCGCGAGGAACAGGAGATCAGTGTCTTTTCTGATGAAGACAGCTATGACCATTGTCAAGACAATGATTCAAATAAGTTTACCTTTACGAGTAGGAATTCTGAAGATGAGCAACACTTCTCTGTTGAAACAACAGAAACCAAGGATAAGGAAAATGGTGACTTGGAGGAGGAAAATATCATCAAGCCCTCTGAGGAATCTCAGAATGAAAGGACAGATGAAGAGAGTCGACAAATTGACCTTGAGAGCGTTCATGAGAATGATGACGTCGTTGAGAGTCTTTCAGAAGATGAGGTTTACCAGAGCAGAGACAATGTCTCCGATATGGAAGACACTGCCGTGGTCAGGAAGCAAGATGAGGCCACCCTCATGGAGACCGCAGAAGCTGTCGAATCCATCATGGATGTGGGCATGGTACAGGATGAGGCAACGGAAGCAGTCATGCGCTCCTACGAACAATTTGAGGCAGATAATCCGCTCCCAGTTAATGAACGTCCAGATGATGAACATCCAGATGATGAACATCCAGATGTAGTGGACAAGTATCTCGGCTCTGATCAGGACGAGGAGCAGGCAGTGGAACCCGAGAAGCCCCCTGTGGAACAGGAACAGGAACAGAAACAGGAACAACCGGCTGTAGAAGAGAGACAACCTGTGGTTGAAGAAGTCATCCAAGCAGGACATCAGCGCAACGAAAAGGAGTGTGTTGAAGACCCAACTCCAAGGATTTCTGTCAGTGATTCCTTGTGTCACGATTCTCCTGAACAGTGTTCTGTTTTTACAGACCTACAGTCGCAAGAGTCTCTCCCAATTGAACCGCTCCCTATGCAGGATCACAGTGATGCTTTGTCTGCAGAAGCTCAGGAACCTGTTGTCTCAGATGTAGTTGGACAGCAAGATAGTGTCGATAACCAAGAATCCCTGTTGGCACCAATGCAACAGGATGTTGCAGAGAGCGGGGAACCTCATACAAGACCACAGAATTCGGGCGAAATAATGAGCATGACAAGTAGGACTACTGAAACTGAGTTGAGCAGTGAGGCATCCTATGGCAGTATGCCGATAGAGAGGGAGTGTGCGGCACGTGGACCCCCTTCCATGCAAGATCTCCAAAGTGATGCGGTGATGTCAAGACAGTTGCCATGCGATCAGCTGCAATCACTACAGCATGAGCTTCTGCCTTCTTGCAGACTTGTACAGATGCCGTACCGCAACTCCTGCATGCAGATTGCCGAGGTACCCCGCGAACTGGAGCAGAACGAGCTGATCGGTGGCAGCGGTGGGATTGGGAATCAGGTCATGGGAGCTCCCAACATGGGTGCATCGCAGATGACTGGTCAACCGGGTTTGAATCAGCAGCCTGTGTGCAGTCCAGGCATGAGTAGCAACAGCTCGCAAGTTTGCAGCCCTGGGATGGTGAATCATCAACAACAACAGCAACAGCAGCAAGTTTGCAGTCCAAACATGATTGCCAGTCCGCAGATGTGCAGCTCCAACGTAAGCCCCCAACAGCAGATGCAGCCTACCATGAGCCCGCAAATGCCCAGCCCGCATCAAGTCAACAGCATGAACAGCCCACAGATGAACGTCAGTCCGCAGATGTCGTCTGTCAGTCCTCATCCTGTCGGCAACATGAACAGTCCGCAGATGAACAGCATGCAGAGCCCAACGGTCTGCAGTCCAGCTGTTAACAGTGTTCAGGTTCTCAGCCCGGCAATGGGTAACGTCCAGGCCTGCAGTACCAGCCTCGCCAACACGCAAGTGTGCAGCCCAGCGATGAGTAACTCGGTGTGCAGCCCTGTGATGGCACCGAGTAATAGCGTCTGCAGCCCTGGTATGACTAATGCTCAGGTTTGCAGTCCCAACATGGGGAATTCCCAGAGTGTGTGTAGCAGCCCCCAGCTGAACGGAGTGCCCATTAACAACCAGGCCTGCAGTCCGCAGATGGGAAGCCCGCAGGTGTGCTCCCCGGGTATGGCTGCCCAACAGGTGTCCTGCATGCAGGCAAACGCGGTGAATTCACCCACGCGCTGCAACAGCAGCAAGTCCAATATCAGGTACAGAACGAGCCAGGCGTCGCGGCGGAAGGCGACCAGCTGCAACATAGCTAAGCTGCAGAAGATGACCAACGAGATAACCATGCCAAATAACTCCATGACAGTACCGAGGTCGCCGAAACCCACGGCCAACCTCACCCTGCCCCAGAACGCCACGCCCCCGTTAATACCCACCACCACACCACCGCCCCCGCTGCTACAGAGGAAACGCACGCCTCCGATGCCGAACACGCCCCCAATGCAGGCCAAGAGAGTCGCTACCGAGATGCAGCCTCCCCAAGTGACAGCCTGGCCACGGATGCAGCAGCAACACCAACAACAACAACAGCAACAGCAGCAGCAGCAGCAGCAGCAACAGCAGCAGCAACAGATGCAGCTGCAGCAGATGAGCAATCAGATGAACGAGCCCATGACTACGCACCGCAGCGTCCCGATGGACACCCAAATGCAGCATCAAATCCAAATCCAGCGCTTCGCCTACCCTCACCACCAGCAGCAGTACCCTCAACAGTACCACCACCACCACCAGCAGCAGCAACAACAACAGCAGCAGCAACAGCATCAGCAGCAGCTCCACCAGCTCCAACATCAGCAGCATCCCCAGATGCCCAACCAGAACATGCCCGCTCACCTCCCCACCCCACCCACCCACCTCGCCACCCCTCCCACCCACCTCGCCACCCCTCCCACCCACCTCCCCACTTCTCCCGCCCACAACAACCCAGCAACCCCACACTGCAACATACAGCAGCGTGTTGTCTGCAAGAACACCTACCCGGCCACCCACCAGAACCCTCCCCTTCGTCAGCAGCAACAGCAACAGCAGCCCCCGACCCAACACCACAACTACAATTACATCCAAGGCTACCCCTCGCAGACGCCAACCTTAAACGGTTACGTCGGACACTCGCAGCCCGTCATACACAATGCATACCACAATCCCACGCCTGCATACATAGACCCGACATCTGTCCACATGGTCAACATGGGACAGCCTCAGCACACACTCAGGTCCAACCACTACGATAACGAGATGTATCAACGCTACGGCATGGGAAGCCATGGTCAAGCAATGAT
Organism: Crossaster papposus; assembly: GCA_037893245.1. Taxonomy (NCBI): domain Eukaryota; kingdom Metazoa; phylum Echinodermata; class Asteroidea; order Velatida; family Solasteridae; genus Crossaster; species Crossaster papposus. Next base: position 504,495 of record JBAIAA010000682.1, on the reverse strand, counting down.
GAGGCGGTAGCACAGCAAGAATAAATCTTGACATTCATTCGGTCTTACCAAAAGAGACTAGGGAAAAATTTAAAACTTGGAAAAGAACAAGCAGCAACTTGAGGTTTAACCCCCCAAATACCTTTAGGGGTACACCTTGAGCTGCACCTTGGGGTGCACCTTGAGGTCCACCTTGAGGTCAACCTTGAGGTCAACCTTAGTCAGACTCGAGGTTAATCTCGAATTAACCTTGGGGGCCAGCCTTGGGGTTCAGCTTTGGGGTCGACCTCAAATAACCGTTGGTTAAATTTCACATTTATCCTTTGTAAAATGGGTTTTAACAACCAGATCAACAACCAATCAATTCATTTTTTTAATTTATTTTTTATTTTTGGAACCACGTGTCAGTTTTTAGGCAATACGATTATTAATAGACAAGTCTGTAAAAAACAAACCTAACAACTGAATAATAGGCTTATCAAGGGTTTTCCTACTGTTTATTAAAGTAAACTATTTCAGAATGTCCTTTCTTTGCCCATGTTTAACCAAATTGAATTTGTTTGTAGTAATTGCACACAAGTACTGAAAAATAGTCCGCAATATTGTAGTCGTAACTGACGAGGAATCACTTGAATGTTCGTTGTAAAACAGGGTCGGAAAGATCACAAAAGTGGGATTTAGATAATTTTTTACAGCAATTCAATTCTAATAGTATTTTAGAAAAAGCCCAAAATCAACCAATAATAATTTGCAATTAACCAACGAAGTACCTGTTTTATTGACAGAAATCTTGTTTAACCAGTTCGCCCCGGATGACGTATATACACGCAAAGTTTCCCCCAGATTCAAAACAAATGACGCATAAACACGTCACAAGCAAGGCCGGAAATGTCTGTTAGCAGCGAGCAAGGCTGGAAATGTCTGTTAGCAGCGAGCTAGGCCGGAAATGTCTGTTAGCAGCGAGCTAGGCCGGAAATGCGTGGGTGTGCTTCCCAGCACTATCAGCCTGAACCCGCCTCGGATTGAGTTTCGTAAAAATATTATTCCGCACCTCGGCTAGGTGATGTTAAAATAGTCTCGGCGCGAACTGGTTAACATGTTTAGCAACAGAATCAGGTTATGAGATCTATAGTATCGACTAAGCAAAAACCTCATCAAACTCGTTAATCCCGACACAAACAAGTTAAATATCTCAATAAAGATTTTAGTATTGACTAGATAAGTGCCCGACTTTTAAAATAAACGCCCACCGATCTAATAATCCCTGCCCATCGTCGCGATTGAAATCTGACAGTACACAGATGTCCGACATGCGCGAGCTCGCGTAAATACGCCGGCGGCTGTAACATGCAGTGTTGCAGTGGGTGGGTTTAATAGATCAGCTTATTTCTTTTAAACAACGGGGGATTATTAACTAGTTCTCGATTTGGTATTCAAACCTTAAACAATGAAATAAGTCTCTTTCTAAATGAATGAATGTGGGATACTACACTTCGGTAACTCAATAAATAAAAAACCGATGGAATTTGTTGTATTATAATTAATTAAAAGATATATATAATATATATAATAATAACGATATATTTATTGTACAAATATTGTGTTCATTTGAATTTTTGGAAGTAGAAGATGTCTTTTTGTGTACTCTCCTTTCTACAGCAAAATGTCGATCAGGACTTTTTTTTTTGTAAGTTGGTTTTCGGTCTAAATATGAAGGCGTGTAAATATTGCTTTATTTTCTTGCTAGGTAAATAGTCTGTATATTAAAGAGACAATTTCAGGTGTATTTTTCTCAGAGAGATACTGTAGCCAAAAGTTTTCCGGAGAAAGTGTATTTATAATTTCGCAGCTCTTTTAAAAAGAGAACCAAAAAAAAAATTCAAATAATAATTCAACTAGTCTGAGGGTTCGTGTGGTATTCAAAATATTTTGCAATTAAATCTGATTCATTTTTTTTTTTTTTAAGGTAAATAATTATCATCGTAGTTGACTTTTGAAGATGTGTGCTTGGAATTTTGGTTCCTCGGCCGAGAAGTTAGTCGGACTGGGTCTCTCGTTGCATGTAAATATTTACATAATTATGATTCTATCAAAGGTTTGTGCAGTGTATAAATAGTTGCGAGAGGTCACATGACTACCGATGAATCCTAATGAGTTGATTTCTTGGGAGCGACGAAAAAAATGATGAAAAAAAATTCACATGTGAAATCTAGAAATTCAGACTGAGGCCTTAGTACGAATGACAAAAAACAATTGTCATAGTTACCAGTAGAACCTGAAAATAATGAATTTAAGAAGAAAAAGTGGTGATAATAACTGATTGCTTATTTGTTTTCCTCTGTGTAACGTTACAAGATTTTTAAAATCCAAGTGTTGTACGAATGTTTTTAGGAAAAATCACTAAAATTAAAAAACCATGTTAAATTACTTGCATGCTGGTGGGCGTTAGGTAATATATTTTGTGGTTTTATATTGATTTGATTTGTGAGTGACCATGTACTATTGTAAGTTGTCTGTTTTTATTAACGGTACTCCGGCGTTACACTTTCAATACACCGATCCAGTGGGCCACGCCCGGCCACGCCCGGCCACGCCCGGCCACGCCCGGCCACGCCCGGCCACGCCCGGCCACGCCCGGCCACGCCCGGCCACGCCCGGCCACGCCCGGCCACGCCCGGCCACAGCAGCTGCTGGGCGCGTGAGGCATGCATGGCCGATTACTTGCACAGTAATTACATACAAGTAAGCAATATCTTTGGCGTAGGAAATGGCCACAAATTACTTTTTCTTTCCTTTTGTTAATTGGAAACAATACTGAAATGAAAGAATTTGTCAGACAAAATGGCGACAATTTGTGGGACCTTAAAAATTAGCACTCTCATTGGTCAATTTCTTGAGGGGCGTGGCCTACTGGACCGGTCTATTAGAGTCGTCTTTAGTCTGCCCTTCTGTCACCTTTAATTAGACTTGTTTTAGTCTCCCTGTTTTTTACAAATGAAGTATAATAGCCATTGTGGTTCTATGTCCGAAATGTTGTTCATCTGAAACCTTTCTTAAAGGTAACCCTATAGTATTTTGAGTAAAAAAACCAAGATAAGATGAGTATAAATTTGTTCGGTTCTGTACACAAGACAACATCTGTATTGTGTATTTATTACGACAAACACTTTAGTAGAAACAAAAATGTAGGTTTTTTTAAAGAGCTTTGTAAAAACTTTCAAAACTAAATTTGATTAACGAGTTCGCGCCGGAGGACATGTATACACTAAACATTTGTTTACAAAATCAAAACGAATGATTGATAAACATGCCAACTCGGAGCGAGGCCGGAAATATCTGTCATCGATCGGCTCGCAGCTGGCATGTGTGGGTGTGCTGCCCACGAACTGCCGGCCTGGGCCCGCTTGGGTTAATGTTCGTGAAAAATAATCCTGCACCTGGGTCCAGTAAATAAAATAAAAAACGGCGCAAACTGGTTAACTGGCCCCACAGTAACGCACGACAAATTTCAGTCAAGCACATAATGTCTTAGATTGGCATATTACAAGGCACTTCATTCTCCACACATGCTATGTAAGAGTTTAATTAAAATATGTTTTTTTTTCTTTTTTTCTAAAAGCACTATTTTATTCTTTTGTAGTTTTATATTGTGTAGCACCGTTTAAGAGGAATTCAAAACAAGGGTGTTTTCCCCAATAATTGTGTTTTCAAAAAAAAAAAATGTTTTTTAATTTCTGCATTGTACATTCACCCCGGTCACTTCATTTCCCAATTTTAATATTTGTTTATTTGATTTGTCGTTTTGTTTTTGATAATGCAGCAGTCGACAACAATTTTTGCTATTTTTATTTACTAGTGCCCCAAGTAATGTTCACATGACCAAAAAAACAAAACTTCTCCGTCAAAAAAGGAATATTTAATAACCATTTATTAAATTCAAATGAAAATGTACTGATAGATTGACAATCTCGGTTTGTTTTTTTGTAGTGATTTTTAAGTTATAATTTTTTTTAGTGTTTTCCCAGTCCATAATAAATGTTAAATTTGGGTTTTTGTCGGTTAAATTTATCAATTTGTTGTAAATGTACTACTCTTGATGTTAGAAATTATTTGGACTTTTTTGTTTTCGTATTTTTTATTTTGTTTTCTCCGATTGGGTAGTTTTCTTGTTTGTAAATGACTGTACTTATATAGGGCACATTTTTGTTCTGTCACCAATTTCTTGTATATATGATGAATTAAATTAATCTTTGAGACTACAAGAAAAGAAAAAAAATGTAAAATTTGAGTTTTCTTCAGAGAAATCTGTGAAGCGCTATAATCTTAGCGGTAACAATTTATGATGTTTTTGAAAACTACTGGCTTTGGCTTCATTCGGCTCCAACCCCTGCGTGATCAATGGAGCAGTATACGCAGCTGGGGTTTGGAAAACGCTGGGAATTGTACATGTATGATAAATTATTACAGCGCCCTCTTTTGTCGAACGGCTTCGAGGAAATTGCTTGGCAATTATCGTCTGCTAAATAATAAATCGTGACACTTCCGACTTCGCGAGCAGAGCAACCGGACTACACGCAAGAATCCGAATGTTTTCCTGACATTTTGGGCGAGATTTGGACTTGGATAGCCACAACAAACGGGTAAGATTATCTTGACAATAAAATGAAAACTGTTTTTCCTGGAGTCGGCATTTAAATCATGGAGGAAGGAATAGTTAGCAAAATTGTGGCTGCCTTTTTTCTTGGGCATGATGGACGGTCTACGACGTACACAATGATGCCTACATTAATATTTAGTCGGCTCGTCTTGTAAAACGTTTGTTTTGTAAACTTGTAGGCCTAATTTGAAACCTCTGAATATTGTTTTACATCTAGTTTGTTTATGGACCAATATAGCTGTACATAGCCTATTGTTTTCTTTAATTAAACATTTTAATTGTTATAATTTAAAAACTGTTTTGCATGTAATTATGCCAGTCCTAATATCAATTATAAAAACATTCTCACGGTCGGACATCCAGGAACCTTGTTTATCTTCCAATTGTTTATGCACGTTAGCGCAAAAGGGAACATTTGAGGTTTAACGCATGTTGCTATGGATGGCTCGCCCCTTCGTGACGTCATGCCGACCGCGAGAATGTGCTTCAGTCAAAAGGGTGTAGCCCCAATATTTTTGAAGCCTATGGGATTGGTCCCCAAAGGTCATTATGGTTAAAACAATAGAAATGGTTGTGACACAAAAACTTGAGTAATTGACATCAATTTATTTATGGTATGTGCTGGTCTTGGATTTCTCTACAACTACAAGGCTATAGAGTACACTCTATAGAGCCCCATTGTTTTGTTCACCCCCTCCCCACCCCCACCTTTGTTGAAAAAAATCATGCTTTAATTTCAGTGATGAACAAATGCTCTCCAAATATTGATCCTGTTGCTAGCCACAAATAAGTAAGGATCAAGATAATAATTCCACACACTAACCCCAACCCTCAAGGGTCTAAGAAAACTGAAATTGATAGACTGCGTCTCGTCTAAACGCTTACAGAAATGTGTTTCTCGTCAGTCTAGATTCATATGCTAATTAGTCGGGTTTTTCATTTCTTTGTAAACCAGTTTTAGTCCGGAATTGTTTTTTCTTTCCTGCTAGCTTGGTGAAAAACGATGCCATTTTGGGGTCCGAACTATTGTATTCACAACTGCCGCCTACACAAAGCCTTATTTGGTTTCAACACACTCCTGTTGTTTGATCCACTACTAGGTCACAATAACCAGATTAAAGTATTGATTCTAGACCTTGGGCCCAGCCCAGCCCCCCAGATGGTCTTGTCTCTTTGTGAAAGGGATCGAAACTCATTGTGTGTGTGACATCTTTCAATTCAATGGTCGCATCAGTGAATTGGTCTGGGGGCTTACAATAACACAAAAAGGACTGCTGGTTTTAGTATCAGAAGAATTTATGAGTGTTTCGAGCGGAATTATTAACTTCATGTTGGTGGTACATGTATTTAAGAGTCGAGAACATTACAAAAAACACCTTATTGTGTTTATAGGGCCTCTTGGAAACTGGATACTACTGAATTTAATAGCAACCTGTACTTTCAACTTTTTTGTTTTGGGTTGTGTGTGTAGATTGTGAACTAAAAGATGTACTTCAACATGCTTGAAACGAAAAATAACCTCCCCGATTTCCGGAGTGCTAAAAAAGGTAAGTTTCAAAAATTTAGGTTAATTTGATACATTATTTCCTGTAATATTTATTTTTTGCGGTGTTTTGTACACTTGTATGTGATATAAAATGCCAACTGTTTTTTCCTAAAACACTTTTTTTCCACTACCGTACCATTTTTTAACAAAATATAGTAAGTAGGCATACAAATAATTACAAATGGCAAATCTGAAGATTAAAAAAATCTCTGATTATTCATTAATTTGCATTTTTCTCCACTATGCCCTGTGCCCAGTTCTGTTTTATTTTGCAAAATCGCCTTACATTTACATACATGCTCCCTTTTGTAAATTGAAACCATACATGTACTAAATCAAATAAATAAAACAATTTGGAATTCTTGGTTTTTTTGGTCTGGACAATTCCTTTGTAGGTTTTCCACACCACTCATCTGAAATTGCTTAGAGCGCGGCATTATATTAACTTGAATGGGGACATAACGACAAAGGAAACCAACAACACCTGCTGTATACGTTGATGATTGAAATAATTCCTTCGTGCGTGTACTGAGAAGGAACTATGAAAGACCAAATTACTTGGCCCGTTTAGCATTTAACATGCCCCAAAAGATATTGTATACACTTCTGTACACACGGGTCGGTACAATTTGTAAATTTATGTTTTCTCAACCAGGGATAAATTTATGTACAAAAGTATCGGGAAACATGATCCGAAAAATCGTTGTGTTGCACCTTGGTATTATTTTAGAATGGGTTGATTTTAAAACGCATCCACCCAGCGAGTAGCCTGGTTTCAGGTCCCTACATTATCAAATCCTGATAGGAGGCAGGTGCCAGTCCACCCTGCGCGAGCTGAATTTGTCAAGCTGAAATTAATTCAGTTGTGGAGTAATTTTGGGCCAATTTGTTTGCACTTGAGTTTTATTTCAAAATCTATACCTGGGTATACATGTACATGTACCTGTTTAAAAAATAATTCTCAAAAGCTCTCTAGGCACTGTAGTTCGTAAGCCTGAAGAAACATGTAGAGAGAAGACAATGAGAAGAAGGTACAGTTTTTAGAGGTGGGAGGAAAACCCCAGAAGAATATCCTGGGGAAAACCCACGGAATCAGGCAGGGACTGAAAACCCAATCCACATATTGTTGGTATAGGCGGGGTTCGAACCCGGGTCACAGTGGTGGAAGGCGAGGAAAGAACCGCTACGCCAACCTGACTCCCCAATCGGTTCATGACACGATTCCGATTACTGTACTATGCTAGTAAATAACATTTTTATTACTAATGATGGGGGGTGGGGGACCTTGAAAAACAGCGTTAATAACATGGGGGAAAAAGTGCAACAAGTACCGTACAGCATACATTTTGTATGCATGCAACCTTCGTTCTGTTCTGGTGCGCTACTATTAATAAATTGTCATTCGGCAGTCTTGTTTGAAAACCCACGTCGTCGTGCCGTTTCAAGGTCACCGCAGAGAAACTCTTAATGGGCAGGCATCTCCAAGGTAACGCCCAACATCGATAATTCGTCACGGTCATGGAATTATTTAATCAAGGACGGTTCCCCGGAGACGCTTCGATGAATTATAGTGGCTTGTCTCTCTTTGCTGAATTAACTCAGCTTTATTGGGCGATGAATTGGAAGCCAGTGACACCGGGTCGGATCTGGTGTAAGAGAAATTTCACGAGGAAATGGATATGGTATTAGCATCGCTAGATACCACATGACATTGTGTGGCCTTAATGCGATGTTGTACGCAACTGTTGCGCTACATATTTACCCGGCACGGATGCGTCGTTTTTGAAATTTGCATCAAATTGTCAATTTGAATCTTTGTCGATTTTACCCTAGGTATTTTCTGATGTTATTTTAATAATCATGTATAATTATACAATGTATGATTATATAATAATAATGTATTGGTTTGCTATGATTTTTCTGTGTTTCAAAACAAGATTAGTGGATTTGTTTTTTTATTGGTGAAAATACACTGTGCAAAACATCAGAATGTTAAAAAAAAACAGACCAATAAAACTTCTGATAGGTCAGTTAAATTATATTTACTATAAAATGCAACCCCCGAAATGATAATTCAAGCAATTACCAATGGTGTATCCTACCTTTAAGACGTCATGGGGTATTATGTCAAAGTACGTAATTTGAACAGATATTTGTCAGTACAGTTTTGCAAAGATGTTTAAAGGCATTTCAATTTATCACAATCAAAGTTATGAATAATCGCTGTTGTTGGGGTTTTTTCTCCAGAACTTTAAGTTTGGCATAACACCATCCGTACACATCGCCGCATCCCAGACTCTGAAAAATATCTCCGTCACAGTATGACGTCTTCCATCGGCCAGAGCGGAACTCTCTTATAAAACTGGCAGTGAATATCTCGAGGGATCGCAAGGGACGAGCTGTTTGTTTCATCGGAGACTGAACGAAATTTGCAAGAATTATGGCTGTTTGGAGAAGGGACGCCATTGCAGAATGTCTGCTCTGTGTCGTGGTATTGTTGTGGCAAATAACTCGACATCATTGTGGAGGTAAGAATCTTTTGGTTACATCCGTTCCCTATTTTTTTTCCTTGGTTCTTAAAGTGAATATACCGTTTTGCTTTTGCTGTCATTTTCAGAAATGGATGGATTTGAGGGTTAGTATGTTTAGCAAATATTGTTACACCGACTTATTTGACGTTTTGGGTTCGTAGATGCTGGAAAAATCAAGAAAACCAATCATGTTTTTGTAGTACCCAGGTACCCTGACCCCACTTAAGATGAAAAGGAGCAATTTGTAGACGTTGGGGAATTGTAAAGGTCAGAGAATCAGTTGTACACCTTCACAGATGCATGTAAAAAGAATGTGGAATATATAGAAATTGAGAGCAAAATTTGAAAAAAGTCGGTTATTTACAACGCTGGTCGGCTGACCAGCGTAGAAAATTGATACAAAAATACAACTTTACTTGAAAATGTCAGTCCACCAGGAGCCATTATTTTACAGGATGCTTCAGACTGTCATTCCCTAACAGTCCAGTAAAGTATTTTGTGATAATTTGGTCATTTGTTTTCCCTCGATGATTGCAAATGTTATTTGTAGTTTGGAAGATTTCAATTTTTTTTACAACTTTTCAGGCTTATCACTTTTGTCCGTGGAATTGCCCTGTGGTGAAAGGGACCGATTAATAAAAGAACAAAAATATTTAATTATTTATTAAAATTTATTTATTTATAGGGCTTTTAGTGAAAGATCCCTTTTTATTGCAGAAGATCACTTGGGGTCGGGACAGCAAATATTCATAGTGTGTTCGCTTTTGCAAAAATAGTTTGTACTTCTACAAATCTTCCATCTATAACGGGAATTAATTTTCACCTTTCCAAAATTTTCATCAAATAAGACAAATAATCCACACTTTTTTTAACCATGTAGACATATAACTCATCAACATTGTTGTTTTCATTACAGCTCTCAGTCACGCCCTTACAATTAACTAATGTCTCAATCTCCCGTGGAGTGGAGTCGCGAATTAACTTTGGTACCAACATGCCATTGAACTGCAGTAAAAGTCCGACTCGTAATTTATTTAAAAGCTTGTCCATATAGTTGGCCATGGGAAAAAAGCTAATAATAGTCTATAAATTATTGGGGTCAGTGCACAAAGTACTTTATCCATGGTTTCTTTTTTAATTGCAAGGACGTGACAATTTTTTCTCCTAGTTTTAAAGATAGGATACACCATTTGTAATTGCTTGAATTATCATGAATGGTGGTTTTAGGGGGTTGTATTTTCTAGTAAATATCGTTTAACTGACCTGTCTGAAGTTTTACAATCATGGATGCTGAGAAAAGCAAGAACTTGAAAACAGCGTTCGATTTTTTTAACCAGCGTATCTTTTAACCCTGTATAGCTGGATTTTTAATAAACAACATCAATTTTTTTTGAAGGGGGGGGGGGGGGGGGAGACACACAAAAAACATTCTAGCAACAATAATTCAATGTGGAGTTTTCAATTTCACTGCCTTTTACACTATTTGTCATTGAGACACTATTTGTCTATTTGTCATTGTTTTTTTGTAAAATAAAGATCAATTGAAATAATTTCATGGGCGGATCCAGGATTTTTTTAAAGGGGGGGTCCACCCAAGGTCTTAGGCAGGATTTTGTGAATTGGGTGTGTAAAAAAAAAATGTGGGTGTGTAACAATTTGAGTACATGTAACTGGGAAGCATGTACGCGAAGCGCACATCACGAGCGCGTAGCGCGAAGTCCCTGCGGCCGGGGTTCAGGGCCCGCTTAAGGGCCCTTAAATTTTTTGGTTTATTAGGTGCTCTCTGGCGCAATCTGAGGCCAATTTCTACCTATTTTTTGTTAATGTTGTGGCAATATGAAGCCTGATTTTTATACCATTTTTTTTTAAATCTAATATTTACCATTTTTAGCTGGAATGATAACTTGAAATAAATTTTGACCAGAGGAGTATATTATGGATACCGGTATTGGAAGTTTGGATTTAAAAACAGCGCACACTGACTCACACTACGTGTAAAATGAGGTAACGGTTAATTGGTCATAAACCTTAGGCATACTTAACATAGGCAGGATTTGGCTGGGAGCGACCGGCAGTGACTCCATTTAAAATAATAAACAAATTACAAGCCCTAATAGTTATTAAGTAAGTTTAATTTAAAGTTGTATGTTAAAATAAAATGTTACAAGTTGTGTTTAATCTTTAAAAAACTACACGCCAAACGCCCGCTTGTGCTAGCGGGGTTTATTCCGACCGTCTCTACAAACGGTGGAAAAAGCGGCGTGTTTGTTCCAATTTAGTGTTTAGTAATTTACATAAATTTAGCTTAAATTTAGGTCACGTGACAAATATATAAACACTGTGGTTAGCGCCTATTGCACTCGTTCTGCTGGGGCTACTCAACCGTCACTTCAAACGGTGAAATTCCAGTGTTTTTATTGGCAAGTCTGCCAAGTAAATGGGCCCAGTGGTGAGCCAAGCATGGCATTTGGGGCAAGCCTGCCCCGTTCAAGCTTATGAAAGCGTTTAAAAAATTAAAATATGTAATTGCCTGAAATGCAATAAGAAGGAATAAACAAACTAGCGGCTCGAAAAACTAAGCCAAAAAAGTCAAATCATAGTCTATATGGTTGTTATTTTGTGTGTGTGGTTTGAGAATAATACACGTGTGTATGTGTGTACACACAAGTGCGTTTGTATTGACCGGCAATCGTGGTCGTCGGACAAAAGAATTGGGAGTCAAACAATGGGTCCACGATTGACAAAACGTCCACGATCTTTTCCCGTGTACAAATCCTATGGCGATCATCAAAAAACGTTAGAGTATAAACAAAAGAAGGAAGACGGTCGGACAATACCCCGTCCACGATCGAAGGCCTTTACACACATATGTACGTTGCTTGTTAGGTGAAATACATTTTTTCGTTTTTTTCGTGTTTTTTTTCGTTTTTTCTGTTTTTTTTTTTTTTTTTTTTTTTTTTTTCACTCAAGAAAAAAGGGGGGGTCCGGACCCCTTGGACCCCCCCCCCCTGTATCCGCCCATGAATTTTGTGGACTGTTTCGGCCGGGTTAGCGCGCTGTAACTTGGACAGCTCCTTGATTGTTTGATGTTGTAGATCTTCCGTGCGATGCGCGGTTATCAGTAGAATACTATGGCCCAGTTGTTACGGTGTTTGGCTCGTGTGCGATGGTGCGTGGGTTCGAACCCTGCCAGGAACATGGTTCTAGCATACACCTACATGTAGTCAAGAGGACAAGTTATTTTGTTCAGAAAAAGCTGACCGAGTAGTGGGGACTTTTTTTTGTCCCCGTAGCATTCTAGGGTCTCCAGTAAAGGGATCTGGAGGTAGAATTGGGTTAGGGTATAATGAAAGAAAATGGAGAAGAAGACAAATTAGGGTGATGTCAAACATTTTAGGTCGAAATAATTCTCAGAGTTTGAGTTTAGAGAGATTTCCCTCAGCACACTAACCCTATGGAGTGTCCCCCATAACATCGTGTTCGAAAAGAATAGGTGTGTTTGTGCCCTTGGGCAAGACACTTAATTACAATTGCCTCTCTCCACCCAGGAGTATAAATGGGTACCTGTGAGGGTCGAGGTTGAATTAAGAGCTGATATATCAGCTGCCATGTAGCCCAGGACCTGATGAACGGGGTAATAATTGTATAGTGCTGTACGCATTGTTATCCGCGGATACGTGCGCATTATAAATGCACATTATTATTATTATACCCCGAGTGCATTAAACTCTAGTAGAGTAGATCAATTATCATTCCTGGACATGAGTGGGCGTTAGGAAAATGAACCCAATCAGATAATTACCTACAAGTATACAGGTACATGTTGTGATGGCGTTGTTTTTTTGTAAGTCATTTTTTTATTGGACTGGGTCACCATTTTTATTAATTAAAGGTTCTTAATTTTACATTGGAAGATAAAATTTCAAACAAAAAAACATTTTATTAGATCTTTTTTTTTTTTTTTTAACCACAATTTACTTTATACAATTTAAATTAGCTCAAGATTCCCGCTAAAAAAATTAATAAACAAAGCTACTCTTAAAAATGGCAATTCATGCATGCGACATAAAAAAAGAGTAAAATTAGGCAGAGCTACGAATGTTTATCATGGTGAAATTTGAAAAAGACCGAACAATAGAAGTCAGATCAAAGGCAAACCCTGACCAACGGCATGAATGCTAATAGGTATTGATTCTCAGGTGTCAAATGTACACGAAGGGTGTCTGTTGCGGATGTATGTGAAGCACGATCGATACCTAAGGGGTGATTTCAGGCACTTGAGAATTTAATACTTCCGCAGCATACATGAGATAAGATCTTAGAAGTATGGAGATGTCTTGTGGTCTGGTCAATGGCATATTAAGCCATCACAAGTGTGTCATAAGTCAATCGCGAGTTTGTCGCGAGGCTGTCGCCAGTCTGTCGCCTTTCTGTCGCCATAAAACGCAAGAGTGAACCGGGGGTGAAAGGGAGCGGGGAGTTTGGGGCAGTAGTAGTTCCGTAATACAGCTCTCAAATGTTGAACCAATTAAGTTGTCATCTTTGAAGAGTTCAGAATGGAAATTGGTAAATTACAATGAAAGCACTAGTACATACCGGTACATTAATAAATCATATGATGTGTGATTCTCAGTTGAAATAGGAAGTGAGACATTCATATTTTATGTTTTTGATCTATTTTTAATCAACCTTATTTAACATGGATTTGTTCACATTCATAAACTTGTGTGATGGTTATAAATAAAAAATGACGCAGGTTCGAAAACGGCCAAATACTGAGAAAAAAATAGACGTCACAGACAGACGCAAAAGCCATCCTTCAGCTATAGACATAAACCGACGTCAGTCCATCTCTGCAGCACGGATTAACAAAATAATAAATTGGTCGGTTTCCGTGGTAACCATGGTGAGGCCTTCATTGATGATGTAGTCTATACATGTATGTGTACTTCTGTACATGTACATGTATACTATGTACATGTAGTTCTGAAGTGAATTAACATTTGCTCTTTTTCAAAGGACGATTTCCGTTTAATTGGAAGTTATTTTTTATCTGAAATGGTATAAATTCCCTTTGAAGTTTTGAAAGTCACAGATCCCTCCAAAATTAGAATCTGCTGTTTAGAACCACACATCTCACTAAAGAGAATTACCACATGGTATTCAATACCACAAAGTACTCTTTAAAAAAAAAAATTATGAGATAACAGTTTTGGTTATTCCTCTGCAAAATCATCTCCATATATTTACAATAATCATCTGAGCAACAAACTTATAATCAAAAACTTTTCAGAGATACTTGCCAAAAAAATAATTCTTGTTGAAATTAAAAAGAAAAATCAGCCCTAGATTATATTTTAGGGTCATGCATATCATTTGCTGTTCAATCTCTTCTCCAAACTGTTGTTTTGAAAAATGCATCATTTTTTAGTATTAACAAATAAATTGAAATGACCAAAAATAATTCATCCTCGTATTTTTCTTATAGGGATATCTCAACTTCTTGCTCTTATTTTTACAGAACTTTGTGTTAAATTCAAATTTCTAGACCTCGAACAAAAACTGATATAGCATGTTCATTACACCCTCTTTATAAACATGGACATATTTTGTCCTCCCCAACACCATGAATTGCCCGGTCACTCACCAACCCAACCCCTAGAAAAATTCCTCCGATATGAAAAATGCGCTCCAAACCTGTCATGTCCATTCGAGTGTTATCTATCGCTCAATTAGAAGGCTCCATCGTGCGTACTTGCCGGGATTCTTCTCATAATTGGGATTCTGTTGCTGCGACATTCCAAATCGGCCAGCGTTCCAAATTGGTCGATGCTCGCGAGCCCTCCCGTAGGGATTCGGCCCCAGGTCTCTGTGGGATATTAGCATCTTCACTTGCATCTTTATCTTTAAAGAGTGATTTCTGGCTCCGGAGCCGGGCTAGGATGCAAGGATGCCGAGAATGTCGGAGTTTACTCCGATGATAAGTTAAGAAAATAGGAGAGGAGGACGGGGGGAGGGGGGGGGGGGGGGGGGGGGGGTGTATATTAGAAGTGGGAATGAACAATTGAATGCATCATAACAGCCATGTCTTAGATCGAAATATAAAAATGACAGTGTAAACCCTAACTCCCTGGTGTAATTAAAAATATGCGATCGCCAGATGCCGATCGCGAACGCATGCCAAAAGAAATAATTTCACAGCCCCAGCAAGTGAGCTTCTAAACAATAATTTAGTTGGTTATTTTGTGGATTATATGCAAAAGGTACAGTATAATGTCCCTTTAAAGGGTGCTTCAGAATTCTGTAATGATTTATAAAATGACTATTTACATGTGTAAGTGTACGTATATTCGTGTTTACCGATCACATAAAACATGCATACATTATTAGTCAGACATGCATTTATTTAATTGCAGCTTTCGTCTTTGTAATTTACCATGGGCGGGTCCGCCATCTGCCACAAATAATAAATATTGATTCCCTTTATTGTCGCAAACTCCCCTGCCCAGTAATAATTCCCACGCCTAGAAGCGGATATATATATAAATGTGCAGTTTTTTTGAAGGTTTTTTTACAAGTATTTTAAAAATAGAATCTCCAAAACATATTTGTTTTTCTATCTAAATTATGTAAATTACTAAAACAGGTTTCTCTGAATTATTTTTGATTTGCTCCCACAAAGGCAGAAACGTTGTCCTATTTTGGTGAATATTAGTTGTTGGTCTAGTTGGAAAGAAAACATGTGTTTAGCATTAATTTGACACCAACAAATTATTGTTTTATGTTATTTTTTAGTATGGTGTTTTGGTTAACCAGTTTGCGCCGGAGGACATATACACGCAAAGTTTTCCCTAGATTCAAAACGGATGATGCATAAACAGTCACGATCAAGGCCGGGAAATGTCTGTCAGCAGCGAGCAAGGCCGGAAATGCGTGGGTGTGCTTCCCGGTACCATCAGCCTAAACCCGCCTCGGATCGAGTTTTGTTAAAAATAATCCCGCGCCTCGGCTCGGTGATGCTAAAATAATCCCGGCGCAAACT
The DNA here is from genome assembly GCA_037893245.1 of Crossaster papposus. Classification (NCBI taxonomy): domain Eukaryota; kingdom Metazoa; phylum Echinodermata; class Asteroidea; order Velatida; family Solasteridae; genus Crossaster; species Crossaster papposus. Next base: position 488,740 of record JBAIAA010000682.1, on the reverse strand, counting down.
GGTTAAAAGAAAAAACACTTTTGAGATAAAAAATGCATTTGAAAATTTAGCATTTTGTTTAACCAAATTGTATGGTTTATTCTAGGACTAGATGAACGCAAAATATATATTATAACATTTTCCTTTACCCAAATTCCGGGCAGAAGGATGAAAACTTTGCAATTTTATCGGCAATTTGCTTTTTGCAACATTTCCGCACAAGTTTGGAAAAAAACCTGACACTTGAAAAATCCCATGTGTTGATTTCGGTCAAGTTCACTTTGACACGCAATGTCTAAAAATAATAATAAAGATTGCCAAATATATAAATAAATTAATGAAAATATATAACGTAGGGCATGTCAAAAACCTATAGCATGTCTGTTTTTATATACAGACAACAAATTGCGTTGTTCGACCGATTGATCACATCATTATGTGACCGGCTCTATAAAAAAAGGGTATTAAGTCGCGCTGTGCACTATCATGTAATGACCTACTCAACCTTGGAAGCGGGTAAACATTTCATCAAAAATCAATTTGTATTTGTCGTCATGAATGATATTTTTAATACCTAAAGTTTCAGGTTTCATTCACACAAAAATTTGATTTTGATGAAGAAAGTCTGAAAAAAACTACCATTTCTTGTGCATCGTTCTGTTGTAATACAACAGAGCCGGCTATATAAAAAGCCTGTTTTCTCAGTTGTGTAATTTGAACTCCAAGGAAGTAATCAATATGTAAACACGTCATATCTCAAGAACGGGAGGGGCTATGAAGCTCTTTTATACACCAAATGTAAGCTGACGTTGTGGGCTTTCCAAACATGTTATTTGTGGGGTGTGTCACAAACAATTATGATGATGAATCTATTAGTAAAATAAATTGAATGTTTATAAATGCATTTTTATTTACAAAAGAATTGTCCTTGAAAGCAGCTGCTCTCATGAATACCACCCTATTGAATCAGGGCAATATTGATTTCATAAATGTCCATTGTATAGGTAGAATACACCAATTGCAGTATATCAAAACAAAATACTACCAAATTATTAAGAAATATCTTACTTATTTAAAAGTAAATAATAATTGTAGGCATCCAGCAAAATGATTGCGCTAGATATCCTGTAATTGTCCTGAAAAATAAAATTGTATAAAATAAAAATCAGGATCGCCGGACGGCGATCCATCACAGAAAAAACAAGAACATACTTCCACTGCCCGACGCCGGTTGAAAACGGATGTCGTTTTTTTTTGCTTTTCTCAGCATCCATGATTGTAACACTTCAGAGAGGTCAGTTATTATTTACTATAAAATACAACCCCCCAAATCCACTCATTCATGTTAATTCAAGCAATTACCAATGGTGTATTGGTAAATTCTCTAGGTCTTCAGTTTTAGAACGATGTATCATTTACATAATTATGTACCCCCACCGTATTTCCCCTAGTGAAAGGATTTAGTGATAAAAAACCTGACAACCTAATTGAAGCTTTGAAGTTCAGAAAAGTGTATTATAGATACACAATCGTTTCACAAAATAATTTCTAAAAAACACTTCTGGGTGACGAATTATGTTCAAATTTTGGGAGATGGAAATTAATAGTTTGTGATTCAGGAAAACCCCGAACCTTAAAATGGTAAAACCCACCCCAAATGACTTCATGAGTTCATTGTAGTAAAACACATTATGCGATTTTGTCTGGTTGATACGGTTAAACCAACACAGATATATTGTCAATTCAAATAAATTAATTATAATACGAGATGTGACAACCGTTAAAATATGCGTGTCCATTTGACAGGGTTGCAACTTTGCTGAAGATTGTGGGAAAAAAAAGAGGAATTTTTACTTTCTGACTGTCAGAATTGCATAATGTCTAATGCTGTCCACGTTCAAGGGTACAGCAAATGTGGGCAGAATGAAGTTACCATGGTAACGTGATGCTCTTTGCATCATGTGTAAATAATATCGAACCTGTTCCGGTACAGCTACGTGTACCGGTACGTGTAGGGTGTACGTGTATATTACCCAACACAATCGCTTTTCACGCCAGCACAAATGCAGAATTTTACTGTTCAATTGAATGCACAGTAATGGTTAGAATACTGGCAATTAAAATGAAACCTACGGTACATGTACCGGTAGCTTGCGAATTTGTTGTCAATACATGCCAGCATTACTGAACACCGTATGCTGTACCTGCATATATGTGACCCGCTCCATCGTAATCAGGAATAAGTCGCTGAGGCCGTTTTACGCAATCGGCCGTTGAAGTGAACGCATGGGTGAAAATCGTGACCAAGTCGATTTTCTGAACATTGTATTTTTAGGAAGTGTAGTTATTACAGATTATTGTCATTAATGTCTTGTATGTAAAAACTATCAATAAAGATGAAAATAAAGAGGATTTGTGTGCGCTGTCCGTATGATTTTCGTCAATTTTGTTTATTTCAAAGCTGTTTTTCTCGGAATGTGGATTCGGAAAATAAATATACACCTGTCATCTTCATCGGACCACTCTTTAACCTAAACAGATACACACTTGTGATGGGTATCATTAGAAAGCTTATGAAATTTCCTATTCTCACCATGTTCATATCTCAACAAGTCATTTGGAGACTTATTCCTGATTTCGATGGAGCGGGTCACATATACTGAAAACCACACTGAAAACACAATGATTACAAATTGTGCACTATTTAAAGGTAGGATACACCATTTTGCAGATATTAATTTAATTTTTAGTACCAAATTATTAAGAAATATATTACTTATTTGAAAGTGAATAATGATTGTAGGCATCCAGCAAAATGATTGCGCTAGAATTGCTCTGAAAATTTGAATTTTTACCCAAAAAAAACCCGCGATCGAAACAAGAACAACATAAGAACAACTGCCCGACGCCGGTTGAAAACGAATGCCGTTTTTTCTTGCTTTTCTCAGCATCTATGATTGTAAAATACAGGTTTAGTTAAATGATTTTTACTATGAAATACAACCCCTCAAATCCACCCATTCATGATAATTTAAGCAATTACCATTGGTGTATCCTACCTTTACATCCACCCATTCATGATAAATCAAGCAATTACCAATGGTGTATCCTACCTTTACATCCACCCATTCCTGATAATTCAAGCTATTACCAATGGTGTATCCTACCTTTACATCCACCCATTCCTGATAATTCAAGCAATTACCAATGGTGTATCCTACCTTTACATCCACCCATTCATGATAAATCAAGCAATTACCAATGGTGTATCCTACCTTTACATCCACCCATTCCTGATAATTCAAGCTATTACCAATGGTGTATCCTACCTTTACATCCACCCATTCCTGATAATTCAAGCAATTACCAATGGTGTATCCTACCGTTACATCCACCCATTCCTGATAATTCAAGCAATTACCAATGGTGTATCCTACCTTTACATCCACCCATTCATGATAATTCAAGCAATTACCAATGGTGTATCCTACCTTTACATCCACCCATTCCTAATAATTCAAGCAATTACCAATGGTGTATCCTACCTTTACATCCACCCATTCCTGATAATTCAAGCAATTACCAATGGTGTATCCTACCTTTACATCCACCCATTCATGATAAATCAAGCAATTACCAATGGTGTATCCTACCTTTACATCCACCCATTCCTGATAATTCAAGCTATTACCAATGGTGTATCCTACCTTTACATCCACCCATTCCTGATAATTCAAGCAATTACCAATGGTGTATCCTACCGTTACATCCACCCATTCCTGATAATTCAAGCAATTGCCAATGGTGTATCCTACCGTTACATCCAACCATTCCTGATAATTCAAGCAATTACCAATGGTGTATCCTACCTTTACATCCACCCATTCATGATAATTCAAGCAATTGCCAATGGTGTATCCTACCTTTACATCCACCCATTCATGATAATTCAAGCAATTGCCAATGGTGTATCCTACCGTTACATCTAACCATTCCTGATAATTCAAGCAGAATCCTTCCTTTAAAGGTACCGGTAGGATCTGAAAGTAAATAACGATTCAAGGCATCCAGTTAAATGATTGCGCTAGATATCATACATGATTATTCTGGAAAAAATTAATTTGTATATATATAAGAAAATTCATGATCGCCGGACGGCGGCGATTGCGAAAAAACAAGAACAACATAAGAATAACTGCCCGACGCCGGTTAAAAACGAATGCCGTTTTTTCTTGCTTTTTCCAGATTCCATGATTGTAAAACTTTGGACAGTTAAATGATATTTACTAACAAATTTATACAACTTCCCAAATCCACCCATTCGTGATAATTCAAGCAATTACCAATGGTGTATTCTACATTTAGGCAGTAAGCAGTTCAGAGTATTAAAACGAGGCCGATCGTTTGAAAATTTAGGTTAAGGGAATTCAACCATTAAATGTCAATGCAATAAAAATGCGGTCTGGTCTCGTTTTGTGTAAACTCGCTCAGAATTTGTGCGTCTGGGAATGTCGTTTGCAACTAAAATAATTAAAAGCGGCCAAATTCCAGTCAAGGCACGACAGTTTCTAAAATATAAAGTCTGTTTTGATGATATGATTATTAAACTAAATGTGAATTTATGAGGAAATTAACAATTTTGTATATTTTGTTTAACTTTGGTACCAAAAAAATACCCCTTAAATAGATGCTTTTTGGAATTTTTGATCGACAAACATTTGTATTTTATTTTTTCCACAAATTTGAAAGATTTTGTTCAATCTTTGGCTTTTTGGGTTGTAAGGGGTTTTGAGAGGGTGTTAGGAGTCTAGTAGCAGATATGTTTAATAACAAAAAATTGGGCAGCCCTCGGATTTTGTTTAAACCCCGTAACAACACCCTAAGATCCACTCCCATCCTAAGCGCTTGTAGAAGTAAAATTTGTAAGACTGTTTTTCTGTAACATTCGATTTTGATACTTGCCACAAATTGACAAAAAAGCTTCTTTCAAGGATCATGAATTCCTGAGGGATTGTGTCTTCTTTCAGCTCAGATCTCATTTATATTCAATGTTATTTTGTTAACCGCTTGCACACGCAGCGCTTGACGTCAGTCGTGCATATTATTGTTTCATCAAATTCAGCCATGACGCTCTGGTTGTTTATGTTTTTTTGTATCGCGTGTTTATAAATAGCAATATGTATGTACTGGTATGCAAGCTTCCTTTAATTGCTTGCAAACGGAGGTTAAAAATTCAACATGCATTTCTGCATACCAGTATATTTTACGTTGAAATTACGCGTGCACATAAATAGGGTTTGGTATAAAAGGTAGGATACACTATTGGTAATTGCTTGAATTATCAGGAATGATAATAATGTAAATATTGTTTTACTGACCTGTCTGAAGTTTTACAACAATGATGCTGAGGACAAAAAAGCAAGAAAAATGTCGTTCGGTTTAAACCGGTGTCGGGCAGTTGTAAAACTTTGGACAGGTCAGTTAAACGATTTTTACTATCGAAAATGCAACCTCTCAAATGCACCCATTCATGATAATTTAAGCAATTACTAATGGCGCATCCTACCTTCAAAGTCGGCGACCATACCTAGTCATTACTTTAAAATCTTTGTCGTTCATTTCCTAGACACCATCTTCATTTGTTGGGTCAGTTTATCCCCGAGGTGTGACAAGGAACTGTCTACAACATTTAATCAGCAAAAGCTTTGAGCTAGCAGGGCGTGAGATGTAGACATCTTCGGAAGTTTGTAGAGCTCTCCAGTACAAGATAAAATTGATTATAGGTTGCCCTTTATTGACTTGCGGAGGCTCTTGTTTGTAAAAATTCACGACACTCTGTTTTGATATCACTGTGTTAGAAGGATGGTTTTATTTTTATTCCTAGGACTGTATTTGTTGTGTTTTTCTTTGAATTTCTTTTTCATATTTTGCATAGCTAAATTCTTTTGTATTTGAACAAACAATTTTTAACTTGAAAAGTGAAAAAAAGTGGGGTTTTATTTTTACATTTTGTATTGCCTTTAATTTTCGCATTGCCTTTTGATAAACAAAACTGGTGTTTGTCGAAAAAAGAATAAACTATTTTAATATGAAGAATGCGAAGACGTTTGTAATCTTGTTTTTTATTTACCAAATTCCGTATCTCTGTCCATTTGCGAAGGTGTACATTTATATTTACACCTACTGTATAAATTGGTATGTCTTTGTTTGTCTTAGTGATAGAAACCTGAAAAATGAATTGATCATGAAACTTTGTTTCAAATTTGCTCTCAAAACAATGACTACTTATAAATGTCCATCATTTTAGTTGCATAGATTATGACACAGTCATTAGAACCACACCCACGTTTGACAATGCACGCAGCCGTCGCGCAATTGATTTTTTTTATTTTATCGTGGGCGGATTGATGTACATTGTGTGTTTAATATTGGCGACCTTGTATCGCAGGATCTGTCTCGTCACATTAAAGGGTTTCTGCAATTCTTTTTTTTAAATTTGTTTTGGGTGGGCAAGGCAAAATATGTTTTTGCTGTTGAATCTCTTGGGATTTTGAGGAAAGTGTGCAATGAATACCAAATTATGCAGGAATACAAAATGTATACAGGTACGATAAGTGTATGATAAGTCTATGGGGCTAGGTTATAGAACCGGTACAGAAACAAAGGGAAACACAATAGGGATCTAGCTCAGTCGTTATGGTAAAAATGTTTCATTTTTCTTCTTCTTTTCTTTGTTTATCTTTTGCAACATTTCATCTGTTAACATCATCAGGATTATCACACAGTAAGTAGGAACAATTGTTTGTTTGTTTTTTGTTTTTGTTTTGTTTTTTGCATTAAAAAAAAATCCAGTATTGATACCCCTATTATGAATGTAATTTTGTGTCATATTTTTTGTTTGTGTCAAAACGTTTTGTTAAAATCTAGTGGTAGGATTTTAAACTAAATTGTTTAAAATTAGGTTTGGATTCCACTGTTCGATTTTGATTTTACCGAAAATTTAACCGAAAATGTTACCAAAAATTCAAAAACAAACAATTTGGCATTCCATTTTCTGGGTGACACGGCTTAAAAAACCAATTGAGACCAATTTGCTTTGATTGTCTCTGATTGTAACTTCATTCACTTACTGGTGATTTCTTTAGTCCGCCCTTTTGACTTATCAGAAAGTTACATGTATTTTTAAGATTTTGGTTAAAACATCCGATAGTGTTGTTGTTTTTCTGCATGTGTACATGTACATGTATACCATTCAATTTTGTAATAACTTTTAATTTGATTTGAATGACATTGCATGATACGAATGTGCTGTGAAAATAACGGAATTAATTTAAACAATACTTGTATTTATTTCTTGTTTTAATTCAACCCACAGATGTCCGAAGAAGACAGGCGATAAACTTTGATGGTAAGCTCATTACAATTCCAATGTTTTAGTTTATCATCGTGCTACAGTCGACATACGTCTATTTTCGAACCACACGCAAAATTACCCCACTCCGTTTAATTGTCAAAGAGAGACAATTTGTGTGAATTGCGAACGTCACGGTGACTACATATACCATCGGACGCACGACCTAGTTTCATAATAAAATTAGTTATCTCGCAAGAGCAAGAGGAAAACAGAGGAATATTGTCGGGCGGCCTTGTAGTGTGTGGGACGCACGACGTGCTACATTTCCCGTGTTCCCTGAGCGCGATCAGGATCACAAAATCATCTTGATGCACACAGTCCATTTGAAAATGCATCTGGGCCCAACTTTATGGCGATGCTATAAGCACTGAAAATTTACTTAGCACCCAAAAGTCTTGCAGTAGTAAAAAGAGGCTGTCAGCCAAAACTCTTTTCATGCTTAGCAAATTAAACCCAGCTGAGTACATTCACAGCTATATTTTATTCATTTTTTTCAACTGTGACCAGTCTCGTCTCATTTCGCCGAAACGCCTCGCATATTTAAAGTCTTCAACACTGACATTAGAAAACCAGTACCATTTCTTATTTCAAAAAAGTATAGAAAATGAAAATATATGTTAGGAAATAAAACAAATTGATTTTGCTGTAGAACACCGACCCTACAACTTAAAAATATTTATTGAGTGGTTGGGTGGATTGATCAGAGAATCTACGCTAATAGACACCAGATCCGGCATTGTTTATTCGCAGGTCGGTACCCGCATTGTTGTCGGTAACCGATAGTGTAATGGAAGTACGAAACAGAAACCATTTCCTTGTTAAGTTAAACCCAGCTTTCAGCCTCTTCAGAATAAAGGGTGCTATTATCCGACCAAAACAAAAAGGAGGCTTTTTGGGGGCGTAAAACTCAACCTACATTTATGTTAGCTAGGGAAATTCAGTTCAAACGCTATGTGTAGGTCAAAGGTTACTTTGTGGTGATGGTGATGATTTATCTAAAACTTGGGTTTTTTTGTAATTTTTTTTAATTTGACTAAAATTGTGATTTGTTTTGTTTATTTGAAGATCTCGATTGCCTCAGAAATGACAACACAACCTCCAACATCATCACCTTCAGCATCAGAGAAGATGCGTCCCCATGTAAGATTAAATCCATTCACCATCCAAAATTCCTGGACATTTTTCTTATAAATTTTGTTCCAAATCTTCCAAAAAATGTTTTACCGTGAATACAATTATTGGATAAATTATTTGTATTAAAGTTAAAGGTGACAGACAAAATCGGCAAACTTAAAAAAAAAACTGCCGAAATATTAAATAAAATAACCTACTTGGTTAAAAGTAAATATTAGGATTGTAAAAACGATTTGTAAAACCGTTATGAATATATGCTTAAAAAAAATAGAAAATCTAAATTGCCAAGAAAAAAAAAGGGTTGTTTTTCAAACACTGCTTTAAACTGACCGAAATTTGTGAATGCCTCTGTTTTTTTTACTGGGATATGCATTTAAGTGAATCTTTTATGTGTTCATTGTTGCTGAACTCAATCCATCATTGCCAGGCTAGGAACTGCCATTTCTGACCCACCATATCTATCAATTAAAGTCAAGTCATTGTCAAAATTGTCACAGCCTGTTTATCTAGCGTAGCGTGGCGCGTGTCTGGCCCCGATCACTCGCACAGTGCGTTGAGTGTAATAACACACAAGTAGAAAATGCCTTGGGCTAGGCTTAGGAAATGACCAAGAGTTACCTTTCCATTTTATTAAGAATATCAGGAGTCGGATTGACAGTTAGCAGAACACCAATTAACCAACAAAAAAACAGGCTGGTAATGGAACTGGGGCGTACGAGTGAAATCAAAGTGACAACAAGTGAATAATCTTTCGTCGAACAAAATAGCGACAATTTGTCGGACCTTGAAATCAGGCACTGAATGTGATTGGTCAATTTGTTGATGGGTGTGGCCTATTGGATCGCTCTATTGAAGCAATATAAGCCCAGTTTGAATTGTAAAAAACTTCAACCTGATGGATTTTGACGAGTACGATATCTCATTCCGTTTCGTCACTTGTAGAGATGAAGGGTTGTAATAACCGTCAATTGTATTGTTGTTGAATCAGGAATGACCATTTCTTATTGCAGTTAGCGTGACTGATGTCCATTAGCTCTAAGATTTTTTTCTGGGGTTATATTTGGATCGTTTCAGGGGATAAGATAGGCGTCTTGCCCCTGAAGGGACAACCCGCCGGGGAGAACAAAAGCATCAGTCTGTCTATCGTGCAGAGTGAGCAATCACAGTTTGTGTTCCTAAACGTCTCTGAGAAAACTCTGCTTTTAACACAGCCGGTGGATCCCGACGTGAGTATGAATGATAACTGGTAGGATGGATTCCGACAAGCAATTAAACTCTTAACCTTAATTCCTCGTACATGTACTTACTGGCTGATTAGAGAGGTTCTGCACACCATTTACTGAAACACATGATAACCGTAATCATAAATAAGGGGTCAATTTGTTTGTGTCCCGATAACGTCCGACATAATTGGTCCAAACTGGTGATGATCCTGATTTTCCCAAGTTTTTTTCATCTGAACAATGTCACCGATGAGTAGCGCATGATAAAGAAAACCTTACCATCGACTCGTCCACGCAATTCAGAATCCCAGCTGCGAGTAAGGAGGATTTATATAGCCTCCCAAATTGTTAGTAATATTTTCATTTACCCCTGTTTTTTTTTTTTTTTTTTTAGATGACAAATCAACAAACGAGGCTGGACCTCCAACTTACGTGCAACGCCTTAAATTTACCCTTTCCGGTATGTAACCTTTCATTTTCTTCACAACCAATTGCTAATAAAAATAGTCGCTGTTAGTTTTAAAAGCCGGAAAAAACATTGTTAATTGCCAAAGTAAAGATGGGATTCGTACCATACCTGAAGTCATGGTGCCTGAAAACAGTCGCAAGTCCGTTCGCAAGTCCGTTCGCAAGTCCGTTCGCAAGTCCGTTCGCAAGTCCGTTCGCAAGTCCGTTTGCAAGTCCGTTCGCAAGTCCGTTTGCAAGTCCGTTTGCAAGTCCGTTCGCAAGTCCGTTCGCAAGTCCGTTCGCAAGTCCGTTCGCAAGTCCGTTCGCAAGTCCGTTCGCAAGTCCATTCGCAAGTCCATTCGCAAGTCCATTCGCAAGTCTTTTCATAAAGCCATTCGCAAGTCCTTTCATAAAGCCAGTCGCAAGTCTTTTCATAAAGCCATTCGCAAGTCCTTTCATAAAGCCAGTCGCAAGTCCTTTCATAAAGCCAGTCGCAAGTCCTTTCATAAAGCCAGTCGCAAGTAACTGGTTGAACAATGACAAAATAATGCTTTTGTTAACAGTTCATTTGAATAGCTAGTGGCTTGACTTGAAACTGAAGGACTCGTAATGAACTTGCAGGGACTCGAGTACAACTCTAACGGAAGGGAAGGTTGCCAAGTGTATAGTGGACCAGGTTGTCATGAGGCATGGGCCACAATTCAAAAATATGAAACATCAAATTTTGTAAACGCCAGCAAATCCTAAAGTGGCTTTAATATATTGTACATATTGAGCATTTGCTAGAGGCAAAGTTTTGGGAGTATTAACCATTTTTTTTTTTTTTTTAGTTTCAAAATGAATTCCGGATCAGCATCAATATATTAAACATCAACGACAACATGCCGATGTTTGTGGGGCTACCCTATCAAGTCAATCTGTCAGAGGTAGGTATCTCAATATGCAGCGACCTATTAACCCTAACCCAATCTCAAGGTCAAACTGCCTCAGAGTCTGCAGTCACCCAACGCAGCAGGATCCATCTCTGGCATTGTTCAATGAAGGCCTACCAGACGCAGCGCATTGCATCAGGTAAACAAAAATCTGGTGCACTTTGATGCATTTAGCTGTCGACCAAAGTCTAAGACTGTTGAGAGCTAATCCCATTGAACAATGCCAGAGATGGATCCTGCTGCGTTGGGTGACTGCAGACTCTGAAGCAGTTTGACCTCGAGATTTCTGACCTGACGGATCTCGCTGCACTGGGCAGGGTTGTCACTTTGACAAACGGTGCGGATTGCTGCATCTGGCAGGGTGTCTAGCCAAAATACCCCGGGGGGTTCATAGCTTCTAAAATCAAAATCAACTCTTTCAGTTTATCTATCTGTAGAATGTTTACACTTTGACATTATCGATACTGTATTGTTTTTGTGTTAACAGCTAACGCAAGTCGACTCAATCATTTTCAACGGCGTTAGCGCAGTTGACCAGGACGGCCTGAACAGTAACGGTCAGGTCATCTACAGCGTCGAATACAACCCATTCGATCCGGTAGGACTTAAAAATTGCTACAATGTTAAACACATTCTACAATGTATTACAGTAATTGCACATCTGTCTATAAGCGACGTGGCCACTGTTTACGTCTGTATTCAAATGAGTCTGACTCTATGCGCATACAATGTTTTGCATAAAATTTGGTTAAGGAGTTAGGAAACGCATACTTCACTTTCATCACTTTGCGTAGCAAGTTCCCATTCCGTACAATGTGCATTTTAAAGTTCATTCAAAAGCAAACGCAACCACAAATTTGTGATGTAACTTCAGCTTTTGGTGCTGCGGATTTCCTGAGGTTCGTCAGTTGATTACTTATTCGTGTTTTCTTATCTAGGATGCCAATAATTATTTCACTATAAAAAATGGCGGACGAGGCGAAGTCTGGCTCCTGCAGCCCTTAGACTACGAGACCAAGCGAACGTGGGAAGTACTCATAAGTGCCAGGGTAAGAATCACAAAATATTCCTTACAAGTTCCCCACAAGTCCTTATTAGTCCCTAAAAGTCTCTAAAAGTCCCTGAAAGATCTTTAAAGTCCTTATAACAAGTCCTTATAACTCTCCGCACATCCCAACAAGTCCTCACAAGTCTCCGCAAGCCACGAGTGGCTCCGATATTTCGAAGGTCGCAGGTTTTCCGGAGGTCGCATGTTCGAGCCCCGCCTTGCCAATTTCTTTGTTCACTCTTAAATTGATGCAAATTTTTCTAGTCAGTCTCCCTTGTTGTTTATTTGGGTATTATAAGATAAAATGTCGTATCCTCAATGAGTGAATCCCACAATGTCACTTCCCTTGTTGTATCGTAAAATAGGGCGTAATCCCTGGCCACACGGCATTCTGGTGTTTATGACTTCTGACTAGCGCCCTCGAACAAAGATACTGACAATTTGTGAGACCGCCAACATAGGGCAAGATAGCTCAGAGCGTCGGTCCGGTATTCCCAGAGGTCACAGGTTCAAGTCTAATTGCCAATTTCTTTGTTCACTTTGAAAATTATTATTCAAATGAACCTTGACGAAAACTTTTCCCCATTTCAGGACAATGGCGAGCAGCCCCTATCTAACACCACCATCCTGCAGATTAACGTCATCGACGGCGAAGACCTTCCCCCTCAGTTTCTACCCTGCAACGTCACCCGGGGGAACTGCGAACCAGTCACCTATTCCACGACTATCTTAGAAAAAACAGTGAGTGATTTCAAGACCAATTAATCCTTTCTTTAATAGGCCAATCACAGCAGTAATATCATCTGACACGCATTTCGCAATAGACGGAATTGCATCCATGCTGCTTAACCAGTTCGCGCCGGATGACGTTAAAACGCAAAGTTTTTTTCCAGATTCAAAACGGATGATGCATAAACATGTCACGAGCAAGGCCGGAAATGTCTGTCAGCAGCGAGCAAGGCCGGAAATGCGTGGGTGTGCTTTCCGGTACTATCGGCCCGAACCCGCCTCGGATCGAGTTTCGTTAAAAATAATCTCGCGCGTCGGCTCGGTGATGTTAAAATAATCTCGGCGCGAACTGGTTAAGACCACGAACAATGTGATTCCCCGTAACCAATAAATCACGGCCTTCCACGAGTCGAAATCTAAAGCCTAAATGTTGTTCTCTCGGCAGAATATGACCAGTGCTTTAATCTTTGAGCCCGGTCCCATCAACGCGATTGACGCAGATATGGATGTGGCCACCGACGGACCCATACAGTACACCTTATCGGGAGGTGAGTCAGGCACATTTTGGTTATAGATAATCCATGGCCCCCACGAAGCCCCCCACCAATGGAGGAACCATTGTACACACCGTCAGGCTTTTAAATGTTTTTATATTTTTTTTTACTTGCGACGTTTTGAAGACACTATAATTCTTCTTATAGGGCTTATTTCTAAACTAGTTTTTTATATTTTCAGGTTCACCGTCGGAGTACATCGACTACTTCAGCATGGATCCAAACACTGGGGAGGTGTTCCTACTGCAGCCCGTTAACAGGGCAGATTTTAAAGAATTCACGCTCGAAGTCACGGTAAAAGCTTAGGGATTATGACCATTTGTGACCTGCTTCAATGAAACCCAGGTTCTCAGTTTTAAAGTAATGTATCATTTACATATGTACCCCCATCCTATCTCCCCTGGGGGAAAGATAGTGATAAAACCCTGACAACCTAATTATGAGATAAACAGCTTTGAAGTTCAGAAGAGAGTATTATTTCTAACTGTTTCACAAAATCGACCAAAAAAACACACTTCTGGGTGACGGATTATGTTTACATTTTAGGAGATTGTAGATTAATAGTTCATGATTCAGAAAAAAAAACACCTCAAAATGGTAAAATCAACTGCGAAATGACTTCACAAGTACATTGTAATAAAACACATTGTGCGACTTCGTCCAGGTTTCGTTCGAACAGGTCACAATTAGATCCATTTTTAAAAAAAGCCCCCCCCCCAAAAAAAAAAAATAAATAAAAAAAAAAAAAAAATGGCGAGCCAAATGCTATTGAGTACGTTAGTGTTTTCATTGTTTTTCAGGCCACTGAGAGTGCGTCGGAGGGCGGTTTGTATGCCATCACCTCCGCGAAAGTCACCGTCCAGGAAGTGAACAATCACTGGCCGTCCTTCACTCAGGATTTCTACCAGGGTTACATCTACGAGAACTCACGTCCCGGCACTCAAGTCAGCATGTCCGCGTTGTCCATGGTTCCCCTCAAGCTTCACGCGTCGGATATGGACGTGGAACCGGTGAGAGGATTTTAATTTCATAAATTTTTTTTTTTTTTTAAATCGCTGTTAAGTGTGCAAACTAGAGAGGTCGCTGTTTGACCTCTTGAGATCGAAGTGGATGGTGGGCAGTAGAGGGCAATCTTGAAAGAAACAAGAACTGCCCGACGCCAGTTAAAAACGAACGCCATTTTTCTTGCTTTTTTCTGATTGTAAATCTTCAGACATGTCAGTTTATAAGCGATATTTACTATAAAATACAACCCACAAAATCCACCTATTTTCAATAATTCAAGCAATTACCAATGGTGTATCCTACCTTTAATTCAGGACTTTGCCCTTCACTAACATTTGTATACAATGTTGTTCCAATAGATTGTAAAAAAAAAATTACATGGACTAGACTCGAACCCACGACCTTCTGCTTTCGAATCTGATTAGCAGCGGGTAACGCCATCAATGTTTCATAAGATGGCATTTGCGTCGGGGGTGATGTAAAGTCAAGCGTTTGTTTCATTTGTATTTGTCTTCCTAGGGTCGTCCTCTCATGCTGAGCTATTACCTGTCCGACTCCACGGCGCATTTCATTCTCGAGGCCGGTCCCGACGGCTCGTTTGCGTACATCGTCGTTAGTAGCAATCAGTTGAACCGGGAAGTGGTGAACAACTACACCCTCAGGGTGAGTACGAACAATTTTCCGAAATGTGATTAGAATTTACAAGCAAAATACCTCGCAAGTCCTCGCAAGTCCCCACAAGTCCCCACAAGTACCCACAACCCCCCCGCAAGTCTCCGCAAGTCTATTCAAGCCCCCGGTAAGTCCCGACAAGTCCCTACCAGTCCCCACAATGTTTCTGTTTATTGGTCGACAGGCTCTCGCGGTAGAAAACGACACCTTTGAAATGCTGCAAAGCCAGGACGTCATCATTTCCATCACGGTCCTCGACGTCAATGACAACTCCCCCGAGTTTGTTGCCAATGAGTACAGCAACGGTGAGAATCGGTACAGGGGAGCCGTCTTAGAAAATGCCGCGGCGGGAACGATCATCATGACAGTGAGTTATTGCCATCTTTTAAGGTAATAAATATGTGGGGCGTTCTGACGAGAGCACCTTTAATAAACCAGTTTGCGCCAGGATTATTTTAACATCATCGAGCCGAGGCGCAGGATTATTTTTAACGAAACTCGATCCGAGGCGGGTTCAGGCCGATGGTACCGGGAAGCACACCCACGCATTTCCGGCCTTGCTCGATGCTGACAGACATTTCCGGCCTTGCTCGTGGCGTGTTTATGCGTCATCCGTTTTGAATCTGGGGAAAACTTTGCGTTTATATACGTGCTCCGGCGCGAACTGGTTAAGAAGAAAATAAAGTAACTTTAGTTTTCATTTTATTCGTTCATTTCAATTTTGTTGTAGCTATCAACGACGGACGTTGACTTACCGCCTCAGGCACCGGTCGTCTTTGTCATCAACTACATCGATAACGACGGGGAGAACAAGTTTGGCCAGGCCCAGGCCACCAACAGCTCCGTCCATGTCATCCTTGAGGAGAATGGAACCATCTTAGATGGCGAGAAGTATAGCATCTCTATGCAGGCCGTGGACGGAGGGCGTAGCACTTTGATGTAAGCGCTGAGACCGACGCCAAGATTTTCGCTCCTGCGAGAAATATTGCTAACCCGCTGCTCTTCAGCAGAGATAAAACCTTTCGAAATTTTATCGGAATTCCGAGTTTTTCAAGTTGATTCCGATGATCTTTACCCCAACAAATCAATTTGTTAATAAATCAAATTAATTTAGACCTTAATTAAGACCTTAATTGTTTTTAACTAGTTCACACCAGGTTTAAAATTTTATTTACCGGATTATTTTTCACGAACATCGACCCCAGCGAGCCCACCTCGGCAGTTCGTGGGCAGCACACCCACACATGCCAGCTACGAGCCGGTCGTGAACAGTTTTGCAGTGTCAAAATAATGCCGGAAACGAACGGGTTAACACCATTGCTCATTCAATCAATTTAAATTATCACCAATTCTTAGATTTGTCCGTATTTCATCCAAAAGTGGCTTTTTTTTGTGTCGTTTTCATTACAGGTCCGAGGTTATCTACATTGAGATAACCGTTTTGCCGGCCAACATCAGCCACGCGCCAATCTTTGAGCAGGCCGTCTACGAAGCGTCGGCTAGCGAGGGTCTCCCTATGGGAGCGTTTGTCACGACCGTCGTGGTAAGAAATTGATGCAGTTTACTGCTAACAGAGTTCATGTTTCGCCTCGCATTTCTGACTGAAAAGGATAATGGTGGAGTGTAGTTTTAAATGTATGGTTTAAAACCAGGAATGGTGAGGGGTATTATTGACGGCGACTACATCACTAACCGATTTTTAAAAGCATGTAGCAACATTTGCCTAAATGAAATCCGTTATTAGTTCGTAGGTGCATTTCCGGGCTATTGTAAATGACGCCTACATGCCTTTTAATTATTCAATATATTTGCATATTGTTGCCAGGCTACCGACCAGGATGAAATTGACACTGTCTACTACAACATCACAGCGGGAAACATCGACAATGTCTTCACAGTCGACTCGGCAAGGTGCGTGAATTGTGGGGTTTTTTTTCTCTTAAGAAAAGAAATAAATTATAAATAAATGATAATAACAATTTTTTATTTTTTAAATAATTTATAACAATTTTTTTTTTTGCTTTGGTGATTTATTGCTTGGGGGATTTCTTGCTTTTGTAATCCCTGGCCACACGGCATTCTGGTGTTTGTGACTTCTGACTAGCGCCCCCTGAACAAAGATACTGACAGTTTGGGAGACCGCCAACGTAGGGCAAGATAGCTCAATTGGTAGAGCGCCGGTCAGGTATTCCGGAGGTCGCAGGTTTAAATTTCGCTCCAGTCAGTTTTCTTTGTTCACTTTAATATAAAAGCATTTAACTTGAGTGTTCTTCTTTTTTTTAGTGGTGAAGTCAAAGTTGTTGGCACCCTTAATCGGGAGGTCGTGCCGAGCTATGAGCTGACGATACAAGCGAGCGATGGTTTACTCGTGAGTAACATTTTCTTTAAAAAATACTAAATCTTAATTTTGTTTCCAAAAGTTCTATTTTCACAGTTTTTTTGGGAGGCAGCTTTTTTTTTTTTTTTTTTTTTTGCAACCTAAAGCTTTCAACTCTACATTTCACCTGCAGAGTTCTACTTGCACCTTGATGATTACCGTACTAGACGTCAATGACAACAACCCTGTATTCAACTCATCATTGCCGACAAATTTCTTGGTGTTTGAAGGGCTGGCAGAGGAATTTGTTGGTCAAGTCATGGTGAGAAATTCTTAATGTTTCTCAACGAGTGATTGTCTTGCGATTGTCTTGCGATTGTCTTGCGATTGTCTTGCGATTGTCTTGCGATTGTCTTGCGATTGTCTTGCGATTGTCTTGCGATTGTCTTGCGATTGTCTTGCGATTGTCTTGCGATTGTCTTGCGATTGTCTTGCGATTGTCTTGTGAAAGAATTATATTCTTTCTTTTGCACCTTCAGGCCTACGACATCGACGAACCCGACATGCCAAACTCTCAGATCCAGTATAGCCTTGCATCCGATGCCTTCCGCATCGACGCAGACAACGGCACGATCTACACCATCGCTGCCCTGGACCGGGAGCAGCGAGATCGCTACGAGTTGGAGATCGTCGCGACAGACAGGGCGTCATCGTCGCGCAGCACCGTGCTGCAAGTCGTTGTGGTGGTCCAGGACGTGAATGACAATGGCCCGGTGTTTGAACACAGCCAGTACTCCGCGGAGGTCGTGGAGAACCAACTTACCCAGAACTTCCTTATCCTTCAGGTGATTTTTCAACTTTGGTTTACACTTTTTTAAGACCAGGGATAAGATGTGCTCATGTCATTCTGATTTTGTCTTTATTTCTGTTTTCTACCAGGCCCTTGATCGCGATGCCACAGCAGTTCTAGAGTACCTCATCATCTCGGGCGACGCGCAAATCTTCAGCATCGTCCCAGAGACGGGGAACCTGTCTCTCTTGAAGGAATTAGACTACGAGACGAAGCAGTCTTACTCGTTGGAGGTGACCGTACGAGACACGGAGAATGCCGAGGCAACCAACGCCTCCGCTACCGTGACAGTCAACGTTCTTGTAAGTACCAGTTGGACATTTTTGAAAATGACTTGAGACTTGCGAGGAACTTGCGAGGACTTTGCAAGGATTTAGAAAGTCTTGCATACAAAATTGAAAGTCTTGCAAGGTCTTGCAAGGTCTTGCAAGGTCTTGCAAGGTCTTAAGAGGACTTAAGAGGACTAAAGAGGACTAAAGAGGACTAAAGAGGACTTAACAGGACTTAACAGGACTTAAGAGGACTTAAGAGGACTTAAGAGGACTTAAGAGGACTTAAGAGGACTTAAGAGGACTTAAGAGGACTTAAGAGGACTTAAGAGGACTTAAGAGGACTTAAGAGGACTTAAGAGGAC
The DNA here is from genome assembly GCA_037893245.1 of Crossaster papposus. NCBI lineage: Eukaryota > Metazoa > Echinodermata > Asteroidea > Velatida > Solasteridae > Crossaster > Crossaster papposus. The sequence goes on along the minus strand of JBAIAA010000682.1, from coordinate 469,802 downwards.
TTAAGAGGACTTAAGAGGACTTAAGAGGACTTGCGGGGCCTTGCGGGGACTTGCGCGGCCTTGCGGGGACTTGCGGGGCCTTGCGGGGACTTGCGGGGACATATTATGACTTGTGAAGGATGGAGTTTGAAGTTAGCAGTATAGTGAGGTCATGTTCGACTCGATACGCCACTTTAAAAACTGTTAATTCTATTAATGTTTTCAATTGTCCTCACCAGGATGAGAATGATCACGCTCCAGTCTTTGCGATGGACACCTATCAGGGCGCTGTTCTCAGGACGGCCGATTTAGGCACCATCGCGGCTAGCGGTATCCGGGCAACCGACGGAGATCTTCCAGTAAGTGACGACAGAACCTATACCTCTGAAAACTTTGGCAGAATGTTCCTAAACACTATATACTCGTTTAGGGCTTGCGAGAATTTTTTTGCAAGCTTTTTTGGTATTAAAAGCAAGAATACAAAAAAAGCTTGTTCGGGTCTTGAATTTAATTTAACGCAAATTTTCATCAAATAAATAATGAATTATCGCAGTTCCTTCTCATTTTGCCAAAACGCCCCACAAATGTGACAAAAAAGTGACAAACAACCAAACCAGTTCTGAATTTACATCCCCACGACGCAAACTCCAGTTTATACAAAAACCATTGACACATCAGAAGCGTTTCGTTTGATTTTTTTTCCAATCGTTCTTGTTTTTACAGAACACCGCTAACGGGCAGGTGTTTTATCACTTGATGCCAGCCAGCGTGTACTTCACCGTTCCCGTCCCATCAGAGGGTGTGGTCGTCACTAAGACCAGCCTCAGAACCGCTCCCGATAAACACAATGTAAGATTCGCTGTCTCTTTAAATGGCTTAGAACCTGTTACATGGTGTAGAAGAATTCTATAATAATCACCTCGGTCATAGATGTATGCAGAAGGGGGTGTTAGGGGGTCTGAAATCATGTAAACAAAAGGTGCACCCCCCTTCCAAAGTCCTACTTTTATCCTGATGTTGTCTTCCAAAGCCCTACTTTTATCCTGATGTTGTCTTCCAATGTCCTACTTTTATCAATTTTGGATCATTCTACTTTTCTACCCGAGTCTGCTTGAAAAAAAACACCTTAATTGTTGTAATTTTTTTTTTTTAGCTGACCATCGTTGCCTATGACAGCGGTAATCCATCCCGTAGCCAGACTGCTTCCATTGTCATCCTAGTGCGAATGGAGAGGCCGGTTTTTCCGCAGTCCGTCTACATGTAAGAATTGACATCCGAACTTTGATCCTTACCAATTTTGTTGTTAAAAGTGATCGTTTTTAATGACTGTGAATTATTCATCGTGAATATTCATTATGCACGACAGGGTCGATGACCTGAAAGAGGAGGAGCCTCCGGGGACGAAGGTTGTCGAGCTTCAGGCTTCGGCCAATCAGGGCGATCAGATTGAGTATGACATCATTGCCGGCAATCCTGATGGTAAGTGTGTTAACACGGTACTTGTGTTCTTGGGCAAGGCACCTCACCCCAATTGCCCTTTGAGCTGCGGCAGAAATATAAACGGGTGTTAATTTTGAAATGCTTTGAAGCGTTGATGTGAAGCCCTATATGAGCTCCCTAGCTAATGCTGGTACCCATTTATATACTCCTGGGTGGAGAGAAGCAAGTTGGGGTGAAATGGCTTGCCTAAGGACACAAAATTATGGCCACAGCTGGATTGGAACCCCTGACCCTCTGATCATGAGTCGCGAACTCTGACCACACTCTCCTAAAACACACACAACTGAATTCTGTCAGTTCTAAAACCTCTATTACAAACAGGAAAATTTGAGTTGGTGTCACTGAACAACGTTGGCACAATCAGAACGTTAAAGGTTCTCGACAGAGAAAACGTCGGCAGCTATTCGCTGATTGTGCAAGCCAATGTGGTGGAAGCGACTACCGCAGCGGGAAGTAGACGAAGGAAAAGACAAACTGGTGAGTGAATGTTATTTTATCGTTACTTATTTCTGGTAATGAAACCAAGGATTCCTCAAAAGCACCTTAGGCACTGTAGCTCGTAAGCCTAAAGGAACCTGCAGGGAGAAGACGATGAGAAGAAGGTACAGTTTTAGTGGCGGGAGGAAAACCCCAGAAGAATATTCTGCAGAACAGGGCAGGAATCAAACTCGGGTCACAGCGGTGAAAGGCAAGGAAAGAACTGCTGCGCCAACTTGACTCCCAGGCAGGAATCCAACCCGGGTCACAGCGGTGGAAGGCAAGGAAAGAACCGCTACGCCAACCTGACTCCCAGGCAGGAATCCAACCCGGGTCACAGCGGTGGAAGGCAAGGAAAGAACCGCTATGCCAACCTGACTCCCAGGCAGGAATCCAACCCGGGTCACAGCGGTGGAAGGCAAGGAAAGAACCGCTATGCCAACCTGACTCCCAGGCAGAAATCCAACCCGGGTCACAGCTGTGGAAGGCGAGGAAAGAACCGCTACGCCAACCTGACTCCCAGGCAGGAATCCAACCCGGGTCACAGCGGTGGAAGGCGAGGAAAGAACCGCTACGCCAACCTGACTCCCATTTCGAAAACTAAGACTTCCACTCCCTACAAACAAATAGAATTTAGGTGGAGATTTCTTTCATTTTGTAATTATTTTATTTCAGATTCCAATGTGGTGGAAGTTGTCATAGACCTCGTGGACATTAACGACAACGTTCCCAAGTTTCCGAAGTCAGCGTACTTCATTGGTGTTTCGGATTCAGCAGGGCTTGGCACGCCAGTTATCACCATGACGGTGAGTATTGAAGTCAAGGACGTATTTCCAAACACTTTCAAATCGTAATAGTATAGTAACTTATGGAATTTGTATTTTTGTTGTCAAATTTTGTTACATCGACCTGTTTAAACTTGTTTTGTGTTCATAGATGCTGGGAAAACTTATTGCAAACAAAATGTGCACAACCTATTAATTAGGGGCCAGTTTTTGATTTAAAAAAAACAAAGTTTTCTAACAATGGTCAGCGGACCATCATTGGAAATTCATACAAAATTTCAGTTTTGGGGAAAATGACAGCACATCAGATGCCATGATTTCACAGGATGCTTGTAACTATTATTGACTCTTCATTCACCCTATTACATCAGCAATATTGTTTTCTATTAGCATTTTCTGAAAGAAAATTACTTTTGAGTGAGTTGGCGGTCTATATTTCCGTTACTAAACTCGGTACTGCCAAGTGTTACATACCGGAAAGCTCTTGTTTTGCCAAATCTAGAAATCCAAATATCTCAATTTTTTTTGTAATAAAATCAAAATGTTTACAAAAGATGAAAGAAATATTCTTGTTCGCCCCCCCCCCCCCCCTCCTTTCCAGGCGATTGATCTCGATAGCAATAACAACAGTCTCATCGATTATACCATGAGCGCAAGTCAGAACACCAACAGCGGCAATCAGATCGACAAGCCAGCAGCGGATAGCTTCTCCATCGACCCTGGGACGGGGATTATCAAGACGGCTGTCGCTGATTTGGCTGCGGAGCCGAAAATCTTTGCCTACGACGTACTCGGTCAGGAGAGACTCGGTCCTCCAGAGAACGTTGCCAACACAACGGTTACGGTAAAACTTGATATATTTGTTTCTCCACAATTTATTCTGTTATAGGTTATTTCCTTTTAGTTCTTAAAAGCCCTCACGAGTCCTCTCGAGTCCCCACGAGTCCTCATCAGTCCTCTCGAGTCCCCACGAGTCCTCATCAGTCCTCACAAGATCTTATAAGTCCTCGCAAATTCCTGCAAGTCCTCGGGAGTCCTAGCGAGGACTTGCGAGTCTACAGAATTTCATAGATGTTAATATAACTTGGATGAAGCGATCCTTGGGTGGGGGTCCATCATGACTCTCCAAAATTGGAGGTCAAAGGTCATCGGGGTCAGTTAAGGTCGTTTTAACAAAATAAAATCAGCAGATCACTTGTATTTTTTTCCCGTTTGTACTTCAGATTTCGCTGATCAACGAAGACAACCGCGCAGTCATTGCCACCAATATTACGCCCAATCTCCTCCGAGACAACCAGGCGCTCTTGAAAGCAGCGCTGGAGGAACTCTTGGGAGCCCAGGTTGTCATCGAGGACGTGGGAGTTCGTCTCTATGGCGACAACCTCGAGAAGAGTGACCCCTCGGGGTCGGATGTCCAGTTTTACGCGATCAATACGGAGACCGGGCAGCCGTTTACGACGGACGAGCTTTTAGAGTGGGTATCTGACTTGCGTGATTTTACATTTTGCATAGACCATTTTTGCATAGACCAATTTTTGCAAAGAACTGAAATTGTACCCCCATCTTTTTAGGCTCTTGCAAGACGTTACTGAGCTGGACACCGTCCTTCAAGGTATCTCACCCGATGGACGGGTCATTGAGGTCCGTAAACCCAGGGCTGGCCGTCGACCGGTTACCTCGGATGCCGAGCCGACCGTGGAAGCCATTGCCTTACTTTGCCTAGCCGTGGCACTGTTTATACTATGCATTCTAGCCATAGTCGTAGTCATCGTGTCCTGGAGAAAGTAAGTATTAGCCGTTCAATTACATAAATGAATAAGATTAAAACTGCTGCAAACTGCTTACTGGCTTTATTACATAAATGACTCTTTCTGTTTTAAAGGCGCATAGATCATTTGTGACCTGTTCCAACGAAACCTGGACAAAGTCACACAATGTGTTGTATTACAATGTATTCGTGAAGTAATTTCGGGGTGGAATTTACCATTTTGAGGTTTTTGGTTTTTTCTGAGTGTGTCTTTTGTCGTTTTTTTGAAACAATTATGGATAGAAATAATACGCTTTTCTGAACTTCAAAGCTGTTTATCTCATAATTAGGTTGTCTGGGTTTTATCGTTCAATCCTTCCCCCAGGGGAGATAGGGTGGGGTACATAAATGATACATCATTTTAAAGCTGAGAACCTAGAGAATTTGAAAAAAGCAAAATCTAAAAACAAAAATTGTCAGCTTTGTCCTGGTTTCGTTGGAGCAAGTCACATTTGCAAAATATTGATCAAGTTGGCCACGCCTGCCATATTAGCAACTGCCTAGTAGCCTAGTAGGGGGGAAACCTCTTTTCTTTAACCAGTTCGCGCTGGAGGAGGAAAGTTTTCCCCAGATTCAAAACCGATGACACATAAACTTGTCACGAGCAAGGCCGGAAATGTCTGTCAGCAGCGAGCAAGGCCAAAAATGCGTGGGTGTGCTACCCGGTACCATCGGCCTAAATCCGCTTCAGATCGAGTTTCAATAAAAATAATCACGCGCCTCGGCTCGTCTAGGTTTAAATAATCCTGTCGCGAACTGGTTAAACAGCTCATCCTCTATGATATACTGGGTATACCCCTCCACACACAAATTTGTGCTTTGTACCAAATTTTGACCAACAAGAATATCCAATATTTGTTTATTGCCCTGTAGTTTCTATATATTAGGCCTAAACAGACAGACCAAGTCCAACGCTAAAAACTGGTCAATTCTGAGACGTCACTCCCCGGAATCGTATGTCGCAGTTTCCAATTATTTGGTTGTTAACCCTTTTAACAATGTGGGGAGAATTCCAGGGCTTTAAACTTAACACCAAAACCCCTTTCATTTAAAAAAAACTTAATTACTAAATACCGTGGTTATGAGATAGGATTTTATTGACATAATTTAGAACATATGAAATGTTCTTAATCTCGCTGTTTTAAACCATAAGAATTTATATAACCATGTTGTTAAATTCTGATATATTTTGCTGCACACAAACTGTCATGCACCCTTTTGTATTTAATACGTTGTATTAACTCTTTCAGTGCCATGTTGTACATGTACGATATATTTTATGTACTTCGAAAGTGCCGTTATCGTACATGTACAATGACGCCTCACTCAAATTGCACTTGTATCTTAATGGTGAATTAACATGGGATATAGTTTCATAGAGGTGCTAAGCACAACAAATTGCTTAGCATGAAAATTCTTACTCTTCAAAACAGGGTTATGTACAGACCAAATTGTCAGGTGATCTATATTGTTTGTGACTGATATTCAGCTGGTTTTGCTTAGCGTGAAAAGCACATGGTGTTTCGGCTTGTAACCAGTTTTTACTGAGCAAGACTTTTTGGTGCTAAACAAATGTTTGTGCTTGGCAGCTTAATAAAATTGGCATCAGATCATGTGTTTAACGCGCGCTGATGTAACCACTAACATAATACTACATCATTCTACTAAAACAGATAACATATGCTTCGGGAAAACTTGTTTTAGTTCTTGTGTTTCACTATCACATACCAAAATGTAAACTGTCATTACTTTTCAGACAAATGGTTGAATTATTACAATACTTTGCCGAGTAAACTTCTTCTGTTGCACTCTATACATTTGTTGGCTTTAAGCCAACTATTCCGTTTGGTGTGTCGTTTTGGGTTTTACCCTCTCACTCATTTCACATCTTGCACCCTGTTTGTCTGTTCTTTCCTCTCCGTGTCTGTCACCCCTTCTGTCTCCCCTACTACTACTACTACGTCTCACACCGCCCTTACCCCGGCATGTTTTCCCGACGTACCACCGTGAACACGTTCACAGGTATAGTTTGGTTCTTGGCTACAGACGGGAGATGGAACGCGAGAAGCAAGCACGACTCTACCTCCCCATGTACAACACCTTCAACCCTTACTCCACGGCAGAGGATCATGAAATGTAAGTCCTTTATTTATTTATATTGTTATTTGAATGGGTTAAAATGGGCTTTTCTATAAGAACGTTTCCTTTTTTTTGTCGCGTTTTTTTTCTTTTACTGTTCGGTATTAGTTGCTTGGATCTTTGGGGCTTGTTTATGTTTGTTTTTAAATATCCAGGCTTTCAATTATTTCTACTGTTTACTACTTTTTTTGTCCCACAACTCCAAAGAATGATATCTTATTGCTTTGTTTTCGTAACGGTGTTACACACTGCCATATGTAAATCACACAATGAAGGGCTTGGGTGCAGGAGTACTGCAATTGTACTTCCTAGAGCTTCGTTGAGGATGAAGCACAAGTGTTGTGAGTACAGAACATGCCAAATAAGGCTCATGATGCTGTGGACATGGGCGCGTATCAATGACTAAAACTACTCCTTGAAAACCAGCAAAAGTCCTACTTTTATCGTGACTTTGTCCTCCAAAGTCCTACTTTTATCCTGATTTTGTCCTCCAAAGTTCTACTTTTATCCTGATTTGTTTAAGAAAGTTTTTCCTTTTTTTCACTAGTTCTGCTTGGAAGCCTAGATATTTGTAGTTTTGGGTTTTAGATTTACCAAATTTGTCTTTTAGAGATTTGTTTCTGGGTTTCAAATTTATTCTTCTTACTTTCAATATCTTAAAATTGTTTAAACTCTCTCAGTCCTGGCCCATCTCATTCTGTTCCTGATGGCAGGATTTTCACGACACCATCAGCGTAAGTTTAAAATATCCGTGCCCCAAACCCTACTCATTTTGTGACCATTCCCCACCCCAAACCCCCACTCCCAAACCCCCACTCCCAAACCCCCACTCCCAAACCCCCACTCCCAAACCCCCACTCCCAAACCCCCACTCCCAAACCCCCACTCCCAAACCCCCACTTCCAAACCCCCACTCCCAAACCCCCACTCCCAAACCCCCACTCCCAAACCCCCACTCCCAAACCCCCACTCCCAAACCCCCACTCCCAAACCCCCACTCCCAAACCCCCACTCCCAAACCCCCACTCCCAAACCCCCACTCCCAAACCCCCACTCCCAAACCCCCACTCCCAAACCCCCACTCCCAAACCCCCACTCCCAAACCCCCACTCCCAAACCCCCACTCCCAAACCCCCACTCCCAAACCCCCACTCCCAAACCCCCACTCCCAAACCCCCACTCCCAAACCCCCACTTCCAAACCCCCACTCCCAAACCCCCACTCCCAAACCCCCACTCCCAAACCCCCCATCCCCCCACTCTGTCCCAGCATGTTCACACGGAATGAGAAAACAAATCTTTGTTTTGTTCTAAGTGAATTTGTGTAAGGTGGCCGATAAACAACAAACTATACTTTTTGTTGTGGACCAAATTGCTTAGCCTTAGAGGAATTACCTATCACCCTAAGATTAGTTATGCGGCCCCCTTTAGAGCCCTTCTTGCTTTGAGTTTGTTCGTAAGTTTGAGCGCATACAACTGTGTCCACAAAACCCGGTTGGATTTTTAAAATACTTTCGGCAATTTTATTTCTAATTCTACATGGTTTGACGAATTATCATCTGTGAAGTTATTTGGTTTTCTCTAAAACCATTTAGGCAAATTTCGACTAAAGTACAATTTGCTCCCTCCTAACAAACTTTAAAAATCCAAAATATACTTGTATCTCTGTTTAAAAAAACACCAAGTGGTCAAAGTTTACCAATTTTGAAGCAAGAATGGGTAGTTTTGGTTACAAAAATATTGCCTGAAAATGTGTAATTTTTATGTATTGTGTTTTTCTGTGTTTGCATGTCACATTATATTCACATGTAAAAAATTTCCCTTTTTCAGAGCAAATCCAGTTTATTTTGACGACCAAGCAATTCAGGTGTAAGTATCTCGAAAAGCACTCCTCCTTTTCATCAACCAAAAAATTGAAAACACCAAAAATATTTAGTCAAATACTGTTTATAAAACTTCTTAGTGAAGGACTTAAGTGCTTTTTAAAACCTAATCACTCCGAATTATTAAATTTACAATACGATCGTTCTCGTACGACTCTCGATGAAAACTCAAACAACTACAATGAATAAACTCAACGTTTATGCATGTCATAATCCATCCTTTTTGTTTTATTTTATTTTACAATCCTGAACTCCAGTTAACTTTGAAACACAAATTGATACGAACTACATATAGTGCCAAATTATCGATCCAAAGTGTCTGCAAAATTGCCATGCGAAGTAGTCAAAATCAGCCAAACCCAAAATCAAAGATGTCGTTATTGTGAAACTTTTTTTCTTATTTTGTTTAATTACCTCAGGCCATAAGATTTGTTTTCCTGTCGCAACTCGAGATCGGCATAATCTTGTCTCTGCCCTTGTAGTAAAGTGTCTTGCCCAAGAACACAAGCACCGTGTTCCCCATCATTTGTTAGTATGGGTGTATTTTTCTGCCACAGCTCGAGCTAACCGCAATCTGGTCTCTGCCTTCACAGGTACCTATTTATACTCCTGGGTGGAGAGAGGCAATTGAAGTAAAGTGTCTTGCCCAAAAACACAAGCACCATGTTCCTTGTCAGAGTTCGAACCCACTTTTACAACTTCACACGAGTTGAACACAAATAAGCACGCGGAGTTATCTCTGATATTTTGGGAAGACCTATACAAGATGTAATTTTTAGTCAACATTGGGTATTTTTCCTCTCTTTTTTTCTGTTTAGGCATAGGATGGATTCGTTGGAGCGTAGGAGGTGCGTGCCAATTTTTTAATCCGACCTTTCGAGACAAACTTAAAAAGTTAATTTAATTTAGAGTTGTTTCTGTACTAAAAAAATAAAATAAATACTTAGTATTGGACAAGGACCAAGCTAACTCGGTTGGGACTCGAACCCAAGACTTTATGCTTTCTAGTGCAGATGTCTTACCACTCAACCTCCTAGCTAGTTAGGGTCGGCTGGTTGGTTCGAATCTGACTAGCAGTGGGTACCGCAACAAAAATATTCCTGGAATTTCTGTCAGCTTGATTCAAATTGAAAACTAAATTGCTTTTAATATAAACATTGGAGGCCTAAAACAAAAAAACAAACACAAAACATGTATATTATAAGTTGGAACAATTGTTTGTTTGTTTTGGGGTAATTCCTTTACCATATTTATTGACTATGCATGTTCACAGCCCATCCACCCAACTTGTATTTCCTTACCGTTCCAGTGTGGCCTCCCCTTGGGATTTTTGTTTCTTCAAGATCTTGGAAATGCTTCTAAAGATCTTGGGAATATTTCACTATTTTCTGGTCTTCGTGTTTTGGTTTTCATTTGCGTTTTCTCCCCTACGCCTCGTTTTGTAGCAATTCTAGACCCGCATGTGAAAGTGATTCTTCTCCATTGGTCGGTGCTGGGCGCGGTGGTTCAAATGGTAGACTCTTATTCGAGCAGTAAGTGAGCAGTTTTGAGTATGGGTGGTTGGTTCAGTAAACTAAATCTATGCATGTCATTTAGAAAAGGACTTTATTAATTTCAAGATTGTTGTGCAGAAAAATGTCTTTTTTTTTTCTTTTTCTTTTTACATGTGACCTGTTCCAACGAAACCCGGGCAAAGTCGCACAATGTGTATTATTACAATGTACTTGTGAATTCATTTCGGGGTGGATTTTACAATTTTTAGGTTTTTTGAATCACAAACTATTAATCTATACAATCTCCCCAGAAGTGTGGTTTTTTTTGTCGATTTTGTGAAACAATTGTGTATAGAAATAATACGCTTTTCCAAACTTCAAATCTGTTTATCTCATAATTAGGTTGTCAGGGTTTTCTCGCTAATTCCTTCTCCCAGGGGAGACAGGGTGGGGTTACATATGTAAATAATACATCATTTTAAAGCTGAGAACCTAGAGAATTTAAATAAAAAACACAATTAAAAAACACAATTTAAAAAAAAAATGTCAACTTTGTCCGGGTTTCGTTGGAGCAGGTTACAAAACGTGTGACATTTTACAGTCGACGTCGACTTGGCATGAAATTGGGCAGTCGATCAGAGAAGTTTTGAGGAATTGAATTTATTACGAACCTGAACTTGAGTTGGAAGTTGAGCAGGAATCATATAAATATGTATATTTTATAATTGTGTGGGTGTTATTTAAAAACAGTTATGTTCTTTTACATTTGCTGTCTGTGAATAATAATTGCCAAAGAGTGTTCAGAAATTCATTGCAGTCCAACTAATTATACTGTAAAAGGATAAATTCACTTTTTTACAAAATCAAAAATTGTTTTGTCTTTTATTTTCATTTATTTTCAGTGGAGCTCCATCATTTTTGAAACCGAGAGAAACACAGGTAACAAAATGCACAAAAAAGTCAAAATTTGTATTTGATCGTTTTAGTTTTTCTTGTACTGTTTTTCCCAAATCAATTAAGTCAAGTCTCAAGTCAAAATAATTGCGACTCGAGTCCGAGTCAGCGACTCGAGTTATCAACACTAGTATTTACTCATAACGCAATGCTCTTTGAGTCCGGATTGCTTACTCTATTCTCCGTCCGTATTTTTTTGTTGACCGTCAGGAACACACAATGGACTTCGATGATGAGATGTCGTCCGGCGACCTCACCGACGAAGCCACAGCAGCCGCTGACAGCATCGCAGCGGCCGTCAGGAACGACGAGAGCCAGAAGTCGTCACAGAGGTCGCGCAGCAGGGGCAGGTAAAGGTCAAGGGTCGTGGGTATCATGTTTTTTATTAATGATTGGCTGAGGTGGGGTTTGAACCTCTAACCTTTGAATAGCCGTTCCGGTGCTCCACCAACTGAGCTATCTATAGCCATATGGATTCAGCATTTTGTCAGTGTCTTTGGTTAGGGAGCGCTAGTCAGAAGCTAATTATATTGTTATTATTCTTTCTCGTAATGAAACCAAGGATTTCTAAATCTCTAAACACTGTAGCTCGCAAGCCTGAAGAAACCTGTAGAGAGAAGATGATGAGAATAAGGTACAATTTTAGAGGTGGGAGGAAAACCCCAGAAGAATATCCTGGGGGAGAACCCACGGAATCGGGCAGGGACTGAAAACCCGATCCGCATATTGTTGGCCCAGGCGGGATTCGAACCCGGGTCATAGTGGTGGAAGCTTAGGCGAGGAAAGAACCGCTATGCCGACCTGACTCCCAGGCAGGAATCCAACCCGGGTCATAGTGGTGGAAGGCGAGGAAAGAACCGCTATGCCATGTATCCAGGGATTATCACGATGCTAGCAACATAATAGCAACGCTTCAAACATGGGAAATAGCAAACGGGGATTTCTTTGGGTTGTCTATTTGAAAAAAATAAAATTTGATATATATTTTGTTTGTGTGCCAGTCGGCCCAGTTTGAACAGTAAAAGTCCCTCCAGCTCTGGTCCTCCGAGTTACTCGAGTAACGGTACCATCCCGAAGGACGACCGCGTCTCCCCTAACGAGCTGTCTCAGGTGCATCAGGTAGCCACCATTCCCTACCGCAATGGCGAGACAACGCCCCGCGAGCCTATCCGACCTCCGCCGCTCTTTGACCCCCGACCTACCCCGACCTCCGACCCCAGGTCGCCGTTTGAGTCGGGGAGTTACGACAACCTGGGGGCCGATTTAGAAGACGGCTTTAGTCCGGTGTCCGCCGCTAGAACCGACTCGTCATTGTCCACTCACAAGGTGAGTTCGGGATCATGTCATAATTATGCGCATATATTAAAAAAATATTTCAAAAGATTCTGAAAGGAGGTGTAATTTCAGTGACATTTATCTGATCAAATAGTGGATTTGTTCAAATATTTGTATAAATATTTCCTTGGCTGTGTTATTGATATTTGATGTAAAAATCTTGTTTTTGATTCCAAAAATCTATCAAAAATACAATTTCATACAAACAAAAACCTCTGTATGCAAAACAACATTTTTGTAATCTTTCCATTTTAATACAATATTCATTTACTAATTCACTTATGATTTTTAGTTTTATTACATTTTTTATTCAGTCATTTTATAAACATTTTTAACGCCGGTCGTCTGTTTAGGATCGTTATTTATAACTTCTCTACATGTTCTACGGTGCAATTATGGAACTAATTCCCTCATTCACTTCATCATGAGTGGGATTTTATCGAAATCACGACTTCATCCAATCCTTAAATAATTATAGTTATAGTAGGCCATGTCTGTCAAATTTGGCACTTCTGGCTAAATCATTCGAAATGTTTGCTTTATTTTATCATTTTTTGTTTGTTATCGCACCCATTGACTAATATTAAAGGTAGGGTACACCATTTGCAAATATCGATCAACAGCCAAAACTACTGAATTAATATGAAATATCTTACTTTACTATAAGTCAATAACAGTCTCAAGCATCCTGTGAAATCACGGCACCCGGTGTGATGTGGTCGAATTTTGTCACTGCCCCCAATTTATTGAATTCGTTTGAAGGAAGTCTAGAAAATAGTCTAGGAACTGGTTTTTCTAGTTTCTATGAACACACAACTTTAAACAGTTCAGCGTCACAATATTTATTATAAAATATGATTCCATATAACCCATCAATTTTCAAAAATTACAGCAAAAGCCAATGGTGTATTCTACCTTAATTTAAATCCTGATCAAATCTCCATAAAGCTAAGCTGGAGTAAAGCCTAGTTTCACAAACCCTTAATTGGGGTTTACGAAATTCCAGCTATGCCCCAGCTTGGTCTACATCACCTGCCTTTGTGTGTTAGAAATTGGGTGTATAAATCGTAAAGCTAGGTGGTTAGGCTGCACGCTGGGGACGAAGTCGCAATTTCGAAAATTGTCCACATCACCAATAATCCTTTTCTAATCATGGTATTTTGTTCACTAACGCATTCATATCTCTGCGAATCGTCCTTTGATCTCTGGCATGTTTGCATAGCCAGGATTATTGGAGGGGGGTCAACGGCGTAAAGGTGTACCCCTAAACATCTCGTACCTCTCTCATTACGTATCACCCACAAAGGCAAGTGAATTTGCCCCCATCTTCTACACCCCCCCCCCCCCCCTCTCCTTTCCCCCAAAGATGAAGCAAGTCTAGTTTTAGAAACTTTGGCACCGCAGCTTAAGAAATTTGAGGCATACCTCTCGTGAGCACGCGAAATAAGTCATTCTCTAAATCTTATGTCCTTGTTACATCCAAAATATTTGATTTTATATTTCTGATGCCTTCTTTAAGTGAATATGAATGAAATACTACCTATCTACCTAATTAACAAATTGTTTGAATTAAGTTATTCTTAACCAGTTCCCGCCGGGATTATTTTGACATTGACCAGTTCCAGGCGCGGGGATATTTTTTGCGAACCTCGATCCGAGCTGGGCTTAGGCCAGCATCTGTGGGTAGCACACCCTGATATTTTTGGTTTTGCTCGCTGCGAGCCAGTCGCTGACAGAGATTTCCAGCCATGCTTATCTGTCATCCGTTTTGAATTCGGAAAAACTTTAGATGTATACACGTCATCATCAGACGCGAACTGGTTAATGGCACTTAAATTGCAAATTACCATGGTAACAAAGACAGGAAAAAGTGTCGCACTTTAGACCCTCAATAAATAGATTTTGATCCTTTAATAGACTGCACGCGAGGCATGCTAAAAATTTCTTCAATCAAAGTGCCAAAATTTTGAAATTTGCCAAATCAAAAATCCCATTTCAGCAGCGTTTTCTTTAACATTGGTGCATCTTTGGTGGTGGTTTTCAACCATTTTATTTTCTCCATCGCCATATTTTGTTCTCTTTTCTTTTGGTGCGGGTTTTCTCTTCATCTCTATGTGGGTGCTTGCCTTCATGTCCGGGTGCTTGCGTGCTCCAGTTGGACTACTGACTTGTTTCATCCCCCAAGCCTCGCTAAAGAATTCCAGCAGGTCAGAGATTAATTGTCTTCGACTTACGCAAGTCTATCTTGCAGTCTATCCTGTGTCTCTGTCTGGTCTGTCCCGGGTTTGTCGCAAGAGTCCAGTCGCGAGTCCAGTCGCGAGTCCAGTCGCGAGTCCAGTCGCGAGTCCAGTCGCGAGTCCAGTCGCGAGTCCAGTCGCGAGTCCAGTCGCGAGTCCAGTCGCGAGTCCAGTCGCGAGTCCAGTCGCGAGTCTAGTCGCGAGTCACATATTCGTGGAATTCTGAAGAAATTATTTTTTTTAGGAATTTTGTTTTTATAACTTGCTCCTCGATAACAAAGTCCTCAATTAACGACAAATTTAGGATATGCAGTGCATTTATTTTCTGATGTAAACCAGTGTGGGTGCTTGTTTTTCTACAGGATGAGCGTGGGACCAGTGGGACTAGGCGTGCACCGTGGGAACCGTCCAATCAGAAACACTCTCATGTCGCTCGGGACGACTACCAAGTCAAACTAGTCCACATGGAAAACCGTCTGGCTTCCCAATCACAACCCGAACCCTCCTCCAACAAGAAAGCGACGAGGAAATCCGACGCGCTCTTAAAGAAGAAACACAAGCGAGCGGGGCGCCCTCACAGGCATCGCGAGCACAGGAGCGCGTCGACTAGCTCCGACGAAGGCGTGCCGAGGGCGTCGTCAGACACAAGCGGCCCGATAAGCTCAGGGTCTGGACGACCGAAGAAATCATCCAGTCAGTCCAGGAAGTCGAAGCATCGGGCGTCGGACCTAGACGAAAATTTCACGTTCGGAGTCGGGGACGGCAATGCGAACGAGATGGTGCAGACCGATTTAGACACGCTCAAACCGATCTACCAGTTCACGCAGCCCCCGTGGAATCAGACGGACATCTTGAATACGGTTTTGTAACATGTGCTGTGATTGGTTGATAGCCTGGTCGCACCTTGAAACGTGTGATCTGATTGGTTCAGACTTTGTTTTACCCCTTTCTGCAATAGACTGATCCACTAGGCCACGCCCATGTGCCTAACGGATCACTCTATTGGTCAAAATGGTACGGCTGTTGTGATTGGACAATTTTATTCAGACAAATACTGTTTTTCAAATAATATAAATGAGATATGAATATTTAAGATGTGGAATTTAGTTGTTTTGTTTCCCAGAATGACGTCGGGGATATTTTAATAAATTTGAACACCAAGACAATTTTCAGACAACGATTTATAAACAAGAAAGTTGAAACTTCTGAACAAATTTTTTCCGATTGAAAATGATTATTTATTTATTAATCATTTTTGTTATCTTTTCTTATAATTTGTTCCTCATAGAATTGACATTAAAATGTTTAAATGAAAACAAGTATTATAACCATAACCAACACACATTTCTAGAATCTAGTCAATGAACAAATTTAAGCACTTTTATGTAAAAGCTGCCTACGGTTTTTTTAATTAAAAATAAATAGTTGTTTTCACAGTTTTATTACCAATAGGCCATTTGCACGTGACCCAGAGTTAAATTTGAATAACATCTGGTACACTGACTTGCTCACACAGCTTGGCACAGTTTAACTTTAAATTCTCCAGACCAAAGACGCTGTTGCTATATCACGTGATTCGGGGCAAGCCTTACGCGTCATACGCTAGCAACCCTCGGCTCTGGAATGGTCTGGTGTCTTTTTGCCATTCTCACCCATTGTAAACAATGTATTGGTGCTGAGCGTCTCTTACGTAACTATGCAAAAGCTTGCCCCGAATCACGTGATATAGCAACAGTGTCTTTGTTCTGGAGAATTTAAAGTTAAACTGTGCCAAGCTGTGTGAACAAGTCAGTGTACCAGATATTATTTAAATTTAACTCGGGGTCACGCGCAAATGGCTTATTGGGAAAAACAAAATAATTGTGTGAAACTTTCGTGTACTTAAAATTACAATATTCAATATGTTTGAACATTCTTGTTCAAGATACAGCCACGTATAAAGACATTTCAATTTTGCCACACGCAATTTTAATCGTAACATTTTATATCACCAATATTTGTATAATTTCTGAGTGCCTATACTGACATGCACCTGTGATTTTCTAAATATAAATACTTAAACAGCTAAATATTTTCTCACAAATTGTACAAACTTTATCATGGTAAAAAAACACTTGTGTATAGTATATTACTGTATATAGATTTGTAGTAACTTATATTATTAACAGCACCGCATTAAAGTTTGGGATATTCTGGTTTAAAATAGGTGTAAGAAAAACAAATCAAATTTTATTTAATGGCTTGGATTTTTAGAAAATATATATTTTATTCAGTAATTAAGAAAGAGGCAGTATTTTTTTCAAAAGAGAGTATTGTATTAATACCAGGCGTGCCTTTTTTTCCGGATTGTTTTTGAGAAATGTACTAATTAGTCTAACTGTGCAATTGTATCTGTGATGGGCACGACCGTTGGATCTACGCAATTGGTCAATGGCGCTGAGCTATTGGTCGTTTGTGCCTCATTGGTCGATCACGCTAGCATCGGTCCATCACATTCTTTTGCTAATTTACAAATCCTATTGAAACTTGGAGTTCCAAAAATAATAGGTTTTTTTTTTTCTCTTTTTTTTTTTTTTTGGCTTTTTTTTAATGTTGTTTTTCTCCTTTTTTGAGGTTATTTACCTTATGATTTACCCCCAGTTATTCACCAGGTAACATTTTGACTTCCAAAATCGCGTTTTTTTTCAAAATTACAGATTTGAAATTCGGAATACACAACTTTTCAAGAAATCTATTACCGCATCATCGTGCAGCTCTGAATACGGAGCAGCAAGTTAGTCCAATTATTTGCAAGACGTTTTAGGGGCTACATCTAAATGTGCAATCACAGACGCAGAGGCTCTTTATAATCTCATATGATATCGTTTTTACTTTGAAGCCAACATCAGGGTTTTTAAGGTCTAACCATTCTGCTAAACTTATTTTGGACACTGATTGTTATTGTAAGCAGTATGTGTTATTTGAAGCACACATAGGCCTATTTAAAGTGTCGACAGTATTTAAAAATTAACATTTGACACTTTTTATTTTTTATTTAAAAAAAAATGATTGTACTAATACAATGGGCCATTGTTGATTTATGCAGGTACATGGGAACTGGAAGTGTGAAATGTAAGGCTGAATCTATCCCAGTTTCTTTACACTTTTTATTTGTATTTGTATCATGTTCTCTGAACAAACTGTACTAAGTGTTTATATTTTTAATTTTTTATCATTTAAAAAAAAGATTCTGCAGGTTTATGGGAGCTTGTATTGTACAAACAGGGTCGAAATATTTTAAACGAGGCTATAGCTGTGTATTTATTGTTATTTTGTACATATGCTGGCATATGTCTTTTATCACAGGGTAGATAATTTTGTTTTTAAACTGTCGTAAATTTCCCCAAAAAAACTTTTGCTATGGCCCAATAAGGCCGTGGCTCCAACTGGGCCGTGGTTATAACTGCCGGGCCGTGGTTCCAACTGGGCTGCGGTCCAAAACTTGGCCGTGGTCCCAAACTTGGCCGTTGTAACAACTTGGGCCGTGGTCCCAAACTGGGCCGTGGTCCCAAACTGGGCCGTGGTCCCAAACTGGGCCGTGGTCCCAATATGGGCCGTGGTCCAAACTAGGCCAATTTGATTTTGGTGTTCAGATATTTTCGATTCATATTCCTCCCAAAAAAATTGTTTTTGCCAATTTAATATGTTTCATATATTGCAAATTAGATTTTATTTTATTTAAATTTTAGCCTACAATGAATTATTTAAATCAGTCGGGTTGTTACAATATCATTTTGACAGAATTTCTGGAAAGATAAATTACCTCAAATCGAAAAGATTAAACAAATCCATCCAGATACTGGCTCTGTAACTTCTGTTCAATTTGATTGATTACATATTAAATTTATGTACAGAACGTCTATTTTACCTACTTTCTTACATTTTTAGTTAGGTATTACAAAACAGGTTATTTTTTCTTGGGAAGTTTTCCCAGCTTCTTTTCGTTACACATATCTCACTTCGGTAACATGGTTTTTGAAGTTATTTACGTAGTCGTAAAGTAATCCCATTTTCCCTATCTGTTTTCTCATTCATTGTTTTTGCCTATTAAACTATAAATTGTCGGCTACTTGACATGATAATGGGTGCAATAAAAGGTCAAGCGTTCGTCTTTAAAACCTGTTTATTTTGTATTTTTTTAGATATTTTTTGGCGGGCTGAGAGCTAGTCTTGGTTCCAAGACCTTCGTGTTGTTTATTCCGCGATCACTGACACAAACCACCGATGTTATAGAGGGCGCCCTCTACAGACGAATCGCACCCGCGAACTCGGTGGACTCACTCGAAGGTCTTGGACAAGTTGGCACACAGGGGGCGTGGTCAGACTATTGTAATATATGCATTATTCATATCACGTGATAATGATGGACGGTTATAGGCAAATTCGTGCGAGGGTTACGCAAAACGTTACACGCCGCGATTGACCCGGCCGGCGTGATGTGCATGTACTATACTGTACATGTATTCGCATTTGTGTATCACTGTGGACGGAGACATGGCTTCCCTTACCGAACATGACTTCCCTTACCGAACATGACATGTTCTCGTGTACAAAATGGTTAGAAAGTCGAGCACTTTTTTCAAAATGCTCCCATTTTAACCACAATTATTTTCCTGGGTTGAAATTTCCAACCAATAATACCCTATATTATACCCTAACCCAAACACTAACCCACATCCTAACCCTAGCTTTTGAGTAATTTAAGTACAATCCAAAAATCTAATTCGTGAAATTCCTAATGGAGACCTAAATATAAATCACCCTTTGGAGACCTTTTTACTCCCATGTAATTGTGTTCACGTCTCCAGAGGTACCGTATTTCGCACCATACAGTACATGTACATGTACATGTACTTTACATGTACATGTACATTGACACAGCAAATCATAGCTGCCCCGGCATTTATTTGTGACTGCGGGTGAATTGAAACTTTGCTCTATGGTAAAAACCTCCAAAGCCCCAGTCCCACCGAAAGCCGGATACGCTACGGATCAACCCGGATTCATATCCGGGGTCATCCGGAGTGGAACCTTAGTCAAACCGTGATAATCCGGGACTATCCGGGACTATCCGGGGCCATGCATCCGGGACCATCCGGGGACATCCGTAGTGAGTCCGGGAAGTCGAGCGTCACCCTGGCCGGATCAGCATCTAGCATCCGGAGTGATCCGGGGCCATCCGGGAAGGGAGAGGGGGGCGGCGAAGAACCGTAGTGAAACCGTAGTGCGATCGTGATGATCCCTAGTGTATCCGGGATAAACCGTAGCGTAACCGTAGTGTAACCGTGTTTATCCGGGATGAAACGGGAGTTGGTTCCACTACGGTTCCACTACGGATCACTGCGGTGTCACCACGGTATTTCCCGGATGAACCGGGATGAACCGTAGTGTATCCGGGGTCATCCGGGGTGAACCGTGGCACATCCGGGATGAACCGTGGCGCATCCGTAGTGAAACCGTGGCGGAACCGTAGTGAATCCGTGACCATGCGGGGTCATGGGGGAAAAACAGGCTTGAACCGGGGTGATCCGGGCCCATTCGTGGCAGAACCGTAGTCAAACCGTAGTAGAACCGTAGTAGGATCGGGGAACATGTCACTTTGTTTTTGATTGCCTTCCCGGACCACCCCGGATCAAACGTAGTTTCATCCGGGGTCATCCGGGGCGATCCGGGGCGATCCGTAGCATATCCGGCTTCAGTGGGACTGGGGCTACTAATTTATATGGTGGCCCTGAGGGATATCAAAAGTCGTGAACATTTTCGCGACAAATTTGCGACTTGTCGTTAATTTATTTGCGACTGGTCGTAAAGATTTTTGCAACTAGTCGCAAATAATTTCACAACTAGTCGTGACAAAATTTGCGACTAGTCGCGAATTTTGTCACGACTAGTTGTGAAATTATTTGCGACTAGTTGCAAAAATATTTACGACCAGTCGCAAATAAATTAACGACAAGTCGCAAATTTGAGTCCTGAATTTTTTACGACATATTTTTTGCTACTAATCGTAAATATTTTTTTGCGAATAGTCGTCAATATTTTCAATAGTCGCGAAAAAAATTCGCGACTAGTAGCGAAAATATTCACTAATAATCACGAATTATACGACTAGTCGCAAAAATATTAACAACCAGTCGCGAAGAAATTCACGACAAGTCGCGAATAGTTTCACAACTACTCGCAAACAAATTCACGACTTTTATGTCCCTCCATGCAGAGCCACCATAAATTTCCCCTTTTATTTCAGGGAAAGGTAGTTTTTGCAGGTAATTAACTGTTTGCCAAAATGAAGCACGACCTCACTAGATTTGAGGCTAATACTGACGTACTGTACGTTCGATACACTGGAATACAAAAAAACGCACCGCGCTGAAGCACCATAACATAGCGATGCTGCAGCGGGCAGACCCGCGGTACGGGACCGGTGGCCGGCTGTAGCTAGCTTGCACTGCCATGCCCCGAAAGATCGGACACACGTACATGTACAATGCTATTAAAAGTCTGCACATTTCGCGCAATGCACGTGCATACAGTCACCATCACATACATGTACATTGTACATGTACACTGTCTTGTGTACACACACACAGTATCTTATATTTGTGTATAATGAATAATTCATGATGAGGCTCAAACTCGGTCGCTGATTGGATCCCTCGGAAAAGCGAGGGAGATTCGTCGAAAACTAAGGTTAAAGTTAACAATTGATTGCCAACTAGTGCTAGACCCATTGGGGAATCCAAAATCATGTACGTTTGTCAAACGTCGGCTCCAGTGCGAACATGGATCCAGCCGCATTTTGTAAACTACGCATGCGTGAGACCAGAACGCACACGAAGCCGGGATTTGAAAAAGAGACAGCGTTAACGAATCTGCGCGCGTGGTGGGCGCCGAAATAACACAAGGGTCTAGGGCTAGACTAGCTGAGAGCCGGTAGTATCAGCTCATTCAGATGCAAGAACAAGAAGCGCGCGCCACCCGCACAGCTGTAAATAATTTTGAGATTGAAGCATCGACCAATCAGCGAAGAGAAGTAGCACAAATATTTGCATAACAAAGCTTCTGAAAAAGCACATTCCAGTCGCTACACCCTATATTTACGCGTAGCGTGTACAAAATATTAACGTGTTTGCATAATATTGGTCGGAGACCCGCCGTACAAATTGGCTGAGCGACCCCGTGTAATTCGCACGTGTTGCGTGTTTCTCATTCGTTTCTTCGCGGGCGAAAATGGAGTTTTGTGAAGGTCAACTTTGATACGTAAGTTTTCCATTTTGTTAAATAAAACCTAACATTTAAGCTCTCAAATAATGTCCAATGCTAGTGGATGTAATGTGGGTACTTTTGAGTGAATTTTCGTTAAGAACTTTGTTCGAATGTGAGGGGAAATTAATGAACTAGAACCTGAGTGTTGGTGAGATATTTCAACTTGCTCTAGCTCTTTGGATTAGTGGTGGGCGTGGTTTGGTTTTAAAAAATGTGGGGATTTTAGCTGATTTCTCGTAGAATATAAAATGAACATGGGATTGTACAAAAAACAAAAACACCTGAAAATGAATAACAATTATTTTGCTCGTATTTGTGTGCATTTTCTTCCATTTTTGTGTCTCTCGCCCTGCCCCTAGGGGTGCACCAGCCTAATTCAAGTCCCATTGAAAACAGTGTAAAATCAACAATGTTCACGACCAAGTTTCTTGCACACCGACATCACTGGGGTTTCTCAAACAACAAGCAGATTATTGTCTTGGTCTTTTATCTTTCCATTTCTTTTCAATTTTTAGTAGGTTAGCCAATTACATTTTTTAATATTCACACCAAAAGAAACTCGCCTCCCGAAAAGTGATACTTCCCGAGCCTGCAAGCAGCCATTTTACAAATGGCATCCCTCCACGTTCTAGGGCAATTAGGACCCATTTTTCAACCGTAATTTTGTCAAGTCTGCCCTCAGATTGAAGCTCAAAAACCAGGGAGTTGATCCTATTTTATATTTACACAATCCCACCCTTTATTTCACCAAACGGCATCCTTTTTCAAAGGAAATTGTGGGGACACATTTCATGCAGATGAGCTTGCGTAGAAATTCTCCTTTCAATTAGAGTGGTGCACCCCTAGACCTATTAATAGGCCCTCACAAAAACTGCTGATCTTTTCCAAATGGACCTAGGTCACGTTACGGCTGGTGATGTACCGTACGTCATGTCTTAATTTTACAGAACGTAATAAATATTTATTAAAATACAGTATTGAGTAAATTGGTAAACTGAGACTTTAGGCCAAGTAAAAAATCTTCCGGTCTTTTTTAAAAGTTGGTGAGGGAGGCCCTCCTTATATTTGTTATTTTCCAATTTTTTGTTATTTTTTCAAAGATGGCCGCCATGTCTAAGATGCCCACCATAATGGTTTTATCGTGCCGTTTAAGTTATTAAGGTGTAGATCAACAAATGATTTTATATCATAATGTTCAGCAAGTTGCCAATATCACAAACAGTATTTTACAGCTTGAATGAAAGTGAATAGCGCGTTGTCCCATGTGTGCATAAACTAAAAATATAGAAACCCACCCCCTCTTTTTTTTTTTAAATATTTTAAAATATTTTGATTTAAATTTTGTTTAATTTTTTTAAAATTTAAATAACAAAAAAATTGGTGCAGCGTCTAAAATCGGAGCGGGCGGGGAGGATCAACATGTAATTTATTTTACTTGGCCTTATTTAAACTTCTAACAATTTGTTTGCAGGCACAAGGCTACCATGACTACCGATTGCAGAAAATGTCTGCCCCCACCCCCCCCCCCCCCCCCCCCCCCCCCCACACCCCCCATCCCCCACCCCCCTGCCTTGCCCAGAGAAGCGAGCGTGCAAGAGAGGCAAGCCAGCAAGATGTGTTCACTAAGGTAGGACTAACCCTTTGTTTCAGCCGTTAGCGCTCAAATTGAGCCAGTGAACACCCAGGAACTCAAGACTCAAGAACAGTTTGCAAGTGGAGTCGTTCTTTAGATTGTGCAGAGTGAGTCGGAAACTTTTACTTTGTATTATTTTTAATTTTTTCCCAAACCAAGCAAACTTGAATCTTCTGTGCTAAATTGGTTAACTGCACAGCAAATGGTGCAGTATGTATTAAAATATGCATGGCCGAAATTGTACAGCTTAAATTCAATTCAGGTATCTTGTAATTGTATCTTACTGCTTTAGATATCAGTGCGACAATTCAAAATTCAGTTGCCCAGTGATCATCTTGCATTTTTATTTGGTTGTTCAAGTTTGCTTGGTTCTATGTGTTAGTGATCGTAGGGGGGGGGGGGGGGGGGGGGGGGGGGTGGTGGTGGTGGTGGTGGTGGTTTCTCCGCAGGTCATCGGCTCAAATTGAGCACGTACAGTGAGACTTCTTACACTGAGGAATATGGGATCACCTATATCCCAATGTCCTTGAGGATCAAGATGGATTATGGGATCTGCTTTATCCCTACATCCCCAACTCAAGACCAGCAGGACTATGGGATCTCCTTTATCCCTCTGTCCACCAGGGGGCGTCCCTGCTGTGGGCACCATTAAACTTTAATTTATCTTGTGCATCGCCTTAGTTTAGGGCATAAACACGTACTTCCATAGGGACCGTTTTTTAAAAATAAATGTTGATCAACAATAAGTGAAATTACAGTTTCACATTATAAATAGGTTTTTTGTTTTTTTAGTTCAGTGGGATCTGTTATATCCCTCTGAGAATTTAAGGCGATGGGATCTCCTATATCCCTATGCCGTTAGGGCTTAGGTGGGTGCGGTGGTAACGATTGATAATTAGAGTTTGACTGGTGCTCTGATTATGGTGCGGCGCAAACCCAGTATGGTGCGGTGGTATCGATTAATAATTGGGGTTGGACTGGTACTCCAATTATGGTGCGGCGCAAATCCAGTAGACAGTGGTGCGGCGATCGATTAATTGGGGTTTGACTGGGTACTCCAATTGTGCGGCCCAAAACCCAGCATTGGTGAAAGGGATTTGACACGCCCATCGGGGGCGTGGGTCCTAGCAACGGCCTGGAAACCCCAGGATGGCGATCTTAAAGGTGCAGGTAGTGCGTCCCTCTTTAGGGGCGTAACCCTGTTATCACGAGTCGTCACACGCTGCTACGTCCAATCAACCTCCAAGGGTGGTGGGAGGGTGGAGGTTGAGGGGGCGGCGCGCAAGTAAGTTAGGGTGCTTTTCCCCGCAAGGGGAGAAGTGGACCGGACAACGTCAAATGTGTAGACCCTCCGGGGCCTGCCTTTGTCAAGCAATGGACCCCCCGATACAGAAAGCGCATTGGGGCTGGTATCCTGGGACCTTCACGTGGTGGCCCTGTTTAAACAGACCTTACCAGGATATGTGACCTGCTCAATGAACACTAATCACAGTCTTTGTCTTTTTTTACAATTAACGTTTGTATTAATTGTTTTATATCTCTCCACTGATGTGTGAACTTGATCATAAATTTAAGATTGTTTCTTTGCAAAACTGGGTTTTCCAAACTGTCGGTAAATGTAAAAGCTACCAAAGAACCCAGACAAACCACATTATAAATAAAAAACAAAAAAACATATAAAAAACCTAATTGCAACATTCTGAGAAATGTTCACTGAGCAGGTCACATGTATTACTGCTTTGTTTATCTTTAATAATATTGGCTAAATAGCCTTAAAATTCAAAAATATGACAGCAATTTGAAAGTCGTGTTGAATCTTTAAAATAATGATGATTTGTGTGATTTGGTAAAAAATCTTCAATTTCTAATTATAAATTTACAAGCAAAAATTCTCTAAGATTCCACTTCCAGTCTGTATCTCATTCTAAATAAACTTGTCTTTATTGCCCTTAAACACGTTTTCTTTGTTTCCTTCATTTCATCAGAATTTGAAACAAGACAGAAGTGTGCAAGAGAGGCAAGCGAGAGAAGCAAGAGAAGTGGGCAAGCAAGCAAGATGTGTTCACTAAGGTAGGACTAACCCTTTGTTTCAGCCGTTAGCGCTCAAATTGAGCCAGTGAACACCCAGGAACTCAAGACTCAAGGACAGTTTGCAAGTGGAGTCGTTCTTTGGATTGTGCAGAGTGAGTCTGAAACTTTTACTTTGTATTATTTTTTATTTTTTTCTCAAACCAAGCAAACTTGAATCTTTCGTGCTAAATTGGTTAACTGCACAGCAAATGGTGCAGTATGTATTAAAATATGCATGGCCGAAATTGTACAGCTTAAATTCAATTCAGGTATCTTGTGTGTATCTTACTGCTTTAGATATCAGTGCGACCATTCAAAATTCAGTTGCCCAGTGATCATCTTGCATTTTTATTTGGTTGTTCAAGTTTGCTTGGTTCTATGTGTTAGTGATCATAGGGGGGGGGGGGGGGTGGTGGTGGTTTCTCCGCAGGTCATCGGCTCAAATTGAGCACGTACAGTGAGACTTCTTACACTGAGGAATATGGGATCACCTATATCCCAATGTCCTTTAGGATCAAGATGGATTATGGGATCTGCTTTATCCCTACATCCCAACTCAAGACCAGCAGGACTATGGGATCTCCTTTATCCCTCTGTCCACCAGGGGGCGTCCCTGCTGCGAGGCGCCATTAAACTTTAATTTATCTTGTGCACCGCCTTTAGGGCATAAACACGTACTTCCATAGGGACCATTTTTTTTATAAATGTTGATCAACAATAAGTGAAATTACAGTTTCACATTATAAATAGGTTTTGTTTTTTTTAGTTCAGTGGGATCTGTTATATCCCTCTGAGAATTTAAGGCGATGGGATCTCCTATATCCCTATGCCGTTAGGGCTTAGGTGGGTGCGGTGGTAACGATTGATAATTAGAGTTTGACTGGTACTCCAATTATGGTACGGCGCAAACCCAGTAGACAGTGGTGCGGCGATCGATTAATTGGGGTTTGACTGGGTGCTCCAATTGTGCGGCCCAAAACCCAGCATTGGTGAAAGGGATTTGACACGCCCATCGGGGGCGTGGGTCCTAGCAACGGCCTGGAAACCCCAGGATGGCGATCTTAAAGGTGCAGGTAGTGCGTCCTTCTTTAGGGGCGTAACCCTGTTATCACGAGTCGTCACACGCTGCTACGTCCAATCAACCTCCAAGGGTGGTGGGAGGGAGGAGGTTGAGGGGGCGGCGCGCAAGTAAGTTAGGGTGCTTTTCCCCGCAGGGGGAGGAGTGGACCGGACACGGGCAAGGAGACAGACCCTCCGGAGGGGGGGTTCTGCCTCGTTGTCTAGCAATGGACCCATCGATACAGAAAGCGCGTTGGGGCTGGTATCCTGGGACCTTCACGTGGTGGCCCTGTTTAAACAGACCTTACCAGGATATGTGACCTGCTCAATGAACACTAATCACAGTCTTTGTCTTTCTTACAATTAACATTTTTATTGTATTATATCTCTGATGTGTGAACTAGATCATAAATTTAAGATTGTTTCTTTGCAAAACTGGGTTTTCCAAACTGTCGGTAAATGTAAAAGCTACCAAAGAACCCAGACAAACCACATTATAAATAAAAAACAAAAAAACATATAAAAAACCTAATTGCAACATTCTGAGAAATGTTCACTGAGCAGGTCACATGTATATTACTGCTTGGTTTATCTTTAATAATATTGTCTAAATAGCCTTAACATTTAAAAATATGGCAGCAATTTGAAAGTCGTGTTGAATCTTTAAAATAAAGATTTCTGTTGAATTTGTGTGATCTGGTTATAAAAAAAATGTTTCTGTTCAGAATTCAATGCACATTTGTACATTTGGACTTGTTTGCCAAAAAGACCAGAAAATAATTTTCAAACAGAATTTTATTGATTGTCCAAATGTGAAAACAATGTGAAAACATTTTCCAAATTCTAATAGACTTCTCCACTTATCTTAAGAGAGGAAAGGTTTGCTTGTGAAAATGTACCACCCCTCAAGAGAAATATTGTTGCTAATGTAGAAACATTTTAGTTAAACTGTTTTGACCTGTTTTGACCTGTTTTGTTTTGGTTTATAACAGCTTTTATCAACGGACGGTCATCAGGCCAGACAGGCATTAAACACAACTGCATGTTTAGCTCTGAGGTAATTTTACTTGAACAATTTTCTAAAATACCATTCGTTTGTGAACTGCTCGGAAAAACTATTACTCAATTTTTGTTCAATCACTCTTTATTTAGCAACAACAATTGAATTATTCTGGGCTATTGTGTGCGTAATTTTAAACAGTTAAGATTTCTTATAGGATGGCGGGTTATAACCCAACCCCCCCCCCCCCCTCCCCAACAAAACAAGTACATTTTTCATTTTTGTCAAGGTCTGCAAGTTTGCAAATTTCCCAAATTTGTCCAGTTTCTCAAATAAATACCTTTACTTAAAATAAGGTAACTCAGATCGATAAACTAAGTTGTGAATTATAGGGTTAATTTATCTTAAATTTTGTTTTTCTCTTTTTGGAAGGTTACCGACGACGACATCCCTTCCTTTGGAGTACACACTGACATCGCCATGGAAATGCCAAGCCATGATCTTACTCGTAGTAGCTCGAATCTTATCATTTTAAATTAGGGATTTTAATTTTTACAACTCATCATATTATTTTGCAAGAAAAATGTGCATTAATATTTTTTGATAGGACAAAGAAATGTTAATGTTTATCCTTTTCGCCGGCAATCTGAAGCTCGGTTGTCGTTATTTATTTCACCTTTATTCATTTAAAAAAGTTTGATTTGTTAAATTTTAAAAGCTTGTCAGTTCTCATTAATTTATTTTTTTCCGCTGATTGCTCGACCTCAATGATCAGGCAGTAATTGCCTCTGCCGACTTGTGTAACTTAATCTGCCTATTGGAGAAAGTTTATATCTTTTTCTCGTTATACACTGAACCAAAATATAAACGCCCACAAAATATAAACGCCATGATCTCTGCCAGTGGGGAATTGCTTACTGGCAGAGATGGACACAAATGTTGTTTACAAATAAATACAAATAATGATTTTTGGGGCGTTTATATTTTTTGGGGCGTTTATATTTTTTTCCAGTGTACCGTACTGACTTGGTCAATTCAACACTTTTCTCCTTGCCTCATTTTATACTTTTAAAATCATTTTGTAGTTGCACGAATGCGGCTTATCAGATGCGCTTTCCATTTGTCCCAAATGTTGCAAAATACTGTATTACATTTTTAAAGAATGGAGCCTTTCAATAAAGCTGAAATAAATCAGAGTTTGAACAGAAGCTGAATGTGTCAGACTTTGTTGGTTTTAGTGACTTATTAATTACTTTCCAAATTACACTTTGTTTTGGGTTTGTAAAACTGCATATTATAAATAGCGGCCTCTAATTTTTTTTAGACACTTTGCAAAACAGGCTCCATTCCAGCTCTGTCTTTATTGCCAAACTGCTGAAACGTAGCCGAGTCTGTAACGAAGCTGGGGTTTGCAAAACGGCGTATTCAGTTTACGGTTTTATAAATAGCACCCTCTAAATAAATTAGGACACTTTCCAAAACAAAGGCTCCATTCCGGTTCAGTCTTTATTGCCAAAGTGCAGGAACGTAGCCTGGTCTGTAACGAAGCTAGGGTTTGCAAAACGGCGTATTAAGTTTACCGTCTTTATAAATGGCGCCCTCTAAAAGAAATTGAGCATTTTCCGAAACACAGGCTTCATTCCGGCACTATCTTTATTGCCAAACTGCAGGAACGAAGCCAAATCAGTAACTAAACTGGGGTTTGCAAAACGGCATATTAAGTTTACAGTCTTTATAAATAGCGCCCTCTAAAAGAAATTGAGCATTTTCCGAAACACAGGCTTCATTCCGGCACTATCTTTATTGCCAAACTGCAGGAACGAAGCCAAATCAGTAACTAAACTGGGGTTTGCAAAACGGCATATTAAGTTTACAGTTCTTATAAATAGCGCCCTCTAAACAAATTAGGACACTTTTCAAAACAAAGGCTCCATTCCGGATCTGTCTTTATTGCCAGTGCCGAAACGTAGCCCAGTCTACGAAGCCAGGGTTTGTAAAACGGCATATTAAGTTTAAGGTCTTTATAAATAGCGCCCTCTAAAAGAAATTGAACATTTTCCAAAACAAAGGCTTCATTCCGGCACAGTCTTTATTGCCAAACTACACGAATGAAGCCCAATATCAGTAACAAAGCTGGCGTTTCCGAAACACGTCCAAATTCAAGTTGGAATGGCTTCTCCTGTCCTGTAGGCATCTTCTGAAAGAATTTAAAAGAATATAATTTTGAGACAAAATTTGAAAAAACAAGGGGTTAACCCACCTTTTTGATCAAAATATGGCCAAAAATACATTTCTCTCAAAACGTCTTAAATATCCTCTCTGGTGCAGGAGGAACACCAATCAATAAAAACAAAGCTAAAATTGCAAAGATATGGACAAATATCACCTAATTTTTGAAAAAACAATCATTTTTTGTATGGATTTTCCCCCAGATTTGTTGACCTATTTATTTATTTAACATGAATTTCGTCCAAATTCAAGTTGGAATGGCTTCTCCTGTCCTGCAGGCATCTTCTGAAATAGTTTAAAAGAATATAATTTTGGGACAAAATTTGAAAAAAATACAAGGGGTTAACCCACCTTTTTGATCAAAATATGGCCAAAAATACATTTCTCTCAAAACGTCTTAAATATCATCTCTGATGCAGGAGGAACACCAATCAATAAAAACAAAGCTAAAATTGCAAAGATTTGGACAAATATCACCTAATTTTTGAAAAAAACAATCACTTTTTGTATTGATTTTACCCAAAATTTTCTACCTATTCATTATTTACCGTGAATTTCATCCAAATTCAAGTTGGAATGGCTTCTCCTGTCCTGTAGGCATCTTCTGAAAGAGTTTAAAAGAATATAATTTTGGGACAAAATTTGAAAAAAATACAAGGGGTTAACCCACCTTTTTGATCAAAATATGGCCAAAAATAGATTTCTCTAGAAACGTCTTAAATATCCTCTTTGGTGCAGGAGGAACACCAATCAATAAAAACAAAGCTAAAATTGCCAAGATATGGACAAATATCACCTAATTTTTGAAAAAACAATCATTTTTTGTATGGATTTTCCCCCAGATTTGTTGACCTATTTATTTATTTAACATGAATTTCGTCCAAATTCAAGTTGGAATGGCTTCTCCTGTCCTGCAGGCATCTTCTGAAATAGTTTAAAAGAATATAATTTTGGGACAAAATTTGAAAAAAATACAAGGGGTTAACCCACCTTTTTGATCAAAATATGGCCAAAAATACATTTCTCTCAAAACGTCTTAAATATCATCTCTGATGCAGGAGGAACACCAATCAATAAAAACAAAGCTAAAATTGCAAAGATTTGGACAAATATCACCTAATTTTTGAAAAAAACAATCACTTTTTGTATTGATTTTACCCAAAATTTTCTACCTATTCATTATTTACCGTGAATTTCATCCAAATTCAAGTTGGAATGGCTTCTCCTGTCCTGTAGGCATCTTCTGAAAGAGTTTAAAAGAATATAATTTTTGGACAAAATTTGAAAAAAATACAAGGGGTTAACCCACCTTTTTGATCAAAATATGGCCAAAAATAGATTTCTCTAGAAACGTCTTAAATATCCTCTTTGGTGCAGGAGGAACACCAATCAATAAAAACAAAGCTAAAATTGCAAAGATTTGGACAAATATTACCTATTTTTAAAAAAACAATCATTTTTTGTATGGATTTTTCCCCAATTTTGTTGACCTATTTATTTATTTAACGTGAATTTCGTCCGAATTCAAGTTGGAATGGCTTCTCCTGTCCAGTAGGCATCTTCTGAAAGAGTTTAAAAGAATATAATTTTGGGACAAAATT
Organism: Crossaster papposus; assembly: GCA_037893245.1. Taxonomy (NCBI): domain Eukaryota; kingdom Metazoa; phylum Echinodermata; class Asteroidea; order Velatida; family Solasteridae; genus Crossaster; species Crossaster papposus. The sequence continues at coordinate 438,317 of JBAIAA010000682.1, read as the reverse complement.
TGAAAAAAATACAAGGGGTTAACCCACCTTTTTGATCAAAATATGGCCAAAAAATAGATTTCTCTCAAAACGTCTTAAATATCCTCTCTGGTGCAGGAGGAACACCAATCAATAAAAACAAAGCTAACATTGCAAAGATTTGCACAAATATCACCTAATTTTTGAAAAAAACAATCACTTTTTGTATTGATTTTACCCAAAATTTTCTACCTATTCATTATTTACCGTGAATTTCGTCCAAATTCAAGTTGGAATGGCTTCTCCTGTCCTGTAGGCATCTTCTAAAAGAGTTTAAAAGAATATAATTTTTGGACAAAATTTGAAAAAATACAAGGGGTTAACCCACCTTTTTGATCAAAATATGGCCAAAAATAGATTTCTCTAGAAACGTCTTAAATATCCTCTTTGGTGCAGGAGGAACACCAATCAATAAAAACAAAGCTAAAATTGCAAAGATATGGACAAATATCACCTAATTTTTGAAAAAACAATCATTTTTTTGTATGGATTTTCCCCCAGATTTGTTGACCTATTTATTATTTAACATGAATTTCGTCCAAATTCAAGTTGGAATGGCTTCTCCTGTCCTGCAGGCATCTTCTGAAATAGTTTAAAAGAATATAATTTTGGGACAAAATTTGAAAAAAATACAAGGGGTTAACCCACCTTTTTGATCAAAATATGGCCAAAAATACATTTCTCTCAAAACGTCTTAAATATCATCTCTGATGCAGGAGGAACACCAATCAATAAAAACAAAGCTAAAATTGCAAAGATTTGGACAAATATCACCTAATTTTTGAAAAAAACAATCACTTTTTGTATTGATTTTACCCAAAATTTTCTACCTATTCATTATTTACCGTGAATTTCGTCCAAATTCAAGTTGGAATGGCTTCTCCTGTCCTGTAGGCATCTTCTGAAAGAGTTTAAAAGAATATAATTTTTGGACAAAATTTGAAAAAAATACAAGGGGTTAACCCACCTTTTTGATCAAAATATGGCCAAAAATAGATTTCTCTAGAAACGTCTTAAATATCCTCTTTGGTGCAGGAGGAACACCAATCAATAAAAACAAAGCTAAAATTGCAAAGATTTGGACAAATATCACCTATTTTTGAAAAAAACAATCATTTTTTGTATGGATTTTCCCCCAAATTTTTTGACCTATTTATTTATTTAATGTGAATTTCGTCTGAATTTAAGTTGGAATGGCTTCTCCTGTCCAGTAGGCATCTTCTGAAAGAGTTTAAAAGAATATAATTTTGGGACAAAATTTGAAAAAAATACAAGGGGTTAACCCACCTTTTTGATCAAAATATGGCCAAAAAATAGATTTCTCTCAAAACGTCTTAAATATCCTCTCTGGTGCAGGAGGAACACCAATCAATAAAAACAAAGCTAACATTGCAAAGATTTGCACAAATATCACCTATTTTTGAAAAAAACAATCATTTTTTGTATGGATTTTCCCCCAAATTTTTTGACCTATTTATTTATTTAATGTGAATTTCGTCTGAATTTAAGTTGGAATGGCTTCTCCTGTCCTGTAGGCATCTTCTGAAAGAGTTTAAAAGAATATAATTTTGGGACAAAATTATGGCCAAAAATACATTTCTCTCAAAACGTCTTAAATATCATCTCTGATGCAGGAGGAACACCAATCAATAAAAACAAAGCTAAAATTGCAAAGATTTGGACAAATATCACCTAATTTTTGAAAAAAACAATCATTTTTTGTATTGATTTTACCCGAAATTTTCTACCTATTCATTATTTACCGTGAATTTCGTCCAAATTCAAGTTGGAATGGCTTCTCCTGTCCTGTAGGCATCTTCTGAAAGAGTTTAAAAGAATATAATTTTTTGACAAAATTTGGAAAAAATACAAGGGGTTAACCCACCTTTTTGATCAAAATATGGCCAAAAATAGAATTTTCTCAAAACGTCTTAAATATCATCTCTGATGCAGGAGGAACATCAATCAATAAAAACAAAGCTAAAATTGCAAAGATTTGGACAAATATCACCTATTTTTGAAAAAACAATCATTTTTTGTATGGATTTTCCCCCAAATAGTTTGACCTATTTATTTATTTAACGTGAATTTCATCCAAATTCAAGTTGGAATGGCTTCTCCTGTCCTGTAGGCATCTTCTGAAAGAGTTTAAAAGAGTATAATTTTGGGACAAAATTTGAAAAAAATACAAGGGGTTAACCCACTTTTTTATCAAAATATGACCAAAAATATAATTTTCTCAAAACGTCTTCAATATCATCTCTGATGCAGGAGGAACATCAATCAATAAAAACAAAGCTAAAATTGCAAATATTTGGACAAATATCACCTATTTTTGAAAAAAACAATCATTTTTTGTTTTGATTTTACCCGAAATTTTCTACCTATTCCTTATTTACCGTGAATTTCGTCCAAATTCAAGTTGGAATGGCTTCTCCTGTCCTGTAGGCATCTACTGAAAGAGCTTAAAAGAATATAATTTGGGGACAAAATTTGAAAAAAATATGGCCAAAAATAGATTTCTCTCAAAACGTCTTAAGAATCAACTCTGATGCAGGAGGAACATCAATCCATAAAAACAAAGCTAAAATTGCAAAGATTTGGACAAATATTACCTATTTTTGAAAAAACAATCATTTTTTTAATGGATTTTCCACAAATTTTCTACCTATTTATTTATTTAACGTGAATTTCGTCCAAATTCAAGTTGGAATGGCTTCTCCTGTCCTGTAGGCATCTTCTGAAAGAGTTTAAAAGAATATAATTTTGGGACAAAATTTGAAAAAAATACAAGGGGTTAACCCACCTTTTTGATCAAAATATGGCCAAAAATAGATTTCTCTCAAAACGTCTTAAATATCATCTCTGATGCAGGAGGAACACAAATCAATGAAAACAAAGCTAAAATTGCAAAGATTTGGACAAATATCACCTATTTTTGAAAAAAACAATCATTTTTTGTATGGATTTCCCCCCAAATTTTCTACCTATTTATTTATTTAACGTGAATTTCGTCCAAATTCAAGTTGGAATGGCTTCTCCTGTCCTGTAGGCATCTACTGAAAGGGCTTAAAAGAATATAATTTGGGGACAAAATTTGAAAAAAATACAAAATATGGCCAAAAATAGATTTCTCTCAAAACGTCTTAAATATCATCTCTGATGCAGGAGGAACACAAATCAATGAAAACAAAGCTAAAATTGCAAGGATTTGGACAAATATTACCTATTTTTGAAAAACAATCATTTTTTGTATTGATTTTCCACAAATTTTCTACCTATTGATTTATTTAACGTGAATTTCGTCCAAATTCAAGTTGGAATGGCTTCTCCTGTCCTGTAGGCATCTTGTGAAAGAGTTTAAAAGAATATAATTGTGGGACAATTTTTTTGATCAAAATATGGCCAAAAAATTGACATTTCTCAAAACGTCTTAAATATTATCCATGATGCAGGAGGAACATCAATCAATAAAAACAAAGCTATAATTGCAAAGATTTGTACAAATGTCTAAAATCTGCATAAAATTGATTTGTAAGGGGTAACCCTTGCATTTTTACGAAAATGAGGTGACAATATTATAATATTTAAAAAAATGTCTCAAATCTACCTAAAATAAATTGTTACTGGGCTATAGCCTTGATTTTTAGGGAAAATGAGGCGAAAAAATATGATTTTGTCCATAAATGAATAAAATCCACCTAAAATGTATTTGTGAGGGGTAAGCCTTGCATTTTTATGAAAATGAGGTCAAAATATTATAATTCTTTCAAAAAATGTCTCAAATCTACCCAAAATATATTGTTACTGGGCTAAAGCCTTGATTTTTAGGGAAAATGAGGCGAAAATATAATTTTGTCCAAAAGTGTATAAAATCCACCTAAAATGTATTTGTGAGGGGTAAGCCTTGCATTTTTATGAAAATGAGGTCAAAATATTATAATTTTTTCAAAAAATGTCTCAAATCTACCCAAAATATATTGTTACTGGGCTATAGCCTTGATTTTTAAGGAAAAATGGGGCGAAAATATGATTTTGTCCAAAAATGTATAAAATCCACCTAAAATGTATTTGTGAGGGGTAAGCCTTACATTTTTATGAAAATGAGGTCAAAATATTATAGTTTTTGCAAAAAATGTCTCAAATCTACCCAAAATATATTGTTACTGGGCTATAGCCTTGTATTTTAATGAAAATGAGGCCAAAATATGACTTTGTCCAAAAATATCTAAAGCCCAGTAACAATTTATTTTGGGTGGATTTAAGATATTTTTTGACTACATTTTTATAAAAATGCAAGGCTTGCCTTACCCATTACGAATAACTAAGGTGGATTTGGGACATTTTAGGGAACAAAAAAATCGTATTTTGACCTCATTTTCAATATAATACAAGGCTATTAAATAGCCCATTACCAATTAATTTTAGGTGGAATTGAGACATTTTTGACAAAATCATATTTTGGCCTCATTTTCATACAAATGCAAGGCTATATTACAAATTTATTTAGGTGGATTTTAGACATTTTTGGACAAAATCCTATCTTCTCTTTGACTGAGAAAGCGATTATGGAAGAACCGTAAATCTCCTAGTATGTTATTAAACAGACGGCAACGACGTTGGGTCGAGGGAAAGAGCTTGCGCGATAATATTTACTAGAGAATAGCTACCCCGTTGCTACCCGTAGTAGTATGTACCGCCATTAATCTGCCCTTCTTGCTACGACTGTTACCAATACAACTACTATTAAACTACTTTATTCGGTAATTTGTACTAACTACTCTATATTATTCGGTAATTCTTGTAGCTCACCCTCAGCCGGGCTACTGCTGACAGAGGTCGCGTGCAACGTCGGGTGGAGCTGTTTTCCAGTGCGGTCAATGGGCGCGGCGCTGTCGTCCTCCTGCAGTCGTCACGGTGCGCGTGCCGGGGGCGGGGCGCGGCGCTTCGGGCGAGGCATGCTTGCCGTGTACAGGATGTCCACTGATGTCCGGTCCTCTTTCACAGTATTGCCAGCTTGAACCTCACCCTAGTCCAGTACAAATGACAATGTCCTTCTGGTACTAAAACCCAGCTTCACGCTGAGCTTAATATATATTCTCTATCTTCGCGAAATAAAGACGAATTCCAGACTTTTATGTGTTTGTTCGCTGAAGCCGGGTTTTTAATTTTCTTCTCAGTCAATGAAAGTTGTCGTCGTTTATTTGGCCGAAATTGCCTGCACGTGCAAAAAATAACATCGCGAACAGCGACCTGACGCGACCACTGTACAAATCAATGCAACTTTAACTGGGGCCAGACTGGGGCCAATTTCATAGAGCTGCTAAGCACAAACAATTGCTTAGCATGAAAATTTATCCTTGGCAAAAAGAAGGTTACAGACCAAATTTTCATGTGATCTTTATTGTTTTTGGTTGATAATCACCTGGTTTTTGGCTTAGCATGAAAAACAAGTAGAATTTTGGCTGTTAACCTGTTTTTAATGAGCAAGTTTGTGCATCTGCTAAGCACTGACCGCCTTAGTTCATTCGTTCACGCAAGGTTTTTGGGGCGGTGTCATTATGCAAATAGCCTAGTTGACCTTTAAAGTCGTTTGTTATTGGTCGATCGATCGTTGAGTGGAAAATGCATATTTAGACTGCGCGCACGTGGTCACGGATGAACATTGTTGGTCGTGCTCAAAATATCAGAGATCAATCGGACTGCAAGTTCATTGATTCGTATAATTAAAGTGATTTTACTAACGAAGGCTTTGAAAGAATTGTACGTGTAGGTTGGACGGTTGGAACTGTCCCAGGAACTGTCGGGAGTAGATATGGAGGGTCATCATATCAGTTAAATTTTCGCTCGTTTTGCCAAATCCACGAAAACAACGTGACCACTAAGAAAGGATTCTAAGTAGGTTCTTCTGAAAGAGTTTAAAAACTATAATTTTGGTACAAAATTTGAAAAAAATAAACCTACTTTTTTTAATCAAAATTTGGCCAAAAATTGAATTTTCTCAAAACGACTTAAATATTATCTTTGATGCAGTAGGAACATCAATCAATAAAAACAAAGCTAAAATCTCGACGATTTGACTAACAATTTATATTTTTTGTTTTAAAAAATATTTTGGATGGATTTTATTTTTAATTTTGACCTATTTTTTGCTCTTTAAACGTGAAATCTGCCCAATATGAATTGGAATTGCTTCTCCGGTCCTGTAGGCATCTTCTGAAAGAGTTTTAAAAATCAATCAACGGATTTAACGTTTAAAAAGCAAAAATTGGGTCCACAAATCGTGGAAAAATCCATCAAAATAAAATAATAATTTTTGAATTTAAAAAAAAAATATAAAAATGTCGAAATGTATTCCTGTTGCATCCAAGGTAAAATTAAAGAAATTAAAACAGACATTTGCTTTGTTTTGAGTACTGAACGTCGTGTTTTTTTATCTTCCAAAATGATTTCCATAACAGTTATACATTGTAGCCGCAATTTGTCAACATTATGCAAATACATCTTATATTGGTAAAAAGTTAGAAAATTACAAAAAAAATACTTTTATTGTTGCATATTTAATTAGTTTAATTGTTTCCATTCATAAGTTGAGTAATTGTATATGGCACGATATCGGGCTCATACAGTGTTATTTATACAATACAATCCCTGAAAAATACATCTTCGTGTTTTATTTAAGCTTAATTTAATTTCTGGTTATTTTGCGCTAATGCAAATTTACATATTCATGAGCAAGGGTGTGATATCATTCCGGGCAGAAACCTCAACGTTACAGCTATTTCACCACTAGAAGTTGCCAGAATTTGGAGATATTTTGGAGTCGTAAATCTTCTTTTCTTTGTGTATTTTATTGTAAGCCATTGACTAAACCTTTCTCACATTTTAATAAGCACATTTTGGACAGAAAACTGAACTGCGTCTTCCTACAATGACATCACATCAACAGCGCCCTCAATTGTCCGGAAACGAATGGAAATTTTTGTTTTAATGTTTAAAAAAAAAGAGCACTTTTCGATAAACTTTACTAAAAAGATGTCAAATGGTTTTCATACATTAAAGAGAAGCAGAAACTTGAACAAATAAATTCCTAGTTGAAATTAATCTCATGCCCTTTAAAACGCTTAAAATGCAATAAATTATAAACTTTTGAACATAAAATAGCGAAATTATAACAATCTGAAGATGTAACGTCCATGTCTCTTGAAATATTGAACAATAATATATTCCAATTCGATTTTTTATTTGACATTCAAAAGAAAATTAACATCAAAAGAATTTGTGGAAAATCCAGTCACAGATTTTGTCTTCTCCAAAAAATAGCTGATATTTAGTCAAAATACTGATTCAATTTTGTTTTCCTGAGTTAAGGTCGAAAATTTCATTTTGGGTTAAAGGTAGTACATGTATATTTATATCCAGCACGATATAAGACCGAGGGACTCCCATTTTACTCCCATTTTGTGTTACCTAACGCACCACCCTCCCCCTAAAAACCTAAACAAAATTCCTGAGAAACCACAACATTCTGCAAGCACATTGACCACCACAAAGGAGGGGGGGGGGGTCGTTCCATCTCACATCTTGCTCCAAATGGTAGAATACACCAGTTGCATTTGTAGTAATTTTCAAAAGAAACGAACGGAGTGGGGGATTAGTGTTTGTTTACCTGTTAACAGTTTGGGATTCATAGATGCTTGAAATATCCGATTAGAAAACTGTCTGGTTCCCTGACCTCACTTATAGACATCAGAAAATGATAAGGTTAAAGAACCAGACTAGCTGACTTGCACCCATTCACGGATGTCTATAACTAATCGCAAACAAAATGTCAACTAAATTTGATAAAGTTGTTACAGTATTTGAAAATTGTCAGGTTTTTCCAGCGATGGTTCGCCGACTATCGTTGGACATTGATACAAAAATTCCGCTCGTCTTGAAAAATGACAACAGAGGCAATAATTTCACAGAATGCCTGAGATTTAAAGTCAAGTAAAGGTATTTCATATATTTTAGTAGTTTTGTTTTGGTTAATATTTGCCCGGGTTGTAGTCGAGTCCCTGCAAGTCCTTTCACAAGTCCTTTCGTGAAGCCAGTCACAAGTCCCTTCATAAAGGCAGTCACAAGTAACTGGATGAACAATGACAAAGGAATGCCTATGTCAAAGCTGATTTGAATAGCTTGTGATTTGAATTGGAAATGAAGGATTTGTGATGGACTTGCAGGGACTTACAGGGACTTGTGATGGACTTGTGATGGACTCGACTACATCCCTGATATTTGCAAGTGATATATATTCTACCTTTAACCTTATAAATTACATAAACAGTACGTCGTTAATTACAAAATTTGTTAGGACTTCATAGTTGGACCTGGGCTGGCATTGGATTCCCTTCCAGACCAGCGAGAAGATTTTCAGCGGCCAGAACGCCCATCGCGATCCTGGTTTTCAGGACGGCGCTGCCAATGTGCGGAAGAACAACTGTGAAAAAAATGCAGACAAGAAAATAACAACCAGTGTTAAGAGGGAAGATTGATAGAGAAAAAAAGCTCTTTCTGCATCAACACACTTAGTCAAGCGGTCATTATACAAATTAAAACAAATCTGGTTTGGGACCAAGACTCCATTTTCAACCTGCTTACCGCAGTTAGTTAGCTTGAGTAATGGGTGATCCACAGGCAAGGGTTCCGGGGTGGTGACGTCCAGACCGGCCAGGGCTATGTCACCAGACTGCAAAGCTTCCACAAGATCATCCTGATTGACGACAGCACCCCTGATGAATAACAAAACCAAAAAACACCGAAGAGTTACAATGAGTATGTAAACACCAGTGGCTAACTAGATTAGAGTCAAATGGTGCTTGTGTTCTTGAGCAAGACATTTTATCCACAGCACATAGGTTTGAACCCCGAAAGGTAACATGGTGCGAGTGTTCTTGGGCAAGACACTTTACTACAATTGCCTCGCCACCTGCGAGTATAAATGGGTTCTTGTGTTGGGAAAGACCAAATCGCGCTGATCTCGAGTTGTGGTAGAAAACTGGTCTCACGGCCTGATGACCGGTGGTAATAATTGTAAACATTGTCTAGACATGAAATATGTCGGTGGTATACCTGCTTGTGTTGATGAATACTGCCGATTTCTTCATCTTCTTAAACGCTGCGCTGTCAAACATTCCTCTGGTCTCTGGTGTCAACTTGCAGCAGACAATGACGAAGTCCGATTGTTGGAACAAATCATCCTGAGATACTACGGAAATAACACAAAAGATCTTTACAAGGCATTTTTGTCGCGAGTCTCGTCGCGAGTCTCGTCGCGAGTCTCGTCGCGAGTCTCGTCGCGAGTCTCGTCTCGAGTCTCGTCTCGAGTCTCGTCTCGAGTCTCGTCGCGAGTCTCGTCGCGAGTCTCGTCGCGAGTCTCGTCGCGAGTCTCGTCGCGAGTCTCGTCGCGAGTCTCGTCGCGAGTCTCGTCGCGAGTCCCATTAATTAAGTTTTACGCACCAAATTCTGCCGGCAACATCTCAGCTTCCGGCTTGGGAGAATGGCCACAGTACAGAAACTTCTCGACACCAAACGGCTTGAGTCGCTGACCGATGGCTTGACCGATCCAGCCAAAACCGACCAGACCGACAGTGCTACCGGACAAACCCGGACCACACATCCACATGGACTTCCAGTTCCCCCAAGTACCGCTAGAACAAAAACAAAGTCGGAATTATATTTATAGATAGTATACAACTATTGCTTTTGCTGCATTTTATTAGGTCAGGGAACCAGACTAGTTGGCAGGGAACCAGACTAGTTGGCAGGCACCCATTCACGAATGTGTAACCGTATCGCAAATAAAATGTAGACTAAATTGAAGAAATTGGCGACAGTGTAAAAATAGGTTTTTCCAACGAGTGCCGGCCGGCAATCGTTGGAAATTGATACAAAATTCCGCTTTTCTTGAAAACCACAGCACATCAGGTGCTGGGATTTCGCAGGATGCTTGAGACTGTTATTCACTTACAGTCAAGAAAGGTATTTCATAATAATTCAGTAGTTTTTTTGTTTTTGTTTGCAAATATCTTTAAATATTGTAGTAACTAACTGACCATTTGATCCGAATAAACATTCACTTTATGATTGTAACTGTAATTATGCACACTATCAAATTGTCCGAATTGTCCAGAATTGCCGAGTGATTATTTCAGCTTACTTTTTGACGTGGTGAGTGCCTTCTACAAGTCTTCGGGACGTGGTTAGCAGGAGAGCTACGGTAAGCTCAGCAGTAGCATCGGTCAAAACGCCGGGAGTATTACCGAACAAGATTACCCTACGATGCGAACAAAAATGCACATAAATTAATCCTATCCCCCCCAATAGATCTCTGTCAAAGACGGCCATCTTTGTAGAAGAACTGCAAGTGAAGAACGCTTGAGCGCATTATTTGCCGAATTTTCCAAAAGTGGGTCCCTGAGACGCATCTTTTAAAACGACAGTTTTTTGGTATTTTTCTTCAAATTGACAACGTGCCAGACGAAATAATTTCGCAAGGAGTCTAAAATAAGTCTTACAATAAGTAGGTATTTCAACAGTATTTGGGTTGGTTACTGTTTGGATAGCTACAAATTTTTTGTAAAAAAAACTGGTAATAAATATTCCATTTATTAATACCTTTTTTTCAGTTGCTGCGTATCTACGTGATCGTATCCAACAGACATGCAACTCACCACCCTCAGACTGGCTCCTGAATTCAAATACAGGAAAACAGAATGTATAAAGACTGGGTACATTCCTCATAATCTGGCAAGGATAATAGCAATTTAAAGGGACGCTAGTATAAGTCACTGAAGTGCCCAATTGGGCTACAAAATGTGTTTTTAATGAAATTATGTTAATCGGAAAGAGCTATAGAATAAATAATAATCCAAAGCATGAAATGTGGAATTTCAGGGTGTAATGCCACTTTAATTTAAAAACCCTTTTCTAACCTGCTGCGTCCAGAAGTTCCTTGTTGATTTTGTCTGACATTTGGCTGAGTAGTCCCTCTTTGCCTGCGACCCTCTTAAGAAGTTCATCTCGTGGCACGGCATCATCACTATCCCACATCTCAATATCACATCTGTATTAATAATGATATTAAACCAAGTTAAACTAAAATGTTTGCTACATTTTTAACTAAAATAAACTTTTAACTTGAACTTGGCGTGTTTATGCGTCATCCGTTTTGAATTTGGGGGAAACTTTGCGTTTATATACGTCATCCGGAGCGAACTGGTTTATAAAACTAAAGCTTAACTAAGCCTACTTTTCTTTCATCAAGTCATACACCTCCGGTAACATCCGTCGGGAGATGTAGATCTTATAGCGTGGCCGGTCACTCATTGTTCTGAAAATACTTCTTACAAACGGAAGATAAGATAAAGATGACTTTTGTAAAAGGTTTTTTGCGGACACAGCAAACGAAATCAAGCGCATATTCCAACCATGGACGCTGCCATTTTGTTTTCCGTATCAGGCGAGACGACTTTTTATCTCGGGTTGTATGAATTTTAAAGAACTCCATGAATCATGGGCGTTGGATTTGTTTTCTTAAAAATACAAGAGTTTTAACTTACAAAAACACACAAATATTTAAAATTCATTATTTTTATAAATTATTTTGCTGTAATTTGGTTATATCGAGAATTAACGTTCAATTCATTATCTGCACATCAATGGACTGTTAAAGCAGCTTACCTAAATATAATGTTGACTGTTCCATACGCCGATTACAAAACCACAACCAGAAAAAGAAGCATGTGTGGTAATGATGCTTACGTCATCGGAGGATACGCCCATTCATTATCATAAACATCACATAAATAATGCAATAAGCACCTTTTTATAGCGTAGTGACGTGAGTATAAATTATCATAAATTTACTATTTCAGGTTGTCACGATTACTGCTATTTGCAGCCAAGTCATTGAAGGGCATCGGCGCGGAGATGATGTCACGATGAGAGACGTTTTCCACACACATGACACACGCGCAGCAACTTTCTACTAATGAACTAAGACGTCAAATCGTCTCAGCAAACCGCGTGATTGGTGAATTTTTAGAATTTAGCTTTTCGTTTTGTTCCCCTTGGCGCGCTGTGCAATGAATTACCGCGGTGGGACAGACAACTCGACCGGTCTGGTGGGACAACTTGACCGCGAACAATGCGCCGCGCCGCGCCGGCCATCGGTCTCCCTCGACGGTCGAGTTGTCCTCGACCTAGCTTTCTCGACTAACAACAGTTTTTTCTGTTTACTGTTTGCAGAAATGAAATATTTTTGTTTAATTTAAAAAAATAGGCTTATTAACACGTTGAGTGCCGACTACGAGTACAGTTATTAGTTGTAGTATGTGTACCGTATTCTGAATTCTGACATACTCGTAGAAAATGAAAGGTTTTTGTATTGTAAATTGAATACACTGGCATCACTGATAACGCAACAAATACGCTGCTGGCAGTGGTGAGGACATACATGTTTTAATATGCTTGGGCACTGGGGCGCCCTGTGAAATTATGCCCGGCATTCAACATGTTAAAAACAATCCGGACTGATGTGATAGTGATACAAATTTCCCGAAATCTGATTTTCATTCGAAGTGTTAATATTAATAATGCATTTCACAAGATTTGGCAACATTTACAATGTGAATTCCATTGTCGTACTGTAAATTATTATTTATACATAATATGTTTTCTTTTTTTTACAGATTAAACTTAGTGTCAACGAGTCGTGCAAATTTTGAATCATGTCTGCAAACGCAACTGAAGAAACGACCCGTGTAGGATCAGCTGCCCCCTCTGAAATAGACACAGCTAAAGAGTCGCATGAGAACTCCTCTGGAAACGACACAGCCGCAGATGCAAGGACTAGTGTAAAATCAGATTCTATTATTACTAGTTTTCCACTATTAAGCAGGCCTGCATTGCGAGGGGCAGGGCACCAGACAAGAAATGAGGACTCGTCGGCTTTTCGTTTTCCAGGGTGAGTTTCGGTGAATTACAGGAATACACATCTATTCACAAGCCCAAGAATATTCTTCTGTGGTTTTCCTCCCATATAAATATATACCCTTTTCTCATCATCTTCTCTCTGCAAGTTTCTTTAGGCTTAAGAGCTACAGTGTCTAGGCCGTGGCGTGCTTTTGAGGGATCCTTGGTTTTATTACCAGAAAGAGTAATTTATTTGTTATTGTCCCAGGTTTGTGGAATCACTCTCTGACGAAATCCAACTCCAATACCGAATGGACCACAAGAAGAGAGGACTCGCCATCATTTTCAATCATGAAAACTTCTCCCTGTCTGTGGGCATGAACAGGCGGATCGGGACAGAGCTGGACGCGCGGAACCTTCGCAAATACCTCGGCAGGCTAGGGTTTGAGATCGTCGTGTTTCAGGATCTGCATGTAGCGGACATTAAAAAGCAATTTCAACGCGGTAAGATTGACCGACACTTGTTAACCAGTTCGCGCCGTGATTATTTTAACATCACCGAGCTGAGGCGCAGGATTATTTTTAACGAAACTCGATCCAAGGCGGGTTCAGGCCGATGGTACCGGGAAGCACACCCACGCATTTCCGGCCTTGCTCGCTGCTGACAGACGTGTTATATGCCTCGTCCGTTTTGAATCTGGGGAAAACTTTGCGTGTATATACGTCCTCCGGCGCAAACTGGTTAAAAACCAATCTCGTTGACTCATAGTCTCGTTCTTAGACTAAAAGCTAACGACTATTTTGTATTGTACAATTTCATTATATACAAGATTTCTGAAAATATTACATTTCATCGACCTTTCCTTTTTTTTTATAGCGGCTTTCGATACCGATCATTCTGATTCCGACTGTTTTCTCTGCGCATTCCTTACGCATGGAGATGACGGTATAATCTACGGTTTCGATGGCACGCTGCATATACAAGAACTCTTTGATTGCTTCCGAGGTGAAAACTGCAAATCGCTCGTCGGCAAGCCGAAGATCTTTCTTATTCAGGTAGGAGATTGTTCGGTTAAATATTTTAACCTTTAACAATCCTCATCCAGTCAAACTCCAACACCAGGTTCTGTTAGGATGGGTATTGCGTTTATAAACCTGCGTTCTTCGATAAAAAAATCTGTTATTTCTAAACACTTGCAAGTCTATGTCAAAATTAACTGAATCTACATACAAATTTGGCCAATTCTGTGAAACATCCTTCTCACATAATTCATACACATTGTCATAAACTTGAAGTAGTGTGGTACCACTAGAAAACCGACTTCAAACATTATCTTGTCTAGTTAGGAGTCTAGGTACTACTGCATAACTACTTTAACATCCCGGACACAGCAGAACCAATGAAAGAAGCACGTTTGGTTCATGAATATGTATGAGATACAACAATCAAAGCTTGCTTAATTTGTTGTTACGAGTTATGAAATGAAAATTAAAAAATTAATTCCCCCGTAGGCATGCAGAGGCGATAAACACGAGATTGGTCTAGAAACGGACTCTCTGGATGAGGACGAGCCCGATTCCTACGGTTACACAGTCGTGGATAGCGGACCGGCCCCAACAGTTCCGGCCGGCGCAGATATGCTTATATGCTACTCCGTCACGCAAGGTACGTACGAGTAACCAACAGCGCGGCTTAAAACAAATTTGGTTTACGTCATCCCCGCCCTTACAGGCATTCATATATATTCCCTGGTGAAGTGACAATTGCAGTCAATTGTCTTGCCCAAGGGCACAAACACCAATTGTGACCGGCCTGGAACCACTTATATTTGCCCAGTCTATTTCTCGTCCGCAATCTTTTGAACATTTTCTTCGTTCGTTTACAGGCTTCTACTCGCATCGAGACACGTCTCTGGGGTCCTGGTTTATCCAGGCGCTAAGCCAAGTCATGGAACAGTTTGGGAGCACCATGGAATTCACGACCATCCTTACCGTGGTGAACCGATTGGTGGCCCAGCGGTCGGTCGAGCGATGCCTGGACCCGCGCATGATCGGCAAGAAACAGATCCCTTGCTTTATGTCCATGCTAACGAAGCAATTGGTGTTTACGCCGAAGAAATAGTACGGGGTTCGAACTCAGTTTGAGTAGTTCCGTGGATTGGTAGGCCCAACAACTTACTCCAAGCCCTCCTATGAATCTATATATGTAACCGATGTGTGCAGTTGGTACTGGTAGATCTCGGACTTTACTTCCCTTTTTCGAGACAATTCAAAGCCTTGAATGAGAAAGTAAAGGTGATTGGTTGACGGCGGTATGAATGACGCATATTGCTGTGCAAGCGACCAATCGTGTCCAACGTAGCCCTATGTTTTAGCGCTGCCCGTGTTGCCGGGACTTTTTCCATGTCCCTACAATAACTTTCATTCCGTAGTTGTTTATACCCGTAACTACGCAATAAGTACGTGTGCGGCAGAATTAATTTTATTCTTTTTATAAAAATTGTACATTACCATTTGTGTAATACATACCAGTAGTATTCTATGTGCTTACAGCATAAGTACTTTTAGAAATGCGCTAAGCGTATTTGAAGATTTACCTCTTCGTGAATTTTGTGCTGCCAAATGTGGATTTCTTGTGGCGTAGTCGGTGTAAATATTAAGCCACGTTTATGGTCCCGAGCGTACAAATATTGGTAAGCGAAAATGTGTAGTGGCCCCTAGTCTGGTTCCCAGACTGAAACCATTCTGACTATTTCTGATGAATAATTAGTTCCAGTAACCACCAACTGAATGTCTTGTTACCAAAACTAGAGAAATTCCCCAGTTTCCGAATACATTCTATATTGAAGCTCACATTGGCAAAAATCAACATCACACGAAATGCCAAAAATTACTATTTAAAGCCAATGCAGGCATTGTGCTTTTCGGGGAAAAAGCCGTTATAATTTAAATTGTTGTATCGTCAAAAAATAACTACGCTGCCTTCTGTGCGTTAGGATCTATTCTTGTCGCCGGTGGCTACCTGACATACAATTTAGATGTCTCGGCATAAACAAAATGAAAAACAGGTCAGGGAACCAGACTTATGGTATTATCCCAATAGTCGGATGTTTGCAAATAATTCCTTTGCTAGTGTTTTATTACAGTGTTTTACAATGTAATAGTTTAATGGTGCAATTTTTTATTTTTACAAGTAGTTATGTGCACACATTTTAATTGTAAAGAACTTTTTTTTAATGTTTGTTTTAATAAGCCATTTGCGCGTGACCCCGAGTTAAATTTGAATAACATCTGGTACACTGACTTGCTCACACAGCTTGGCACAGTTTAACTTTAAATTCTCCAGATCAAAGACGCTGTTGCTATATCACGTGATTCGGGGCAAGCCTTGCGCGTCATACGCTAGCAACCCCCAGCTCTGGAATGGTCTGGTGTCTTTTTGCCATTCTCACCCATTGTAAACAATGTATTGGTGCTGAGCGTAACTATGCAAAAGCTTGCCCCGAATCACGTGATATAGCAACAGTGTCTTTGGTCTGGAGAATTTAAAGTTAAACTGTGCCAAGCTGTGTGAACAAGTCAGTGTACCAGATATTATTTAAATTTAACTCAGGGTCACGCGCAAATGGCTTATTGGATCTATCTTTTAAATACAGCAAGTTGTTAATTTTCTACGTGTATTTGCCTCATGTTGTCGCAAACCACTAGAGAATTCCGGTTCATGATCATACCTTAAAGGGAATAAACAACATTTGCAAACAAAAAAACCAAAACCACCCAATTAATATGAAATATCTTATGGTCTGTTGGTGAATGACAGTCTAAAAGCATCCTGTAAAATTATGGCACTGGCGTATTTTAATAACAATTTCCGGCGCTGGTCTGCCGAAAAAAACACTAACTTTAAAATAGTCTGCATTATGTTAGCAAGCGGTATGAACGGTACAATTCCCCGATGTTTATAAATTGCTCTGGTTCGTGTTAAGTGGGGTTAGAGAACCATTTTTCAAGAACAAGATTGTTTCTTTTTCCCCACAAACTGTCAAACAAGGCAGTGTAAATAATATTTTCCACAATTTTCTTTTTTTATCTATCCAATTTATTGTTTTTTGCCCTCCCTAAATGTTGGAGACTGTATGTTCAGTACTTACCTATGCAAGGTATATGTGTATTTGTTAGGTGGCCGTACCATAGCTATTTAGAACACTAATAAGAAGGAGCCTAAATACTTGTACACAGTGTAGACATAATTCCATGTCGACTGGGGAGGGGGGGGGGGGGTGTAGTTAAAGGTAATATACATGTATATTTGCAAACATCCAATATAAAACTCCCAAATTATGAAATTTTACTCAAGAATCCTGTCAAATCATGATATGTTATTTTTATATCAATTTTCAACAATGGTCTGCCGACCAGTGTTGGGAAAAAAACTGTTGAAACACTGAACCAGATTTTTCTAAATTCTTCATATCACTAAAAAATACATCATTTTAATAAAGAACCATCAATTAGTTTTTAATGTGATAATGAATTATGTTGAACGCTTAAATACCTCATTTACATTATATCTACGTTTGTGCAGTGTGTGTACTCAATAAATGTGAAATCCCTAAATAATATGTACATTTATTATGTTTGTATGTGTTCCAGTCTGTGATAAATTAAAGTATCTTTCTTGTTTGTGTAAAATTACTACATTTCTGTCAAGGTGCACAAATTCTGCTACATGTATTAAAAATTCTGCTTTCTCAAGCAGAAAATCTGCTAAAATGTGACCCAGCACGAGTAAATGAGACACTTTGAGGTAAAAATAAAAATTGAGATTTTGATTTCATTATATAAAGCTAAACATGGAGGAATAAGTCTGCTCTTAATCTTATTCCTCCATGAGCTAAACAAGCTTTAAATGATGAAATCAAAATCTCAATTTTCATTTTTGCCTTAAAGTGTCTCATTTACTCGTGCTGGGTCACGAATAGTCTCAGATCCATTAACATTTTTGAGAGCGATTATAATAGAACAATTGTATGATATGATACCATTTTAGGCGAAAAAAAAAACCAAAACAGATAAATCGAATTAATTAAGCAACGATTTACAAGTTTTATTTCGGTGGCACTTTTTAGGTTATGTAAATTATCTTGCGCACCTTTTGAGGGAAAAAATAAGAAAACATACCAAGTAACAGTGTTTTGGGTCCCGTGTTAAATTTTTTGGGAATTAATACTTCTCTGCCACTTCTATTTTAGCGGGTGCCACTGGGCCACGGCGGACCGTGGAGTCGCCATCATATCCCGCCAATGAGCCGCCCCGTCACCGGTCGCCTTCTCGTCTGGACCGACTAGACATCGCCCGAGGGTCTTGTGACCAGCGAAGAGATTCCCTCGCAAACACACTGCGAACACTATACAGACCTGGGAATAGTATTAGAAACGGTTACAAACTGTCTTGAAGTTGATTAAGCCCCGCCCATTAAATAAAGCTCCGCCCACTACACAATCAACACGTGACCTCTCCATTCAATGCCACACACTGTCACGCGCGCACGTCTGACATCAGTCACGACTGTGATTGGTTTAAAAACAACATTGGGCGTGGGCTATTGGATTCCTATACCTGTTCGTTCTCACAGCTCATGTCGACGGTGAAGGCCTCGTTGAAAGCGGGATTGTCGTTGCGTCTCACCACCGAAGTCTGCTTGTTTTTCACCACTTTGTCCGCTTTCACCACCGTGACCTTGACAAAGGTGTCCATTGCTAGTGTAGGGGGGGGGGGGAGGTTAGTTGGTTAACTTTGGCATGCGAGGCAAGACGTTAAAGCAAACGTAAACATTGTATTTGAATGGTTAGAATTAATAAAGAAAACAGCTAATTTCATAAAGGTGCTTATATTGTCTTTGCCAATGACGACTGTATTTGATTCTACCAGCCAAAACTCAATTTGCATTTCATGCTTAGCAAAAACTAGCTAAATACCAGCCACAAACAATTAGGTTTGTAACCATGAATTTTCATGCTAAGCCTTTTTTGTTTGGGGCTCAGCAGACATGAAACTGGCCCCAAGTGTAAATGTGGACATTCAGTTTACTACACCTATGAATATAAATGGTATGACCTGAACTTTGATGGATCATAATATAAATGGATGTTTTCGTACCTAATTTCCTGACACCTGGGTCTTCCGATTTCGGTAGGCGTAAATTACGAGCCTTGAGTATGGCCACGGTGACTCGCTCGGCGTTGGGTAGATAGGTCAGAGCGACTAGGAGGTCGCCCTGTGTGGGTTCCTCTGGCTGTGGAATGGCAGATCGTTGGAATTGACACGATTTGATGTGTTGACAAAATTGTTAATATCGTACTTTATGCTAAAAAATAAAACTGTGAAATGATTCCGTCTAGCTTACTGTCATTTAGGCGAAATCAAGAAATATAATGGTTTCCAACAAGCGGTCCACTGATTAGTTGATGTTTTTAAGAAATAAAAAAAGCTTTTCACGAAAATGTGTTTCGTGATAAAAAATAGCAGTCTTTGCTTCTTGTTTTGTTTTCGTGGAAATTGAAAGTTTATTACTTTCAATGTCAACGGTCTTGTGAAAAAAGCTCAAATATTGGTATTGGATGGTTCAAAAACAAGGTTAAAAGCCAATTAAGTTTAAACAAACCAAAAATGAACATAAAGAAGTCATGTCGAATGAAATTCTTCCATTATGTTGAGAGAGAAAAAGAAGAAATGCGCATCATTGTGCGCGATACTTTACCGAGTCTAACTTTTCAATATCGCGCCAAATGGGTTGGCTGACGTCTAGGGAGGAGGCGCCAAACTCGTGCGTTCGCAGTGAATACACTACTCGGCCGATGTGGACGGGGTGCGAATAGTCGTCGAGACCCACAACCGTCAACCTGACCTCCGTGTCGGGGAACTCAGCCTCCGGGAGGCGAAAGATGAAGTTCTGCCGGTAGATGGGGTTTAGAGTTCGCCGCTGGATCTAAAGCAATAAAAAGTAATATCCTGGTATTACATTTTTTAATTTGGTCTGAGAAAACTCGCTTTCAACACAATTGAAGTATTCGGGAATTAAGGTAAATCTCTAGACGCTAGTATTAATTCTTCACTCGCCGGATTATACGCGTGACTGCACAGCAGCCTTTGTTAAGTAGCTGCACTGCACAATGGACCTGAGCGTGCAGCTGTGACACAGGCCGTGTTCTACAGCGTAGCACAGCTGAAAACAGCATCATAGCGGGCTGCGGCCATGCATAGCCTCTGCCCGGTGTCAAGGTGTTTTAACTCCTAGGTTTAATTTATTATAGGAACCATACCCATCCTAACAGATTCCAACAAAACATGTTGTTTGGCAGAGTGGAAATTTAGATTAATGATCGCGGGCAAATAATATAAGAGAAGTGGTCATCACTTTTATGTGTTTGATGAATAAACTGCGTCAGCTTAGAACGGCTATTTCAAATTTATAAATGTAGATTATAAGATCTTACCCTTGAAATTGCCGATCGCTTCTCTTCGTTTGGAAATAAGGAAACTGCAACATAGGTGTCTGCCGTTGCTCGCTCTGTTCGTGCGGGTAGCTGCACGGCTTGGATGACGTACAGCGTAAGAAGGCCTTCGCGCCAGTCGTAGAAAACCGAAAAGGAGAGTTTACCGAGCCCGAATTTTGACGGTGTGTACAGCTCGTGTTGCTCGTCGATGCGGTAGAGGTCTGGTTCGATCAGTCCGATGGTGGTCTTGTAGGTTGTGGTATTGGTTTTGGCTGCTAAGGCGTCCGCTGCCTGCCCCAGGTCGATCGGGACTGAGTGCGAGCGGGACATCCGGACCCCCTGGCCGGTGAATCGTGCCTTCTCGGTCTGCATATGCAGGCTCCGGGTCCGCATGGAATTAGTCAGGAAGGGATTCTTCCTCTTGGGCGACATCCAGGGATCCTTGCTGGGTCTCTTCAAGGGAGGCAGCGGGAACTGCTTCAGTTTCTCGTGAGCCCTAGGCCGGACCAGAGCCTCGGTCTTAGTCGGGATGGTGAACTCGATGGGAACGGAGACGCTCTGTACCTGCTGGGGAACGACCACCGTGTCTCGTCTCCTCTCTCGCCATTTCTCTAAGAACTTAACATCCTGGATGCTGTACTTGGACGTCTTCCTGGTGAGGCTCTCTCCGTCCCGGCGTCTCAGTTTCGCCCGGAGCTTCCTCCAGAAGCGGCCGGACAGCGGCGACCGGCCGATCTCACCGTACGAGGCTTTCTCTGGGTACGTTTTGCTGCAGCCCAGGACGTACACCAACACCGACAGAATGATGACGACTTGAGCGCCCACTAAGATTCCGATGACCAGAGGTATGGGTCGTGGAATGGACACTTGACCTTCTACCATGAAGGAAGGTGTGATTGCCTCTGGTTTTCTCAAAAGCGGGACAACGGAGAAATTGTACATCATGTCGAAGGCACCTAAAACAAAGAAGTTAGGAGGGGGGGGGGGGTGTAACAGGTCACTTGTATACAAACCGTAGAGGAATTAATGTTGTGTTGTGCCAAAGGGGAAACTTAAAAATAGTACACACAATTTGCTTTTGCTGTAATTTTCGAAAATTGATGGGTTTTAATATATTAAATAATATGACGCTGACTTCGTGTTCATAGAAGCTGGAAAAACCAAGAAAATGCTTTTCTTGCAGTCTGGTTCCTTGACTTCCTTTAAACGAATTGTAAAATAGTCAGGTTTTCACAACGATTGCCGTCTGGCTTCGCCAAACTAACTCTCCACAATAATATTGGTAAATTGGTAAATTTGAAACGACAAACTTACCACTGGATATAAAAGTTATGTCAGCTAATGGGGAAAATCACGACGTCACCGTACTGCACAGAAGCCCGGTCATCACATCTTGAAATTGAGTGCAACTTCAAGGAACTAGAAACTAGCGCTGCAATCGCTATCAGCCAGGGACAAAACAGCAACACGCTGAAACATGGCGCTAGCTGTCGGTACGGTATGCACGCCTTGCCTGGGTGGATTTGAAAAGCGCGCCAACATTTGCATAACAAAGACGCCAGGTGCAGATGGAATGTCAATTCGCGACAGAAAGGCCACCTATTTTTAGACGCCATTTGTGATCCAAGAATCGGAAAAACATTCTGTCACGATATTCTGGTGTTATTTTATTGGTATTGTCTGCTTTTATAGCGACAGAAAATGAGAGAAATTAGTGAATATTTTTCTGTGCGCGCGTTACGAAGCTGGCTGAAAATGGCGACACGTTTCTAGTCAATGTATGTAGTACTCTTCATAGCTCCATGGTAGTACCATGGAGCAATAAACTATTGCTCCATGGTACTTGTAGTACTAGTTTTTCAAACCCTTAGCGCATGCTTTGGCTTGGGCTCCAACCCATTGCTAAACTGCATGAATTAAGCCCATGAAACGAAGCTTTGTTGGGGTTAGGAAAACGGCCGTAGAATTGTTGTGCTTTGAAATATTTAAACTACTTACCTAATTAATTAGTTTATATAAATTTCACAGTAGAATTTTGTTTAATTGGTTAGTTCACGAATGTTACTGAACTATGGTAGTATTCCCAAGAGTCCCATGGCCGGTGTTGGTAGCTTTTGTGTTTAGCGAGAAAATCTGACGGACGAGAGAAAGTTTACTTCAACTGTTTAATTTTACCAATTTTCTTTTTCGGCAAACGAATCATTGACGCCCGGCCCTTCCATGTGCACGTGGGTTGCAAGCAGCCACACGCGTCATAACCCACGTGCACGCGCGACACCGGCATTCATCGCGGCTGTGATTCGTCAACTAAAAGACCACGGGGCGGGGCGAAACTTTCAGGGCGTTTCCCAAACCCGAAGTTAGGTTTCGTTCTGGATCCGTCACCATTGCCAAATGCATACGGAGACAAAGGCTGGGGTTTAAAAAACGGCCCCGATTTGTTTATATTCCAGAAAAAAACACACACCCAGTCGGTTATTTCTATTCGGCCAAGGTTTATTACAGTATACACAAACAATATAAATATTTGACATTATATGACCACAAGATTCGACAAAAAGTGTGTGGTTAGATTTCCCATACGATTATTACACAGCATTGTTACTATACCATGCATGCTGTTACCAACTATCCGATGTGACGGCCATCAACATAAACACGCCCACTGTGTTTAGCCAATGGGCGTAGTAATCAGCGGTGCGTGCGCGTGTTTTACGCAGTCACTGACCATGGACTGACGAACCAGAAAGCCCCAAAACACGACGTCACATAATTTACATATTGTGCACTTTATAGTGCACGAGTCACAGTCCAGGACATCAGTACATGTACAAATGTACATGTGGACTAAATTAACCCAACAAGCTCTTCGTACGAAAAACCACAGGTTTACATGTACATACATGTACTGAACATGTATTTATTCAGGCCGTTTTCCACACCCCAACTTCGTCCATGCAGTTTGAAAATGGTGGTCGAGCCACAGCGGAGCCCGAGATGGGGTTTGGAAAACGGCCCTAGTCTGAGTACATACACCCAAGATGGCTGCAGTGCAAACGGTCTATAGGAAAAGATTGGGGACGATCCAGGCATTTGAAATTTATTTGTATTTTCCACAAATAAATCACAAGGGAAACTGACTAGTTAAATTTGCATAAATTTACAAAATCTATTGGAGGACTTCCGAAAAAGTTAAAGTACAAACAAAAGATGGACAATAGGGGTCCACGATTGCGGTGTTTATGAGTTAGTTTTTTATTGAAATAGGGGACGTATAACAATAGAGGACAATAGGGTCCCCTATTTTGAAAAGGTCCTCGATTCCGACTCGTGTGCAAAACCTATGGAGGCCTTCCGAAAACGTTAGAGTACAAACAAAAGAGGGATAATAGGAGGTCTTTGATTGGACGCGTATACACACGCATTGGTGTTTGCAGTAATTTTACATTGATTTTACAACATAACCATGGTTACACAAACGGGGCATGACTGCCGTTTTATCCCCCACCAAAAGAAAAACAAGCAAGTCTTATAGTTTAACTTTAAAATATACTCCCGCCCCCAAACCCACCCCCGCCCCCCCTCCCCCACTATGACACATACACAGCTAGTTTGTTTTTTTACAATTTAATTACATATAATGTTACAACAGAAATCTCTGAATCTTTGTCGGATGACAGAAGAGCCTTTAAAAATACAGTGGAGACACTTGGAGCCAAGTCTAGTACTAGGGCAGATCTGTGCACAACACAACACACCGAACTGCCCCCCCCCCCCACCCCACCCCCCCCCAAAAAAAAACCCCCAAAAAACCACACCTTTTTCGGAGGGTTAAACAATTTTCATTGAAGTAATGTAATGACAAAGTAATCAACCAAATTAAAAACCTAAATACTTGCGTTTTACAGAAATTAATAACACTAAACTTCCCGTGAAATGATTCCTTCCGACATCCTGTCATTTTGAAGAAAATAATGAAAACAAAAATTCATTTCCAAAGATGTGTCAAGTGACACATTTTTGGAAATTTTTTCTCAGTTATAGTTGGCTTGTAATCCGTGAATGGTGCGCACAAAGGTGGACGCTATCAATACAAAAAACTATTTTGTAGCTACGAGACATACGTGACCTGCCACCACGAAATGGGTGAAAAGTCGTAAAATAACAAAATTGACATTAGTACATTTCTAGAAAGAAGAATTCCTAAGCTTTTAAATGATGTATTGTGTGTTGCTGTAGCTTATTCCTTGCCGCTGCTATACTCTTTTGAAATAGCTAAAGTCATGCTCCCTTGTTTTTAGAAAACAAGTTCAAAGTCTGTGAACCGTGCCAACTATACTATCAATCAGTGCAATTCAGCCACAAAAAAAAAACAATTTAGAGTTTTAATTGAGCTGTACAATTTTAGGACATGATAAAGATTTTTTTGTATGTAAAAACGTCAACAACTCGAAACCGACCTCCCGCTTGAAAAATTGACGTTTCGGCCAATAACTTGTTTTGGCCATGTGCGAATTTCCACTAATTTCGTGGTGCAAGGTCACATATATCATTGTCGCATATAGCTTTCTCCAATTACAATATCACCAGTGCACAAAAAGCTTTGGAAAAAAATTAAAAAAAATAAATGGTCGATACTATTTTGGTTGGAAAGTAAACAAATTTATTGTGAAGAAGTTTTGATTGAGAAGACAGTCAAACAATTTGTGTGTAGACTGTCGACGACGAAAAATGTAGGTGTTGACAAATTTTCGTCAATAATTGTGTAGGTTAAAAAATGCTTTGAATCAATTGCAAAAAAAAAATAACATTTACACGAAAATCTACCGCATTTTGTTTCTTTTCAGTAATAAATAGATTTTGTTTGTAATAAGACAACGCATAATTTTTATAGATAGAGAACTCGAAAAATAACAAATACACACAGTTACGGACATGAGTACACGCATAATATTTTCTCCCGGAAAAAATGCCAGAACACCTTTTTGCTTTCTGCAACATTTCAGGCAAAATGGGTAAAATCCGTAAGTGCACAAGTTGATATGTCAAATATCCTTCCTCCTTTTTTTAAAGCTTAACACAGTACTGTTAATCCCATATTTTTTGTTTATATTTTGTTAGTTTGCAGTTTTGGTGAATATCTTACATGTGCCATCAACCTGCAACTTGGAAGAGTGCCAATATGACCTTCTGCACAGACCATTTTTAGCAACTTTATAGAAGCCTTAAAATCGACTCCTACCTCTAAACTCTCTAAACTTTTGTTCAGAGTTTTGAAATTACAGTACTTTTTTTTTTAGCTGTGCATGCAACTTATCGTTAGCCAGCTATAAAGGCAACAAAAAACGACTTAAAGTTTTGAATATTGAATCCAGATTCACCAGTTAGTTAAATAATCTGTGAGCGATCTTTTTTTAATCTTGGGGTCCTGAGAAATTAACCCTTCGTTCTACGACAACACGAGACCCCATCATCTTTGGGCGTAGGATTTTGTCCACTCTTTCGCCATCTTGTTGTATCTGTCTCTGTCCGTCTTGTAGACTCTAGCGATCTCGGGAACGAGGGGGTCATCGGGGTTGGGGTCGGTGAGAAGCGATGAGATTGATAGAAGTACTGAATGAAAAAAAAACGTATCCCAAAATTGTAATATTCTTTTTTTTCTGTTTAACCCTAACCCCCTAGGCTCTCGCACTAGGAAGCATACCAAACCTATCAAACTTCAACAGCTCACACATGTTCAGTTATTTTTGGTACACTGTGCTGAACCTAACAGTACTAAACCTGCCAAACTCCAACAGTTGAAGTTTTATTGACTTGGTACAGTGATAACTGGCCAGTGGCATTATGTGTTTTAGTGGGCACACACATACAAGGTGTAAGTGTACATACACTTACCGTTGACCAGGAACTGTGCCGTGACAATGTGTGTCACTCACGTATAAATGCCTGTGCATTCTCCAAATTTCTAACATTTTGACAAGTCTCATGCCTTTCTGTCCTGAACCTCACATAATTCAACAGGGTCTCCCTGGGCCTTTGGTACTGACTACTGAGTCAAACAAAGTCTAACAACAAGTTGTTACGGTTTGGTACCAAACCTGCCAAAACCTAGCGAAAGCTGCAGTTGGAGTTTGATGGGTTTGGGGTAGTTAGGGTTAAGCAGTGTTGTCTAGTGGGTAAGGTTTACGGGAGTTCGAATCCAGCTGCTGGCTGTATGTTGTGGTCTTGCAGGCAAGTCATTTGATATGTTCAGGTACCTAACAACTTGGTGAGTTGGACTGTGTTGGACTGTGTTGGATTGAGCAGTAAAGTTATACGAGTCATAGTTAACGTCGCAGTCCTATCGAACCATTAGGGAGTTAGGGTTAATTAAGCTGGTTCCTAACATTTTATCCGTTCACCTTACCTTTAGACACTGTCAGTGCGGGGGACCACTGAGATCTCAGTATATCTAAACATATACTGCCGTTTGTGTTAATGTTCGGATGGTAAATCTTCGTCTGGAATTGCACCTGAAACATTAACAACAAATTAAAAAACATTAAATATAATTGATTCCTGCCTGTGAGTCAGGTTGGCGCTGCGGTTCTTTCCTTGTTTTCCACCGCTGTGACCAGGATTGAATTCCTGCCTTTATTTAGAATAAAATGTTCAAAAAGTGGTGGTTGAATTTGGAGACTGCTTTGTCCATGATTACTCCTAGCCAGTAGGCCTCGAAGGTTAGGGTTTAAAGGGTTTATCTACAACAACCACTCTGAAGGCTAAAAGGCTCCAATTCTAGTCTCATCTTTTAGAGACTTTTTCTTACCTTTGGAGGTTTGAAAGGGTAATCTCTCGGGAAGCGTATTTCAAGGTAAAACAACCCATTCTGATATGGACTTTCGCTCTGTGGATTGACAAAAGACGCAATCAAAACAACAAATAAATCTGCAAATTCTACATGTTATTTGTACTGTACTTGCGTTTAAACCCATCATCCGTGTGCCAAGTTAGTTTCTCTTCGTTGTATAATTAACCAGTTTGCGCCGGGATTAATTGTAGAATGACCGGGCCCAGGCTCGGGGATTATGTGGGTAGCACACCCTAATATTTCCGGCCTCACTCGCCGACAGATGTTATCTCGCCTTGCTCGTAACGCGTTTATCCATCCTCCATTTTGAATCCCGGAAAAACTGTGCGCGTGTACACGACATCCGACGCAAACTGGTTAATCACATTATTTGTTAATCCCTGGGGCCAATTTCATAGAGCTGCTAAGCACAACAATTTGCTTAGCATGACAGTTTGTCCTTGGCCAAAACAAGGTTACAGACAAATTTTTTACCTGATCTTTATTGTTCTGGATTGATAATCAGCTGTTTTCTTGCTTAGCATGAAAAACATGTATAATTTTGGCTAGTAACCTGTTTTTATTGAGCAAAACTTTTTGTGCTAAGCAATTTTTTTTGCTTAGCAGCTCTGTGAAATTGGCCCCTGGCTACATGTACATGGCGTTTACGGGTTAATTTCAAATTCTTTCTACACTGTTTTCATACTCGATATTATACTCTATTTGTTAACATACTTAGTAGTTTTACGGATAAAACTCTATAATTAAATTAAAAAAACATACTTACTGGGCCTTTCATTTTAGCTTGCCAGTGAAATACTACAAGTAAACATTGGGGAGAAAAAGTGAACGAAAATAGATTTATTTATTTATTTATTTTATGCAAAGTTTATACCTCCCTCTCATTTGAAATAGCTTTGATCTTCATGTATGTGACATGCACTTGCAGAAATGCACTTGCACGATCGGTTGATCCGGTAGGAAATCTTCGGCTTTACTCAGCTAAAAAGTAAGTAAACTTGGCCTGAATTTTGGCCCTTTGGGTAGGAATTTTGGTCCCCAGGGTGCACCAATAAAATGTGACCTAGCAGGAGTAAATGAGACACTTTGCGGCAAAAAAAAAATTGAGATTTTGATTTCATCATTTAAAGCTTGTTTAGCTTTAAATGATGAAATCAAAATCTCAATTTTCATTTTTGCCTCAAAGTGTCTCATTTACTCCGGCTGGGGGGGGGGTTAGGGGGTGGGGGGGGGGGGGGGGGGGTAGGGGGTGGGGGGAGAGGAGGTGGGAGGTGGGGGGTGGGGGGTGGGGGTGGGGGGAGAGGAGGGAGTTTTTACAGATTATTTATACTCACAATCATCATTAACTGGTCCCGCATCAAATATTTGAAGCGGTTCTCGTGCGAGATCCTTCAATTCCTAAAACAAGTAATTAAAAACTCGTTTAAGAAAATGTAGTGTTTAATTTACTGTACAAGCAATGATGCATATTATTAGATATGTCTGAAGGCCGACATAAGCTATTTGCCGACAATTTTTTTAGGCACGATTGCAAAATATCGAAGTGAATACAAAGGCAGGGAAGTTGGAACCAAACGAAAGTCCTACAAACAGTAACCCCGCAGGCACAAATGACGAATACTCAGCCACTCCTTGACCCCACCTTGTAGCTGAACTACGCGGTCACGCTTGATTTCCCACCCACGTAAAGTAGCCGCGTATAGTAGCCGCGTACATGTGGCCAATACTAGGATAGTTACTTGGAACTTGGAATTCGTTTGTCAGCCTGTTTCTACATTGTACCGTTCTCAATGCGCGGTCACACTTGATAACTACCCACTCGGCCACCAACGGAGAATCAGGGGCATACTTTCACGGCTTAGCTTTGTAAAAGAGCAATGTGAAAGAGTAAAAATGATAAGAAATTTGTGTGGCAAAGGACGTGGCATTTTTTATCATAAAATAGATTGTGTTACTAAACAACAACACGTACACAGGTCTATGTGAAAAGATAATCAGTTCATTCTTTAAATACAAATTACAAAACAATAAGAAATCTAGTAAAAATTGTTAATATATACTCGGTTCCATAGGTTTGTGCACATATTGTTGGAGTTTGTTTGTGATGCAATCCTAATTAAGTGATTGATAATAAATAATAAAATGACAGTCACTGTGACTGTGACACTGTCACTGACAGAATCATGTCGACTGATCATTAGAAACTTTTACGCACCAATATCTCCAAAGACAATTTATTACCTTTTGTATTCGTGTAGCTGCCATGTTTCTATTGTATCCCCCTAATTGCCTAAAAGAACGATAACTTCCACAAATGTGCACAGTTATGATCAATCTTCGGACGAAAACTATTCACCTTCTCAACCGGAATAAATGTTGCAGTTGCAGCACAGTAGTACGTATGCGTCTGCATTCCTAAAGCATGTGAAATATTCTGGGTACCAGACGAGTTTGTCATTTTGGAACGAGTAGTTGGGTTCGCCTTTGTCCTGGGACATTTGGATACTTATTGTTTTGTTATATTTTCTCGGGGTGGGGGGTGGAGAGGGGGGGGGGGGGGAGAGGGGGGGGGGAAAGAGGGGGGGGGGGGGGGGGGGAGGGGTGGGGAGTTGGGTTTTGGGGTCAGTGACAACTAACATGTGTGTGACGGGTGAGGGGGAGGGGGGGGGGGTGAACTCCCCTTTAAAAATGGCTAGTCGACAATAAAGTTAAAGGGAAAGATGTGTGTACCTTTTACAACTTTCTGGAAATTCTACCAAGTTCAATGCTTCAATGCTTGATCAAATAAATTAAGTTTTAAACGATAAAAATGCAAAGCTAACAGAAAGGTAAACTCAACTTTAACATATAACACAGTGTTTTCATTGGCATGGCAGGCCTTTTACACGTTGTTAAAAATTGACCTTTTTTTCGTGGGATGTCTCATACAATGCCAGAAAAGTATCAATTCAATTAAAAAATCTAAGCACGGACACACCAACTTAATAATGTAGACGAGCAATTTATCGAACTGATTATTATTTATATGAAGTAAAAACATCGACCAATTATAATTAATCAGGACAACAGATGCTTGTTTCAGGGTTGAAAACTCTTCATAAACTGTGACCAAAAAAT
The DNA here is from genome assembly GCA_037893245.1 of Crossaster papposus. Lineage (NCBI taxonomy): Eukaryota > Metazoa > Echinodermata > Asteroidea > Velatida > Solasteridae > Crossaster > Crossaster papposus. The sequence continues at coordinate 407,879 of JBAIAA010000682.1, read as the reverse complement.
TCTGAGAATGAGAGGAAATAGAATTTAGAACCTTCTCGATAGAGTCCGCGAAGTTGATTATACCCGAACAATGAGGGCGCCCCTCGATTGTAACGGACGTGAATCACGAGCGCGCGCGCGCGCGCGATCGATACGCGCATGCGTACGTTCAAAACGCAGGAGCAAAAAGAGTGCGCCCTCATTGTTTGATAGTGTTAAATGATCACTTCCAGGATTTCGCGGATTGAGAAGGTTCCGAATTCCTGTCGCCGCTTGTCGGATTTTTTTCTGCAGTTTATCTCGAGTTTTGAGCCCTGAAACAACATGACTATCACTGGTAAGGTGTTGTGCGGTTAATTTCAGGTCCAAACTGTCAATAATTCTTTAAGAAAGTGGGGCATTTCTTTTTCAACGATACCACTCACCAGCCTGTGTCACTTCGCCCCAATGTTTGTGTCGCAATGTTGCCCCCATTGCCATTAGTTTTTGCGTAGGCCTGTCATCCTATGTACGCCCTCAATTTGGCCTATACAAATTGCATAGAAAACCCTGATTATAACTCCGATGCAAAATGTGTACTTTACTTTTCATGTGCAGTATGCCTATGGTAATCCTACTCACGAACTGATAAAATGGAATTTTTGGGGTAAACCAAAAAAAGTAATAATTTTCTTAATCGTTTTTTTTTTGTTATAAGGCAACGATTGGTTGACGATCATTCCTACCGCCGGGGCGGTCGGTTTGGTGGTCTACTTTGCCGTGTCCAAATTCCAAGGCTCTTGCGACGGCGCCAAAAAGGGCGACGACATGGTCAACAAGAAACAGCAGAAGGACCAGGAGAAAGTAGTGACCTCGTTTGATATTGAAGAGCTCGCCAATGGCGCGGCATTCTGTCGATGCTGGCGCTCGGATAAGGTTAGAGGAAGTCCCTTGCAATACTGGTAATAATTATGAAGATTTTGGAGGATTGAGAATGGTTCCTAGCCAAAAGAGCCGACGGGGTTAGGGTTAATATCTTTACAACAACAAGTAAGCTTTTCAACAGTATTTTGTGACTTTTGGGATAATTGCAAATGGTATACTCGGCTTTAACAAAAACAAATATAATTTTTTTTGTAGTTTCCGTACTGCGATGGCTCGCACAACAACCACAACAAGGAAACGGGTGACAACGTCGGCCCTCTGTGTCTCAACAAGAAATCTACAAGCTCTTAAAAGATCCACGTCAGCTATGCAGATAGAGTCAAAAGCAATAAAGTATTAACAAAAATGGTGTGAACGCTTCATGTTGGTAACGGGCTTTATGTTGGAGGGGTGTAAACAAGGGCGTAAGTTTATTTGAAGTGAAAATGCTGCCGCTGTAATTGTTTGAATGTGCGTACGTGTACGAAGGTTTCATACGTACTGTGGACCTACGAACAATTGATGTCCACAGGATGCGGGAAAAGGTTACGGATTGTGGACTTGGACATGTTCAAGGTCAATTCCACCCTCTATGAAAAAAAGAGCTTTAGAGAAAAATTAAGGGTTAGGGTTATCTGTTAAAAATAATAACAATGAAGGGAACACGTGATGGGCCTAGAGTCAAAATTTGGGGTTGAAAATAGAATGTCAACAGTACGTATGGAATATAGCACTGTGTATGTAAACACCAGCAATCATGGACTAGGGACAATTGGGTTAGGACATGATTCCATGGTTCCATGATTGAAAGATCAGGTACAAAACCTATGGGAGACCTGAAAAGGTTAAAGTACAAATAAGGGTCTAAGATGAAAGGTGTTTACATATGTACATGCGTGTGTGGTGAATGTACTCGTAATGCAATATTTTAGAGATGAATAAATTAAATATTCAAATATTTGATCATCCACCGAATATCCCAATGTCTTCTATTAAAATCAAAAAATGTCAAGTGGTTGTAAGATGGTGACAACAATGTATAAGTTGAGTGTGTTTAGCTTTATAATGTTCATATTGGAAGCCATTAGTGCATGGGATTAGATCGAAGATCTTCCACGACAAAACATTGGCCAGGATGCTTTTCAAATTCGTGGTAAAATATTTCATATTTAGCAAAAAAGGTCGGCATTTTTCGGTATTACTTGTAAAGACTTATTTATAGTAAGTGAGAAACCTAAATTTGTTTGGCTAAAAATTGGCACCTGTGATAGTGTTTTTGACAGATGTACAAATTTATTTTGAATAAATGTTTTGGAAAACATTTATTTTGAATTAAGTTTATTGTAAACAAAAACTCTTGGGAAAGCTATGCTACTGCCTAGTACAACCACATGAAACTTAATGAACATTATTTGCCCAAAGGAGTTTTTTTTGCAGACTTGAGGAACAACGATATGATAAATCCGAAGGTTTTTAATAATTAACTTGTCAAAATTTCAACTCGGTAAAATATTGTACTCTTAAGAAAACTGGAAATGCTGTGTCATTGTGTAGAATATATAATGCTTAAAAGTAGGACTTCCGACTCATTTTGTTGGGTTAGGTCAGTTTTTTCCAAAAGAACTTGCTGCAAAAATTTTAACTCGGTCTTGAAACAAGAATACATTGTCTCTATGCAGTGCTTGATTTTTTTAAAAGTTGGTACTGAGTTGTTGTCACATTTAAACTTCTCAGATTTTCCCTAAAAATACCCTTATTTCCTTAACAATGCTTCTGAATAATGCGTGGTGACATTAAAACATTGATGAAATTAAAAATATTCTCTGGTCAATTTTCATTTCGTACCAGAAGTCTTTCAAACCTTATGGATCCCGAGATATTATTAGACAAGCTCCCCTACTCGGCTAGTGTTGTGGCCCTTTTCCAAAATTCAGCTTAGGGCGCCGTACCGGCTCCATCACCAAACTGCATGATATGCACAAAGCCAAAACTGATAAGCGACGAAGCTGGGGTTTGGAAAACGGTCAATGTGTCGTTGCAACAACCGTACAAAATGAGCACGCCCTCTATATGCCAAAGCGTGCGCGTAATCTGATTTGTTTACACAAAACTCTTCAATGGAAAATTCCCACGGTCTGACCCGCCTATTTTTCTTGGGGGCGCCACTACCTGACCCTTTAAAAAAAATCCTAAATGTTAAGCAAACAAATACATATATTTTCAACAATGTTTCGTAGCAAATGTATTCAATATATTCAACTAGCGTTATTTAAAACACACTGCAATCCCTAATTTTGAAATTTTTACGAGAGATTGTAAAACCAAAACAAAATCACTTGTCAAATAGTGCGGTATCCCCTCACGAAAATGTTTTAAACATTTTGCATAACTGAATATATTATCTGATCACTCGCAAACTGCGTGTCATTTGTGCGCTGTGCGTGCACGTGCACTAACGACTCAACACAATTCGGCACAAATAATTCTGTTTTCAGACACCATTGTATCAGCGTGACTGATGATAAATACAGGGTAAGTTTGGGATTTTTATAGTGCTATAGATACCCTTTTGACTAATATTATTTGTCCTTTGCTGATGAACTGTTTTTATTTTCGATTTTGAAAGTTTGTTTACCTCTTCATCATGCTCTCAGTAAATGTTTGTTTACACACACACAATGTAGTTTATTTGACACATTACAATGGTGCATGTGTTTTACAGCGTAATATGTTAATTTGTTTACTAAAATGTTTGTTTTTAGAGCCTAGAGCCTCTAGGCTAGAGGTTAGAGGTTAAAGGTTAAAGTTTAGGCCTGAGAGTTTAGGCCTGAAGTTTTGGGTTGTGAATAAAAAGGTGAACGAACTTTCGCACAATCGCTGATTGTGCGAAAGTTCGTTCACCTTTTTTATTTACCAGTTTACTTCCAAAACGGAAGCGCTCAAAAATGTTGTTTTTCGATGTCAAGTGAACAGTGAACGTTCGTGTTTAACTTAAACATTTTTTAGAAACTGGTTGAGCTAGCGATTGAAAATTGAGAATGATTTTGGTTGTTTTTCGTGGTCTAGAACTTATCATGCAAAACTCCATAGCATAGCAACCACATCGTTTCCAACAAAGATACATTTCTTGTGTACACAAAGATATTTGCATCTATCAAACATTTCATAACATTCGTTTTTTTCCTGAATTGACAATCTCGTCCTTAAAGGCTTGATGATGAAAAATGTCCGAATAAAAGGACAAAATGTATCGTATTTCGTTGCCAGAGGAAATATACTCCAACTATTTCAAGGCACCGAGAATGCTACTTCATGCCCTATATAGACACGGGTTTCCTGACTTCAGCTGCCACTGTCTAGAAACTAGGCCAGTCCAGGGTGGTTTTCCGGCCTGGAAATGTCGAAATCTTCCCCAGTTGGCCTTCGAAAAACACTGAGTAGACATCTGTGTACATAACATGTACATGTACATGTACATGCATATCCTGTTCAACTTGCTTCGGAAGAAGAGATGATTCAATGCCGTCTTACTTTCGATTTCCTTCAGATCTGTTGAATCTATTCCAACAGAGATGTTGCAATCAGTATATATCCTGGTGATATTTCGATGGGTGACGTTGACGTAAAAGAAAAACAAAGTTTCCGTTGTACAAATAATTGTTTAGAACTGCATTTGTATACTACATGCACGTTAAACCCTAACAGTTTTAAATCCTCCAAAATCAAGGATTTTGCACATACCCAAGGGAGATAGGTTAATGTCTTCAACTAACAAACAATTGATCACTTTAAAGGAAGCATTCGTTACCAATCTTGCCTCGTGAGAGGATGTGGTCAAACTTTTATAATATTAATTTCAGTCAATGCGAAAGTCAATATTTAGCTCGGTAGCCAAGGGCTAACTTCCTAATCTGTCGGGCCGACTGAATAATAGTAGACCCTTTAGCGCGTGGGCTGGTAGGGGTTAGCAAACTTTGGTCTAGGGAGAAGCTTATCCGTTGACTTTAAGAGTTTTCATTATTAAATGGTTGTTGATTTAAGATAATTTAGTTGGGCCACAATTAAATCGGTAACTGTCATATATGAAGAAAGATTTGTAGAATTGTTTGTTCCCATTATAGAGCCAAGTTATTCCGATCATTCCATTCACTGCATTGATGAGAAATGAATTCGATTGCCTGAGGACTTCTGCCCCCCAAAAAGGAAGAAATCTTTGCATCGGATTTTTCATATTGTCACTACATTCATTTAACCAGATCGTGTCGGATGCCGTGTATACACGCATTTTGTTCATTTTAAATTCAAAATGGACGACAGATAAACATGTCACAAGCAAAGCCGGAAATATCTAGAGAGGCCGGAAATATCAGGGTGTGCTACCCACAGATGCCGGCCTGAACCCATCTCGGATCGAGGTTTGTAAAAAAAAAAACAATCCTGGGCCAGTTTTTAATAGTTGCTGGTAATTATGAAACTCCTATGTAACCAAGAATCCTTTTGGTTTTTATTTTTAGCAACATTGAAGTTTCACAAAATAACAGCGCTCATTGCCAAACAATACACGCGTTTAGCTCTTAGTAGAATCGATGTGTTTCATCAATTTGGCCGTCCTTTGTTCAAACAGATGCAAGGAGCGAGTATCGTTTTCAATTTCCTCGGGGACGTCTTAATTGCAAAGCTAACGCACAAAAAAGAAAAGGGGGGTGGGGGAGTATGCCTGATAATTTTATTTATTGTCTAGCTGGAAAGGTCGTCGATTGGATAGATTGGATTTACTCGGATTTTTCCAGAGTGGTTTGCTATTAAATTTACAAACTGAGAAGAGTATTTTGTTTGCATATTTAATTGCGTGCCTTCGGGAATTAATGAGTTTACGTCGGAGGACGTGTATACGCGCATCTTTTTTTTCTGAATTCAACACGGATGACAGATAAACACATTACGAGCAAGGCCGAAAAAATGTCGGCATGGTAGCTCGCTTATTGCATATTTTGTGCTGTTTTTGTTTACCTCTGAAGATCTCGTTAAAGACAGAAATATTTGGCCCTCATAAAAATTATTGTACCTAATTTGTGGTGTTTTCTTTTACCTCTTGAGATTTTGTTAAAGACAGACATTTTTGGCCCTCTTAATTTATTTGATATATCAGTTTGCTCACTTTTATGAGTTTTCATATTTTTTCTTTTCTTTTTTCCGGTTACACTGATGACAAATGCAAATTTAAAAAAAAGGACCTCCCCTCCCCCCTGCAAAATAAATGAACAGCAACTGAAATACATTGTTTTTATCCCATTGATCCACCAGGGACCATTCATATTTTTACCAATCTGGTCTCTGTAACCCCCCCCCCCCCCCCTCAACAAACCCCACAGTGACACTGTAACACACCCTTGTCACAAACCCTGGCGATCTGACAGCATGTGTCGCATAGATTACCGACACACATGAACGCAATTACATTAAGTTGGTTCCCCGATACCTTATTCGGTAGCATGGAAATGTTCCGCGGTGGGGCGGAAAAATCCTTAAACCGTTTAGGACTCGCCGAAGCATGACGAAATTCAAATCATTTTGTTAGAGTCTTTCCCTAGTGACTTCACCAACTCACACCCTGTGGATTTCTTACCTTGGACGGAGATTTGTTTTCTAACTAAAAAATCATATTTATAAATTATAACCCTATTTTACTATAGGAACCTTGCCTATCCTTGCAAATTCCAACACTGTATGGTAAACTCTACACTCAAATTGTTGAACTCTGATTTTAGAGGTGAAATTGTGAGCCTCACCCAACGTAAAGCATTTACCAACACATTTGATATTTCTTTCATGCAAAGATACACTATTAAAAAACGGATTGAAGTTATCAATTTAAGAATAAAATTTGAGGGGTTCTGGCAAAATGAGACGGAACTGGGCAGAGGTTGAAGTGAGTGTTTTTAGTTATTTGAAAAAGAGGATAAATTTTCTCTTGACAATACCGTTTGTTGCGCTTCATGAAATATAGGGTTTTTATGGCGACTTTTGAAGTGAGTTGGAGTGTAAACAAGAAGAAGTGGGTAAAGTTTCTTATTATCAAAGTCGCAGTAGTAAAACATTAAGAAAAAGGCATTTGATGTTTTGAGTTTTATGTGATATATATGGGAAAATGCCAATTGTTTTTTTCTTAACCAGTTCGCGCCGGGATTATTTTAACATCGCCGAGCCGCCGGGCGGGATTATTTTTAACGAAACTCGATCCGAAGCTTGTTCAGGCTGATAGTGCCGGGAAGCACACCCACGCATTTCCGGCCTTGCTCGCTGCTGACATACATTTCCGAACTTGAACTTGGCGTGTTTATGCGTCATCCGTTTTGAATTTGGGGAAATTTTTGCGTTTATATACGTCATCCGGCGCGAACTGGTTAAAAACACTTTTATTCCACTTTTTTTCATACTGTTTACTGACAAAATATACAAAATAAGGTAAAAAAAAATAGAAAAAAAAGACCCATTTTTCTTTATTTTCTCGAATATGCCGTTTCATCTTATTTTGACAGAATGCCTCATATTTCAGTAATGATGTTTAGTTTATTTTGTAAATGTTCATGTTTATCATTTCACCCGTGAAACATCTTAATATAACACGGCAAAACGTCATAATATGTACACGTTTCCTGCAGTGTTATGCTTCAAAGACATTCAAACCATAGTTATGATGGATAACTGTTGACGAATAAATGACACCTAAAGACTGAACAAAAACAAACTAGACCCGCGTAACCCCAAGGGGGGTGGGGGGGGGGGGGGGGGGGGGGGGGTGTCTACCCATGCTGAGACGATCGGCCTGGGAACTAGTTGAGGCACTGTCAAAAAAAATATGAATACTTGTTGACAAGTGAAAGGGCTTTTAAAGAAGCACTTCAATAATGCTCATCCACGATTTCGATGTTTTTTTCGCCTCACATAATTTGACCTTCAAGGTTTTTTGTGTAACAAGTGCTGTGTTTGTTTTGCATAAAACTTACTGGGTAGTTCTATAAATTTGAATGTTTGTGGTTTTCTATTATTTAAAAAAAAAAAAAAAAAAAAAAAAAAACAAGTCATTTTTCACATCTGCACTTTTCTCCCGATCAAAAATATCTCTTTTTTAAATGCAGTCTTTCAATGATATGCTAATTTTGCCATAAAGTCTAGATACAAATACAGCAAGCAAAACAAAAAATCAGAACGAGAAACTATTGGTTTTGTACTTGGCCTAACTTGAGAAAGTCATAATTTCAGCATGTTTATTTTGACGATCATGTAGGACACACACGAATCACGTTTCAACAAACTAAAAAGCTACAAAATGGCCGTCTCTTGTTTTATACTAATTATTTATCCACATGTCGCATTGACACGGAGGAGAGTTTATTATCGCGGAACCCCGAGCGCACACTGACACAGACGGTCGTGTAATTGTAGACATTCCACTCGGATGAGTCTCTAGGATGTCAATTTCTGCTGCAGATGGACACACGCCGTCCTAATTATCCAGCTCGCACGCGACTCAACACAAAAACATATTTCAAAGTTTGACATCTGGTTAATGATATTGGTGTATCACACAGCCAGTGACATATCATGGGTCAGGGTGGGGGAGGGGGGGGGGGGGGGGGGGTAAGTGGGGAGGGGAGGGGGAGGAACAAGGGGAACTTGCTTTCATCATCCGACAGTTGTACATAAATTATATTCTTTCCCTGGTATAACCAATTTATAAACAGAAACAAATTAAATAGTGCCTGTGTTGAATACGCAGTGCCCCAGTTGTCTAATGGTGTCCAGCCCCCCCCCCCCCCCCCCAATTCAAATTTGTTTAAGTGAAAATAAAACTATAGGCACCACAACGGTTAAATGTAAATTGTATGTAAATACTCCCCAGTAGAACCAAGTATACAAACAAAAACAAATTAAATATTGTCATGTTGAACAGCGTCCCCCAATAGTCAACTCGTGTCTAGAACCCCTCCCCCAGTTTATACCCCTAACGGCCAAATACTATTACTTTAGGCTGAAGATACTAAGTAAGTCCAGAATACTACTTAGTATTTTATGTGTAATGCAGTATAGATACTAAACTACTACAACATTCTGCTTACAGGTAAGCAATTACTTGCTAAGTACCATTTACTAATAGGTGTAGTATTCTTTAGCATTTGGGTCTTTTTGCTTGTTGATTTTGTTTGATTAAGATGTACCTATCTACACATAATAACCTCAGTACTACATATTACTATGTACAGTATTTGGGGTGGAGTGCCAAATACTACAAATTACTACAGGCATTGCACACTCTAAAAACAGATTGGTTGAAAATAACCAATATATTGGTCGATTTCAACCAATCCAGTTGGTAGATATGTGGATAATCAAAATATTGGTTAAAATAACCAATCTGATATTGGTTACCTATTTAACCAATCCATATTGGTTATAACACCAACCAATACAATGTTGGTTAATTTAACCAATCCACAATGGTAGAACTCCAACCACTTTGTATTGGTTACCACGTAACCAATCCATATTGGTTATAGCACTAACCAAAACATAATGGTAGGACTGCAACCAATTCATATTGGTTAACACGCAACCAATTGCATTGGTTAAAACAAATGCAAAAATACAATATTGGTTATTTCAGCCAATTTATAATGGTTAGGCTACAACCAATATGTATTGGTTCCTACGTTGACAAATTACGTAATGAAATAATACCAATGGAATTAACTTATCACACATTGCAATTACGCGTACATACAATAATAACCTATTAGATATTACCTACTGAACACTTACTACAAACTTAGCCATTGCCGTTGTTAGTTTTATAGTACGCTTTTTTGTCCACGACGAAGTCACAGCTAGTTTTTATCAAAATTGAAATACGAATGAAATGTAATGTGAATTGTTCACTATGTTTGCACAAAAATCTAAATTCAATCATGGAATCGTTTGAATAATTACATATTATGGTCAACAAAATGCGTTTTGGACTAAATACTACAATTTAACATCGACTATTGTCAAAACAAATTTCCTCACTTTTGATTGGTCAGTTGCTGTAGGTACATTTCCTACAAGTTAAACCAATATGACTGGTTGAAGGCCAACTAATCTATTGGCAATAGATTGGTTAATACCTTGGTTACAAGCTAAACCAATATAACTGATTGAAGGACAACCAATATATTGGTTATAAATGACCAACTGATTGGTTGATACCTCCAACCAATATGACTGGTTGACGGACAACCAACGCATTGGTTACGCTTTAACCAACACATTGGTTAAAAACAACCAATATTGGGTCAACCAATTAGATTGGTTGGTCTTTTAACCAATCTGTTTTTAGAGTGCACACAAGTAGGTGAGAGTACTGCATACTATATTTTACCACTACATGTATATTTGTAAGACACATTCTATATTTTGACATTTTCTGTGAAAAACAATTCCTTTGAGGTAGAAAACGAAACTTCTTCAGACCTCCCCGAGCTATAATTCAGGGAAGATTAAAACAAAATAACCTCCTCTTTAAAAAAAAAAAAAACCAACCCCACAGAGTTGTACAAATTGTTTAGTCAGCAACAAGATGTAATTTCAATCCTCTTTCTTTTAATAGTTTCCTCAGATCAGATGACGGCATGCCGGTATCTTGAGGAAGAACATTCATGTGACCGCATTCCATTTTTACGGCCTTTTCTGCAAAATGTTCCAGTTCAGGGGAATTCCCGACATTTCACGACACGCTTTCGGTTAACATCCTGGATTATATCAGTCACTAGGGTTTTGTTTCCGTCTGGCTGGGTGCGTTTGGTTCTGTGATACCCTTGGTACTTTGCGATGTTAACTTCTGTTGACCTTAGCCTTGTCAATGCAGAAATCAAACACCGATTTCTCGGTATGGGGCTGGCAACATGCTGTTCGTGAATTGTGTAGTTTTCTTTGTGTACACAATGTACATGTATGTTGTTCACACCACATTCACAGCGTCCGAAATCTCAGTTTTGGTTTCGGGTGCAACCCAGATTTCGAGAAACCTCCCGGACTAGCGAGAATTTGAGACGGCTCTACACCTATAAGTCCAACCCTGGTAGGGACTGGGTTTAGAGGTACGAACCTTGCTATCCTTGTGTGGACTTGGTAACAAAAGATGTCCACACTTTACACAAACCTGAAACCTTCTGTGGACTTGGCCAAGTCCACACAAGGTTTCCCCTCTTGGATAAAGATCGCTAGAGTACTAGAGGTAAATAAAACGGGTTAGTGTGATTTACATATAGAAAAATTGAAGAGGATTATCCTATAGGGTATAACAGTCACAAATGTGGATTGAAAAAAACTTCATGGTGTGAGAAATATTAGTATTTGGTGAAATTTGATCGATGGTTCTTAACGACATGAATACAAACTAAGGATGTCCACACAGAGATTTCGTAAGGTTCGTATAATTGTCATAAACTTTAGGATTGTTTTCCCCTTCAATTCGTTTTTTGTATACGTGGTCTTTATATCGTTCTGATAACTTCCTCATGTGTAGGCCTTTTGTGTAAAATGTGTCGTTTTTTGGGCGTGTTATTTGCAAATTTTTCACCTGAATGCTTTAATAAAATGCTCTCAGATAGGTATCGCGCTACTAGAAGTACGTTAGCCCGTAATTCACCCTTATATTAAAATCTACTCGGATGGATTTACGTATTCGCAGTCCATCAATATACCTCGGCCAACGCTAAATAAAACTCTGAGGATCAATAGTTTTTATCTCCCGGGGAAAGATCGTGCCGTGCCTACAGGACATGAAATTCGCTCATTTCAGGTGAATTACGTGGGAATTCTATGTTGTTACACAGACTGGAAAGTTAATTTGAGCAATGCACTACTATATGTACTATGCACTTTGTGTAATTTAAATACTTATTGGTGAGCTTACTGTAAACTGCATATATTTTGATTAAAATTATTCAAAAAGCAAAGCCAAGGACAAATGTTCATGCTAAGCAAAAGTTTGTGCTTAGCAGCTCCGTGAAATTGGCCCACGGTTATTTGTCAAGCACCTTTTTAAAAACATTTCGAGCACTGTTGCTTCAAATGATAAAATTTGAACAACTGACAAGGTTTTATATTTGTAGCTTCATTGGCGAAGTAAAAAAAGGTGTGGGGGAGAAGAATATCTTAGGGACCCTTGTACATGTAGGCCTACTTTAATAATAAAAGAGAACAACAACTCTATTTATACCATAGTTTCTTTGCATGCAAGGATCGGGCACAAACCAATTTGTATTCCTTGCTCTTGTTTATAGATATCGTCACTAGGCCCGAGTGTTGTGATAATAAATTGGCCTGTTCTATTTCTCAGAACACTCATGCTTGCAATACCGTCCCGTGGAGGTGACGTACAATATAAACCTCATCAACCCAGTCTGTAGCCGCAGGCGATGTCTGGCGCTCAAAGATTCACCAGAAGAAGTGTTTAGAAATACAATTTATGTATTTGGATCCTTCGACAGTTCCGCTCGTTAAAGGTAGGATATACACCATTTGCAGATATCGAAAATAGTAGTACCGAATTATTTAGAAATATCCTTCTTATTTGAAAGTAAATAATGATTCTGGGCATCCAGCAATTTTGTGTGTGTATATTTGACACTACATTTATGCTTGTACATGTAATTTAAAAGATAAAAAAACAAAACCAAATAATATTGTCTACTCTTCAGCTCTGTCAAATTTTGCGTGAAATTACCATTAATTTAAATTGTTCCCACGTTGTTTTTTTGTACCAGTCTTTGACTTGATGAACAACAGACGCGGGTTTATTTTTTTTCCGAGGGGACAAATCAGCGGGAATTCGCGCCGCGCCGCTCGCTGTTCGGCCCGTTCCAGGTCGCCGCTGTGCTTCACCGCACATCGCAAAGTGCGGGGTCTTAATAAAAACACGTTCACTCAAGCAGAACGATTAAGTTAATGCTATCAAGAAATGCGCATGTACTCTGCAGCAATATGCACGATAAATGACTAACACTACCAGCCAGAATTTAATTTGATTTGGACCTTATTTTTTTCTTTCTCGTAATCTATACCATTTCTGGAGTCCTTTTAAAGGTAGGATACACTTTTGCAGATATCTAATATTTTTACTGCCGAATTGTTAAGAATTTCCCTGACCCTACTTCAGTGGAGCAATTATACATGTAGACGTCAGGGAACCAGACTAGCTGGCATCTATTCACTCTGCAAGTGATTGCAATCAAAAGGTGGACTCAATAATATTTATTAATTTTTTTCGCGATCGCCGTCTGGCGATCGTGTTTTTTCTAAACAATTACAGGATATTTAGCGCAATCATTTTGCTGGATGCCTACAATCATTATTTACTTTCAAATAAGTAAGATATTTCTTAATAATAGTCAAAATGTTTGATATCTGCAAATGGTATCCTACCTTTAAGTACAATTTGTTGAATGCGACCTTGAAAAAACAAAAAAACACCTGGGAATAGACTTTGAGCGATCACGCTTTTGCCACATGTAATTTTTTGAAGCTTTACGCCTTGTGAGGCTGAACCCTGGTTGACTTCTTTTCCCCCTGGTTGGTGATGCCACATATCGCACTGAGCATATATGATAAATAAACAAACTGATATAGGCTCCCATGAGTGCGTTTTTGGAGGTCGAAAGCTCAAATTTGTTTGTAATCTATAAAGCAAAATAAACACCAAATTGTGTATGTGTGCATAGTGCCTTTTGTTCACATAATTGTTTTATATACATTTAAAGGTCGGATACACCATTGGCAATTGTTTGAATTATCATGGGGGGGGGGGGGGGGTTGTATTTTTATAGTAAATATCGTTTAACTGACCTGTCCGAAGTTTTACAATCATGGATGCCGAGGAAAGCAAGAAAAACAGCGTTGTTTTTAACCGGCGTCGGGCAGTTATTCTTATGTTGTTTGTTTTTTTCGCGATCAAATTAATTCAATTTTCAGAACAATTAATTACAGGATATCTATCTATCTATAGTTATCATACAAAAATTCCAACAATTTCATTTGTTTGAATTTGCACAATAGAAAGTGGTATAGGGAATTGATTTTATCTACTTGATAAATGACTCAAAATTTGTGTTCCGGGGTGACTCACGAAGGGGCCATTTTTAAACAAAGTTGCGACAAAATCCCAATGAGATGTTTATCACCAGTGTGATTCAAATTGTGGAAACAATAGCCATTGTAAAATTCAGCCACCGTCGCAAATTACTATGAATGAGTCACCAATTACCTTTTGTTCCGCTTATCATGTATGTAGTCGCCACTAAATGCACAGACTCTGAATACATGAATAATTAATGAGCGAATATGAATAATTTGTGTTGAATATTCATAGCTGTCTCAAATTATGAATGAGTCACCATTTACCTTAAGTTCCGCTTATCATAATAGTCACCACTGAATCACACTCTGAATAACATGAATAATTAATGAGCGAATACGATTTTTTTAAAGGTAAATAACTACAAACATTTACGAATGAGCAGCACAGATAATTGGACACACGAAAGGCCATTCATCATGGCATATTTCAAGGACAACAGATGGTCCGTTCGGGGGAGGAATCGGTGCATAGCATAATTTTGGTTTGTATAAATGGTATAGATGTTAATGTACATGTAGATGTTAATATTGGTGTATTTTATCTCACATAAGTACGGATACAATCTGTACGTATTGTATGCAATGTGCCTTGTACCGGTGAGTACATTTGTTAAAAAAACCATTGTAATTTTATTGTTATCGTAATATATTTTTACGAATCACCATACACGAAATCCCACTTGTGTACGTTCCGAACAATAACAACTTTGCCATTTTTTAAAAACACTTTTCGCATTTAATTATTAAACAAAGTCCCATATTTTTATTATTTTTGAGCTTGGTCTATCGTAGCTGTTTTATTTTTCTATATGTTTTGTTGTTGTTGTATTTTTGGCGCAATGTTATACAATTAGATTATCTGTTTTTCTTGCCCGTGTTCGGCGAGGGAGTTCCTTTTTCACTCAAAAACATCTCCTCTCCATCAATTAACCGTCGAAAATATTATTTAGGGGGGAAACTATTTATAGCACCTACTAAGGATAATTTTGGATTAGCCCCGCGGTTTGGAAATTACGCGCGGTGTCCTGTTTGACTTGTGTTTTTCGATTTCCCAGGTCTGCGGAACCTCCTTCCTCCCCCCTCCCCCCCCCCCCCCCTCCCCCCACCTTCCCCCTCAGTTTCCTGAGAAAGTAAACTTTGCTGTCAACAATGTAAATGTATATGGTCTGCACCCGAGACGCATCTACGCTAAGGAAAGTGAGTCGAACAAAAGAATTGCACGCGTGTGCACTATCTAAACAAAACAAACCCGTATTAGGAAATTGTTAATATCCTGACGGTCATTGTTTTTTATTTCGCAGGAAAGATACATATTTTAGTTTTATTTAATTTTTTTAGCTGCGGGTAAGTAGCTCAAGAAATCAACTCCAATGGTTTGTTAGTTAGCATATTAGTTTGTAACAAACATTTGTATGTAAGCAAAATCTCTGGGGTCTCTCCGCGAAAGTTCGTTTTTAACCGGCGTCGGGCAGTGGTTCTTATGTTTTTTGTGGTTTTTTTCGTGATCGCCGTCCGGCGATCGTAATTTGTTTTCATAAAATTCAGTTACAGAATCAAAAGATATCTAGCGCAATCATTTTGCTGGATGCCTACAATCATTATTTACTTTCACTAAGTAAGATATTTTCTAATAATTCGGTAGTAAAAATTGTCCGATATCTGCAAATGGTGTATCCTACATTTAACTCCAAACACATTCCTAGTTGTATACCTTTTCAATTTATATGTACTTTCTGTGGTGTTCTCACACAAGAAACTTGTTCAAAACAAAATAGCTCCGGGCCCAATTTGTGTTTGTCACTTCGTTCTCAGGCTGTTTTCACCTCGGACAGTTTGGTCTAATGACTAGGGACCCTTTTCTGTCACCATCCAATCAAGATTGATCTATATCGGGCCGTATATTCGTTCTTGTTTTGCGAGGCCCACGCCCCCTTTTTCTTCTCCATACGCATCCTCCGTCGACCATTAACCAATATCCTATTTTTATGTTTGGCTTTTCCCGCCCTTTTTATCGTGGGGCGTTTAAACCAAGCGCAAAACACGAACACTGTTTATGTACATGTACATCAGATAACATCTGTGTGCACGTGTTGCAGAATCTCCGATAGATTTACAGAAGAAGTTTGTTTTCAAATACAAGAGGTGGTTTTAATTTTGTCTGCGTACATAAAGTTCACAAACATTGGTATTTAAATGCTTCCCCGCTTCAATGTTTGTGGTAAAAACTAAAATGCCGACTTGTAACTTTTAACCAGTCGAAATTTATTCAATAATATTTGACAAATGTTGACCAAACAATGTGCTTTTATGCAAATTGTGTAGCCTTGAAATTCGCCAACGTTACAATGGGTTGGGGATGACCAAATTCTGGCGATTGTTTAGAAACGTGTAAGAATCCTTCTGCATGGGCTAGTTTTAACGAGCGAAAAGGGCATATCGATATAAGTTTATTTGCTTTTTAATTTTATGGTGAGCTAAAAAAACAAAAATAAGCGCAATATGCACTCTGATTGTGGAGGTATACCTTAGAACCCAGTATAAAAAGACTAAGTTTATGGGTCCAGTACTCCTCCTAACAGATCCCAACAAAACCTGGCGTTTGAGTTTAACTCAATGGGGATCGTTAGGGTTATAAATATACACATGTGTCTGAGTATGGCCTCCGTTTTGAAGTCCCGGTATACCTTCTCAACGGTAGAAAATGTCATTAATATCCCATCCAAGAAAAGATTGATCGAACTCGCCTCAGTGGAATCGCAAATAAAAACTGCCATTTTCCCAGGGGACTGTGAAATATCGCAACTGAAGTGTTGCGTTGCGTCAACGACAAACACTCGCGAAATTAAAATCGTACAACTCCAAAATGATAGAAACACTAAGAAACGTGTGCAGCCTCGCACCTCGTGTATATCACTGGCGGCTTTTGTTTTCAAATTAATTAAGATGCCTCGGTAAGTTAGTTCTTGATTAAAATAGTGTGTTGCAAAGAAAACAACATTGAATCAGTTATCGCCCGAGTGTTGGCTCGAAAAAAAATTGGCGCATCTGAAAATACTGGTTGATTCAGCTGTTACTTAAGTTAAAGGGAATTTACATTTGCAAACATCACAAAATTAAATCACCAAATTATCACAAATACTTTACTGGTCTGTTAGGAAATAGCAGTCTGAATCATCCTGTAAAATCATGGCGCCATGGTGGGCTGACATTTTTAAGTAAAGTGGTAATTTGTATCAATTTCCAACGCTGGTCGGGCAACCATCACCGTACCAAAAAAAATACAAACTATTTATGTTTCTATTGAAAAAAACACCAATGGTCCAGGGATGGTGTTGTTTCCCATCAGACCAATCCACACGTTGACTTTCTCTCGGCTATCAGAACGAGATTTAGAATTGTAATCATTGAAGGAAACAATAAACGGGTGCTTACACAATCGCAATGTTTAGCTCCACAATAATGAAATTTAAATGATCTATTCAGAATAGCCGGACGTTTTGGGCACACTTAGTATATTTCTAAGAAAATTGACTTTGATGTATTTTTTAATTTTTTAGTCGGCCTATATTTTGTAGAAAACAAAATATAAATGTGGAGATGTGTGTAGCAAGGCGGGGTACCTTGAGAGATTGGTGAATTACAGTACCTTGCTGCCACCTACATTGGTCTTGAATTACCCCAGAGACACCCCTTCATATACAAATGCCAAACCATTTCCGAGGGGGTGAAAAGAAACGACAGATTTCAGGAGATGACTCCCAAGTCCAATTTGACAGATTAGTTTTTTTTAATATACACATTTCTTGTATTTTGTGGATTAGCAACAACTTTTTTTTTCCTTTCTGCAAATGATGTCTACGTTCTCTTGAGGGTGGTTTTGTCTGATTATCTGATGGGGAATGTAGAATGATAGGCCAGCGCGACTTTCTTCCCGGCCCGCGGCAAGAAAGATAAACACGGAGGCTCTCTTCTGATCTGTTGGCATTAAGACCTAATACTCGTAGGGAATGCCCTTGTATTGAGGGTTTCTAAGACTTCAATCAATGTGGCTCTGCGATCTGTTGTTTCTTATTGGTTGTCATGCCAACAGCTGCGTATAGTCGGGACATGTCAGAGAGCTAGAGATGTGGTAGGTGGCTTTGTGACATACAAGGGCAGCCTCGGACTTTCAATCTCGTTCCCCCGCTGGTGGTTTTTATTGCGACCTTGTCGCGAATTGAGTTTCTCACTTCAAAACAGCGGGATTGTTGGAGGGGAAAGGGGGGGGGGGGGGGGGTGCTATATTTTCTGTGTGAAGACTGGCAATTTGGCACTCAATATTGCATTTCGCCCTATTTGCCGATGTAATTACTTGGGAGGCGAGCTCACAATGTTCTGCTTACGCCAACCGAGATAGCCAGGGTTTCACAAGCTATTACAATAAGATGAGCATTGTATGTTATTGTCTCTGAAATGAACTGATTATATTTCAGGTAACTAGATTTTGTTTCTGTCGGGTAATATTTACGTTTTAAAGGTAGGATACACCATTTGCAAATAACGAAAAAATGTACTACCGAATTATAAACAAATCTCTTACTTATTTGAAAGTAAATAATGATTCAATAGGCATCCTGAAAAAATGATTGCCCTATTGTTCAAAAAAAAAAGGTGTATAAAAAAAAAATCACGATCGATTTTTTGTTTGCTGTTGAATCCAACAGAATCCAACTTGGTGTTATTTTACCTGAATGCGTTCCAGAATATTTCAAATGACTTGCCTGCTAAATCCATCAGGTTCCAACGGAAATGTAAACTTGTTGGATTCTGATGGATTCAGCAAGGTTAGGGTTTTAACGCAACTTCACAATTAAAATTAAATCACAGCCGTGTATGCACAAGCGTTGTTTTTTTTAAAATAATATACGTACATTTATCCGTACGATTCCTTTCAAGGCGGGCAAACCTGCATACGCTGGTGGCGCTATTTGTTGCAACAGATTTACTGACATTTGACACAATTTTTCAACGACCAAAACACGAGAAAGAGTTTGTGTGTGGGTGGGGAAGTCCACCCCTACACCCACACCGACCCCCAAGCGAAACCCCTGGTCCTAATGCTTGTAAATATGCAAAACCTAATAATTAGGTGTTTACAAGTTGAAATGTTGTGCACGGCCAGGGGGTTGAATTCTTAGGTTGGGTGTTACCCACTGCCCACCTATCAACTCCTACCGTAGCTTACCATACATGCGGGAAGGCTGTTTGTGTGAACGACAGTCCCCACTTCTCTAAATGCAATTATATTACACCCACATTGCCAATGAGAACAAATTCTGTCCACTGTTTGTTTTAAATACAACATTTGCAAACATCAAAACAAAAATAACAAAATTATCACAGAAGACTTAATTTTTTCCTGCGTTTTTTTTCTTTCCGTAGGTTTAGATAACTGCTTGTTCGTGTAGCTGGTAAGTTTAGGGGAACTTCCCAGAGTTATTGAAAGTAGTTATTCTTCTGTCGTTGTTGTCATAGTTAATCTAATACGAAGATACAGGTATACAATGTATACCTGTATCTTTGTAATTCACCTGATCTGATGAATTTACCCCCCCACCCCAGATTTTGAATCATGGACTATCGCGCATGAGTCGAACACCACAAACAAATATTGACAGGCAGAATAATAATTGTACAATGCAGCGAAACCTCAGATACAGAACTTTTGGTTCAGTTGCAAAATTATATTTAAATTTATTTTTTACCTGCATAATTATATTTGTCACCCAACTCCAGTGAGACAAAACAATGTCCTTTTTTGGAAGACAATAAAATTGGTGACATTTTTTTTAATTTACAGTTCATTGACTTTGACAAGATTTTTGCAAATATTTAAAGTTTTTTTATTAAATTAATAAATTGTCCTTTATTCGAAAGCTTCAGATAACTCTGTTTAGTGTTATCTTCTGTCGTTGAGATTTTTCATGCGGTACATATATTTCGAAAGACATTGATAGGTTGTGGATGTTACTAATAGAAAAGTCGAATTAAGTTCAGGAGCAATTTTATTTCGCTTCTAATTTCTTGACCCATTATTTTTTCCTTTCCCCTCCCCCAGAAACTCCTACTGATTTCTCGACATCGAGGAAGAACCAAATTAAAAAAACATGAAAAAACAAACTTCTTAAAATGCTGGTCACGTTTTGGCAGTGAAAGATAAAAAATGGTTTTGAACAGGTTCCAGAGAATTTAAATTTGATGATAATTTGTTTGTACTATTGGTGAAACTGTTGGGCAAAGTCTGAAGAAATTAAATTTAGAGGGCTTAACGCGTACATTTGTAGGTGCTAGCCCGGTAGTGATATTGACACCAAGCTGTAAAAAGGTTCTCAGACTGTTTTGTGAATAAAATCTTGAATAAACATTGTTTTTTTACGACTGCCCTTGTTGGTAGGAGGTCCAGTATTCCTTGTGCGTAGGATGTTTGATACGTTCTGTTTTTGCGCAAGATCCGTGGTGATTTGCGACAAGCTTGGAATAAGGCCAAAACCAAGGGAGCGTTTCCCATTTAGAAATTCGTAGCCCACTTTTTTCAGAGGTTAATAGTGTAGTCAACGATCTGTGGTATTACATCAACTTTAAAGGGACAATTTATTCCCTCTTCATTCCCTAAACTATTTGGCGCCCTAATATAGCAGAATTTATGAAACTCCAAACGTAGATTTAACTCAATTCTGTACAACTACAAATATGATGGCAGAATTTCGGGGATTCTTTTGAAAGTCGCGCCACCGAGTTTTCAAAAGTGTCGAATTTTCTGCTAGCAGAAATTTAGATTGTTTAAACAGGAACACTTTGTAATGATTATAACAAACCCTACCAAATAAATATAAATAACATGGAAAAAAACAGATGCTTTTGTACACATTGGACCTACAAAACAGATTTGAAAAGCTGGTTACAAATGTCAGCCCTTTAACAAACAAAAATCGATTTAAATTCTGTGCGCACAAAAGATTTGGTCAGTTTGATTTGTATTGTATGTTATCACCAGTGCGTGTGCAGTTTGGGGCCAACAAACTTTTACAATTTACAAGGTGAACCACACAAACTATTGTTTGATGGGGTATGCAAGGAATGGTCTATACAAGTCTAAAGATACAGAAGTGTCAATTGTTACTCCATCGATTATATTGCGCAAAATTTGGCAAGGTTACTAAAAATAGGTGTGTGCGATCATTCACAATTTGTGTCATTTCTGAGGCTCTGACCCATATCAAAAGCTAATTCGTAGATCAGTACAAAACCAAAGAGGAAATCTTTTCAAAGCGTTCTTCGGTGGACACAATGAAACCATTCGGCCACAAAAAACAAAACAAACAACAACAAAAGAATCGAAAAAGAAGGAAATGGTAGCAGTGTTGCGTGCAGTTTTTTTTCTCGGATGGCCAGTTTTGGGGGAACTTGTTGTCAAAATTTAACACGTCTAAAAGCGAATGCTTCGTGACGTAGCATTCGTGTCCATGCAGGTCCTTTTGCTAAGCAAATCGCAAGTAAACTGAATGAACAATAATGACAAAAGCTTATTTTGAATAGTTTGTGATTTGAATTGGGACTGTTTAGGACTTGTGATAGACTTGCAGGGACTTGACTAGTGGTATGGATCGGCCTTTAAAAATACGCCAACTCAAAAAATTAGTTTTAATTCGGTATGGCGGGGCATTTTTGTTGCAAATTATTAATTATAAACCCGTAGCATGCAGTAATCTTACTACACTGGCCTATGAGAAAATTAAGTAGTATTTTGTAGTACACTCACTATACAGTGTATGTGCCCCAAATAAATGCCTGAAACGTTAGTCGCGGATGAGAGCATTACTGAAAAAAAAAATCGGTTTTGTTTGGATTGGTGCTCAAAGTTTACTCAAACTTTTTTTCAAGGGTTAAAAGTTCGTATTTTTGTTATCTTTGCAAGGTTAAACTGTATACTGTAATCGTTTTTAATCTCAACTGCAATTTTTGCTGGAAAAAAAAAAGATTAGTAAAGTTTGTGTTTGCATTTCAAACGTGACGGTTACATGCACATCTTCCTAGGTGCTATTAAATTCATGATTGTAAAACTTCGGACAGGTCAGTTAAACAATATTTACCATAAAATACAAACCCCCAAATCCACATATTCATGATAATTTAAGCAATTACCAATGGTGTAGCCATGGAGAAATAACTTATTTCTCCATGGTGTAGCCTACCTTTAAATATTAGACGTACATGTGTACATGTGTATGTACACGGATGTACATGTATTACATGTACATGTGTACATATATGTACAATTTGTACATGTACATGTACGTACATGTACAATTTGTACATGTACAAAATGTACACGTACAAAATGTACATGTACAAAAATGTACATGTACAAAAATGTACATGTACAAAAATGTACATGTACAAAAATGTACATGTAAAATGTACATGTACAAAATTGTACATGTACAAAATTGTACATGTACAAAATTGTACATGTACAAAATTGTACATGTACAAAATTGTACATGTACAAAATTGTACATGTACACAATTGTACATGTACAAAATGTACATGTACACAATTGTACATGTACACAATTGTACATGTACACAATTGTACATGTACACAATTGTACATGTACACAAATGTACATGTACAAAATGTACATGAACAATTTGTACATGTACAATGGCCCGTACAGTGTACATGTACATGTACTGCCACAGGTCATTTTCGGAATAATTGGGGACTGATGAATAATTTAGCTTGCCAGGATAACTGAGAATCTTAAGTGGCTGTCACTGTCACAAACAATTGACAATTTTCACCTTTAGAAAGTCGGCCCTTTGCACAGCGACCCATTCCATAATCACACAGTGACTGCTGTGTCCATGCACACTAGACGTGATCACCCCTCACTAATGGTCTGAATGGTTGTTCGCCCCTCGTGGTTGAAATGGAATAGCCCTGTTTGTGCATATTATAATTGCTGTTTTTTCCTTTCCGGTGCAGGTCACTTCCAATTTGGCGCTCGCAGAGGGTAGACTGAAAAAAACGGCTTGTCAGTGCTGTGTGTGGCATTATCAAGGGGGTAGTGTCCACAAAAACATCATTATTACTACGGAATATACTGCCGGCCGTCTGCAAGACAAGTTCAGTTCCACTCCAGTCTTGATCCAGTTTGACAAGAGACCGAATGCCGAGGAAAACAAATACTTAGTCGACCTGAGTGAGTGTTGTGGATCAAATTTATTCTGCCGATACAGCCAAAGGATTCACCCAGCAAAGCCGTTTATTTACTACACTGTACACAGCATTTTGCTGCGGTGATTATCTGTGTTTGGAGGTTTGGATTTTCACGTCGAGGCGCTCGGCAAAAAGATGAAGAAATCAACAGCTTTGATGGAACTGGGATGACGCTGAGGGCTGGGCAATGATAGCTGCCTATGGTACAGTAATGTACATGGCACGTTAATGTTGATTGGAATTTGGAAGCGAAACGAGTGTGGAAATATCATTAGTCTGTAAATTGACAGCGTCTCTCGGTTGGATGGACCTTCCTTCTTATTCCTCCATGGATGGACGTAGACTAGTCGTGTGGTGATTCAGACTGGGTCGTAAGCCGGCCATCAGCTGCAAAAATCATGACTTCCAACTTCCTAACGAGATTACTAAAGCGCAACTCGGGGCCGCCGCGTCCCCGAGTGGACATGCACGCCCTCTTCACCAGCTCGCAGATGAGCACAATGATCCTCCGTGGACAGTTATCGGTCCACGAACCCTGGCGGCGCCATAAAAAGAAGCCCAAGATCGTCGAAGCGTGCCTGTACACCAACGACTCCAGCCCGTTCCTAGTGTGGTACACGGACAAAGCGCGTAAGAAGCCGCGAGGTTTCTTCAACATTAGAGGCGGTCGCATCGCGCCCGTCGGAGAGTTCAGCTTCCAGATTGCCTTTAAGGACGCCACGAGCCAGATCTACAAGTTTAATACGTCGAGCTGGGAGCGACGGGAAGAATGGTTGCAACAACTGCGGACGGAGAGCCGGAAAGAAGTGCAGATGCCGTTGATCGAGACAATCTGTAATCAGGACTATCGCATTAGTCAGGACGATTTAGCCGTTACGACGACGACCGAACAGCGAGCCAGACAGCAGCAGCTTCGACCCCAGTGGAAGGGTCACCGACGGACTGTCAGCGCCGGTTCACCATCGCCGCAACGCAGCGTCGTTCAGCTTCAGCGAAGTCGAAGCCAGCCACACATCCAAAAAGGGCGGCTCGTCAAAAGGCGAGCGACGGTTCTAGATAAGCACTCGCCAACTCTTGGCCAGAACGTAAAGAACGAACGACGGTTTATACGAGCGCCGGAGGTTTGTCGAAGCTGAGAGATTTCTCGTTTTGCCTTTATACAATTATTTTGTCTTTGAGTACTCTGTTTTTTTCTGAAGAGTACTTCGACACGGAGCTTAACAGTATTGAGAAAAGGTCGCAATGTTTGGTAAATTCCTTTTGTCAATGAATTTAAAGATTGCAAATTTGAAGCACGAAAGCTACGCGATCACTAATACAAACGAGCCCTTGAGCCCCGACGTTACATACAGAAAAACAATTAAAGTTTGCATTATGTTGCAAGAACAAAATAACCAAAGATCAAAACTAATTTTCTAATCCCGTTGAGCTCCCGTGTAAATTGAGGCTGCCTTATAAAAATTACTCATTTTCTGCTGAATGTATGAATGAAAATATGTATTGTATGAACAATTTTCCCATGAATTAAAATTCATTTAATGCATGAATTGAAATTTAATAAGTCCGCAATCGAGAGTACATGTACGGGACGTCAGTGAAGTGTCGCAACTTTTTTTTTTATTCAAGTTTGGATAAACTGTTTTTTGAGTTTTTTTGTTTTAAAGTTGGTCAAATTAACTGCCAAATATGGTATTTTGTGGTCGAGTTGCCATGACAACTAAAATCACAAATTTCATATGCTTCAGAATATCGCAAACCACCCCAATTAAAATTTGTGCTCGTTCATTTTAAAACAAATAAAGTTTGTATGTTTCAAACCGGCTGGGCCTAAAGTATTATACACGGTCAGTTACATATTTATTCCTCTTAATTACAAATGCATGAGTACGTACAGTACATATGTACCAGAAATTGTAGTTTTGAATAATAAAAATAGTTAACGTGCCATAATGAACTCGTCGTATAAGTACATCTAATCTTATATTTTCCGTATTCCTGGGTGCATTGTATTTTATAAAATTAATGATTTATTTTTGGGGGACCAATATAAATCTTATAAAACAAAAATATCTTTGTATCAATTCTATTTTCATGGTAAATATAACCGAACATGTACCTGTTATTGTTCAATCCTATAATTACAAGTTAACTTTTTGACTCGTTTGTAAATTAATCTTTCTCGGTACTGTCCTGTAAATTGTTCGAGTTTTATAGTAGTTTAATTCGATGGAAAACGATTACACAAATTCACACCAAAAATATGTTTTCTTCACTCTAAACTTGTGACTATTTACTTTTTGGAAATTTTGGGTTTTAAAAAAAATACATGGAGACTCTACCAACGATGGACCCAAATTGAATCCAGGAAGGTTTCAATATTTTGGTCGGAGCCGGATAATCAATAGACGCTAATGTACAAACCAGTCTTTAACCAGACCTTAACACAGGAAATCCTTCTAGTTTATCTTCATCACCGTACATCCCCCATGGCAATGATGGCATAGTGTGGTATTTTTAAACACATGGCATTAAAGGGAATGTACATGTACATTATTTGTGACCTGTTCCAACGAAACCCGGACAAAGTCGCACAATGTGTTTTGTCACAATGTACTCCTGAAGTCATTTCGAGATGGATTTTACCATTTTGAGGTTTTAGGTTTTCCTAAGTCACTCACTATTAATCTACAATCTCCTCAAATTTCAAACAAAATCCGTCTACCAGAAGTGTGTTTTTTGGTCAATTTTGTGAAACATTTGTGTATAGAAATAATACGCTTTTCTGAACTTCAAAGCTGTTTATCTCATAATTAGGTTGTCAGGGTTTTATCACTAAATCCAGACCCCAGGGAAGATAGGGTGGGGGTACATATGTAAATGATACATCATTTTAAAGCTGAGAACCTAGAGTATTTGAAAAAAGCAAAATCTGAAAAACTAAAAAGTCGACTTTGTCCGGGTTTCGTTGGAACAGGTCACATTTGCTTTTGCTGTAATTTTCAGAAATGGATGGATTTCAGGGGTTTAGTACATGTATGTTATCGAAATATTGTTACACTGACTTTTTTGACGTTTTGGGTTCATAATGCTGGACAAAATCAAGAAAACCAATCATGTTCTTGTAGTCAGATACCCTGACCCAACTTAAAGGGAGGATACACTATTTGCAGACTAAGAAAAAATGTTACTATCAAATTATTAAGAAATGCTTTACTTGTTTGAAAGTAAATAATGATTGTAGACATCCAGCAAAATGCTAGATGTCGTGTAAATGTTCCTAAAAATTAAATGTTCTAAACAAAATCAGGAATCGCCGGACGGCGACGGCGATCGCGAAAAAACCCAAGAACAACATACATGTAAGAACCACTGCCCGACGTCGATTGAAAACGAACATCGTTTTTTTTGCTTTTCCTAACATCTATGATTGTAAAACTCTGAACAGGTCAGTTAAACGATAGTTACTATAAAATACAACCCACCCATTCATGATAAATCAAGCAATTGCCAATGGTGTATCCTATGTTACCTTTAAGATAAAACGGAGCAATTTGTAGACGTTGGGGAATTGTAAGGTCAGAGAATCCGTTGTACCCCTTCACAGATGGGTAATCAATTGCAAAGAAAATGTGGAATATATACATAATTAGGAGCAGTGTTTGAAAAAGGTCTTTTTTTTTCCCAACATTGTTCTTTCAACTAAATGTTATAGAATATCATTTGTCAGTTGTGCATTTTTATCGTTTGAAGCAGAAAAAGTTATCGAAAATTTAAAGAATGGTGCTTGACAACTGACCTGACAAACTTTTAGCTCTGTGAATGCTGTATATTCAGAAAAAATAATATTCTAAAGTTTAGATTTTGAACCAACTACTAATGGGATTTTTTTTTAAATGCACCTAAAACGCATTTGTGCACTTTTTTCATTATTTTCTGCAAAATGACAGCATGCCAAAAGAAATAATTTCACAGGGAGATAGTCATTAATATATTCACATCAAGTAAAGCTTGAACAATAATTTGGTTGTTACTTTTTGGATACGTGTACTTGCAAAAGGTATACTACCCCTTTAAATGTAACATTACATTATAAGCGATCAGTATTTGACAATTGTAATATTTGATGTATTTACCGGGATCGAGTCTACATTTATGTTATTTAAACAAGTTAATTGCATTCCAAAGTATATATAATTATTTTTTCTTCTGAATATGGACGATATGGTAATTTAAAACAGCCCACCTAATTTGTAATCCTGTAAAAATTTAGAAACCTTGTCAAACATCTTATGTAGTTCAAATGCCGGGGAAAATGCATGTCACACACGTTGAAATTTTAATATGTGTTATGCTAACCGTCGTAAAAAAAAAAAAACGAAATTGAAAAATTCCGTTGTGAAAACTCACGCCTTGCATCGCAACAGCTGTGCTCTTAAAACCAGCTGAGTCAGTCGTCAAACGAAAAGAAAAAAGTCCAACCGCGTTCTGATAGCTTGACTGTTTTGAAATTCAAGGCATGCTTCTTTGGGACAACTCGAGCGCGAATCGGCAAGACATCATTCAAGGCCTCAAACCGTGAACTTGACGCACTCTATCGTTATCTCAATCTTATATCTTCTAAGGTCACAGCGAGTCCTCAAACACACACAACAAATGTTAAGAAAGGAATTCCATTCACGTCGTTGCTCTTTCAACGGATATTTTTTATCATTGCATAATTTGTGTTCTTATTTCTATTTACAATGATGTAAACTAAACTTGTATCCAATTTCACAATTTGGATTTTGACGAGGTACATCTCGTTTTAACTCTATGGTACGACAGCACAAATGTGTACGTCCTCAGATGTTCGTCTTTTGTTGATATTTTGTCCTGTCGTTAAAGTTATACGCTATGGGGTTAATTATAGTACAGAAACAAAGGAAAACACAATAGGGTATCTTTGGTCATTATGTAATACACGACTACATGTGCTGCCGAACAACCGACCAAAATAGTCACTTTTTCAATATTTACAACAAAAATTTGAAAAGATGAATAGTTGGGATTTATTATTTTTCGAGCACGCTTTTGAAGAATATAAATTACGCTTAAAAAATTCAATCCAGCTTATGTACATGTGTGTGTACATGCAACAGCTTAAAAAAACAGAAAACAGGTCCCTAAGAATTGAGAAAGAATAATTAAATTTTATAACATGTACATTGTACGTACGACACGTACTTAATTTTACCCATCAATTTAAGTGAATTTTTTTTTACACTTGACCTGTGTGCTGGCTTCTTTTGTTTAGCGTAAATCATCCATCTGACGTTAATCGTTTCGCGTCACTGAGCTTCTGAAAACGGTACAATCTACATGTACTTTTAGTTGCTAAATCGTAATGGACGAGTACTTTGAAACGCTCGCCTATGCCAGTGGTCGTTTCTGGGTAATGGATGAGCATTTTTATAAGCCCATCGCTCAATTTCTTGTTGGGCCTAAGCTCACGTGTCTTTGTTGATGTCTGTTCATCGCACATTTTTGTCCGTTTTTAGGGTTGACATTGAGGTTACTGAGAGGACATTGACGTCACTGAGATTAATATTGGAATAATTTGATGCACTGAACAAACGGTTGCCATGGAAACACCCTTATACCCATGGCAACGGAAACAATTTGTATTGTCTGTTAAACATTGGTCAGTGGTAAATAGTTTGATAGAAGAATGGACACTTATTTATGGAGATCTTTGGACTAATTGTGTTACTTTTTGTTGTATAATGAATATACTTGCCTATCTATATCAATGCAAATACACATCATTAGCAATGTACAAAATTCAATATTATGTATTTTTATGTTCATCACTTATGTAATTTTGGTTAAAATGAAGTCAATATTTGAATTTTAAAATGTACACTTCGAGTTTGACATGTATTATTTTTACAATGAACAACAATGTATTTGTGTATATAGTCGTTATAAATTTTTGTTTAATTTGTTTAATTGAGCAATGTTTGTCTTGGCCAATGTGCATTACTATGTGTTTTTTGTAACAATGCATCCGATATTTTATGGCCAGTTTATTTCATTTAATACACAAAATACATTTTAGGAAATGCAAAACATTATTCATTTCTGTAGCAAACACCTAATTTTACATACAATTATAGCCGACTCATCACAAACATTTTTATTAAAGTACATTTTCCCCGTTTTCCAGTTTTATGATTTGCTGAAGAGTTATTCTTCAAGTAATCTTACAAAACATGATAATATACTTCGCAAATTTATTAGCGAAGTAATTTACATTTTTAATCCAAACTGTAAAATACAAAAAATTATATTTGTATATCCTAATGTATCCCACCTAGGTATTATCCAACATTTCTTTTTTATTATAAAGTTATTATTTACTCCGTATAATGATATTAACTGAATTATCCTTTAAATTCTTTCAATTTTACAGTGAATGTATTTTATTATTCCACTTTTTTCAGTATCGTCCAAAATTGAATTAACAAAATGTTAAATGTGCTTTTGCAAAATTGTACTTGTTATGTTTCTGTTTATTTTTGACTGTACATGTCTTGTGTTTATTTTGAAAAGTAAGTCATTTCTGGTATTATATAAAAACCAAGGTTTCCTCAAAAGCCCCCTAGGCCCTGTAGCTCATAAGCCTAAAGAAACCTAAAAAGAAAAGAAAATGAGAAGAAAGGTACAGTTTTAGAGGTGGGAGGAAAACCCACGGCGACTGTCTGAACGTCTGGCGTATCGTGAGGTACGTTAGGAACTGTAGTTGGACTTTAGGTTCACTATACAACAATGCAGTGAGGGAATTGAAGGGAAAAAACCCAAAAGGCCAACATAATTTCACTGAAAACCAAACCAATGTTTGAACTGCAAATTTGTAAAAGTTATGTACACCACTTGCTTTTCCTGTAATTTAAAAAAAAAGGATGGGTTAAGGGATTCATATTCTATAGTAAATATTGACACCGACCTGTTTAAAGGTTTGTGCAAAAAGATGCTGAAAAAACAAGAAAAAACCAATTATTCTTGTAGTCTGGTTCCTTGACTTCCTTCAGATAAAATAGAGTAATTTATAGATGGCAGGGAATTATCAGGTAGGCTGGCACCCATTCAAGGATGTGTAACCGTATCGCAAAGAAAATATAGGCTAACTAAATTAAATAAATTGCGGGCAGTGTTTGGAAATAGATTTGTCAATTATTGCCAGCTGGCAATCACTAGAAATGAATACAAAATTATTTTTTTCCTAAAAACCACAGATTTCTTAGGATGCTTAATAATTCAGTACCTTTTTGCCATGTTTTCAATTGGGTATAGCTTTAAAGCCATAATTTTTTGAGCTTGAAAAGCTGCCAATTTGAGCGATTTGACCGAGTTTAAGAGAGAGCTTGGGTGGTAAAATACCTGCGGTTACAGCTACGTGCGCCGCATTTGTAGGCGTGTCAGAAGCTGGTACGACTTGGAACGAAAGATCGGTTAAGTAAAATCTAAGATGTCTTGATATAGTAAAAGCAAGTGGTGTACTGTTAAAGGGGCAGTAAGCCCAATTTTTATTTTATGGAAAGTTGTTTGAAATGTTCTTTCCGATTCACATCATTTCGTTCAAAATGCATTTTTGTAGTCCAATTCGGATCTGTCAGAACAAGAAAAACAAGAATAATTGCCCGACGCATTCATTGAACTTTTAAGGTCATTTGAAAATTCCACTGACCCACTATACTATACCCCCCCCCCCCCAGACTAGCTTAAACAACCTTCAACTAAAGAACTTTTGCAGAAATTGTCCAAATCTTTTCAAAAGTTGAAAAGGTCAGTGCATAAATGCCCCAAGGGTCAGCCAAGCCCTTTTTTTAAAGGTCACCATTTGCAAACATAAAAAAACTACCTAATTATTATAAAATACCTTACTTGACTGTAAGTGAATAACAGTCTCAAGCATCCTGTGAAATCACGGCAACTGGTGTGATGTAGTTTTCAAGAAAAGTAGAAATTTGTATCAATTTTAAACAATAATTTGGCCAGCAATTGTTGTAAAACTATTTTCAAAAACTGCCCCAACTTGAATTCGTCTGAAGGAAGTCAAGGAACCAGACGGCAAAAACAGCACTTTTTTCTTTGTTTTTTCCGGCTTCTATAAACACAGA
The DNA here is from genome assembly GCA_037893245.1 of Crossaster papposus. Classification (NCBI taxonomy): domain Eukaryota; kingdom Metazoa; phylum Echinodermata; class Asteroidea; order Velatida; family Solasteridae; genus Crossaster; species Crossaster papposus. Next base: position 376,400 of record JBAIAA010000682.1, on the reverse strand, counting down.
ACTTTAAACAGGTCAGCGTCAGAAGTACTTTAAAATATGAATCTCCTAAACCTTTAATTTCGGCTGCCCAGCGTGCCACCAATAATACATGTACTAAGACTTCAGGTCAAACCACAAAACCGTTCAGAACTCCAGTATTACATATTTCACAGCGTGATACACATCGGAGCCCGAGGGTTTCCTGACCAACCAAGGTTGGGTACTTCATTGAGTCGACTTTCCCAGGGTTTTGTCAAATGGTCAAACCCACCCACTCTCTAATTATGGACACAGAAAAAAAACACCACCAAATTCCATTCAAGTAATTCCTGTGGTTACATTTCCTTGAGCGAGTAGGCTTGAAATTGTAGTGGCAGTTTAGCGGGATCCATGGAGTTTATGTCCAACCAACCTTGTGAAAAGTTTGACACCATACTAGTAAATTTCAAGTTATTTGCCGGGTGTACTTTTTTGTTGAGTGAGAGGTTTTTTTGGAGTGGGAGTTGTGATAATTGTTTTGGTTGAGTGAGGGAGTGCAGCTTCATCGGGTAATCAAATATGTTTTGAAAATTAATATTTGAAAAATATGTTTTGAAAATTAACCATTTATGAAGAATTCTCTAACAGGATTTGCAATCAGTCCGGCAATTTGATATCCCGATTGGGCGAGAACTGAAAGATTTCGATCAATGTCACAATATCTGTGACATCACAGTAATACAATACTTTGAGTGGGAGAGAGTTTTATGTATGTGCCTTTTCAACAAGACTATCAGTCAAAATTTGTTTGGTAAATTTTGACACCTTGAAAATAAATATCTTTTATTTTTGGTTTCAATCCATGGGAATCAAAAGTAAAAGTTTGTTAGTTGCCGGTGTGGAAGGTAATTCTGTCCCCCGGTAAAATTGTCCGGGGGGACAGAATTACCTAGGTAAAAGTGTCCCCCTAGAGCCGTTAATTCCGTCCCCCTCCAGTTTATTCTGTCCCCTCTCTAGGTAATTTTGTCCCCCAATGTTCCACACATAAGTGGTTATTTTGATGTTATTTCAATGAAAAGCCCACATGGTATTTATTATTTGGACTTCTGTTCCTTTCATCGATTTATCAAAAAAAATAAAAAATATATAAATAACTGTGTTAATTAAATCAACCGATCTATGTTTCTGCGCGAAAGGGAAATTAGCGGTAATCAGTATTTTCAGACTTCTTGCACGCGTACAAATTCTGTATACCCAGCACGAATGTGGCAGCACTTTTGACCACCTGTAATTTGTAGTACGCTACACATCCTACAGTCTGCCACAAATGATGCACCATGAAGGTGTGAACCTGTACTACACTGGTTGTTGCGTCTAGTGGGTGCTAGACTTGTGACGTTGCACGGGACAATTACCAGGGGGACACGTTTAACGTTGGGCAGGGAGACAGAATTACCTGGAGGGGGACAGAAATACCTAGGTAAATGTGTCCCCCCGGACAGATTTACCGGGTCACGGCCTGGTAAGTCTGTCCGGGGGGACACATTTACCAGGGGGGACAGAATTACCTTTCACACCGGCAATCGTGGGAAAAACCTATTTTCAAACACCGCCCCCAATCGATTAAATTTAGTTAGTCCACATTTTTGTGAATGGGTGCAAACAAACCAACTAGTCTGGTTTCCTAACCTAAATTCCCTGACACTTTTATAAATTGCTGTTTCGTCTTTAAAAGGATCAAGGAACCAGACTACAAAAAACGGCGTTTTTTAAACACAAACAAAATATTCTATAAAATACTAATCACCAATTACCCACTAATTTCCAAAGAAATACAGCAAAACACAAATGTTTAGCTACCTTTAACAATACATGTATTGGAAAAACCCTCCCAGTTTTGCAAATAAGTTTTGAGCGCGTGACACGTACGAGTCATGGTCACATTTTCCTTCCGGGAACTATTATCAACCTTGGTCCATGTTCAAATTTGCAGTTTTTATACCTCGGGGGAAATGTGTCTGGATATACGAACCACATGGGAAGATCGTTTTCTCAGAGATGTGTTATCGGAATAACATCTTTTCTGGGATTTTAAAGGGATAAGAGGAATTGTTCAGTTTCCTAGGAAGCCTTTTGCCAACTTACCTTAAATGTATACAAACTATTTGATATCCTTAATAGGTTCATTTTGTATAAATATAAACTGCTTTAAAAATTTGTAAAAACTTCTAATGATTTTTTCGGACTACTTCTTGGTTTTTTTCTGTTCAAATTGTGAAGCAAAAAATGTACTTACTGAAAAAACATTTGTGAGAAAGGCTTCATAAAGGACAATTACTGCCATGTACTGACAAAAAAACACTAATCAACAACAAAAGAGAGAATTTTAGGACAGCAATATCCAACATTCCGGCAACTTTTTTCAGTTGCTGAATGAGGTTTCTGCCCGAAATGACATCGTGAATATGTAAATCTGCAATATCGTAAAAACTCCAAAGCACCAAAATACCTCTGAAAGTAAAAAAAAAAAACGAAAGTCCAAAATAAGGTCAAATGGGACAAAAGGCTGCATTTTTCATTGAGACGTCAAAAATATTTTTAAAAATCTGTGAAATTACAAACAGTACTGCTCAAATAATATTGCAAAGAGAACTGAAAGAGAACAAAAATTGATTGTCGTTTTGTATTTACATCAAATATAAATTAGGTCACTTTTTCCCCTCCAAAGTGTTTATAAAAAACCAAACTACCTGCTCAACAAATAAACAAACAATCGTTTCAAGTCATTCTTATATTTCGATTTCAAATTACAAAGTCCCGAAGTAAAAAGTACAGACAAAATATCACACTTTGATTTTTGTACTTTGTGCCCCAGCCGTATCAACTCTGAACCCTGAAAATTGTAATCAATGTAACCTTTCCATCAGATGTTTCGGCAAATCTGACAAAACAGCTACATGTACATTGTATTTCACTCGCCAAGACTAAATTAAGGGCATATTGCCCAGGCAAATATTGTTTAAAGATGTTTGTGTTTAACTTAACTCCCTGGAACAGGACTTACGACCAGGAAAGGAATATCCACTTGTTTTTATACTCCCGGTGTTTGTTCAGATTGCGAGTTCTGATGTTAAAATAATCCCGGCGTGAACTGGATATTATTATTTATGGGTACCAGGCTCGAATTCATATTCAATTGATTTGTAGGAGGAAACAGAACAATTCTGTTGATCCACAGCACGCGGAAAGAGTCACGCACCGCGCATTAAAGCTTTTAAACCGAACAATCCACCTTCAAACGAGATATTACAAGAACGAAGGGCGATTGATTTTTTTCGCGGACAGCATGTTTAGATTAAACGACCGTGGCGCCCGTACCATCTGTCAAAAAGCTGCCAGCATGTTATGCGCGCGGGGAATAGTACATCAATTTGTCAAAACACCGACTCTTTTCCCAGGTACGTTCTGACTGATACAATTTTCGGGCTGATAAAAGTCCAATATTTTTTAATTAGCCCGCCAACGAATCAAATTCGACGTTAGGCGTAACCATCACGAGCCGAGAGATTAAAACCTCGCAGACGATCAATCTTCATTGGATTTGCTGGCATAAATAAATAGTCACTCTTTTCTAAGATAGATTTTTAAAATTTACATTAAATAATTCAATGGCGTTAATATTGCTTTCCAAAAAAAGATAAATTAATAATTCAACGTCTGCACTTTTTGGTAATTATGAATTTAAATTATAATTAATTTCCGTTTGCGTTTTTTCAATTTTCTTACAACTTTTTACAGAAGGAAATTTATCAAAAAAAGAATTCTTTAAAATTAAAAGCTGCACATCTCCGATAATTTGTTTAAATTTTCATTTTTAAAGGTAATGTACATTTGCAAACAGCTAAAACCCAAACTACATACATGTACGTTAGGATTTTAAACATAGGTTATCCAATGGAAATTGGTTGTTGACAAAATATAATGTGACGGATCTTCCGACAATAATTCGTATTAGAGCGAGGCAGGGATTTTAGCCACGCGATGATAGGATTACAAAAATCTTAACCAGAAAGTTCACGACAACATAATGTCATCCGACGTATCGCGTCGACAGGCGACAGCTTTTGGATACAATTCCTCGAAAACATGCTTGTCCAAATCCTGTTTAGCGGACTAAAATGCTTTTAACTGAAGATGCATTATTCAGGGAGGTTCTATTTAAACCGTGTTGATAAATTGAAGTGGATCTTTGAAAAAAAACTAGTCGACCTTAGTCTCGGGTTTACATTAAGCGTGGGAGAACAAAACACTCTGATCCAGATTTCAAAATCCATGAAAATGTGTCCAATATTGTCAAAATACTAGTATTTGTCCATGCATTTGGGAAAAAAACGTTACAATTTGTTTCTCTTTTATCTTTAGATATTTAGATCGAATAAGTTAAGAGGGCCTAATATTGCGATCTTAACAAGATTCTTCAGAGATGACTGTGTACGTGAAACAAACATATAAAGGGGGACATATACAACAAGCATGATGCGTAACATGGTTGGGAGAAGATATTTAGGGTGGGTTTAAATTCCTCCTAAAATATGCTAACAAGTAAAACTTAAAACTACTAGAGAGCTCTGCCATCAAATATGGGAAACTGGTTTACAAATTTATTCTAAATAAACCTGCTGACATCGTACACAAACCGTAAAAACTCACGAGTTTATTACAGTTGACCTGAACTGTAAAAACCCACGAGACGAATTAGTGTAAATCATCGGTGAAATTTAGAATTAGAGATTTAAGGTTTTATGTTTCAAATATGAGATGTTAACCCTAACGTCACCCAATACTACAAAAATAATGCAGTACTCTTACTACACTGGGCTATGAGAATTGTGTAGTATTTTGTAGTACAGTAAACTGTACCCCAAATGAGTTCCATCAACGTTAGGGTTAAATGTTTTTTAGGCAAATTACAACATATAGAAACGTGTAAATGCTTACAGTGGAAACAGAAGCAAGCTATCAGTTTATTTTGTCAGGCATTCTGTAATAATAACACGCTAGAATCCAGTGTTTATTGGTGTTTATGCTAGTTTGTGTTGGTGTATATGTGTGTGTGCCCTTTGGCGCGATAAAACTCAAAGCTAGCAGATGTTCGCATTCCAAGTTATAAAACAAAAAAGACATGACACAAAAAAAACCATGATTAATTGAAAAATGGCCGACCGGGCCCAGGGGCCAATTTCATGAGCTGCTTAAGCATAAAAATTGCTTAAGCACAAAACATTCTTGCTTAGTAAAACCAGCTTACCAGTCACAACTCTATATGTGATGTATATTATTTGTGATTGGTATTTAGCTGTTGTTAGCTTAGCATATTCGATCACATGGAATTTTGGCTCCTAACTTGATTTACCAAGCAAGAGTTTTTGTGCTTAAGCAATATTTTATGCATGAAATTGGCCACAGATAGGAAATTCTTACCACGTCCCAAATGTCAGTAAGATATTTTGGTTGCTATTGGGAACGGGAAGTTTTGGATAACCTTGAATCTTGTTATGTGTGTCACAATCTGTCAATTTGGGGCCGAAGGTGGCTATTGAAATTCCAGAGAGGAATTCTTAGGCGGTTGGCAACGTGGAAAATAATTCCGATTTGTATTTCAGAAATATCAATTTTTCTTTATACTTTTTTTTTTTTAATTAAAAAAAGAAAGAAATTGCTTTAGTGAACTTAACTTCGTATATGAAGTTCAGTTCAGAGTAAAAATGTGTTTTGAAACCAATTATGCGGGATTTGACTGACATTTGCGAAGAGAGTCAATATTTATGGGGCAATTATTAATGTCTTGTATAAGTAAACACCCAATCTTCAGTGTAATAGAAAATATGATGATTTAAATTTTGGGATTTTTTGTTCTGTATAAAAAGTTGTAAAAACTGCGTCCAATTTTGCTGTATAAATTTTTTTTTATTGAGAATATTTTGTACGAATTGTGTAAACTGTACAAATCACGGCCATTTAAAAACAAACCAACATATTCTAAATAAAAAAGAATTCTGTAAATATTGTCTATGATACCAGATTATAACTGAAAAATTACAAAAGTATGCAAACTAAGATTAGAATGTTCGACAATGAAATTTCACAATGGCTGGAATACCACTTTTGGAACACTTACTATTTTTTAACGAAGGAATGGCACGGATTGTTTGACAAACATTACATACTTACATACATATATCTAAGTATCTCCTAAGATACTATTTTTGTTGTCTATTTGGGGGCGGCAATATTTTTTTTAAAACCAGCAAGGCGACAAAAAAACAACAATGAATTCCAAAAACCAAATCAATCTATTCTCTTGGGACAAACATTCCTTGTAAAATAAAAACACGAAAATCTTCAAAATCTCAACAAAAAAACTTACGAGAAATGAGAAATGAAAAATACCATGAGAAATACATTTGTACAGGGCTAGTTAATGTTAACCGTCTTAACATTTTGAGAAAAAGGGCTTAAATTCATAACAATTAAAACTAGTATATATATTGGTACATGTAGTACTGAATCAGTCACCTTTATTCATGGTGAACAAAAATTACGTCATTTTAATATTTTGAAAAGTATATATTTTGTAAATACCAATTTAAAAAAATGTATTCACCTATGTTAACATGATTCTCTCAATATTTTTGTCATTTCTAAATTCTCACAAAATGCACACTTAATTTACATAAAAGTTTGGCTGAAAATAAAAGGTCCATACTTACCAGCAAAGAAACTGTTATCTTTGGGGAACATCTGTATTTGCAAAATCAGAAGTATGACTGTCATTTCAGCACATTTTTCATCAAACCTAAAACAAGGTTAGCAAGAGATTAACAAATTTGTTTTTCTATAATTTACATAGTACAGGCTTATAAAACCAATGCAAAAATTTACACATTTTAAAAATATACACCGTTATTGCTATTTATCTTATAAAACCACAATTTGACTTATGAATATGTGCTTTCATGCAACCACATTTAATGGAAAAATAATTAATAAATAAAAATAATTTAATGGATTAACTTAACCAGTTCGCGCCGGAGGACGTATACATACACGCAAAGTTTTCCCCAGATTCAAAACGGATGTCGCATGAACACGTCACAAGCAAGGCTGGAAATGTCTGTCAGCAGCGAGCAAGGCCGGAAATGCGTGAGTGTGCTTCCGGGTACCATCGGCCTGAACCCGCCTTGGATCGAGATTTGTTAAAAATTAATACCGCCCAACGGCTCGTTGATGTTAAAATAATCCTGGCGCGAACTGGTTAAGAATATCTAGCACTATGTAATGGTCATTTGAGGGGCCTTCATAGTGAAATTGATAGCATTATATGCCGAAGAGCCAGTTTCACAAAGCTGCTTAGCACAAAACTTGGCAAAAAAAGGTTTATAAACTCTTTTTTTTTAGGTAATGTAAATTGCTTGTGACTGGTATTCAGCTGGTTTTTGCTTAGCATGAAAAGCACATAGATTTTTGGCTGGTAACTTGTTTTTTTACAAGATTGTTTTTATTTGTGCTAAGCAAATTTGCTTAACAGATCAGTGAAATTGGCCCCTGATTAGCCTAACAAGATATGACTGAATGATTTTCAAAAACTTGACGCTAATCTTAGTTTGTTTATCTAAACCCCCCTCCCCCACCTCCCTTCTCTCCGAAAAAAACAAACACACTGGAAATGTAAATGACTATAAATGGGCAACATGTTTTCCAGCACATTTGAACAGGAAGGGCAAGACTAGACAAAAACCCTGGAGTCTACACCCCTCGGAAGCGGCACCGATTGGTCCAAATCACGGGTACATACTCGCAATAGGGGAACCAAGGTCCTTTGAAACATTTAACATTAAAACAAAAATAGAAAATGTATTGCTTTTCCAGAAACCCAACATTCCGAATGATGAGTGTCTATGCTATTTGTGACCCAGCACGAGTAAATGAGACACTTTGCGGCAAAAATAAAAATTGAGATTTTGATTTCATCATTTAAAGCTTGTTTAGCTTTAAAGGTAGCATACACCATTTGCAGATATCGAAAATATTTACCTACGAATTATTAAGAAATATCTTACTCATTTGAAAGTAAATAATAATTCTAGGCATCCAGCAAAATGATTGCGCTAGATATCCTGTAAATATTCCGAAAAATATAATTTTATAAAAAAAGATTCGCGATCGCCGGACGGCGAGCGCGAAAAAACAAAGATAACATAAGAATAACTGCCCAATGCCGGTTGAAAACAAACGCTGTTTTTCGTGCTTTTCTCGGCATCCATGATTGTAAAACTTCGGACAGGTCAGTTAAATGATATTTACTATGAAATACAACCCCCCAAATCTACCCATTCATGATAATTCAAGCAATTACCAATGGTGTATACTACCTTTAAATGATGAAATCAAAATCTCAATTTTCATTTTTGCCGCAAAGTGTCTCATTCACTCGTGCTGGGTCACATTTGTCAAGTTTAATAATGCTAAAATAATAGATTAAAACAAATAAAACTACAGCCCCAAGATGTGCTCTAAAGCCTCCATGTAGATTTTTAATGTATCCGAGGGTTAAAGTTTTCCGCACTTCACAACCCTTTAAGTTTTCCAAAACTGCTTTTGCTCATAGAATCGACACCAACACTTCAAATTCCTCAGAGGTAATCTAGTGTGGAGTAAGGATAACACTTCAAATCCTATTCAAAAGCTACTTTTCAGCAAAAACAAATACTCGTTTCTTGCAAGCAAAAGCTTCCTAGATTAGCAATTGCTTGAAAAGGTGTACATAAACACAAGCTTTTACTTTTGTCAATTAGCATTTTAATAGCGCTATTGTTCTGAACCTACTGGTAATCATTTGCTAGGCAAGCTTAACCCTAACCCTTCAGGGTATTTTGGCTAGAAACCCTGCCAAACGTATCGGATTGCATCGTTTGTCAAAGTGACTTGGCTGCAGAGTGCAGCGAGATCCATCAGGTCAGGAATCTCAAGGTCAAACTGCTTCAGAGTCTGCGGTCACCCAACGCAGCAGGATCCATCTATGGCATTGTTCAATGGGGATTATTAGCTCTCATAGTCTTAGACTGTGGTCGTTTATAGCGTTTTCAACGTTGCTCTGATTATTGACTCCCCACTACGAAGGTCAAATTAACTTTCGGGGTAGTTTACACTCTAAAAACTGAAGTGTTAAAACCTAGCACTATCCAAGTGCTACATAAATTCAGCACTTTAAGTTTTAAGATAGTGCTATAATAACACTTGGAGGCGTTCATTTCCAACACCATAATTGGTGCTATTCTAGCACTTCAAAGTGCTTTAATACACAAACATCTAAAACATCTAAAACATCTAAAACATAGGATATTTGTTTGGTTTTACCTCGATAAACGTATTGTTTTGTCTAAACTTTTGACATGGTTGTTGCTTCGAGGGATCAAGTAAAAAATAAAGGCTAATTTGAAGAGACATCCTTTTGAATTTGTCATTTCTCTGTTCAATAAAGTAAGTCTGCACAAGGACCTAACTATCTTAAATTTGTCCAAAAATTGGTCCTTGTGTCAACTAACTTCATGAAAAATCACTGCCCCCAACCACCCCGCCCTGCCCCCACTGCCCCGCCCATTTAAAAGTAACGCCTAGGAAGGACTTATATTAGCACTTCATTGGTGCTGTATCGATTAGGAAATTTACCTACAGCAACTGACCAATCAGAAGGGAGGAAATGTGTGTTCACAATAGTCGATGTTAAATTGTGGTATTTAGTCCAACAATTCACTTTTTTGACCATGATATGTAATTATTCAAACGATTCCTCGATTGAATTTTGATTTTTGGGCAAATAGTGAGAAAAAAATCGCATTACATTTTATTCGTATTCAAATGTTGACATTATTCATAAAAATTTGCTGTGACTTTTTCGTGGACAACAAAGCGAACTATAAAACTAACAACGGCAATAGCTAAGTTTGTAGTAAGTGTTCAGTAGGTAATATCTAATAGGAATAGGTTATTATTGTATGTATGTGTAATTGCAATGTGCAATAAGTTAATGTAGTATTACGTAATCTGTACACGCAGTGAATATGTACATGTACATAATTAGAGTGTTCAACAGTAGATTTTTGTATCTTGCCAATGTGCATTGAATGTTGTACGAATGTTATTTCACAACGTTTCTTTGTAACGTTCAAAGGACGTCAAGAGAACTCCACACATTTACGTTCCCGCAACGTTTTTTTCCAAACGTTCCGGAAACATTACCGTAACGTTGTAAGAACGTTCATGGAACGTTTTTTGGTTAGCTGGGATGCTGACACTTCATCAAATGCTGTATGGATTGCACCTTGGGGTGCTGGATGTACACCAAGATGGTGCTACAAAGGACTTAAATCAACACTATATTAGTGCTGTATTGGTAGCACTTTCACAGCACTTAGATAGTGCTGCAATGCTGACACTTCATCAAGTGCTGAAATGGCACTTGAGGTGCAGTCCCTCAGGAAGCACCTGGATAGTGCTAAATCTAACACTTAGGGATTTATTTATAACACTTCAGTTTTTAGAGTGTAGGGATTGTGCTTCTAGGGGTTAGTTTTTGGAGATGGCACCAGTGCCAACAAAAAAAACCAAATAGTTGGGAAGCCATTTTAGTATTTGATTCTTCCAAAGTACAATTACATGACCTAATTTTGTTGACGATTCGAAACTCGCCGATCGAGTTTGACACACGCCAGCTGCCAACCATCTTCGTCACTGGTCAAAAGTTACGTACGAAGCGCGGCGGTTAAAATTGTCAAGTGGCGATGGATTTTATGAGCCGCTGTAGTATTTGGCGGTATTAACTGTAAAGCGACATCAACCAGCTCAACCAATGAGACAAATAAACAACCGACCCAAATAAAAAGTTACGTCGACACGAAACGACATCTGGCAATAAAAAGGAGAATTTACAATAAAAATAACACCCCAGTCCTGTGTGGCACGTGCACAGTGCACAAAATGCTCTTTAATTTTTGTTTACCATAGCCTGAGAACCTAGAAATTGAGCTTAGAGCAATTTGCTAAGAACACCCTAAACCGCAGCTCAAATTGTGCCTAAGTTGTAAAATAATTTGGATTAATAAGGATTAAAAATTACAAAATAATAAAACAAGGTAGGTAGCCAGGTACTTGGAGCAGTGTGTACAAATGAATATACCTCCAGGTATTTGTGTTGGCTTGGAAGCTCACCAATCATTCTTGTAAGTACTACAGCATGGCTGAAGTTTCGGCCGGTCCCTCCTGGGGACTTTCCCCGCTCTCTTCCGCCCCCTCCTGGCTATCTTGAATCTCCGCCCCCTCGGGGTCAACGATATTGACCACGGGGATAGGGTGGTTTGTTGCGCTGTTCGTCGTCGTTGGTGATTTCTCCAGGAGCCTGGGTCCGCCGACAGCGATTAGGATGGCGCCGAGTGGAGCGGTGAGGATGATCGACAGAACGGCCAAAGTTAACACCTGCCAAAAATTGGTTGAGAAGAAAATTGGTGTCCAAATTTGCCTTGTAGTGCCAATACCAGGCTTTCAGGTAGACCAAAAATGAGACAAAAGTAGAACTTTGGAAGACAAAATCAAGATGAAACTAGGACTTTTGCTGGCTTTCAGGAGTAGTTTTTTTGTCGATACTCACCCATGTTCACAGCATTCTAAGCCTCATTTGGCATGCTCTGTACTCACAACACTCGTGCTCCATCCTCAACTAAGCTCTTGGAAGTACAGTTGCAGTACTCCTGCACCCAAGCCCTTCAAGGATGAAGGCACTTTTCGGCTTTGCAATGCTTGATTCCAGAAATGATTATGTTGATTCAAGCGCAATTTGTTTTTGCTTAATTTTTTTGGTGAAGTTTTATGAGACTAATTATACCATTTTTCGATGTTTTAAGATAAAGTATATCTTTTGCAATTATCCAAACAGTAAACCAACCAAATTACTGTTGAAAAGCTTACTTGTTCTAAAGATAATAATGATTCTAAACTATCTGTGAAACTATTCCTTCTGGCATGCTGTCATTTTGAAGAAAATAATGAAAGAATCTCATTTCCAAAGATACGTCTCAGAGAGGCATTTTATAAAATGTCTATGAGCTCGTTTTAAAGGTACGTTTGAAACCGGCCAACCACATATTTATTGCCTTGTTTATAAATGGGGCGGGGTACTTACTTTAATTCCATTCTGTTCGGCTAACGGCCCCGCCTTCTTGTCAATAGCGACTTCCCACGCCAACGGTCCAATAGCGGCCTAGGTTGTAGAAACATGTACGGTGCAATCGTTATCATAATCCCCGCGGAGAAACGTTAAAGTTGTGTTTATTATACATGCATGCTTACATTGTCCTCAATGGACTTATAATTTAAAGGGTCCATTTGGTAGCTTAAATAGTAAATATTGTTTAACTGACCTGTCCAAAGTTTTACAATCATGGATGCCGAGAAAAAACCCCAAGAAAAACAGCGTTCGTTTTCAATCGGCGTTGGGCAGTTCTTGTATTTTTATTGTCCCAACAACATAGCAAAACTTAAAAGAAAATCTATTTTTCCATTCAAATCTAATTTTGTTTTCAACGCGTTGCGCATCGTACCTGTACTGTTGCCTTTGGCAGCCAAGCGAGGGCGACAAACACCTTCGCTTTGATGGTGAGCCCAGCTTTGCACACCACCAGATACGTGACGATCGTCCGGACGATGAGGCCTACCACCATTATCGCAATCCCGTAACCTGAACACGGAAGAATTGATTGCTTTTAATGCACATTTCTATAGGAGTCCAAATTTAACCAAAACCAAAAAGCGTTAATACCGACTGGGCCATGTTTGACTAGCCGTTTAAAACATACCCTCATCGGGCTCACGACCAATGGAAATAGTTATTACTATCTTGGGTATAATTTATGAATTAATACTAACTCGCAAAATCTTTTTCAAACGGCAAGGCCTACTGAATCGGTGGATTCAGGTTTTTTTCTCAACAAAAATTAAACCCTTTTCTCCGTTTTGTAATACTGCAACTTACCTACTGTGTTGCCATCCAAGTATTCAATGGAGACAGCAGCCCCGATAATACCAAATAATATGGGCTCAAACAACGTCCATATGAGGCCTACAATTTTATTAACAGGCTCCTGAAATATAAAAAGAAAAACAATTGTTATACCTTGAAGAGAAAAACCATTTTGTTTGTCTTTAAGTCCTTAACCAGTTCGCGCCGGGATTATTTTAAATGAAACTCGATCCGAGGCGGGTTCAGGCCGATGGTACCGGGAAGCACACCCATGCATTTCTGGCCTTGCTCGCTGCAGACAGACATTTCCAGCCTTGCTCGTGGCGTGTTTATGCGCCATCCGTTTTGAATCAGGGGAAAACTTTGCATTTATATACGTCATCCGGCGCGAACTGATCAAGGTGGTATCAGGCATTTGCTTTTCAAAAACTGATGGGTTGGGAGGTTGGTATTGTATTGCAAATATTGTTAAACATTTTAATAGATGCTGACAAAAAAAATTAAAAAAACAAATTGTAGTCTGGTTCCCTGACCCCACTTTAGACGTAACAGGGCAGTTTATAGGGGTGCACTATCCTAATTGAAGGGAGAATTTCTCCGCGGTCTCATTAGCATGAAATGTGCCCCCACAATTTCTTTTGAAAAAGGAGTCCGTTTGGTAAAAGAAATGGTGGGATTGTGTAAATTTAGCATGGGATCAACTCCCTGGTTTCTGAGCTTCAATCTGAAGGCAGACTTGACAAAATTACGGTTGAAAAATGGGTCCTAATTGCCCTAGAACGTGGAGGGATGCCATTTGTAAAATGGCTGCGTGCAGGCTGGGAAAGTATCACTTTTCGGGAGGTGAGTTTCTTTTGGTGTGAATATTAAAAAATGTAATTGGCTAACCCACCCAAAATTGAAAAGAAATGGAAAGATAAAGGCCAAGACAATAATAGTGCACCCATAGATGTCTGGGATTATTAGGAACCAGACTAAATGGCTTAGACCCATTTACTAATGTGTAACCAATTGGACTAACAAAATATAGACTAACTAAATTTGATAAAATGGGCGAATATTTGAAAAAAAATCAGGTTTTTCCAATGATTTGTTGTTTTACCTTAGATCGCCCCCAGCCCTGGGCAGCTACAAACGGTAGAATGAGACACCCCATTGCCCCGGCGCCAGTGAACTCAGCCTGAGCAAAGCCAAACAGCGACAACAGTCCCCCACCACAGACTAAAAGAGCTCGCTTCCAAGTCAGAGATTTCTGTGGGGGAAACGAAATGTGCAAAACTTATTGATAAAACCGAGGTCAACAATTTTTTCATTTTTATTAAATGTACGCACTTAATATTCTCACCTGGTTTTTGTTTGGGATGTACCACAGAAAAACGCCCCCTAAGCAACCAAAAGCCACGCCCATCAACAACTCGATAGGTGCTCTGAAAATATTAAACACCAAGGCACCAGTACCTACGAGAAAGTTAAGAAAAAACACTAATTTTAGAAAAACAAACAAACAATATTCTAAGGGTAGTTTAGTCTTTTCCCTAACTAAATTTGTAAAATTCTGTGGCCTTGTGGGCTGGAGTATTCATTAACCCTAACCCCCAAAGCCCTTTTGGCTAGGAATCCTGCAAAATCTGGCGCTAGTTCAAACTCCCCTTGAATATATCTTAAATCGTTCTTTCTTCAACTTACCATCGTTTGCAGTATCCAGCGAGGTGTTGTAGGGCGATTCCGTACTGTTAGACGTTACGTTCCCCAATTCCTGATCAAAATCACTGGCTAAATTGTTTGTGAATCCAAAAAGAAAGAAAGCGGGGAATAGTATAAACGCCGAGTACACGAGTACCTTGTTCCAATTGACATCCGTATTAACCAGTTCGCGCCGGAGGATGTATATACACGAAAAGTTTTCCCCATACTCAAAACAGATGACGCATAAACACGTCATGAGCAAGGCCGGAAATGTCTGTCAGCAGCGAGCAAGGCCGGAAATGTCTGTCAGCAGCGAGCAAGGCTGGAAATGTCTGTCAGCAGCGAGCAAGGCTGGAAATGTCTGTCAGCAGCGAGCAAGGCCGGAAATGTCTGTCAGCAGCGAGCAAGGCCAGAAATGTCTGTCAGCAGCGAGCAAGGCCGGAAATGTCTGTCAGTAGCGAGCAAGGCTGGAAATGTCTGTCAGCAGCGAGCAAGGCTGGAAATGTCTGTCATCAGCGAGCAAGGCTGGAAATGTCTGTCAGCAGCGAGCAAGGCTGGAAATGTCTGTCAGCAGCGAGCAAGGCTGGAAATGTCTGTCAGCAGCGAGCAAGGCCGGAAATGTCTGTCAGCAGCGAGCAAGGCCAGAAATGTCTGTCAGCAGCGAGCAAGGCCGGAAATGTCTGTCAGTAGCGAGCAAGGCTGGAAATGTCTGTCAGCAGCGAGCAAGGCTGGAAATGTCTGTCAGCAGCGAGCAAGGCTGGAAATGTCTGTCAGCAGCGAGCAAGGCTGGAAATGTCTGTCATCAGCGAGCAAGGCCGGAAATGTCTGTCAGCAGCGAGCAAGGCCAGAAATGTCTGTCAGCAGCGAGCAAGGCCGGAAATGTCTGTCAGCAGCGAGCAAGGCCGGAAATGTCTGTCAGCAGCGAGCAAGGCCGGAAATGTCTGTCAGCAGCGAGCAAGGCCGGAAATGTCTGTCAGCAGCGAGCAAGGCCAGAAATGTCTGTCAGCAGCGAGCAAGGCTGGAAATGTCTGTCAGCAGCGAGCAAGGCCGGAAATGTCTGTCAGCAGCGAGCAAGGCCGGAAATGTCTGTCAGCAGCGAGCAAGGCCGGAAATGTCTGTCAGCAGCGAGCAAGGCTGGAAATGTCTGTCAGCAGCGAGCAAGGCCAGAAATGTCTGTTAGCAGCGAGCAAGGCCAGAAATGTCTGTCAGCAGCGAGCAAGGCCGGAAATGTCTGTCAGCAGCGAGCAAGGCCAGAAATGTCTGTCAGCAGCGAGCAAGGCCAGAAATGTCTGTCAGCAGCGAGCAAGGCTGGAAATGTCTGTCAGCAGCGAGCAAGGCCGGGAATATCTGTCAGCAGCGAGCAAGGCCGGAAATGCGTGGGTGTGCTTCCCTGTACCATCGGTGTAAACCCGCCTCGGATCGAGTTTCGTTAAAAATAATCCTGCGCCTCGGTCGGTGATGTTAAAATAATCCCGGCGCGAACTGGTTAACCAGGCTCAGCCAAGCGATAGAATCCACCTAAAAACCACCTACTGGATGAGAAGGCTATACCAAGCGCGACCCCGAACGCAGCGATGGCGAAGACGTTTTCACAGCTTGCGGAAGCAACAATCAGCGTAGGGACGCCACGTCGGACACCGTAACCTTTGTCTTGCAGCTCTAAGACCGACGGTACCACAACGGCCGGAGACACCGCCGCTATGACAAAGCTGGACACGAGGTTGGGCAAAATAAAAAATTACATGAATGAAATAATTGGCAGATATATTCTGGCCCCTTTTATTATGACCATCAAAACTAAGAAAAATAACCAACAAAAATTCATGAAATCACGACAAAATCCTAAAATGAAGAAAAATCCTCACCCAAAAAGGGTTTCTAGCTAAAACTACTAGGTTTAAGGTTGGGGCTCAACTCACCCGAGCATGAACGCCCAATCCCAGCTGAAAGCCAGCAGTATGTGGGACACAATGGCCACGATGACGGCCTCCAACACGCAAGGCACAGTAGACAGACGGGCACACGCTAGGCTGAGCCGGCGTAGAGCCGTCGCGTCAATCCCAAGCCCCGCTTTGATTAGGATGACTGCGAGGGCGATGTTACGCAAGGCCGACGCCCAAGCGGGATTGATGTCGTCTGCGATCTGGATGCCCGGGACATTCTTGAACATGAAACCAACGAGCAGCATCCCTAAACAAGAACAAAACAATTAAAATATGACCTCTAGTTATCACTTTATTGGTTTTATTTTCTGGTTTTCAATTGATTCTGAACGACTTTTTTTACAACGTTCTGCTACGTACCCAACAAAGCTGGAAGACGTATCAACTCGATAAGTTTTCCTCCGACGGCCGCCACAACGACGAGAACATAAATGGCGAAGAGATTACCGCCGGGCAAAGCTTCTGCTCCGGTGACAGCCCAGAGTATCGCCCACAGAAGCACGACGATTGTAACGTTCAGGACCACCTTCGCGACGAGTCCGTGAGGCGGACACAGGAAGGCGTACTTGAGCCGAGCGGGCCGGGACGGATCTTGAGGAAGCTGGTTGTGTTTTGCGAGACACGGACGGCACGCCATCTTGAACCGATCTCGGAGCCCGCGACAACACTGGGGTTTCCTGTCCTCTGGGTAGGTTATCTGGGCATGGTTCAGGGGAACGTCGGTGTTGATCACGGTGAAGCTCCCGTGCTCGTCAACCCCCATCGGCAAACCGTGCCACGCTGCATTCTCCATCTCGTCTGTATTAACCGAGGTGTCATTTCCACCCTCTTCTAAGGGAATGCTCGTGTCGGGTGTACAATTCAGGGTTGTGGTATTTGGGGTTGCGTATTGGCTCTTCTCGTCATGGAGGGTGGAATAGTCGTCAGGCTTTGCTACCTCCAAGTCTGTAGTGTTCGCCGTTTTGTAGGATGTCGAGACAATGTTCCCTCCCATAGTGGCCTCGCTGAATTTCAATATTCACACTGCACTGCTCTCTGACTAGTCTGAGTTTAAACAAGAATGAAAAGGCTTTTCAAATTTCATTAAAAAATGTTATTGTTATTGTTAACCTTGATACTTTATTTGCATCCTTTTTTGTTAACAGTCTTATAATATAAGACGGTTAAAAAAAATATAAGTAATATAATAAGTAAAATAATATTAGTTATATCATGGAGGTAGGAAACACCTCCATGGTTATGGAGAAATAAGATGGTTATATTATTATTAGTAATTTAATTGATTCTGTTTATGTTGTGCACAATCTGTGGAAATAAACGGGCCGTGCAAATAAAGTCTCTAGAATAAAATTCCTGGTGATGTTAGGCCTATGAATAACCACAGATTACACTTCACACAAAATTAACTTACGAACTCAAAAGATTTCACAATATTATTTAAATTTGCACAAATTCCCAAACCGGCATTCGTCTTTTTTATTGCAGAACTCTTTTTTGCCCGCGTGCTGCTGCTGGTGGCTAGATGAAAAGGCGCCCTCTCTTGCTCTTGATAAGAAACGTTAATAAACGCCCTCTTTGCCGGCCATACACAGGGTCCTTTTCGAAAATCTGGGGTGCGTTCCACTTACGCGAACTGTTTGCGCGAACGTTCGCCAACGTTTTGAGTTGGCGTTAGTTGAAGTGGAACGATATTTTAAAAACTACGTTTTCAAAATGGCGGCGCCCAGTGAAAGTGACATCGTTTGGTTCGCTGCTTTTTGTCCAACTCATTTTGTTTCTTTAAAAGATCCCTGTGAATGCTCAAAACAATCCACCGTTTATAACGAAAAGTATAAAACGTAAATAAAAACCGTGAAAAGAACCCTGCCGTCTGCTAACCGCTTCGCCATCATTAAAATACGTCACTGGCCAACAGCGAACAGCTCGGAATGTCGTTCGCCGTTTTCGCTAACGTTGGCCAACATAATAGGCGCACAATGCGTTCCACTCACGCGAACAACGCTAACGTTGGCCAACGTTGGCAACGTTCGCTGGAATGGAACGCACCCCAGGCTTAGTCTGCTCTTTGGCTACATGAGAATTAAAGATATCATTAACATAAAAATGTAAAAAATACTGAATTATTATAAAAATACCTTACTTGACTGTAATGTGTAAGTGAATAACAGTTTTAAGCATCCTGTGAAATCACGCCACCTGATGCGATGTGGTTTTTAAGAAAAGTGGAATTTTGTATCAATTTCCAACAATTGCTGGTCGGCAATCATTGGAAAAACCCGACTTTTTTATACACCAATTATTAAATTTATTAAATTTATTTTGTCCACATTTTATTTGCATTACTGTCACTGCAACTAGTCTAGTTTCCTAACCTGATAATTCTTTTGACGTCTATAAATTGCTGTTTCGTCTAAAAGAAGTCAAGGAACCAGACTACAAAAACAGCTTCAAATTTCTTGAATACAAAACTTCAAAAATAAGTCGGCCTCACCATTTTATTAACACGGTACATGTCAATATAGCTTGGTGAATTCATTGTAAACTTCATTTACACAAATTACTTGAAGATGTTTTTCAAAGATTAGAGTATTTGTATAAGTACCATAATTAATACTTCACATTTTATCTAATTTGTTATATGCAAAAGTAAAATTCAATTACAAAGTTATGAAATTATGAATACGTTAACAAATTAAGTATACGATTAACAGTTAACACAAGTTAAGTACAACCCATATTCCTCGGAATTACTCAATTAGTGTTATAGTATTGTAGTTTAAATGGACATTATTGAAGTTGGTTTTAACCAGTTCGCGCCGGAGGACGTATATATACACGCAAAGTTTTCCCCAGATTCACAACGGATGACGCATAAACACGCCACGAGCAAGGCTGGAAATGTCTGTCAGCAGCAAGCAAGGCCGGAAATGTCCGTCAGCAGCGAGCAAGGCCGGAAATGTCTTTCAGCAGCGAGCAAGGCCGGAAATGTCTTTCAGCAGCGAGCAAGGCCGGAAATGCGTGGTTGTGCTTCCTGGTACCATCGGCCTGAACCTGCCTCGGATCGATTTTTGTTAAAAATAATCCCGCGCCTCGGCTCGGTGATGTTAAAATAATCCCGGCGCAAAATGGTTAAACATCTGATATAAACAGTACAACGAATGAAAAAAAGTACAAATGTACAATACAATTTACAAAGCAAGAATGGTAAAGATATAAGATTTAAAGAATACTTTTAATTGAGGTATTAGATTGATTAGTACATAGATTCCGTTATTAGATGACAACCGAAAGTAAAAAAAGCAAAAAAATCACAAAAACTTACAAAAGATTACACACATAGCTTTGATAATTTTAATTTTGTTCATTAAAATACAAATCTAACCAACAACCAACCATTTGATTGTACAGTTATTTTAATAGTAAACAAAAACAATCACATTACATTGTCCGCCGCACGGTATATACATTTTGTGAAATTACAACAGCAATATACAACGTGTATAGAAAATATTAATGCTATCATAATTACACATTTCAATGAATTTGATGAATACCTTCACATTTTCACATTTTGAATAACAATTTAACAAAATCCAGCTTCAACAAGGGGGATTCTTTTCGTCTGTGAAAAAAATCATGCTGGAATAAAATAAAACAATGTATTGAAACAAATTGTTATAGTGCTGTTTTCAAGTTAAATAAACAGCGTTATTTTTGTTTCTACCCTGTTGTCATTTTATTATCTTTGTTCAACAATTCTTACTTTTTCAATACATCGATCCAGTAGATCACGGCTGTCATGGCAACTGCCTTGAAGTGTGAGGCATGCCTAGCTAATCACTTGAGCAGAGCATTATAACAGTGTAATTACATACAAGTAGATAACGCCTTTGGATTAGGAAATGGCCCCAAATTACCTTTACCCTTTGTTAACGGAACTGGAAGTAACTTACATTTAACACCAGCTTTTGTACATTTCAATTAGGAATAGAAACTTAAAACCTGCCCATCAAACTTTATCGTCGCTTTCAACATTCACGCCTACCCTATTTAGCGGATTGGAACGATCCGGTTCGGGGCTGACGGGGGATAGTTCTACTACCTCACTCTCGGGGGGTGTCCCTATCAGATGGATGATGGGTCGACGGTTGTTGTTGTCTCTGGGTTTCTCGTTGATGGACTTGCTGAGTAGGCGGGGTCCGGTCAGCGCTATGGCGACGGCCCCCAGCGGAGCCGTAACCAAAATTGAGAGAACTGCGATGGTCAACAGCTGAAAAACACAACAAATTGAAAAAAATTGTGTACCAGATAAATTTAAACCTTGCCAAATAACATGGAAAAGCCCCTTTAATCCTGGTTAAACCGTTGACCCGGAATTTTTTCGAACAAACTGGATCTGTTGTTTAATTTAACCCTAACCCTCCAGGTTTTTTGGGCTAGAAACCCTGCCATACGTAACAGATTGCATACTTTGTCACATTGACTTGTGTGCAGAGTCCAGCAAGGTCAAGCAGTCACCACAGATGCACTGTGCTGGGTCTGGCAGGGTTAGGGTTAAGAAGCAATGATCTCACCTGCGTTCCCAGTTCTACGAATTCGGCTCCAGATCTCTGCTTGATAGCTGTGTCCAAGGCCAATGGTCCAATCGCTGCCTGTCAAATTATGCAATTTTTGGTACTTATTATTTATATTTAAGTTATTAAAAAACACAAATAATAACGTAACAGAGTTAGGGCTGTGCATAAAAAAACGGGTACCCGACCATTGATGTCAGTAACTGATTCCAGATAATAGAATAGAGTATTCGTAGCCAATTTCCAAACTACATACAGGGTTGTACAAAAAAGAGAGGAAATTTTCACCTACTTGTTGAGCATATTTCTCAAATTCAACTTGATGTTAGTAAAACACTGACCTTTAAACGCAAGTGACGAAAAAAAAATGATTGTCTCTGAGATACGGTGGTATAAAGATTTCATGTGCTCATTATCTATATGTCCACGGACGTCTAAAAAGCTACATAAAGGTTTTGCAATGTACCTGCACGGTTGCTTTGGGCAGCCAAGCGAGGGTGATAAACAACTTCTCCTTCAGATTCATCTTTGCCCTGCAGACGGCCAGGAACGACGCCAGTAGCCTGGCAGCCAATCCGATGAACAACGTCGCTAGTCCAAGCCCTAATAACGAGTAGAATAACACAAGGGTAAACCGGACTGTCGTCTAGGCTATGGGCCTGTTATCAAGTACTCCCTCAACAGTAAGAAACGGAGAGTTAGGGAGACTGCTGGGAAAGACATCCAAATGTATTGCCGACGACGCCCAACACGTATTGCCGACGACGCCCAACACGTATTGCCGACAACGCCCGACACGTATTGCCGACGACACCCGACACGTATTGCCGGCGACACCCGACACGTATTGCCGACGACGCCCGACACGTATTGCCGACGACGCCAGACACGTATTGCCGACGACGCCCAACACGTATTGCCGGCGACACCCGACACGTATTGCCGACGACGCCCGACACGTATTGCCGACGACGCCCGACACTCGCGAAAAATAAGTTGTGCCTACTTTATGTCACACAAGCAAGTAAGTGGTGAAAATGATCAGTGTTGAAGTAGGATAAAAAGAGGACTTTGGAGGACAAAATCAGGATAAAAGTAGGACTTTGGAGGACAAACATTTTGCTGGCTTTCAGAAGTAGTTTTCTTGTCGATACTCACCATGTCCATAGCATCATAAGCCTCATTTGACATGTTCTGTACTCACAACACTTGTGCTCCATCCTCAACTAAGCTCTTGGAAGTACAGTTACAGTACTCCTGCACCCAAAGCCCTTCATTGTGTGATTTACATATGACAGTGTGTAACACTTGTGCTCCATCCTCAACTAAGCTCTTGGAAGTACAGTTGCAGTACTCCTGCACCCAAGCCCTTCATTGTGTGATTTACATATGACAGTGTGTAACACTTGTGCTCCATCCTCAACTAAGCTCTTGGAAGTACAGTTGCAGTACTCCTGCACCCAAAGCCATTGTGCTACATGTATTTACATATGTAATAATAATAATAATAATAATAAAGTAGGAAATTGTAGGAATTTTAAGTTGGAAAAGTACGACCAAAGTGAGAGAAAAAACTAAGAAAAAGTACAAAAACTAAGAACACTTGAAAATTTGAGTATTATTTGTAAAAAGGTCAAGATTTTTTAAATATTCTATTTTTTAAATATTCTATTTACCAATAGTAGCTGGCTGCACGGTTTCTATGGCAACTTCTGCACCAATCAGGCCAAACAACAGTGGTTCAAAGATGATCCAAAGGAAATCAATGTTCTTCACAACGGGGTCCTATTAGAAAAAAGAAACACCAATTAGAAAATAATGCACTTTGCACTACAGGTGTCGTAAAAAAGAATAATTTAAAAGTTTAAAAATAAATTAAAAGCTGAAGTGGCGTCAGGATACTACATTCTTTTCAAAGTGCACCACCAACCTTATTTTTTTTCCAACCATGCCCGGCCACAAATGCCATCGTCAGACAACCGAGGGCGCCTGCACCGGAAAACTTCACCGCAGCACTGCCGAAGACAGCAAAAAGCCCGCCGCAAAACAGCAGCACGGTGCGTTGCAAAACAAACGCATTCTAGGAAACACAGGGGAAAAAAAAAAATTCTAAAAGTCCCAAACAGTTTTAACACATAATTTGTTTACGGTTGTCAGTTGTAGAAAATCAAACATTTCAGCGGTCATTTTGGGCCCCAGAAAGTTATCTACAGCATCGGAGGCAAAATGGCGACCATTATTATAGAAAAATATGTCACGAGCAAGGCCAGAAATATCTGTCGGCAACCGGCTCGCAACGAACGAGGCCGCAAATATGAGGGTGTGATACCCACAGATGCCAGCCTGAACCCGTCTCGGATTGAGGTTTGTGACAAACAATCCTGCGCCTATGCCCGGTCAAGGTCAAAATAATCCCGGCACGAACTGGATAAAGATAAATTCGTTATCCTGCTCGCGCTTATGGAACACGGATAATTTTAGTGCGGCTTGCGTCTACAACATCCCGTGTTCCACTCGCACTCGTGGGAAAACTAACAGTGCCCATTACCTGAAACCTGTCCGGTAAGTACCACAGAATTATCCCAGAGAGACAGCCAAACGCAATACCCACGACCAACTCCAGCGGCCCTCGAAGAATATTGTAGACAAGATCACCTGGTCGAAAATTGGGGTAAAAGTACAATATCAAAATCTTAGGAGCCTTACATTCCATTTTTCGGAACAGCTTTGAATAATTCCGTGATTATCCAGTTTTTTTCTCCATACCTGTTGCGAAGGCAGTACCCAGTATCACTCCGAAGGCACTGATGGCGAGGACGTCATCACAGCTTGCCGCGGCGATCACCAAGGTTGGAATGCCTTTATCGATGCCGTAACCTCGATTCTGGAGCGACAACAAGGAAGGAACGATCACAGCCGGCGTGACCGCACCCAGAACAAAGCTGGAAGAAAAGACAAGGCGAGGAAAATAACAATGTTAGTTCAATCCTTCAACCTTAACTACCCCAAGCTCATCTAACTCCAACTGCAGGTTTTGGCAACTTGTTGTTGTTGGACTCAGTACAAATAGGCCAAGGAGACCCTGTTGAATTCTGTGAGGTTCAGGGAAGAATAACGTGGGACTTGTAAAATGTTGGAGCTTGGAGGAATGCACAGGCTTTTATTCGTGAGTGAGCTCACAGCTGGTCACAGCACAGTTCCTGGTCAACTGTAAGTGTCATGTGTACACCCTGTGTGTCCCCACTCAAACACAGCCCAACACACAGAACCAATGCCCAGTCATCACAGCCCTGATCCAGAACACTAAACAATGCATAGACCCATCTGTACCAAGTCAATCAAACTTCAACAAGTTGGAGTTTGGCAGGTTTAGTACTGTTAGGTTCAGTACCAATAATTACTGAACCTATGTGCAGATTTTGAAGTTTGTTAGGTAATAGCAACTAGCATTAACCCTACATTCTAGGCATTCGTTTGGGGTACAGTACACTGTACTTCGAAATACTACTCAATTCTCTTAGGGTAGTGTAGTACAAATTAAAACAAATTTGAACTTACCCTAACATAAAGCCCCAGACCCAGGGGAACCCCAGCAGGAAATGGGACACTACGCCGGCCACGCAAGCCTCCACCAGACATGGGAGGAAACACAGCCGGACGCACACCATGCTTAGGCTCCGCAACGCCTTGGCGTCCAGTCCGAGACCGGCTTGGACCAAGATGACGACCAGCGCTGTGCTCCTGAGTGCCGACGACCACTCCTTGTCGATATCCGCGGCGACGTTGATGCGCGGGACGTTGCGAAGGATGAATCCGACAATCAGCATACCTGGGGGTATAAAGATTGTTTGCAACTGAAAACTCAAACAAAATTAGTGGTAGGATTTGTTTTTTTAAACAAATTGTTGCCGATAGAAGGTATCTAAGAAGGTGTCCTAATGTAACGGGCACAGGACCAAAATAATTGGACGCAAAATTTAAGGAGTGACCCTTTTACTATACCTAATAAGGGTGGGAGGCGAACAAGTTTCGCTAAAAATCCTCCAAACACACTGCCTATCGTCAGCACGTACAACGCAAAAAAAGTTCCCCCCGGAAGCGCCTCGTCTCCCGTCGTACCCCACACCACGCCCCAGGACAGTAACACCAGCAGGGCCAGCGTCAGATTCCTGGACACTCGGCCGTGGGGCGGGCACAAGAGGGCATGCTTCAGGCGACCACAGAGGGACGGGTTGTCAGGAAGCCGATTGTACCGTGTCATACAGGGCCGCAATACGGCTTTACACGATTCGCAACGACCCGCGCAGCATTCAGCCCCCGAGTCTCCATCCGAGTCCTCAGAGTCCAAATCAAAACGGGGGATTCCCGGAGGGGTGCGATCCCAACGCTGGCTGTCCCGCGACACCCGAGTCTGGAACCCATCCCACTCCATGGCTGGCGAACCGGGCTTGCTGCCGTGCACCGGACTGGCGGTGCGACTTGGACTCTCCTCCGGGGTTGCGTACACATTGCTCAGTTGCGGACTAGCGTAAACGTTAGCTTCGCTCGGTGTGGCGTATATTACTTCTTCCCTGGGTTTGGCGTACTCTGTGTTCTTTGGCCCCGGACTAGTAGCCACAGCGGCGACCGTAGATGCTGCAGTACCACTGTTCCGTTTGCTGGGCCGTGGTTTCGGCTGTGGTTTTAATCTAACGGGGGACGCCATGTTTATTGTTGTTATCTCAATCTGTTTTCAAAAGGTTTTCAACAAAAATAATATTATTAGGCTTAATAACAATCACAATGATCACAACATTTTCAACATGTTATTTTTTATTTGATAAAAAGAACCAGAACTTTCAACTTAACCCTAACCCCCTAGGCCTTACTTTGGGCTAAAGAACTGCGTACTACAGAATACTACTTAGTATTTTGTAGCATTGGGTCTCTCCGTGACTGATGATTGGGTGTGTACTGACAGAGTACAGATACTGCCAACTACAAAGTACTAATAGTGGCAATACAGGTCAGTAATACTTACCTGGCAAAAAATGCAGTAGTCCAACCTTGACCCATTGTGTCCCAAGTTACAATTTTTGCTGTAGAGTCTACACAGCATACATGGGCAATGCACACTCAGCAAGCAGAGGCACCCAATGCTAAAAAGTACTACGAGTGCAATAAGGGGTGAAGTACCCAATACTAAAAATTACTACAGGCATTGCACAAAAGTCAGTGAGAGTACTGCATACTACTTTTTACTACTAGTAGTAAAAAGTAGCATTAGGTAGGGTTAGGGTTAAAGGTAGAATATACCATTTGCAATTGCAGATATAGAAACAAAAATCGTTCAAATTATTCAGAAATATCTTACTTATTTCCAAATAAATAATGATTTTTAGGCATCCATGATCCAGCTAAATAAGTTACTGGCTAAAAATCCGGTAAATGTTCCGAATAATGGAATTTTATAAAAATAATCCATGATCGTAGAATGGCGATCGTGAAAAATACTACAACAAAAACAACTGCCCGACAGTTCAGGCATGGAGAAATAAAACACAGGTCAGCTCAGTTAAACGATATTTACTATAAAATAGAACCCCCAAATGCACCAAATCCTGATATAATTCAAACGATTGTTACCAATCCTACCAATAAAAACCACATTAGGCACTAGTGTTAGTGTTACCTTTAGTTTCAGGTATCAAAAGAAAAATTTACTTAAAAAAACATTCACAGCATTATGATACAGCATTGAGCAATAGCGCCGCCTAGCGTCGAGTATAAAATAAATGTGAACATACCAATCACTCAACTGCAAGTTGTTCCAACGTTGTTTACTTGACCCCAAAAGAGGTCATCTTTCAATATATAACGTTTCTAATGAGTCTATAACTAATATTTATCGTCACAGCAATTTATGCCCGTTTTTCTCATAGATGGTTAGAATAAAACAGATTTTTTAAAGAAAGTACCGCACAGATTGTCACTCACTCCATCATGATTTGTTGACTTGATGTTTAGAACCAGACTAAAATACTCCGCCGACATGAGAAATATGAGAAAGACACGGGGTACCATACATACTACTTTGTTAGTCTTAATTGCAGTCGTAAATCACCGTTGCTTACTTTGTCCTAGTGGTACTACATGTACATAATTTACAATTTGGTGAAAAGCATGCACCGGAATGGCAATCCGGTGGTTGCAGGTTCTTCTTTTTTCTTCTAGAAAGTGTAAATTCACTGTTCCCAAACTGCTATGAATCTAAAGTATAAATTTACTAACCAGAAAGATTAGGACATACCAGTTTTATTATTAAAATGGACAGCTAAATCGTTGACCCAGTCACCCAGGTCAAATTTGGGTCATTTTTCGCATGGTTTTCGACACCCGACGGCTCCTGAAATAGGATAAGTAAACAATCCAAAACATAACATTTTCGGGGAATGTACCCCTTTAATGTTGGTTGCTAATAGAGATTATCATCCGGGCACTTTACAACTCGGCCCAGATTTGACAGCTGGTACCCATCCATTGTGTAATGCTCACTAAGACGAATACGGGCCCGGTACCAGTGAACTTAAAAGTACGGGAAAACATTCCGTAACCTTCTTACGTTACGTGCGTGAAGTCGATATGATCGTAGTACTTCCGCACCCATTTTCTTACATTTTTTGGATGAAAATGAGGAAATAATGTGCGAATTCATGTCATGAATGTGTTCCTGGCCTCGTAACATAATGTGATTAAAGCGAAGAAGGACGTTTGAAGTGAAAAAAGGGCGTCAAACTGGCGTGGGAAAAATGACATCGGCTCCCGAAATTGACGCCGGCGAGAGACCGATTTTATTGCCACACTGCAGCCGAGCTGGCGGGGCAACACTTTGACGTTGACAGCCAGCATGTTGCCTCGTCTTTACGCCGCATTTCGGGTCAGTTAAGGGCGTCTTAACAGAGTCATGGATTACTTTGAGTACCCAGAATATGCAGACATTATGGAACTCTTTATAGAGACCCTGACTGGCACGGTTTTTGAGCTGAGAGTTTCGCCTTTTGAGACGGTGATCTCGGTGAAAGCAAAGATTCAAAGATTGGAAGGTACGATTACTAGGCCTTATTATATTATTACTTGCAATAAAGATATAAACTTTTCTGACCATGGCATTATTAATTAAGATGGATTGCTGGTTATGTTATAATATAAGGGTTCTTTACTTTAGTTGTTATTTTGTTTACCTTGTTCAATTAAATAAGTTTATATTAAATCATACATTTCTCTGAATGAATGGTGTAAAAACTGATAAAACATGTTATTATTTTACATAAAATGTATTTTAAATAGGCCCTATATTTAAAAAAACACCAAACAACTGAAGTGGATATTTAGCTGGCACTGGCTAAACTTCAGTATTGCTATTTAGCCATCCGGTTAAGTTGTACTACTACTAGTTGTACGGGTACAGTGCTTTTTATATTATAAAAGTTATTAAATCACCACCATCGTATGAGCAAGGACTATAGTAGAAAGCATTTGGTGTGAGACTTTAATATAGATCCCAGGTTCAATTCCGGACAAGAGTGACATATACATGTACAAACAAAAACAAATTCATCCCAACTGCAGTTTTGCAGTTGGGCTAGCCCAACTATATTTGGGACGGTCCCAACTGCAGTTCTGCATCTCTATCTGTTGGCTGGCCTAAATACTAGTCCGAGTTACTGGACTCTAGTTATCATTTTTTTAACATTTGGACATTATCTGGCGCTACTACTAGTACTAGAGTCCGAGGAAGATCTGCATGCATCATGCCAAATGTCTTATATGTGGTTTAAATGTCGCCCAAATCCTCAAAAATACTTAACAAAATACCTCAAAATCACCTAAATAGATTTTCATGTGTGTCCAAGATCATCGCATCGTATTGGGCTTCGGGGGTACTCACGATCAATTCTTTGCTTGCAAATCCAGGAAATTCGGAAGCCTTGATGTGGTGCACTAATTCATTTTTATTACATGTATTTAAATAAAAAATTATGTCGTTTATATTGCAGGAATACCCATAAGCCAACAGCATCTTATATGGCAGTCGGTGGAGCTGGAAGATGATTACTGCTTGCATGACTATGGGTACGTCTAAAAAAAAAACTCATGCCGTTTTTTTCTCGGTATCCATGATTGTAAAACCTGGGACTGGCCAGTTAACCCTAACCCCCTAGGCCTTACTTTGGGCTAAAGAACTGCGTACTACAGAATACTACTTAGTATTTTGTAGCATTGGGTCTCTCCGTGACTGATGATTGGGTGTGTACTGACAGAGTACAGATACTGCCAACTACAAAGTATAGTGGCAATACAGGTCAGTAATACTTACCTGGCAAAAAATGCAGTAGTCCAGCCTTGACCCAATGTTTCCCAAGTGACAATTTTTGCTGTAGAGTTTAGAACACCTTACACAGCATACATGGGCCATGCACACTCAGCAAGCAAAGGGACACAATGCTAAAAAGTACTATGAGTGCAATAAGGGGTGAAGTACCAAATACTAAAAATTACTACAGGCATTGTACACAAGTCAGTGAGAGTACTGCATACTACTTTTTACTACTAGTAGTAAAAAGTAGCATTAGGTAGGGTTAGGGTTAAACGATATTTACTATAAAATACATGTACAACCCCCCAAATCCACTCATTTCTGATAATTCAAGCAATTACCAATGGTGTATCTTTAACCTTTAACCCTAACTCCCTAGGGTGTGTGCAATATCGTATTGATTTTGGAAGATTAAGGACTAGGGAAACCCAGGTTGATCATTTACATATTATCATGGCTTACATTGTACCGTTAAGATATTAATCTTGCACACAAGGATAAAACACACAGGTTTTTTGTGTGGTCATTATCATTTATTTGCACACACAAAATTCACAAAAGTGCATAGTATAAGTAGGTCAGAACGTTAGTGTATTCAAAGTGCGCCCAGTAGCGCATTTCTATTTTGACGTTGTGGGTGTTCTCTTCTTGCGGTATTTAGTTCCCTGCATGTTTTTCAACAAATTTCTCTATATTTTTTGTATATTAAATATATATGAATTTGGAATTTCTACTATTGCCAACTTATTGTTGAAACGTAATCCTAACACGGCCGTTATCTAACAGTATCGTGGTAAATGTTTGTTAACCTTTATTGAACTGTTTGCTTTTAAACCAACAGTTTTTTTATGAGTACAATTATATTTAGTGTCTCAGCAGTCGGCAGGGCCCTAATAAAAAACTCGTAGCTTGATTAAGATTTCCGCAGTCCAAAAAACTTGTTTCAAAAAATATTTTGTATTCTTTTTATAAACGCAAAGGGTAAATAATGTTATGACGGAAAAGTTAGTAAGTTGTACAAAAAATGCTACTTTTACTCTGATTTCAATTTTAAACATCTTTTTTTTGGTCATCTTTGACAGAAGTGTTCTGAACAACAGAAAACTGATATCGCTTCCTGCATTTGATTAATGTTCATGTAACCTTTTCTTATCAATTTGAACTGTAATGAAATGCAGCCCCCTTCGTCACTGCTTACTCAATTAAAACAAAAATCACACCATTTCTTTTTAGAGCAATTTTAGAGATAATTTTAGAGATTTCTTGGACACCTTGGTGCTCCGCGAGTTTTTATCTCATCTGAAGAAGGGCTGAGATTTGTTTTCTTTCATTTTTGTTGTTGATAAACCTCCCCGATAAGTAAGTTCGCCGACAAATAAGCTAATGTGACCGTCCCGTATTGCCCGCACAACATGTGAAGAATGTGCCAAGAATGACAAATGATCTGGGGAATTGATAAATGACTCGCTCTGCCTCGCAAACAAAGGGCTCCCTCTATTGGGGCTAATCTGCACTTCAATTAAAAATAATAATATCTGACCTTTGGTTTTGTGCAACGTGTGTGTAGTTGACACAAATGTACCAAAAATTGTTTTATTAAAAAAATCCTTGAATTTTTTTTTTTTTTTCAATTTTTTTTTGATATCAGAATTCCTCCGAGTAGCTCTCTCAAGTTGGTTTTAGCAATGAGAGGTGGGCCCATCAACACCAGGAGAAGTAAGTGATGGTTAAAACAAAAGGTTATTGGTCTATAATCGTTGGGTTTTCAGTCATTTAAATCCCAAACTGTTTGTCAACACAATTCACTTTTTGACTCACAATTTATTTTTCGGGTCATTTGAGGTCGTCCTTGTAAGAAGGCTCTTAAAAGTGAGCTTAAAAGTTAGAAAAACAGTTACACAATTTGAATGAAAGAAAGTTGTTGTTTTGTCTCGTTTTGTCTCAGTTCCGATGGAGGATCCGGCGATACGCGAGATGGCGGAATACATGGAGGCCAACCGCGACGAGATTTGGGAGAAGCTGCCTGGTAACCGTCAGGTCACTCTACTGGTATTCAGGGAGGGGGACCAGCTGAATTTCTTCCGGGTGGTTGATCGCGGCGACGGCACACTGACGCCACTGTCGGAATCGTTAAGGTAAGACATTTGACGAGTACAATATTCTCAAGATCTGATGTGCTCCATTCAAGGTACGCGGGATCATTCGTACATTTCTTGCATATTTTTCGTTTTCTAATAATCTCAACAAAGTAGTCAAAATCTAACTTGTTTAAGTTTAATGCTAACGTACCGGAATCCATCAAAAATTCATTCCCTGTTTTTGAAGGAGTTCGGCAGATTCAGGATACCTCCGTATTGAACAAACTGGTGGAATCCAATGGACTCAGGATTTTGAGACCATCAGTACTGCAGAATTGTGCAGTACTGCAAAAATTGATTTTGAGGTGATGGACTTTGAAGACTCTACAGAGAAACAATGCAAAATGTTTTCATGCCAGCATGGTATCCTGAATCCATCAGAATCCATCATACTTTTTTCTGGTGGATTGTTGCGGCCTGTACTATCAGGAAATACCACCATCTTGATTTTTAGATGCTGCTATTTTACCCTCATTTTGTGGTAATGAGTCACTTTTTTTATATTGTGTATTGGATTTGTATGTATTTTTGTTAGTGGTGCGTCAATGTACAATAACATGTATGAGGAGGAGGACGACGAACAAATGCCGTCTCAGGAACAGTCAGAAGAGAACGACGTGACCATGAATAAGATGAAGCTCCTTAGGGCCAAGATGGAGACGTTATCAATTGGAAAAAAGGTCAGTGGCTTCTTTCTTGGAATTTAAAATTTGCTGCTAAGCACACACAAATTTGCTTAGCACAAACATTTGCTTAGCACAAACATTTGCTTAGCACAAACATTTGCTTAGCACAAACATTTGCTTAGCACAACAATTTGCTTAGCACAAAAATGTACTTTGCACAAATTATTGCTTAGCACAACAATTTGCTGAATATTCCACTTCCGATATCAGTAATTTTAATCCTCTTTCTCAGAAGCATAAAACACCTCATCCACCTACCACCTCCCGGCCTAAGAGCACAGCCGTCAGAAGGCGTCTGCCAGTCGCCAAGAAGAAATCGCCCCCTCTACTCAACAAGAACAATCCCCTCCCGCCCGTGGGCGCACTCAATGCAGCAACGCACCATTCCATCGACGCTAAAGTCGAATCCCAAATGGGGAGCGCGGACTGTGATTCGGCGGAGGGATCGGCCAGTCGGATGGAACGGCGTCACCGCACTGTCGACAAACGCCACAGTCCGGCCCCGCCCGCTACCTGCCGCACCCTGGAGTCGCTAACGAGCGCCCGTCTCCACCGTTCCTACACCAATCTGGGCGGAGTGTTACCCCCATCTACCGTCGGGCCAGACATGCGTCCAAACACCTCTTCCAATGTTCAGCAGGTGCTAGCGTCGGCCGACCCCCGCGGGGGGCGGGAGCGGGGCGGGGTCAAGGCCGAGGCGCGGCTGGTCACGGAGCTTGTCAACCAGGCCAACCGAGACGGCAAAATCAATGACATTGTCTGCGGCGCTTCTCGGGACTTGCACACAGCTAAAGGCAGCGGTAGGGTTAGGGGAGCGTCGGGGACGTTGGCCCTCAGCCAGGCTTTAAACACAACGTCGTCGGCTTTGAAGAGTGCTAGCAACGGAGACCGGATTCGTACTCCTGATGGCAGAAACGCTCTTATTGTAAGTCTCAACTCTCAACTCTCAACTTACAAGCCCAAACAGCCGTGAATTAGAAAGAAAAGGTGATCAACCAATCGCGGCAGGAGTGACCAAAGTTGAAACATATTTCGACCAATCACACACTAGCATTTCTGCGCCGTCGACCAATAGCAGAGATCCACCCAACATTTAAATTGAGATTTGCTTTTTTCCATATCTCACTAATTTGTCTGTATTTTGTTTTGTTTTCTTCAGTCTGCGCATAATATACGAGGTAGAATATCGGGAACACGCGACGGAAGGCTTTGTAAGTCGAAAGAATTTGTTGTTGCCCCCTTTTCAATTATAGAATTTAAACAGTTTTAAAGGTAGGATATACCATTTGCAGATATCGAAAAAATCTTTACTACCGAATCATCAAGAAATATCTTACTTATTTGAAAGTAAATAATGATTGTAGGCATCCAGCAAAATGATTGCACTAGATATCCTGTAATTGTTCCGAAAAATTGAATTTTATAAAAACGGACATATAACAAAAATATGATAACAAATGTGTTTTTCATTTTTGTGCTTTTTCAACAAATATATAATGCACTAAATATTTATATTTGCCTTTCAGTATCGCCGAGTCACCGGCTCCCACCAGTCAGTAGTAGTAGTAAGCCCACCTCGCTAGCCACGACAAAGAAAAAGACCAGTAAACGGTGCTCATTCTGTAACAAGAAAACAGGGCTGGCAACCAGTTACAATTGCAGGTACTCACCACAAACATTACATATAATACAAAAATTACCCTGTGTGGAAAGGCTTTTGAATTCGTGTAGTTAACCAGTTCACGCCAGGATTATTTTAACATCCCCGAGCCGAGGCGCGGGATTCTTTTTAAAGGAACTTGATCCGAGGCGGGTTCAGGCCGATGGTACCGGGAACACACCCACGCATTTCCGGCCTTGCTCGCTGCTGACAGACATTTCCCGCCTTGCTCGCTGTTGACAGACATTTCCCGCCTTGCTCGCTGTTGACAGACATTTCCCGCCTTGCTCGCTGTTGACAGACATTTCCAGCCTTGCTCGCTGCTGACAGACATTTCCCGCCTTGCTCGCTGCTGACAGACATTTCCGGCCTTGCTCGCTGCTGACAGACATTTCCGGCCTTGCTCGCTGCTGACAGACATTTCCGGCCTTGCTCGCTGCTGACAGACATTTCCGGCCTTGCTCGCTGCTGACAGACATTTCCGGGCGTGCTCGCTGCTGACAGACATTTCCGGCCTTGCTCGCTGCTGACAGACATTTCCGGCCTTGCTCGCTGCTGACAGACATTTCCGGCCTTGCTCGCTGCTGACAGACATTTCCGGCCTTGCTCGCTGCTGACAGACATTTCCGGCCTTGCTCCCTGCTGACAGACATTTCCGGCCTTGCTCGTGACGGAAAACTTTGACGGTATATACGTCTTCCGGCGCGCACTGATTAAGAATCTTGGACCAAATTTCAACCAAATACTAATTTTCTTCACACCATGAACATTCTTTCAACCCACATTTGTGACTAAAGTGTTCCTCTTTCCTTTTTTCAAATATAACCCTAATAGATAAAAATTGCACAATGAATCTTCAATAATTAATGTCGAGTAACTTAAACTATGCTATTTTCACTTGAATCTGCACAGATGCGGTCACAACTTCTGCGCTACCCACCGCTACGCCGAGGCGCACCACTGTGGCTATGACTACAAAACGGAGGGGCGCAAAATTCTGGAGCAAAGCAACCCCCTAGTCAGTGCCCCAAAGTTGCCTAAAATTTAGGCCTTAATTGTCGCACTCTGTAACAGAAAAAATGCATTCGCTAATCGTATACAAATATTGAACGGCTCTAAATCGTGAGAAATTAAAAAGTCTAGATTTTACTGAGCGATAATATTCCTCCCATTCCACGATTTAGAGTCACTCAATATTTTTGTTTTATATAACTGGCCTGTAAGTTCTTTTAATAAATGTCTGAAATGGTCGCGGACGTTGGCTTATCTGTTGACGTCGTTGCTATGATTGTGTGCGGTTGTCAAGCAGTGGTTGTCAAGGCCACACATTTGCCTTTTTGTATCCTTGTGAAACCATTGCTTTGTTCTCGTGTAGAAAAATGGTTAGAAAATCAACAACTTTTTTGTTCAAAATTCTCCTCTTTCAACCACAATTAATTTCCTGGGTTGAAATTTCAACCCAATATATCCCATCTTATACCCTAACCCAAACACTGACTCTAACTCACATCCTAACCCTAGTTTTTGAGTAATTTTTAGTCTATCCATACATCTATTTTGTGAAAAACCTTGTGGGGACCTTTACACCTATAGAAATTACCCTGTAGAGGAGTATTCATTCCCATTGTCCCCATTGTGTTCACGTCTCCATAGGGTGCCCTATTTTCCTCCACAACCTTCTCCCGATCTTGCTGTTTAAAATTATTGAGGTTGCACTTTTTGAAAAGCTGTGTTGAATAGCTAATCCTTTTCACCACGAGCGAATGAGACCTTTCTGAGCCCCGGTGGGAATAGGGAGCAATAATGTATGTCACGTGATGTGAGTTCCACCAATCAAATGACGAGGATCTGTACGGGAGTTATATAATAATTATTATTGATCTGTCGCTGAAGTAGAGATAACGTGTAAGACACGTTAGCGTAGCGAAATGTGGTTGAATGCAAGTTTTTGTGAAGAGTTCACCGTATAGAACTATTAATTTTGGTGAAACTTCTCCGTTTTGAAACGGCATTCAAACTTGACATTGCTTGACGACTGAATTTTCAAACTTGTGAAAATTTATCTTTTCTTTTTCTCAAGACAGAGAATAGGTTTCCGTTAAAACCGAGATGATCGGTCGTTGCTTCAAAATTGAGGTTATTTTTTAAAAAAACCAGCATGATAGATTGTTATTAATGCACGTGCGACCTTGCACATTCTATAATCCCGAATGACATGTGACCCGTGTCGTGCACATGCGCAGTTGAAATCCCGAACTGGATTATTGCGATACTGCAAAGTGTTTGAATAGTGTGCATATCGATTATCTCTACTTCAGCCAACATAGCCAATCAACAAATTCTTAAAATACTGTACATTTGTATTTGTACAGAGGGAACTATATTATCATCACCATATCTTAGCCATGTTACGAGTTAGTATTTTATTAGTTTTCAATTCCTTGAATATTTTTTTATCATTTTATTATTCTGATTTTAATTTATAGCCAAAAACAATGACACTATTGGTCATTTCTTTGAATTTCTTGTTAATTTGGTAAATTTGTTGCCAAAAAGTGTGACTTTTAAAAGTTTTCGGTTCGTGTAACTTCATTCTGATCATGTTGGGTAATTGTAGGCCGAGTGGTTTGCATTAAAATATAAAATTAAAAAAACAACTAAATTAGCAATCGTAATTTATTGATAACCTGGTTTTAAACAGTTTACGTACATGTAGTTCTCATGTTCGTATTTTCAAAAATATAAAACCAAGTTTAATATTAACAATTTTGTTTCATCAA
Source organism: Crossaster papposus (assembly GCA_037893245.1). Lineage (NCBI taxonomy): Eukaryota > Metazoa > Echinodermata > Asteroidea > Velatida > Solasteridae > Crossaster > Crossaster papposus. The sequence continues at coordinate 339,547 of JBAIAA010000682.1, read as the reverse complement.
AAATCTTTGAAATCTTTGAAATTGATTAAATACTTGTATTCTCAATTCAGTTTTAATTGAAGTTGTCTTGCAACAAATTTATTTCAACATTTTATGCAATTGAAAAGCTCAAATTGCCGATGGGCTAGGGTTGGGCATTCACGGGTAGTTTGGGAAGTGGATACCCGTTAGAAACCTAAAATCCATGCACAGCCCTAAAATGGACTGTTTTCACGTCATATTTTGTAAAGGTTGCAAATCAATCCACCCCCAAATTGCAAATTTTATGTTAGTATTCTAGTTATTAAATTAAAAATTCTCTCTCGTAAGAATTTTCTTTAAACAAAATCATGTACTTTTTGGGATGTACGTGTTCACTTAAAACCATGCATTAATTTTAGCATTTCTAGTTTATTAACTTCTCTGTACTCCACGATTGTTATGATTTGGGCTTTTTACTTTACACTTATTATTTTTTTCAAATTCAATGGTAACTTTTTTTTCCTGAAAGTTGTGTGTTAGTCAGAATTTATTCAGTAATCATGGAAATATTACGAAAAATGCCTTTTGGTATCGAAACTGGTTGTTTTTATTCCGTTATAATATTTATACTATTATCACAAAATGTAAACAAAAAAACATCAAAACGCCTTCACAAATGTGGTTATTTTTTTCTGTTTTAGTCCCTAGGGTATTTTGAAAAGGTTTTTTCAGCTTTACATTTTTAATGGATTGGAATTTAAATTGGAATTTAATTGAATAAAAGCAAGGCTTTTTATACTGAACTTGTGATTACTGTGTGAAAACTCAAGTTCTTAACACTCGACCCCCTCCCCCTCCCCCCCTCCCTCCCCCCTCCCTTCTCCTCCCCCCTCCCCCCTCCCCCCTCCCCCCCTCCCACTCCCTCCCCCCTCCCACTCCAAATAATTATGACTGATGCGCCATCCTCGTTTCGGTCACAGCGCCACCTTTTGTTTTCTTAGAAAAGCGATTATATTCTAATAATAAAGCCGTATCCAACTTGAGGCTAGGGCTCAGAATTACACACGAGTTTATGGTAGCGGCTGCAGTCACTGCGCCTAGACCCGTGTGTAATTTGAAGCCACAGTCAAGTTATTCGGAAACGGCCGTAGCCGTAGCCGAAGACGCAGTCAAATTATTTCGCAATAACTTGTGAGTCATTCTGCTTTTAGTCTGAGCCCAAGTGAGTTTTGTATTTATATCACCTTTGAACGACCGCAAGTACCAGACTATTGCGCTGGTAATCGACGTCTGGCGTAATTTAGCAGACGTGTACGCGACTCGTACCAGCAGTTTTACTGCAATGACATAATTTTTAATCATCATTCATCACTGCGCTGCTTTACAGTCACTTCGCCCCATTTCCACTTCGCCCCGTGCCACTTCGCCCCGTGTCACTTCGCCCCATTGCCACTTCGCCCCATTGCCACTTCGCCCCATTGCCACTTCGCCCCATTGCCACTTCGCCCCATCGCCACTTCGCCCCATCGCCACTTCGCCCCATCGCCACTTCGCCCCATCGCCACTTCGCCCCATCGCCACTTCGCCCCATCGCCCCATCGCCACTTCGCCCCATCGCCACATATAGATACACTGTATGTATCGACCTATCTAAGGCCGCATCCGAATCTCTTGTCTATGGCTATTGTCTTGGTGTTCGCCCATTCAAATACACGTGAGCAGGCTGACAATAGACGTAGCCGTTGCTCTAGAAGCCCGTTTCGGACACGGCCTTAGATATAGATCGTAAAGCGCCCGCGCAAAGGGCAGGCGCATCGAAACGTAGCCAGTGGTTTTCGCCCTCTGTTGATTGAAACAAATGAACAGCTAGCAAATGTCTTAAATGTGAGTTCAAAATGTCGCCAAAATCCACAAAAATGCCTAACAAAATAGCTCAAAATCCCCTAAATCGTCTTTCATATGTGTCCAAGATCAAATTTCTGGGCGAACAATTTCTGACCTGCAAATCCGACGGATACGCTGGCCCAGACGGGACATAATCGGTGATGAATATTTATTTTGCGACGTGAATTTATTCACGAATGGTTGTGAATTTTTTTTTGCGTGATCTCATAGTCCTGGAATTTTTCCATTTCATAGTTTAAATGTGTTTCAGTTATTGTCTGGTTATTTAATTAGGCCCAATTTAGGAGTAAACAAAAAGTTACTCTTTGAAAATACTTTGTGCAGGAGCTAGGTCGAAGAGGCGGCGCGGTCGTGTATGGAATTCATGCCCTGATCACTTTATTGCAATTATCAAATTTTATAATATAAATTATAAATTATCATAAACGGGGGGAGGGGGAGGAGAAACAAAAAGAAACAGTAAGGGTAACAGTTAAACTAGCTGTTTCGGCTGTTTGAAAAAACTCTGTAACTTGTGGTATGTTCCTAATGTTGATGTTCGATCAAGACTAAACGTTACGACTGAATCGGACCTCTTCTTTACAGAGGATCTAATTAAGTAACCTACGTCATTAACACAACAATTTTGTTTTTAAGTATACAACTAATGTAGCCTAGAGATGGTAGTTTGAGCACGGCCAATAGCAGTTTGGGTATGGTTTGGGGAGTCCTTGTTGTCGCCCTCCACCAATGAATCCGTGATTTATAGAAAATAGAAACCCTCTTAAAATTCATGCTGACCGACGCGCGCAGCATGCAGACGAGCCGGCCGGGCGCGCCCGATGGGGCGAAGTGGCGATGGGGCGAAGTGGCGATGGGGCGAAGTGGCGATGGGGCGAAGTGGCGATGGGGCGAAGTGGCGATGGGGCGAAGTGGCGATGGGGCGAAGTGGCGATGGGGCGAAGTGGCAATGGGGCGAAGTGGCAATGGGGCGAAGTGACAATGGGGCGAAGTGGCAATGGGGCGAAGTGGCAATGGGGCGAAGTGGCAATGGGGCGAAGTGGCAATGGGGCGAAGTGACACGGGGCGAAGTGGCACGGGGCGAAGTGGCAATGGGGCGAAGTGACCGACAGGCGTTTCGCTGAACTTGACTTGAAGGCAAAACGAAGTACGACTACGATTTTCTTATCAAATTTAAAGCATACCCGTGTTTTTCGTGGCAGTAAATGTTGTTGCTTTTGTGGTGAGTAGATGTTGATTTTTTGAATATTTTTAGATGGGCTCAGACATATATTTGTCAGACTCGATCATTATTAAAAATATTAATTCCTCCAATTATATTTCTTTCTTCTTCTTCATTCGGTGAGACGTTGAGCGCAATCTTGAGTTTTGCGCAAACTTATTGTACTCCCTCCGGAGTTCTTTGCCCTTTGAATGAATTTTACTCAAAGAGAAATGAACTCCGGAGGCAGGACAATAAGTTTGCGCAATTCTCAAGTTTGCGTACAATGATACGTTTGATAGAGAACTAACTAAACTAGACCCGTGAAAGTGGCAAATATATTTTATGAGAAAAAAATGCCACATCTTTTGTTACGATAATTTCTTACCATTGCCATTTTACATTTTTACTACTACTTTTTATGCACATTGCTTTTTTTTACACCAAAAAAAGCCACGAAAATAGTAGCACCTTCCGTTCCCAAGTAATTTAATGAAAAAAAGGTGACAGTACACCCCGTGTTTACTCCCAGTTTAGTGTCAATAATATCTCAACATCAAATAATTGCTTTTTAATAATATTTTGATTGCAAAAGGCATACGTCAAATTTAAGCCTAACTCAACCACAACTGTTTAGTTAATTTTCTTTTTTGTATCCCACAGTTACTGCATACATACTTGACTTAACTCCGAAGTCATTAATCAAGCCGTTCACTGCAAGACATCTTAGAAGCTTCACTCCACAGGAGACAGTCAGTAGACTTCTGGTTTCATCTCTGCGGGCGCTAGCCGTAGTCAGTGAAATGCCGTCATTGGGGCAAATAAGCTGGTCCGCAGCATGTGTGTGTTTTCTATTAATAGCAGGTAAGTGCCTTAATCTCATGAAAGTTAGCCACACAATAGCCCTAAGTATTGATGACGTTAGAGTAGAATACACCATTTGCAATTATTGAAAAAATTTACTACCGAATTATTAGGAAATATCTTACTTATTTGAAAGTAAATAATGATTGTAGGATTGCAAAAGCAAAAGGATTGCGCTAGATATTCTGTAATTGTTTAAACAAAATTGAATTTTATTTTAAAAAAATAGCACTTTTTACGCTTATTTTTCAACTCGTGGCTCCCGAGTAGAATCCCTTGCACAGTAATCATCGTTCCCAGTCTTTTAGTGTGTTATCTTTCACGACTGATATGACTGACTCCCTTTTGATCGAAAACCGATCGTATGTTGGTATTTTTTATGTAAAAGTATAGGAATTTTTAGTGGTAACTCCCACTAAAAACTGCATTGTCGTGAGATAAATATTGGTTGATGTGATCTATATGTAGGGCTATTATAGTATGTTGGGGACAAAATCAAGTTTTTGTTTCTGGTTTGCCTAGTTTCCACAAGGATGGCAGCCCAGACCACTTCATCCGCTGCACAGCTACCCACTGTGCCAGCCACGTCGACCAGAACAGTGAGGACTGCCACAATGCCCACTACAACGCCCACACCGGCAGACACATCAACAGCAACAGCAGTAGCACCAACTTCATCGGCAACGAGAGCACCACCACCACCGCTAAACCCATCAAAGACTGCTACGTCACCTGTACCGTCAACAGCAGTACCAACCCCGTCGGCAACCACAGCACCGCAACAACCTTCCGCAGCAGTAACCACACCAACCCCATCTCCATCAACTGCTGCGCCAAATCCAACATCAGAACCCCCTTTGCCATCAACAGCAACAATGGCTCCGTCACATACTGCAGCAGCACCTACTTCGGCTCCTACTCAGTCCCCGACTAAGGCCCCGACTCAGTCCCCGTCTCAGACCCCGACTCAGTCCCCGTCTCAGACCCCGACTCAGTCCCCGACTCAGTCCCCGTCGCAGACCCCGTCTCAGACTCCGTCTCAGACCCTGACTCAGTCCCCGACTAAGGCCCCGTCTCAGACCCCAACTCAGTCCCCGTCTCAGACCCCGTCTCAGACCCCGACTCAGTCCCCGACTCAGTCCCCGACTCAGTCCCCGACTCAGTCCCCGACTCAGTCCCCGTCTCAGTCCCCGTCTCGGAACCCGACTCAGTCCCCGACTCAGTCCCCGACTCAGTCCCCGACTCAGTCCCCGACTCAGTCCCCGACTCAGTCCCCGACTCAGTCCCCGACTCAGTCCCCGACTCAGTCCCCGTCTCGGACCCCGTCTCAGAACCGGACTCAGTCCCCGACTCAGTCCCCGACTCAGTCCCCGACTCAGTCCCCGACTCAGTCCCCGACTCAGTCCCCGACTCAGTCCCCGTCTCGGACTCCAGCACCCACGACATACCCCTCAGCAACACCCACTGCACAGACCCCAACCACACCGCTCACCAAGGGCCCGGACAAGAACCCTGAAAACACGGGGTCAAGTTCCACAGGGGTTATCGTTGCCGTGGTGATTTGCATCGTTGTGATTCTCGGGCTGGTTGCGGCTTTCTTTGTCCACAGACAGTAAGTACACAAATCTAAAAACATTGCCACCAAAACATATTTTCAGGCTGTTCCGAATATACTGCAGGCTTTCAAAAAGTTTCAAGTATTCGAACTTTTCAATGTATTTGTTTTAACTCTTTCTTGAAATGCCTACTTTTCCCCAATTTATTAGGTATAAACTGAGAAATAACTACGGTCGTTTAAATGAAGATACGGAAGAAAGTGGTTGGTCAGCCTTTTCCAAAAACCCTATCTACAGAGGAGACCGGGTGAGTGATTTCATTGTTTTATTTTGCAAGCTGTAAAGAAAAAGGTGACCACTTGCAGCTATTCAAAAAGTAACAAAACAAATTGCTGATGACAAAAATTACTTGTTTTAAGGATTTTAATGACAATTAAAACTCTGTGAAATGTTGGTCTGCTGTCATTTTGAAGAAAACAATAAAAAAGTTATTTCTAAAGATGTGTCAAATGACACATTACCATAGTAGTCGATTTCCGTAAGTAGGCAGATCTGTTAATTGTGCCTGTGTTTTTAACATCAACAGGACTATTCACCCCTTTGAAGACCGTCCCGTCACCATGGAAACAACAAACAGTGTGTCGAATCGGAGTCTGCAAAGACTTGGACGTGAGATACGACGGATCTTTGTAACGGCAGGTTCTTGTATTTTCTCCAAGAAAGTTAGATTTTTGTTTTGTTTAAAGGAAACAAACAGTGCCTTTTCGGAGTAATGATATGAATGTTTAAAGTTTGCCCGATGATAAAATGAGATTTAAGTTCATGGTTTATCAACAAAAACCTGTTCCATGCAGTGTCGTCATTTATCTTTCTGTTTTGTGTAGATAGGTCCTTAATCGTTCGTCTTGTTTTGCACAAAGTTTTGTCAAAGTCCACCAGCTCTTGCAAAGGGGTTAGCATCGAAACCGGGTACAACGGAATATAATAAGATCACTGGTAGTACCTGGTTCCTGAACTACCCGTAAATTTATCCCACCACTTTTGCAACTCCAGAATGAATACTTTTACATGTTTTTGTCATTTTTTGGGGTATATTTCTTTGCTTTGCACACACCATTGGTTGAACAATTTTAAAATCTTCTGGTGGCATTTTGTAGTTTGTCGTGCTTTTTTGTGTGTGCTCAATTGTCTGCGGGACACAACAGTTTTTGTGATAGAAATTAGAAAGGTCCCTTTACCTAAAATGTCTTACATGTAAATGTAAGATAATTTGCTGCGTGTTTGTAAATTTTATGCTAATCTATGTACATAATAAGTACGTTTGTAGACAAAATAGTATCCCTTCTCTATCGTGTTATGTGTTGTATTTTCGTCAGTGAATATCTCAAGCAAAACTTTGAAACTCGCTTTGTTTAAAATTGAGGTTTTGAGCCGTTTAAATTACATCTCCCAGTCAAACACGCTGTTTATATCTCTTTACCTGAAACTGACCTGCAGGTTTTTTTTAAAGGGTTTTACAAATTGCTGTAAATATTGACTTTCCACTAGAAGGATTATAGCTTTTCTATGAGTTCAGCGGGAAAGAAATGGGGTATAAAAAATAAAAATAAATTTAATTTGTTCAGATCTTGAAATGGTACTTGTTTGACCTTAACATTCGCACGACAAACAAAATCTAAAAGTTTTGCTCGACGAGTTCACATTGTTGGATTTTTGCGCGAAATTTGTGAGTTTCCTTTCTAGTTTAATTAGGTATTAATATTTGTATTCAGCAGTTCGAGCTATATTTTCACATTTAAGCTCTTTTTTTTTGTTAAAGTAGGGGTGTAACAATTTACCAATGCATTGATAATCGCGATGTTAAAATGTGATACGAAAATTTGTATCGCGATACATAGAAGGCTGAGGCTAGTATTCGGCTGAATGAGCAATAAAATTGCTCTCTTTGCTAAATATTTTGAAAAAATGTAATCTGTTTGATCTCGAATAGAGCATAGATTCATTTCTAGCCATTGTATATGCATTTGTTTTCATTTTGTTTGGGAACAAAACCTTAATTTGAAAGTTCAAATTTGAAAGTTCAAATTGTATTTTGGGGTATATATTTGTTAAGTTTTTCTTTCATTTTTTTTATCGATTTGTTTTTTGTTTGCATGATACGTTTTGTATCGTGAGAAAGTAATATCGCTGCACCCCTTCCTTTTAACTCCTATTTCCTTACTATTGTCGGTTTGTTTGCAAGTTATAAATTCCAGCTTAATTAACCCTAACCCTCCCGGGTATTTTGGCTAGAAACCCTGCCAGACGCAACAGATTGCATACTTTGTCACATTGACTTGTGTGGGAAGTGCAGTAAGGTCAAGCAGTCACCACAGATGCACTGTGCTGGGTCTGGCTAACCCTCCAGGGTATTTTGGCTAGAAACCCTGCCAGACGCAACAGATTGCATACTTTGTCACATTGACTTGTGTGCAGAGTGCAGCAAGGTCAAGCAGTCACCGCAGATGCACTGTGCTGGATCTGGCAGGGTTAGGGTTTTTTCTTTGTAAATCATCTAATCATCTCGATGAAGGTCAATTAGTGTTAAAAAGACTTAAATCTGGGACTTAGAAACATTTCCAATTTTGTTAGAAAACTATTTGAACGCACCCATTGTTGCAAATTCTTTATCCGACGAGGCTGTACATTATTTAATGCAATACGTTATCATTTAAAATGCAATTTAAAACTAAATTGAAAAAAAAAAATTGCCATCATCTCCGATAGGCAATTTTTTTCTCAAGGTACCAGAGGGGCAGAATTAGTTGGGACTCGAACTTACAACAACCTGCTTACTAGTGCAAGCGTCTCGCGGTCCAACGAGCTAGCCGGGGTCAGATGGTGGGATTTTATTCAGTGTGTATATTTCGAATAGTAGTGATTTTCCAACCCATATTTCATTTTGTCATGATTTTTTTGTATTCATTATGTATGTATGTACGTGCTTTTTAATAGACTAGGAAGTTTGAAAATTATAATTTCTTTCTTTCTTGATAAATTTGTTTTCATTGACTTGTTTTGGTTGATACGCATGCCTTTTTCATTGTAATACGGTGCATGCTGCAGTTATGTAGAAAGTAAATTTACTACCTTATGTATTATGTACAAGTGATGACAGGTTGAGTGCAGTAGTAGGAATAATGGCTGTGTCGGAATTACTTGGCTGCGGCTTAAAAATAGACATGTCTATGATAGTGGCTGCCCCCATTCCACATAGACCCATGTGTAATTTCAAACCGCAGCCAAGTCATTTGCTGTGCGGTCGGGCTGCGAGTTTGAATGAATAATTAAATGACACGTTACCAAAAACCTTACCAAAATATTCAGATATTTTTAAAATTCTAATCCACCCACACAGTAGACCATTATACATGTATGTAGATACTAGATAGAAAATCTCCAAAATGTGGATTTTCCATAAAGTCGATTTTATAGTGCTGTTAATACTATAGCCTCCTTTTAACTAACGGAAATATCTGGAATTGCTGCATTTTTTGTAGGATGTAAATTTTAGGATGAGTGAAAAGATCAAACGGAAACTATTTTTTTAGTCTTTGATGTTGGTTTGTTCTAAAAAATACTGTTATGGATGTAGCCCTATGTATTGAGCCCTGTGTAATTTACTAGGAACCATACCCATCCTTACAAAATCCAACACCTTATGGAAAATTGTACACACAAACTGTTGGACTCTGATTTTGGAGGTATGCCTTAGAACCCAGTGTAAAAGACTGTCAGTTTAGGGGACCAGTACCCATTCTAACAGATTCCAACAAAACCTGGTGTTGGAGGTTGGCTAGATTAGGATTGTAGTTTGTTATGGTTAATAGAAACAATAACTACCAATTTAAGGAGTGTTCTAATAGCAGTAGTTGTCGTTGTCTTTGTGAAATAGATAGAAATGTAATAAATGATAAATATTTTTCGGTGGTTTGTTTACAGTGAAAGTAGATAATATATAAAAAAAATGTGGCAGCCATGTTTTTTCTCATTGGATGTAAAATTTTTAGGAAAATCTGTTTTTGACAAAATATTTTAAAAATCAGCATCGGATTCTGTGTGGATGACAACTAGGTTAGAAAATAAGGCCTTTCAGAAATGTTTATACTTGAAATCTGTGTTTAGGAGGCGTTCAGAGGCCAATAAGTTCACCACAAAAATGATCAATGTTAGATTGTCAAGAAATTATGTAACTACGACAGTGATTTTTGTATATTTGTGCAGTATGTAGATGAAGTATTCAATTTCGGCCATCTTTGTCTGATACCCTGAAGTCAAACCTGTTGAATCAGTGGAACTGATCATTACTCGTTGGGCACCAGGCTGATTTGGTTTAATAATGAGCACTGTTGAAAGGTTTCACTGGATGTTTGCAAAACCTGGCCAATGTTTCCAGATTCGCCTTCATTATTGGGTTATGAATCGTTTAGATCTTCTTTTTCTTTCTTAAATATTATTGAGTGAACAAATAATAATATCAAATGATTGCATGATTTCTTAAAAACAATATTTTGATTTTGTCGAAAGTTAATGAATTGCATGAATTTAATTTCCTGTTTATTTCTGAGAACTTAATTCAACTTTCTGAGAACTTAAAAAAAATTGTAACTTTATTTATTACATAACCAAAAACAAAACTAAAAGTATAAAATGTAATTGATATCATATGATTATTTTTTTGGTAAATTGTAAAAAAAAAATGTAATTTACTCGGAACTTATTATACCAATGCTTGTTGTAATTATTGCATCTTTTTAAAAAGTAATTTACACGACGGCGTTTGTAATAGTAAAACCAATAATTTCCCAATTTGAATAAATTAAAGAAGGTATGAATGAATGGTAATTTACATGGAACTTTTGTATTTATAAATCCGTTTGTTTATATCTGAAAGTACAGATTATAATTTTAAAAAGGACTCGTAGCTAAATGTATTGGGGGAAAAATTAGAAAATAATTAAATGTAAAAAGGAACAAGCACAGTTTTTCAATTTATGTTAACAAAAATTATGTGTTGACCAAAATTTTGCAATAAATTCCAACTTAATATAGTCAAAGTTATTTTTCTTTTATTAAATAAGACAATTCTCGACACATCATACAAAAATAAACACCGATTTGAAGATTTGAAGCACAACCAGTAACCAGACTAATCCGTAGCTAACCTAATTTTGCATACGTTCCCAAACCTGTCACATAAGAGGGTTTAACCAATAATAGGAAAAAGGGTCTTATTTTCATAGGAGTCTGATTTTCATATGACACAGTATGAAGGTGGGAATATGTTAATTCTAAGTGCGTCAATGTTAAGTCATTAACGCTAAACAATTATCTTTTCCGCATGCACAGTGCATTGACCCAGTAAGCCACGCCCATTGCACGCTCAAAACCTAGAAAAAAAACAATGTCTATAAATGTTTTTTCTGCCTACCACTTGCAAACTTATAATCTAGACATTTTGTTAAAAATAATGTGATGTTTATTGTTCTTGCATTGCTGCATATGTGATATGAACCAGCGTTTTTTTCAGTCCAAAACAAACTAGACTACCCCTACCACCAAGTGAATTGGTCCACAAGTTATGACACTCAACCCGGCCGACAAAGCAGTGCAAATTCTAAGTGATACTTTTGTCTGAACAAACAACTGTTTACAATCGGCATTCAGTTTACGGCCGGCATTGAAGTACTGTACATTGCTGTACATGTACACGAAGTGTCCATGGTGGTATCGAGCAACATTTTGGTAGACGATTTATTTGAAAGGTAAGATTTCGACGTGAGACGTTTTGTGTAAAGGTAAGTATAATGATTGGCAATCTTTAAAATTTCTAATGACCAATGTTTTGCGCAACAAAATTGTTAATTGTTCCTTGCATGCTCTGTGATTTTACGCCAGAAGGTTGTTTCCTACCTCCATGGTTATAGGCCTATTTTGTTCAAGCACACCAAACCATCCGTCCATGAAATCCAAAACTACCTATACTAATAAAAGATGGAGAATCCTTTTTCTAGAAGAAAAATGATACCAAGAAATCCCGATTTGGTCCAGTAGTTTTAGCTCTAGACCTAATTTGGTATGATATTTTTCTTCAATTCCGAAAACTCCAAATCCGTTGTACGAATTTGGCCAGCGCAGCAGACGCCATATGTTCGGTTTTTTTAAAGCCATCTGTGTACTGTATATTAAAATTGGAATATTGCTTATTAATAATTCTGATCATACATGTAGATCTTTTTTTATTGCCCCACTGCCATATTCTGTTGGACATTTTCCACAATTTTTATGGGCACTCTGCCACTACTAGTAATAGTATTGTGTTTGACCATGGAGGATTATGATTCCTCCATGGGTTCCTTGCTCTATGGTTTAACAAGGCTGTTAATCTTATCAACAGCTGTTTACAGGAATTGCCGAGGCTAGCGCACGCTGGCACGAGGTCGGCCGAGGTCTAGTGACGTTTCGCGGAAGCCGTAAACAGTTTATCGTGGCTTTCCTTGAACCCTTTAGGGGGGGGGGGGGCACATTATGTCTCAGAGGAACACACTCTGTTTTTATATATGACGTATGAAGTACACTGTTGGCAGAAAAATACCTCTTGGAATAATATACCAGTCCACGAAACTTCTCCTCCAATCACGGCCATGAATAATGTCCGACATGCGCACACGTATGTACACGCGCAGGACACGCGCAGGACACGTGGTGTTGCCCACGCAAACTTATTATACAAATTGAATGCTTCGAGTGGTGTAGTAAAACAACTGAAATCTCGCGAGGTGATCCGTTTTGTTTTCCCATGTTCAATATTGATTTAAATTCAAACCAAAACTGTGTTTGAACTTAATTAAACTATTGATAAGTAACCTATATCTAACGAATCGATTCTCTTTATTTCGGACAGTTTTCTTTTGGAGTCGAGAGTAAAGATTCGACCGCCATGAAGATTATATTCGTGTTATTGACTTTTGGTGTATCGGTGTACGGACAACAGGTACGTAAGAAAATTATTTGACCTTTAAAATTGTGCACAAAATTTAATAAATCCCTCCACGCTGGGAAAAAAAATTGAAAATATTCACTATTTTTGACGGAAACCAAACGAAACTGACAGTTTAATTTTGTTTGCCAAGTGGTGGCGCCCTTGGTCTAAATGCTGCGCGGGAGTGTTTTTAATTATTTTAGTAGCACGTGTTTTTGTTTACGCACAATTTGGCGCGCGCGGCTGGCATGGGCTAAAATTACTGAAATTACGCATTTTGACGTTCGCGGGAAACGTGCTGCGAAACCTCTTAAATGATAGGTTAGGCTTAGATACGTGAGCATGGTTAGTAAAATCCCGTAGTGCCCGTTAAAAATGTGCAACATATGCAGCATGTTCGTGGTGGTCTGCCATGTTTGCAGATCATTTCCTCGGAAATTGCAGCTTTTTTGCAGCTTTTCTGCAGCTTTTCTGCAGCTTTTCTGCAGCCTCTTTGTCCCTGAACTAATTATATCAATTTTTTTCATTATTTCTTTTTCTTTATTGAAGGTACCTGACCAGGATTCAACAGGTAAATATTGAATTAATTTAGGTAAATTCCTCTATGGTATTACCAATAATGGGGTAGGCCTATCATTCATAGCCATAAAAAACTTTAAAGTTAAAGTTTTCTCATTTCTAAAAAAGTGTCTTTTGTGATAAAGCTGGGACCATCCTCATCAGCAAAAATGTTTAATATTTTTTAAATATTTTTTTTTTTTTAAATATAAAAAGAATGAATAAATTAATGAAATTTGCTTCTTTTTTCTCTCTCAGGATTTGGGGCACCTTGCCAGGCCGAGGCGAATGCTGCCGGACCCGGCGCTGTTCTGCCCGATTGCGATGAGTTTGGATTCCACGTTCCCAAGCAGTGCGACGCAGAACGCAACTTGTGTTGGTGCGTCACTCGCTGCGGGGAACCAATGATGGACACCAAGGGAGGACCCGATATCATCTGCGGTACGTCGCCGATAAGCTGAGAAAGCTGGAGGCCGTTTTCCAAACCCTAGCTTAGGCTCTGTCTCTGGCTCCATCACCATTGCCAAACTGCATGAATGAAGCCAAAGGCGGAGACGAAGCTGGGGTTTGGAAAACGGACCTGGTCTAGTCTAGATTGTGAGTTTATTTCAATGTACAGCAAGTTAGCCGGGATTTAAGACCCTTTCTAAAGACCTTTATTTTTAAAAGGCATTATTTTTTACTATACTACTAATTAGTTTACTTGTTATGTACATTTTCTTTTTTGTAAAGCATTTTAAGATTTGTATGTAAAACGCTATATTAAGAATAAATTATGATTATTATATTATTATCTATAAAAAAATAAACCCATAAATTGTAGTATTGTATATAAAAACAAATTACTGTCATAAAATGTGACGAAATTCCCGGCTAAGAATGAAAAAGAATGTTTGCTTACGTGGTTGTTATCGGGCTGACATCATAGTTAGGCCATCCCTTTGTATTTCTATAAGGTTTCCATATTTTTTTACTTTGAAGTTAAGCCGATCGGTCGAAAAAAGAAAAACAAATTTGCAGAAAAAATGTCCACCTGATTAATAGATGACTAATTGAAATGATAAGAAGTGTGTTTATTTTGTTCATCACAACACATGAAATAGGTCAAAAGTCATCTAGGGGTCAGTTGAGGTTTAAAAATGCAAACTATTTGACTGGGAAAAAGTGACACGCGATCCACGGAGCACACAGCACGACTAAGCTTGGACTTGAACCTGAGACCAACCAACATGCTTTGTATTTTATTTATTTAACAGACCAAGATGACCCCCCGTGTACTAAGGAACTAGCTAGCCTGACCGGCAGTCGCAAGAGATTAGGCATGTTCAAGCCTCGTTGCGTTGATAGCGGGTTCTACCACCACACGCAGTGTCGTGGGTCAGTTTGTTGGTGCACGGATCTCTGTGGCAACCAAATAGCATCGTCCAAGCATAGCATCGGGTCGAGCGGAATTTGCGGTATGTTTATAATAATACACACTTTTGTTTGAAATCCAACAATCCCCCCCAAACACCTGACTAAGAATGAGACATATTTGACTAACAATGAGAAATATCCTTATTTCCCAAATGACATTAACAATTTTGTTTACATATCATATAAAGGTAACCATGTTACCATGTTGCCAAGGTATAATAAAATATTTGATATGCTGGAATTGTTGTGTTTAATTTTTTTAAAATTATATTTAAAATATATTTGCAAAGTCAGTGAAAACCCGATAGGTTCCCTAATACATAGAAAGATTTACCAAGATAAATACTTATAATTTATTGCCTTTCAAAAAGCTCACCCCATGCAAACTCCTTTGTATGCAAATTTGGATGGGAACCCACCTGGTAAACATGTCTAGTAGAATCTGGGTCGGGGTGTCAAAGGTCACTCGTTTACCAGCTGGAGTTAAAGGTAGTAAAAACTATTGGCAATTGCTTGAATTATCACGAATGGGTGGACTTGGGGGTTGTATTTTACAGTAAATATCATTTAACTGTCCTATCAGAAGTTTTACAATCCTGGATGCTGAGAAAAGCCCCAAAACAGCGTTTGTATTTAACCGGCGTCGGGCAGTTGTTCTTATGTTCTTGTTTTTTTCGCGATCGCCGTACAGTGATCGTCAATTTGTTCTGATAAAATTGAATTGTTCGGAACAATTACAGGATATCTAGCGCAGTCATTTTGCTGGATGCCTACAATCATTATTTACTTTCAGATAAGTAAGATAGTTCTTAATAATTCGGTAGTAATTTTTATCTTCTAAATCTGCAAATGGTGTATCCTACCTTTAACCCCTTGGTGGAGAATGGGTAGTTGGATACATTTGGGTCCACTATATAATCGTTTTTGGTCTTAGTTACATCTGAACGCTGTATGACGCTATCTCTATGTGTGACTGTATGATGTATGTTAAAGTAGAGTTTCTGGAAAAAAAATCATAATTAGGTATGATGCGTTTTTCCTTCAAACTTCTACATACTTTAACGGAACTTAATGAAACTTGGATGCAGTAATCTCTGGGTGGGAAGACACAATTCGTCAGATGACTGAGGTCAAAGGTCAAGTAGGAGTCACTAGAGGTCATTGTTCAAATTTCTTCATTTGAAATATGTTCCCTAATATTCAAAAGGTATAGCACAGCTCTTTCAAATTAGGAGGTCAAATGTCATTTAGGGGTCGTAGGGGCCATAAATTGTTCAGTTCAATCTAAAGTGGGACCAGTTTATAGGACCTAGTTGTTTTTCAATTTCCTCGCTGTTTTTTTCCAGCATTTTTGATTCCAAAACTTTCAATGTTTGATCTTAATTGAATAGTTGTGATCTAATTTAAATATTCATGATCTAATTTAAATATTCATGATCTCATTTGAATATTCAGGATCTCATTTGAATATCTCTGATCTCATGTGCAGAATGTGCAAATGACGACTATGCCTGGGCGTGTACTACGAACCCATGTGACCTGGAGACGACCAGATGCCCCGCCCACCCTGACGCTGTGTGCAAACCGTCGGCGTGCAGGGACTGTGTCGCCAGGTTTTACGTTGAAAATAAGGAAGTCGAGTGCGCACTGCTGGAACTGATCGAAATGGGTATGAATATTTTTTTTAAATAATTTTTTAGGTTTTTTCAAAAATTTTATTTGTTACTCATTCGCAACATTTTTTTTTTTTTTTTTTAATTTTTTTTTTGAACTTGACTTGCAACTTACATGTGCTTAAGTATACGACCCCAACTCGCTAGAGGTACGGAAAAATTCGCCGGACATTATTTATTCGCCGGACAGGCCTAATATATAATGCATCAGCAATAGTCAGAATTGTTTTGGTCTAGTAACCAGACTACGCCATCGTAGACCTTGATAACTAAGTTGGTTCGAAGGTTGCCAGTCGATTGTGATTCAGTTCACATTTGGCAATCCTTCAGAGGTGTTACCATGTCACGTTTTGTTTTATGTCATTTTTCATCTGTGTACTGTACTCTTTTATGTGTGGTTTCTACAAATGCGTAGAACCTTCGTTAAAATGCAGGGACTATTCGGGTATTGAGCGCGAACCCAACGAAAGGTGGAGGATGGGTGTGTGCACAGACTGCATGTGCTTGCAAGGGGAACCAATCTGCGTTGCGACGTCGTGCGCCGGTCCGCCGATGGACTGGGAATACTGCATCGTCGCGGCTGGGATGGAGGACATTTGCTGTAAAGACTACGACTGCGTAGGTGGGTACCAATGAACCTATCGTCAATCCAACCATTATCCAATCATAGCGCCTGTTAAACATCACATGATATTCCATATCTTGGACAAACAAACAAAGGCCGACGAGCATTATTCAGACGCATGTGCCTGCATCATTTTATTTTAAAAATCCGTACGAGAAACTCATTCTTTTTACCTCGCCTATATAGGCTGTATGGACTCTGCCGGCCTGATCCATTATGACGTAGGGGAGTCGTGGAGTGAGGGGGGCGATCCCTGCAACCAATGTACGTGCAACGGCAACAACGACGTGTCGTGCGTCCGTGAGATCTGTCCCGGGGTGAATCGCTATGTTCCCCCGCTCTGTCGATGGATCATTCGACCCGGCGAGTGCTGCCCGAGGGACGATAGCCAAAACGGCATCGTTTGTGACGAGCGTAAGTTGAGACAATGTTGGTTTACGGGCTACTGGTTGGGTTGACCAAATTGACTGAAATTTAAGTGTGAGACGTTCTGGCTTAGTGGAGAAAACTGCAAAATAATTAATAATGGGTGATTTTGTTTATTTTTGTATATTTTTTTTATTCAGATTTATTGATATTTGTAATCTTTGGTATGCCTACTAACTATATTTTGTTATAAAGAAATAGTATGGAAATATCGGAATAAAAGTGTTTTTAAGGAAAAAAAATCGACCTTTTTCTATCTCGCATGTACATTGATGCGAGTTATTGTAACACTGGTAACCTTCCAACGTTTGTTTACAGCCGTCACCGCTTGCCCAGCCGGCAGCGCCGTGACCCCAGACTGCCCCTCGGATCTCTGCCAGACATCGACCTGCGATGGACACCCCGACGCGCGGTGTAAGATCAGCCACTGCGGGACGTGTCACGTGGTGTTTTACGACAGGAACGGTGCCAAGGTGGAGTGTCCGAATGAACCTGCTTCTAGCGGTATGTTACAAATTGTGTAGAAAAATTGTAAAAGGGAAATCGTACAGTTACTCGCATTAGTTACTCGATGCTGGTCCAAACCCGACCCGCACAATCCCACGCCTGGACCCAGTCAATGTCAACTAATATCCTGCCTCATACTGGTTAAAAGTGTTCCGCCCCTATCGTGGTCGGAGGAATAATAACAAATGCCTCATCTTTTTTGTTGTAATCATCACAGAGCCACGGTGTAACGAGCCAACGGTCTACTGTGTTAGATCTCCTTGCGACGGGTCTCCTGTCTGCTTAGGTTACCCAGACGCTGTCTGTTACGTGGACATTTGCGACAGCTGCAGTGCGCTGTATTACCATGACGACAAGAGAAACGAGCCCTTGGTTTGCAAGGTCCCCGAACAAATCCGAGGTAGGCTTTTCCGATTTCTGACTTTCTTATTCACGCTATCTGTATGTTGTTTGTTAAGATGGCTACGGGTACTCGATTCCATAATCCGAAATCGGTTCCTAAAAAAATTCACATTTCGTTGTATCGAGATCTAATTGACCTTGCGGTTTGATTTTCTTTCAGAAACGTGCGATGAAGCCCACGCTGTCGGCGATCGTTGGGAGGAAAGCTGCATGACCTGCGAGTGCTTCCCTCTAGGGTTCAAGGCCTGCATCCCCCACGAGTGTGGCCTGACACCGCCCTTACCCATCCGGTGCCGCTGGGCTAAACGAACCCCTGACGAATGCTGCCCTTCGAAAATGGTCTGCGAAGAACGTAAGAAAACACGCACTTTGTTTTCTGAAGAAACAAACTTTTGTGAAAACTAGCAGGTTCGAATCCCGCTGTAGTGAATTTATAGGTTAACCCTTTAAATGCAGATGAACAAATCTCACCAAATAAAAAAACAAAACGTGACAGTGCTTTTCAGTTCATTGAAGACTTTGATATTTTTAATCTGTGTTATTTTAGCGCTATCTGACTGTCCTGCTCATACGTCAGTAGCTCCAGCCTGTCCAGACGACCTTTGCGACACGACCTGCGAAGGTCACCCGGACGCAACCTGCCTCATCAGGAGGTGTGGGGGCTGCTCTGCCAAATTCGTTGATTCGAGCAACCAAACGGTGGAATGCGAGGGTGGAATACTTGGTAAGTGGTTGCAGTCTTTTAAACCAGTCCGCGCCGGGATTATTTTCACGAACCTTGATCCAAGACGGGTTCAGACTGACATCTGATATTTTTGACTGATATTTCTGGCCTTGCTCGTGAAGTGTTTATGAGTCATCTGTTACGTGGTTTTCAAGAAAAGTGGAATTTTGTATCAATTTTAATGGGTTGCCGGCCGGCAATCGATGTAAAAACCCGACTATTTTCAAACACTGTCCCCTATTTATTGAATTCATCTGAATTCATCTGGTTTTCCAGCTTCTATGAACACAAAACATTAAACAGGTCAACGGCAAAATATTTACTATAAAATATGAATTCACTATTGACCATCCATTTTTAAAAATTACAGCAAAATCAAATGGTGTATACTACTTTTTGAAACATTGGTTTTTACTACAGAAGTGGAACCCATATGTCCTGTCGACGTTCCTGTGGAGATGTGCGTCATGTCACCGTGCATGCACTCGACATGCGAGCATTACCCTGAAGCCATCTGTCACGTTGACTACTGCCAGCCCTGCACGGCCGTCTTCCATTGCCCTTGCAATAAGCTGCTGAATTGCCAGAAGAAACAGAAAGAGGATACGATCGGTAGGTGAAGAGAGAACCAATTGTTGTAAAGTGCCTTGCCCAACGACACAACCACCACATTCTTCTGTCAGTTTCTCTGAAATCCTGTGTCAAGGGCACGAACTTCGAACTGAGTCAACAGGTTCGTACCGGCATCTGTGGGTAGCACACCCTGGTATTTCATGTATTTATGACAAACAATCTGTGTGTATTTCAGAGTGTAAGGATTCCTCTAATCAGAAACACGACCTGGGGGTGAGTTGGATGGAAGGCTGTAACGAGTGTACGTGTGAGGAGACGGGTATCCCAGCATGCCGAGCTAAGACATGTGACACCGGTAATGAACAATTAACCAATCCAGTCCCACCCACTGCGCATGTTCTGTTCCGTTTGCAATTTGAACGTTTTGCCTTCTAAGCTCTTGTTTCAACTGATTATGTAGTAACCAACGGCCAGCGATTCGCCAACCGATAATATCGCACAGATTGACCGATACTACGTATCACTAACTGACATTTGAGAAACTGGTTTCATTTTTTGAATGCATCGTCCATAGTCAGAATTGGTCTAGGAACCAGACTATGCCATCGTAGGCCTTGATAACTCAGTTGGTTGAAAGGTTCACATCCCGCTCCGGTTAGTTTCGTTGTGCAACTTAAACAAAAATAATATTTAATTTCCTTTTGTGGTTTCTACAAATGCGTAGAACCACTGTTAAAATGCAGGGACTCTTCGGGTAGAGAACGTGAACCCAACGAAAGGTGGAGGATAGATGTGTGCACAGACTGCATGTGCTTGCAAGGGGAACCAATCTGCGTTGCGACGTCTTGCGCCGGTCCGCCGATGGACTGGGAATACTGCACCGTCGCGGCTGGGATGGAGGACATTTGCTGTAAAGACTACGACTGTGTAGGTGGGTACCAATGAACCTATCGTCAATCCAACCATTATCCAATCATAGCGCCTGTTAAACATCACATGATATTCCATATCTTGGACAAACAAACAAAGGCCGACGAGTAATATTTGGACGCATGTGCTTGCGTCATTTTATTTAAAAATCCGTACGAGAAACTAATTCTTGTTACTTCGCCTATATAGGCTGTATGGACTCTGCCGGCCTGATCCATTATGACGTAGGGGAGTCGTGGAGCGAGGGGGGCGATCCCTGCAACCAATGTACGTGCAACGACAACAACGATGCGTCGTGCGTCCGTGAGATCTGTCCTGGGGTGAATCGCTACGTACCCCCGCTCTGTCGATGGATCATTCGACCCGGCGAGTGCTGCCCGAGGGACGATAGCCAAAACGGCATCGTTTGTGACGAGCGTAAGTTGAGAAAATGTTGGTTTACGGGCTACTGGTTGGGTTGATCAGGCCAAATTGACCAATTGACCAAATTGACTGAAATTTAAATATGAGACGTTCTGGCCAAATCAGATGAAAAAACTGGGCACAGGGCTTAGTGGAGAAAACTGCAAAATAATTAATAATGGGTGATTTTGTTTATTTTTGTAAATTTTTTTTCTTCAGATTTATTGATATTTGTAATCTTTTGTATGCCTACTAACTATATTTTGTTATAAAGAAATAGTATTGAAATATTGGAATAAAAGTGTTTTTAAGGAAAAACAATTGATCTTTTTGTATCTCGCATGTACATTGACTCGAGTTATTGTAACACTGGTAACCTTCCAACGTTTGTTTACAGCCGTCACCGCTTGCCCAGCCGGCAGCGCCGTGACCCCAGACTGCCCCTCGGATCTCTGCCAGACAGCGACGTGCGAGGGACACCCCGACACGAGGTGTAAGATCAGCCACTGCGGGACGTGTCACGCGGTGTTTTACGACAGCAAAGGTGCCAAGGTGGAGTGTCCGAAAGAACCTGCTCCTAGAGGTATGTTACAAATTGTGTAGAAAAATTGTAAAAGGGAAATCGTAGAGTTACTCGCATTAGTTACTCGCATTAGTTACTCGCATGACATTTACTCGCATGAGTTACTCAATGCTGGTCCGAACCCGACCCGCACAATCCCACGCTTGGACCCAGTCAATGTCAACTAATATCCTGCCTCATACTGGGTAAAAGTGTTCCGCCCCTATCGTGGTCGGAGGAATAATAACAAATGTCTCATCTTTTTTGTTGTAATCATCACAGAGCCACGGTGTAACGAGCCAACGGTCTTCTGTGTTAGATCTCCTTGCGACGGGTCTCCTGTCTGCTTAGGTTACCCAGACGCTGTCTGTTACGTGGACATTTGCGACAGCTGCAGTGCGCTGTATTACCATGACGACAAGAGAAACGAGCCCTTGGTTTGCAAGGTCCCCGAACAAATCCGAGGTAGGCTTCCCCGATTTCTGACTTTTCTTATTCATGCTATCTGTATGTTGTTTGTATGGCTACGGGTACTTGATTCCGTATCTGGAATCGGTTCCTAACAAAATTCACATTTCGTTGTGTCGAGATCTAACTGACCTTGTGGTTTGATTTTCTTTTTCGCAGGAACGTGCGATAAAGCCCACGCTGTCGGCGATCGTTGGGAGGAAAACTGCTCGGCCTGCGAGTGCTCCCCTCTAGGGTTCAAGGCCTGCATCCCCCACGAGTGTGGCCTGACACCGCCCCTACCCATCCGGTGCCGCTGGGCTAAACGAACCCCTGACGAATGCTGCCCTTCGAAAATGGTCTGCGAAGAACGTAAGAAAACACGCACTTTGTTTTCTGAAGAAACAAACTTTTGTGGAAACTAGCAGGTTTGAATCCCGCTCTAGTGAATTTATAGGTTAACCCTTTAAATGCAGATGAACAAATCTCACCAAATAAAAAAACAAAACGTGACAGTGCTTTTCAGTTCATTGAAGACTTTGATATTTTTAATCTGTGTCATTTTAGCGCTATCTGACTGCCCTGTTGATACGACGGTGGCTTCGGCCTGTCCAGACTTCCTCTGCGACATGACCTGCGAAGGTCACCCGGACGCAACCTGCCTCATCAGTAGGTGTGGGGGCTGCTCTGCCAAATTCTTTGATCGGAGCAACCAAACGGTGGAATGCGAGGGTGGAATACTTGGTAAGTGGTTGCAGTCTTTTAAACCAGTCCAC
This sequence comes from Crossaster papposus, assembly GCA_037893245.1. Taxonomy (NCBI): domain Eukaryota; kingdom Metazoa; phylum Echinodermata; class Asteroidea; order Velatida; family Solasteridae; genus Crossaster; species Crossaster papposus. Next base: position 317,018 of record JBAIAA010000682.1, on the reverse strand, counting down.
GCCGGGATTATTTTCACGAACCTTGATCCAAGACGGGTTCAGACTGACATCTGATATTTTTGACAGATATTTCTGGCCTTGCTCGTGAAGTGTCTATGTGTCATCTGTTACGTGGTTTTCAAGAAAAGTGGAATTTTGTATCAATTTTAATGGGTTGCCGGCCGGCAATCGATGTAAAAACCCGACTATTTTCAAACACTGTCCCCTATTTATTGAATTCATCTGAGTTTATCTGGTTTTCCAGCTTCTATGAACACAAAACATTAAATAGGTCAACGTCAAAATATTTACTATAAAATATGAATTCACTATTGACCATCCATTTTTAAAAATTACAGCAAAATCAAATGGTGTATACTACTTTTTGAAACATTTGTTTTTACTTCAGAAGTGGAACCCATATGTCCTGTCGACGTTCCTGTGGAGATGTGCATCATGTCACCGTGCGAGCACTTGACATGCGAGCATTACCCTGAAGCCATCTGTCACGTTGACTACTGCCAGCCATGCACGGCCGTCTTCCATTGCCCTTGCAATAAGCTGCTGAATTGCCAGGAGAAACAGAAAGAGGATACGATCGGTAGGTGAAGAGAGAACCAATTGTTGTAAAGTGCCTTGCCCAACGACACAACCACCACATTCTTCTGTCAGTTTCTCTGAAATCCTGTGTCAAGGGCACGAACTTCAAACTTGTTCACGAACTTCGATCTGATTCAACAGGTTCGTACCGGCATCTGTGGGTAGCACACCCTGGTATTTCAAGTATTTATGACAAACAATCTGTGTGTATTTCAGAGTGTAAGGATTCCTCTAATCAGAAACACGACCTGGGGTTGAGTTGGATGGAAGGCTGTAACGAGTGTACGTGTGAGGAGACGGGTATCCCAGCATGCCGAGCTAAGACATGTGACACCGGCGTATTACCAGGTAACAACTAATTAATTATTTTGACATTGACCAGGCGTGGGATTGTTTTTTTTGTTTACGAATTTCCATCTGATATGGGTTTAGGCCGGCATCTGTGGGTAGCACACCCTGATATTTCCGGCCTTGCTTGCTGCAAGCCGGTAGCTGACAGATTTGTCCAGCCTTGCTCGTGACATGTTTATACTGAAAGATGACAAAGTGTTTAAAAATTAATCAAAAAAGTCTACATTTTGTGTAATTCAACGAGCTGGTTTCATTTTTGTGGTCACCCCAGATACCTGTGAGGGCGGGCATCATGTGGGCGAAATGTGGGAAGAATCCTGTATGACATGCGAGTGCGATCCATCTCTGACCCTCGCCTGTATTGCCCACGAGTGCGGCCTAGCACCACCCGTCCCTGACCGATGCCACTTGGCCTACCAGACTCCGGATGAATGCTGCCCAAGCAAAATAGTCTGTGAAGAAGGTATCCTGCCTGTTACTCCCTGTACCGCCCTAAACCACCCTGCCTGTTACTCCCTGTACCGCCCTAAACCACCCTGCCTGTTACTCCCTGTACCGCCCCAAACCACCCTGCCTGTTACTCCCTGTACCGCCCTAAACCACCCTGCCTGTTACTCCCTGTACCGCCCCAAACCACCCTGCCTGTTACTCCCTGTACCGCCCTAAACCACCCCGTCTGTTACTCCCTGTACTGCCCTAAACCACCCTGCCTGTTACTCCCTGTACCGCCCTAAACCACCCTGCCTGTTATACTCCCTGTACTGCTCCAAACCACCCTGCCTGTTACTCCCTGTACCGCCCTAAACCACCCTGCCTGTTACTCCCTGTACCGCCCCAAACCACTCTGCCTGTTACTCCCTGTACCGCCCTAAACCACCCCGTCTGTTACTCCCTGTACTGCCCTAAACCACCCTGCCTGTTACTCCCTGTACCGCCCTAAACCACCCTGCCTGTTACTCCCTGTACTGCCCCAAACCACCCTGCCTGTTACTCCCAGTACTTCCCCAAACCACACTGCCTGTTACTCCCAGTACTGCCCCAAACCACCCTGCCTGTTACTCCCTGTACTGCCACAAACCACCCTGCCTGTTACTCCCTGTACTGCCCCAAACCACCCTGCCTGTTACTCCCTGTACTGCCCCAAACCACGCTGCCTGTTATTCCATGTACTGCCCCAAACCACTCTGCCTGTTACTCCCTGTACTGCCCCAAACCACGCTGCCTGTTATTCCATGTACTGCCCCAAACCACGCTGCCTGTTATTCCATGTACTGCCCCAAACCACTCTGCCTGTTACTTTCTGTACTACCCCAATCAATTTTCCCATTCCGTTAACACTAACAGTTATAGTAATCAGCTCTGAAAACCTTTTTTTTTAATTTTTTTTTATAGATGCAATGCCACCATGCGACCCCGACAGGTACCAGACTGCCCCGCGTGGTACCCAGACTCTCTCCCGATGCCTGAAAAGCGGCGACTACTCTCCCAAGCAATGCGACATAACGGGTCACTGTTGGTGCGCCAATCCGGACGGTTCCGTAGTGACAGAGCATCGTGACGTGCCCGTCGGCAAAGATTTAGTCTGTATTTCAGGTACGGGTGAAAATCAGATGTTTGTTGGGGGGGGGGGGGGGGGGGGAATTGTACTACCGAATTATTAAGAAATATCTTATTTGATAATAAAGTAAATTATGAAAAAATGTATGATATAAATTGAAAATATTTATGGAAAAAACAACAGCAAAATAATTGCACTAGGTATCCTGTCATTGTTCTAGAAATTTGAATTTGACAAATGCAAAAAATAACCTAAATACGAAGAACAACTGCCTGATGGTTGAAATCCAACGCGTTTTTATTTTCTTTCCTCGGTATCCCCGATTGTAAAACTTCAGATAGGTCAAAATGATAGAAATATAACCCCTAAATCCACCCATTCCTGATAATTCTAACAATTTACCAATGGTGTATACGACTTTTGAATGTTAAACAGCCTTAACTTGTCCATTAAAATGTCCGATTAAAGAGCAACAAACAGTATTCTCCTTCTTAATACCTTCAAACCTTCATTTCGTCTTCTGTTCACATATTTGAGTCAAAAATCTGTCCTGAAATTAAACAAATTCCCGGGATTCCAATGATTATCTTATCAGAGCCACCGTGCCGCAAAGAGCTCCTAGACAACAAGCTGAAGGCCGAGAGGGGAGAGGTTGTGACCTCCGACCCTGTCTGTAACTTCGGGGGTTGGTATGAGCCGGCACAGCGTAGTTCCGTGACTGGTTCGTTCTGGTGCAGCGAGCGCGATGGAGCGGTGGTTAGCGGCTCGGTGCGGTCGCAGGCAGCAAGGGCGGATTGCGGTATGCTAACGAACCTCTACGGGGGCCAATTTTATACAATTTGGAGGTCGTTGGGGATTGTAAGGAATAAAGTAGGGTGCACCCTGAAAAGAATCTGATTGATTATTACAAACGAACAACCAACCAACAAACAATTCAGCTTTTTCTAGAAAACTGATCACATTTTTTCATCAAGATTGGTCAATTTTGAATTTTGAGGGGTAACAATCGACTGTCATCTTGGTTTTCAATCGACTCGGCATTCTCAAAACTCCATTAAATTCCAAACAAACTAACTAACAAACAAACTGGCACATTTTTGTTCTCAAACTATTTTCATGGAATCTCTCATGGTTTGAGGGTTAGGTAGTCGATATTTAGCTCCCTGATGTATTGGAAATTGACAGTTTTTGGTTGTTGAAATGATTGACGTTTTTACATTGTTGTTTTGTTGCTTTGCACTCCCATCAGATGCACAGTGTCTCGGTGATCCAGGTAGCATCGTCCCCGGCACAGTTTGCTCCAAGCAGTACAACGGTTGCCCCAGCTCGGCCTTCTGTCACGTCCTGCCCAATCACACCAAGGGCAAGTGTTGCTACCTGCCGCCCCAAGCCATGCGTGAGTACACATTACGTTCTCCTTAACCAGTTTGCGCTGGAGGACGTATATACACGCAAAGTTTTTCTTGGTTTCAAAATGGGTGACGCATAAACACGTCACGAGCAAGGCTGGAAATGTCTGTCAGCAGCAAGGCCGGAAATGCGTGGGTGTGCTTTCCGGTACCATCGGCTTTTGTTAAAAATAATCCCGGCACGAACTGGTTAAAGGTCAATCTGTCACGATTTCCGCGACCACAGTCTCTCTGATGAGTCGGAGTTGTTTTAATTGAGGCAAATCGGGCAAAATGTCCCTCAATTGCACCCTGCTATTTATACTTGTAGTTCTACTGTGACAGTATGAATATTGACGACCTCTGCATGAATATCAACGCTGACTGTGCAGTTATAAAGGCAATGAATTCTGACCTGCTAGAATCTATACCACGGTTGGAGTATGATTTGTCTACGATTACAGCCGGGTGCGCTAAGATTTATGATATCGTGGATATTCGTAGTTATAAAAATAAACCATAATTTGGGCACGGAACGTCACGAATACCTACGAGATGGCGCTAGGATTGAGCTATGATCGCACTGCGAGTGCCCTACGGGTTTTAGAAACTGTCAGGGGGGAGTTTGCCGACCAGCCACGATCTATCAGAATTCACTACGATAAACATCGGTTTGAATTCTGCCCAATTACTATTAAAATAAATCTTGTTCATTAAAACAAATTGGTATTTTTGTTTTGTGTGTTTATTTTTCAGCTTGATTGTTTGTGAACACCTCAGCATTATTCTGTCCAAATACGGCTAATTGTAATACCCAAAAATCAACAATGTTACATTGTGAGCCACATTTCACTAAATTTTGTTTAATATTTTTGTAGTTCTAGACAGAATTAGGCCAATTTCAAATGGTGAATATAGCACTGTAAAAAAACAGTGGATAACCTTTTTGAAATTGGGGTTTTGGTAGAAATAGTATAGATTTCCTGTGTGCATATCGATAATGGTTGTATACATGTGCTCCAACTAACAAATTGTTTTGAAAATCTAGACATGAAATCGAAGTGTGCTAATTATTACTGCATTATAAAGTTCCTCAATTTATTCTTGAATTCCTGAGAAGAATACAGGAGAAATCAGAGTAGATTTTCAAATTTTCTCAGGAGGCCTTTCATACCGAGTCGACAAGAATGTCGTTTTTTAGATAAAGGTTACGAGTAGATTTATTGATGCTTGTTGCACAATTTCAGCCACACTAAATAAAAATTAAAGCTCCACACAGGAATATTTTTTAATTTTATGAAAATGTATTTTTTTTTTCATGCTTTTTATTTTGTATGCTAAATAAAGGAAACGATGTTATGGACACAAATTTGTGATGTCGTTTACAGTTTTTCATGAGTTAAATTGGAAATATTTGTGCCCTACCCCCTGGGTATACAAATGGTTCGCCCTCTCTGAAAAAAGAGTGAGGAAAAATGGGGCTAGCTGTAGACAAAATCAAAATGTATTATTAAAAGAATAATATAAAATCTTGACAAACTATCTCTCTCTTGACTGAGACAAATCCCAAGTTTGTGTTATGTCTCTGGCGCCCTCTGTTGTTCAGGTTTTTCTTCCTCGGACTCGTCATTTTTTGTGTCTTTCCTCTCCCAAATCTAAAAAAAAATTTACAGAAAAATAAATAATTTAACAAAATCCAGTGCCATTTATGCATATCAACAAATATGGTATCGAAGATGAAATGTACATCCATTTTTGTTTACACAAAGGTTGGCAAATGTCACCTTCTTTCCAAAACGGAAAGCTTGCACTATTTACTGCATGTACCTGTATGTAGGCTTCCGATAGTGTAATCATCTGTGGTAGAATGTCGGCTACGTGTAAGTCCTGAATCTCGTGCCACTTTCCTGTACTCTAGAAATGGCAATAAACCCAATTACACATTGTCAAATTGTAAATAGACCGTGTCCGAATCTCTGGTGTAGGTATTCTATATGTCCGTCCGTCATTTTGGTTAGAGTTTTAAAAAATTGGTCTTATATGCAAAGTCCGATGCCAATCAAACTTGGGTCATGGATGCAATAGTGTGACCTTCATACGGTGGTCATGTCAAAGGTCAAGTACTGAGGTCAAATATCATTTGAGGTCAAGTTGTAAAAGTGGCTGGAATTGTTAAATTTCTCATTTGAAAACTTGAGACAAATTGAGTTCAAACTTGGGTCATAGTTGCAATATGGAAACTTGCATGGGATGAAAGGTCACGTACCGAGGTCATTTGAGGTCAAGTTGTAAAATGGACTAATTTGCTAAAGTAGGCGAGATGCGTGGTTTGAGAAACTATCCTCGTCTATTTTCTGTGCTCGACCTAAAAAGTATTTGTTTGACATTTTTTTTCCATTTTGCTTTGTTGGCCCTTACTTTGTGTAGTACGTGGACCTTGTAGATGCCTTTCCCAGCGCCTGGTTCCCCTTCGTGTACAATGTTGGCAATCAGGTCGTAGCTGGTGTACGGATTTCTCCGACGGACCTCCGGGTCATCCATGAGAAACTCATTGAAATCCATGTTCCTGAGAGAACGGAGGGCAGCGCATCAATATTGGTCGTTGCTGATTTATTGTTTGACAAAACTTGAAGTGTGAAATTGGACGAATGAAATTGGACGCGGTGTACTTACTTGACCGGGAAGTTGACAATCGTTCGGTTCTTCTCGGTGAAGAAGAGGTTTTTATTGAAGCGTTTCATGCAGAGTATGAGGTATGGAGGCAGTCTGGTCAGGTGGAATCGCTTGATGGTTGAATCCTTGTATGTTTTGTACTCCTATTTTTGAAAGATACAAACCAATAGATGAGTTTTTAAATCGTAAGATTTCTGCGGGAACCCTGAATCTTTAGTTCAATTAATAAATGTTTAAAGATTATTTGCAGTAGATTTGTTTGTGTCTCACTTTCTCCGTCGTGCCGTCAAACTTGTTGAGGAGCGAAGACAGCGGAATCTGAGGAATGATGTTTTGTTCAAACTCGTCCTTGAAGAGCGGCGCCTGGGGAATATCCAGCGTCAAGTACAGAAAGGGAGTCTCGGAAACGGTCTCTGAAAACAAGAAAACACACGACGGATGGAAAAGGGTAAGTTTACGATTTTAACCTCTAGCATACATTAACCGTTCACGGATTTGCCTAAATCCCAATTTCGCTACCTTTGTACTCCTTCGTCTTGAGCAGTTCCTCCTTGTCTTTCTCCGGTATGTCCATGGGGATGACTTTACAAGTGGAGACCTTCATTCTTCCTTGGAACGTGGCGTAGACGTCGCTGCTGTTGGCCTTCTTGGTTCCACCCAGTGAGGCGTGCAGGGCGTTAAGGAACCAGGACAGGAATTCCACCGGATCACCTGGTCAAAAGGTAAAACAAGAAAAGGTCTGAATACAACTTTCCTTGCAGGATTCAGTGTCAAGATTTTGTTCAGGGAATACTGTATAGATTCCTATGATATACAGAGGACACGAAGACCGACACACATACCAAGTTTGAAGTCCATTCCCATGATGTTCGTGCTTATATAGCGCTTTACATCGTATCAACGATCTCAAAGCGCTTTACAATTATTACCCCGTTCATCAGGCCCTGGACCACGCGGCAGCCGTTTATAGGCGCTCAATCGGCCTCGACCCTCACAGGTACCCATTTATACTCCTGGGTGGAGAGAGGCAATTGTAGTTAAGTGTCTTGCCCAAGGGCACAAACACCATGTTCCTGGTCGAGTTCGAACCCAAGCACCATCGTACATGAGTCGAACACCGTAACCACTGGGCCATGACATGATACGGCATTGCTGTTTGAAAATCAAGTTTCATGGCAGCAATTAGGATCAGGTCATAGTGTATAGATTTCTATGATCTACAGAGGACACCAAGACCATTACACATACCAAGTTTAATATGGGTCAATTTACCAAGTTTGACTCACCATTTGACGATACACACTACTAATGGTAATTTAAAAAAATGTGTCTTCCAGACACATCTTTGGAAATACTGTCTTTTTTTTATTTTCTTCTAGCATGCTGAAAGGAATAATCTGACAAGAAGTTTAAAATCAATATCTTTATCCAATAAAGCTTTTCAACAGTATTTTGGTTGGTTAGTTTTTGGATAGTAACTTGTTGGTCCTTTTTGATAGGTACACATCAGCTTTAAGTTTTCTTTGCACAAGCCGGCATTTTTTGGGACTTACCCTGTTTCGTGATCTGGAATCGTTTTTTGCTGCACAGGACCACGGACTGCAGCATCTCGTGGGGGCTGACGTGAGCTTTAAAGTTCCTGGGGTTCCACATTTTACGCATCAGCTCACCGAAGCGCTGCGACAACAGGCACATTATGTCGCCGGGCGGCAATTTGATGTTGATGTAGTTCTGCTCCTCCAGAAAGTAGTTCCGGAGGGGAACGATGTGTGCCAAAGCCTGTTGATGAGAAGAGACAAACGTCACTGGGTCAAGTCGAGTCTTCTGATGAGGGACTTGAGTCGAGTCAGTTACGCATCAGGACTCGAGTCGACAACAATTGTGAACCAAGTCAGACTCCAGACTGGGTCGTGCCAATTAGAAATGTAAACCTTTATATCTAAACAGTTAGGCTCACTTTTACTTGTTAGCGACTCAAAAGCAATTTTTACACTTACGTGAAGAAGCACATTGCAGTAGTCGTTGGCCTTGATGTTGTTCAGTCCCACAATGCCCGGCAGGTAGGTGGTTTTATCGTAGGCTCGGGAGAGCTTGGCGTTTCTGTCAAGACTCTCTACGTGCTCCTTCTTAAACGTTGGCTTTAAAACGTACTGCAAAAGAGAAAACAAAATGCAATTTTTGTGGTCGGTGTTTCATTTTTTTGTCTAAAACATAACGTAAACATGTACTATAAAGTAGTTTCTAGCCCAAATACCCTGGAGGGTTAGGGTTAATATTTTGTATTTACTGTGATATCTTCCAACGAAGAGTCGATGATTTCGTAGTTGTCCGGCAAACAGTAAAACTGGAGGCTGTGTAGGTTGAGGAACACGTGATGGTTAATCTGGACGCTGTGGGTGTAGGCGTGGGACTTCCGGCCCCGCCCTAAAAAAAAAGATGGCAAAAAAGATAAAAAGTGAGGTAGGCAGGAATTTAACCCTATCCATCAAAACTCCATCTCTCTTCCCCTATGCTGGCTGGACTAGATTTTGATGGACTTGGGTCAGGAGGCCTAAAGCACTGCTGGGAGAATCTGATTTTTGTTATCCATTATTCAGTAAATTGTGATGGCCGTTACTATTTCCTAAGTTTGCTAATTTGTTGCTAGCGTCGTGAATTGTGGGCATGATCCCTGGCCACATATACGAGTTTATACGGCTTCTGACTAGCGCGCTACAACAAAATGGGTAACTGCCAACATAGGGCAGGATAGCTCAGTTGGTAGAGCACCGGAACGGCAGTCTAGAGGTTGCTGGTTCAAACCTTGCTGAAGTCAATTTTGTTAAACCAAAATCTTACCTTGAAAGTATTTCCCACACACCAGGCAAGCGTAGACATTGAGATGTGATAGCGAAACAGAACAGAGTTTCTCAAAGTCAAAATCCAATAGAGTCCTGAAAATACAAGGAAATGAAGAAATTTAAACAGTGACCAACTTACTGGTCTGCCAGGACTTAAGTAGTCGACAATGAATACAAATAAAAGTAGCCATAAGGTTTTAAAAACTTAGGACCCACAGCTGTGTTGGAATGACTCGAGTCGATGAATCGAGTCTGACTTCAGCCGCAGTTATTGGACACTCAACTTGAGCGATCACAGGTAAACGACTTGACCTCGCTTAAATCAAATGCTTATCAACACTTGAGTTGAGTCCGTAGAAATGGTGAACATGATCGCCGTGACAACGATCACCTTAACGTCAAGAATAATTGGTAGGCTTGGAATGACTCAAATTGAGTCTCTGCCTTTGAATGACTCGACTTGAGTCACAAAAGGCAACTCAACCACAAAGCGATACTCACCTGTTGATTGTGTCTAGGTACGGACAGCTTCTGCTCTTGTCAATCTTAGGATCCTTCAGGGGAGCTAAATTGCAAATAAATTCAAAATGTGAAGATACATTTTACAATAAGGCAAAAAATCATAAAGTTGCCGCACTCCCAAAGACATACGCGCGTACGTGTAAAGGCGCAATATTTTTTACTTTTCAATTTTTATTTTAGAATTTAGTGGAAATCTTGAGGATTCAAGGGTAATTTTTATCATTTCAAATTCAAAATGACGTTCTAAACCTACTTTTATTAAAAGCTGACTAATGACATCAATTTTTAGTACCGGCAGTTTTGAGCAGTTTCTTACGGTAACATTACTAGAATTAAAATGCAATTTTTCATACAAGTTATGCAGTTACTGAGTTGGTGCCGTGAAAATGAGTTATGCATGTTTATTGCGTAGCAATTAAAGTTTAACACAACACGAAAATAATGATGAATATATGTTTTGTTGTCTTTGTACTGTAGCTGTACTTTGTTTGGGAATGGTTTACACAAGTCACAATCGACAAATACAAGAAATTATCACGAAATAGATGCAATACCGATGTGCAATACAAACTTTAAGTCTCGTAAAACCTTGTCTTTCCCTCATAACTCATTATGGCCAGAGTAAATTACAAGCCATTGCGACATCGTATTTACCAATTTCATCGTCACTGTCTGAGAAATCGTCGGGAACATCGACAAGTTTGCGTTTCAATCCCACACCAGCGACCGCCATGTTTTCAATCGGAGAACACACTGATGTCTAAAATACATGTTGTATAAGGTGCACACAGTTGGCATCAAGAAAACTAAATTTTGCTTTCCCCTTAGCGAATTATGGAGAAAACAATTCCATTTACTACAACAAATGTGTACAAATCACATTATTTCGTCTGGCATGGTGTCATTTGTCAATAAATTTGTCAATGTCAATTCCAAATGTGCGTCGTTAGTATAAACAAATTATTTGGGCAACTAAACCAGAACGTCTAAAGCTGATGATAGCAGTAACATTGTTTATTTATTTGGTAGCCAATAAGTGAACTAATCTTGTACTGCATAGATTCTGCGCTACTAAACCGGCGATTCGGATTTTGCTGAGTTCAACAACCTTGAGAAAGTTAGTTGTGGCAAAATGTCAGTTTTGAGACCGTGTTTGCGATCATTCCTCTCCAGAAAGAACGCATTTGCGTCACTGAGTGTCTCAGCGTTCCATAGAACACCAGTAAAGTATGAAATAATGTAGTTACTGAATACTGTACTGTACTGAATACCAGTGGTCAGTTGGTGGTGGGTAAATGACCTTTAGAAAAACAAATTATATGGGACAGGGGGTGGGGGTGGGGGATGGTTAAAGTTTATGTGACACTTGGTGGCGCTATTTTTTTTTTTAATGAATGGAGTCGTGTCATAAATATTTCTGGATTTAGCAAAATAAAAACAACGGACATTTTTACCTAAAGATATATAGTACCAGACACACAGGGATAATATAACCTCAATTTACCACTTTAATATTTATATTTTATTTATATTCTCTCCTTATTTTGTCAGCAATGCAGAGATTATCGACGGTAAGAAGATTTCCCAGGTGGTGCAGGCAGAAGTCGCTGAGGAGGTGAAGGCGTGGGTTGGAGCGGGCCACCGACCCCCTCACCTCACGGCCGTCTTGGTGGGGGAAGACCCGGCCAGCGCCGTCTACGTCCGGAACAAGATGAAGGCTGCGCAAGAATGTGGTAAGAAACTTGCCAAATTGTTGCGAAGTAGAAACAAAATTGTAAAATTGCAAGTTATCTTGGCCCTATGTTGGCGGTCTTCCAAATTGTCAGTCTTTCGTCAGAGCTGTTTAGTCGGAAGTCAAAAACCCGTGATGCCAGGGATCATTTCAAATTTTACAATACAACCTTTGAAGCAACCGGTCAATTTTTAGGTTTTTTAAAACTCGCTTTGAAAAATTTACCATGTCAGTTTCTCTTGCGGTTTGACGAAAGATAATTTTTAACACTTGACCTTTGACCCTGTTCTACCTAAAGGCATCACCTCGGAGACGATTCGTGAGCCAGACACTATGACAGAAGCCGCCCTCCTTTCTCTCGTTGACCACCTCAACAAGTCCGACGCCGTGGACGGAATCCTTGTCCAGCTTCCTGTCCCCCCGCACATGGATAAGAGGAAAATCTGCGACGCGGTCTCGCCAGACAAGGACGTGGATGGCTTCAACATGGTGAATGTGGGCAGGCTGGTGCTGGACTTGCCCACGATGCTGCCCGCTACGCCATATGGAGTCTGGGAACTCATCAAGAGATCAGGTAGGAATCAGAGGATCAAAGAATCGGTGGATTAGTGTATCAGAGGATAAGAGAATTCCAAAGGGATTAAAATGTTGCACCCTGACGTCACTTTTGTCATCATATATGTGACCATTTACGACAAAGGGGCTGTAAAGTCGCCAGAGCTTATTTTGAGAAAAGAACCATTAAAATATGAGAAAAACTGAAGAAAAAAAAAGAATTTTCATATTCAGTTTTACTTGTTGTAGCTAACCATAAATACCAACTATGTCTTGTAATACATCATTTTAAAGCTTATTTCTTGTAGATTTCATATCTCTAAATATCTCAAAATGTCAAAATGCCTACTTTACAGCCTATTCGTCGTGGACGGTCACATTTATTATCTCAATGAAGGGTATGAGTAGCCAGAAATGCAGAAATGTTAAAAAGAAGTAAATCTAGGACTGAGAAATATTTCCAATTTTGTTGTAAAATACCTACAAAATAACAATGACTCTCCATAAACTTTGTATACAACCAAATAAGTGGCATTGCGGTACTACATACATACATTCTTTTCAATTTGTTTTTTGGATAAGTGGAAATTCTAAAGATTATCGTTTCCATTTTTGTTGCTTTTATCGACCGTAAGGCGTGGAGACAGTTGGGAAAAATGCCGTGGTGATGGGCAGATCTAAGAACGTGGGTCTTCCGTTGGCTCTGCTGCTGGCCGCCGACCAGAGGAACAGTAAGATTTAGAGAAACAGTACTTATTTCTAGAAATTTCTGGAATGAATTCCTTGAAAATGTCAAGAATGTTTACGGGAGGTTCTTTGGTAACTTATTCTTGGGTTAACTTTTATTTATGAACCACTCTTTATTGCAGCCCTCAAGATGGGTCTGAACTGCAGCGTGACTATCTGCCACAGCAAGACGTCTCCCGAGATGATGCGCTACTACATGACCAACGCGGACATCATCGTCGCAGCGGCAGGGCGCCCTCGCATGATCACGGCTGACATGGTCAAGGAGGGCGCGGCCATCTTCGACGTAGGTATCAACCGCGTCCAGGATCCTAAGACAGGAAAATATCGTCTCGTCGGCGACGTCGATTACGAAGGTGAGCGGGGATAGGGTGTTCGTTTATAGCTGACCCGGGTCAACAAGGGTTAGTCCTGGGTCGTTCTGTTAGCTCTGACGTCATACTCGGAAATGGACCGAGTCGGCACCACAGACCCTGATTATGGAGCAGAGTCACTGGTGGAATACGTCACATCTTAAGAAACACACAAATATGGTGGCCGGACAGCGGAAAAATAAGTGAACCCAAAAGTCTTTATTTGAAGCCTAAATAAAATTATTTATCAAGCTCCTTGCGACTTCAGAAGCTGTTGTTGTGATCCGACGTTGTTGCCTTTTGCGACGAACGGAAAAGCAGTAAATCTTTTAGTAAGCGTAAGTTCGAAACTATTTTTCACTAATTTATAGTTTGGTTTTTTATGTTTGCAAATGTTGTGTTTTATCTTTATTAAATAACATTTTTATACTGTTTGTACCCTAAAATGGCGTCTCTTACAGCGCCCTCACTCGCTGAAGAATGTCACCAATTATCATCGGTTTCTTTGCATATTTTACTTGCAGGAGTCTTCGACAAAGTTGGCCATATAACGCCGGTACCCGGCGGCGTGGGACCAATGACGGTGGCCATGTTGATGAAGAACACGCTCCAAGTCGCCAAGGGGATGATTTAGGTTGAACACTAGAGGGCAGTATACACTGTACCAATTCATGCGTTGCGATTTTAACTTCGTCTATTTTGCCGCTTTTTTTATTTTTTTAATTTTTTTAAATTTAATTTTTGCAAGAAAAAGATACCACCAGAGAAATATTTTGTCAAAGTTGGTATAAAATAGAACTCCATAGCCCCTCCCGTTCTGAAAATGATATGTATTAAAATGCATCTAGCCAGCTTTCCTATGTGGTTTATTTGAAGAAGAAAAACAAGAATTATGACAAAGAACAAATTAAGATTGAAACCTTTTTCTTTTCTTTTTTTGGTCTAAAGTTTTGAAGACAGATATTTTTGATAAAGAAATTATTATGAAGAGATGATTTTTCATTTTTCTTTTTTCATTTTCTTTTTATTATGAGTGAATTTGGCTTTTTTCCCCCCAAGGTTTTGCTTCAGAAATCACACCCTTTTCTTTAACTCCTAAATTATCCACTTTATCCTTTAACATCAAATTTGATTTCACTTAAAATTCAAAAACTGAAAACTGAAAGAAAAACAATTGAAAACCTGAAAAATACAAGTTTGTGTGAAACAAGACTACAAAATTCAGTTCATAAATTATAAATTATTATATGAATTATAAATATAAAATTTAATTAGGGTTTCAACAACTATAGAACTATATTTGTTTCACCATAAAGTACCATGTTGAATAACACTATTTTTGACATTAAACAAACCTATTAAAATAAATGCCCACCTGTATTGCATTATGAAAATTATTACTTTTTAATTATCAAGCTTCTATTAATTTTAATCATTTTTTATGTATGCATAATAAGATATATTGTTTGTATTTCAATACAACTGATTTAATGCGAAAATTATTTGTATTCAGAATTAATAAAATAGTAAATAAATAAATAACTAAATACCTATTTTTTACCTAAATTAACCAACTTGCCACGATTTCCCTTTATAAAGACTGGGTACAAAATTGACGATTCCCAAATAGTTTTTGAAAGCAAAACTTCAGAAACAGTTTTGAAAGCAGAACTCCACAAATCAGCGTTTGTAAGAACTACCTCAAAAATAGGGTGTTTTTTTAAATAAACGTACAAACTTTAGATAGGACCCAGCTATGTTCGCTTCAATAAAAGTTTATTTCACAAGATAGTGGTGGTTTTTTTTAAGAGTGGATAAATTTACATTATTTTTTAATGATTGTTAAGCTTGTGGCAGCTGAAATAAATACAATTCTTTTATGAGACTATTTAAAATTAAAACGAAATATTATTTTGTTGTCGAGAAAGGCCGTCGAGCACCCAGCTACGTGTCCGTAGGCTTCTCAACCTAACATCGCGTCATAAAACTGTGATAAAATACTACTCTGATAATTAAATCTGTTTGTATTGTATTTGTTATGAGCTTTCAAATGAGACATCTCACACAAAAATTGGCCAACTGCAAGTAAATTAATTAATAAAATTAACGTTTTGAATAAGGAGCGTCCCGTGCATATTATGAACAACTTAACTAGAACGCGCAATTGGCGCAATGATAAAAATTATTTTTTTAACAACGTGTAAATCCCTGCCGATTTAATTTATTGATAATTTATTCATTTACAGTGCATGGTCTACTTCCAAACTCAATTTTAATATATGGGTAGTTAACGGGGTTTTGTCCGACAAAACTTATACCTCTAAGTTGTTGCTATAGAAATATAAGAAATACACAGGAGAACTTATAAATAAGTTTATTCAAAATAGCAACATCGTACCTCCTCAAAAACTCCGATTTGTTTTCATTTAAAAAACAATGTTTGACATTTGCATAAAATTGGCTCCAGTGACTAATCGTTAAAAAAAAATCTTGAAAGTTATCTCGAAATTTGAGGTTCTTACACAAAACAATGTGTAAAACAATAAAACCAGTGTCGTCCGACGCCACCCCCCCCGCCCCTCCCCCCGCCCCTCCCCCTCCCCCTCTCCCTCCCCCCACTTCCCCCCTTCCCAAGTTTTAATTATTAGGACGTCCGCTAATTGTTTTCATTTCCACAGAACTTCATTGTTATTATCTACTTTATTTTTTCACTTTTAGCCTCTAGAAAGTGGTTCAATTATCCGCCCTTTTTGCTACGTTAGAAAAAGTTACAAATTCCCGCGCTTTATAAGGCAAAGTCGGCCGTCGCCGCGGCGCGGTCGTCGGCCGTCGGCTAAGAATTTTAACCTTGGAAAAAAACCTGTCTCGTGACTAATTTAGACTGGTGCCCATCGTTAAAAAATACACGGATTATTTGACTAGAGAACGCTGGATACTATTCCGTAAACGTGTGTACTTGCGTTAAACCCAGACTCACGACTACTGTAAAACCACGGTGTGAAAATGGATTAAGCAGGGATCCGACTCTTTTGTGGTAACAACGAACGAACAGTCATCATGTGATGATATTTCTATCGCATTGCAAAACACAAGAACTGTCAATATGACAAATGTCCACATTATTCGAAGATGACGGTGGCTATTTCCAAAGTTTTCAGAGATAATTCTTTAATTTGAGTGGTACGGAGTTGGGAGTGCCCTGAGTTGCGCTAGGACCATGGTAGCATGGCGTTATACCGACGTATTTTCCCACACCGTGACAAGAAGGGTTGGCGGTTCCGATCCCACAAGAAAGAGTTCAATTTCTCGTAAGTTGGCACAATTTCAATTGATTTCAGTAGAAAAAGTCCGGAAATGAAAGATTAGTGTTTGACCCTACAGAACGGGAAATTATCACGCCAACTAATTACCGTAATCCATAATTTAATTACCATAATCATTTTTTAATGTACAGTATGTCCAAAACAAAAGGGCTTAATTAAGATTCTTGATTCTAATTTGTTTGTTATTTTCAGATCACCAGAAGTGTTAACGTCATATAAAAAGTGAGTACCATTTGTATTTAGAAAAGTTCAAATGTACATTTTGACAAACATTTAATTTTCCTTTTGCTTGATACTTTTACATATTTTAACACATTTTTCAAATGTATTTATTTGTAAGTGCAATTCTTCAGAATTATAATCCGTGCTCAAAATGTCAAAATGGGCCCAAATTTCACAAAAGAAACAATTATTAATATATTTGTTTTGTAAATAAAAAATAAGACTGCCTGACATTTTGATCTTAATAACATTAACAACAAGATGTTCTTCAGAGTAAAAAAGTTAGGATTGTTTAACAATACTTTGTTATTATATAAGTTTTAAGACAAAGTTAGCACAGGCATGTTCGTCTGACAACTTAAAACTGCCTGTATTTTTATAAACTTATACTTTCTGTGTTATCATAATTATCTAGATTTTAAAGGATTTGTGAATTTGTGAACATTAGTGAATTTGAGTCAAGTTAGTAACTTTTTTCATTCCCTTTTAAGACTTGTGCAGAAATTTGTATAAATACACATCACTGTTATGTCAATTTAAGTTGAATGTGTGCCAAATTACTTTAGCATGTGACTGTGCTGATTACAGTGTAAACCATAACACTACAGCCTATGTATGCAATGTTGGTGAACTATGACTTAAAATGCCAGTTTCATACAATTTGGCAGATAATTGGTGTTATTATTTCATTTCAAGTTGATTTTTTGTGGGTGTTTTAGATTTACTTTTCAAATTTCGTTTTTTTGACTTTTTGAGCCCAAACAGTTTAAAAACTGGTTTTCATTGGGGCCCTGCATACATTATTAAATAAAATAACAGTAGGCCTACATATAAATACAACAACATTTACAGAAAGTTACAAAATTACTTACTAAAATGACTAAAGTTGACTTTTGAGTTTTTAGCTGACAATTCAAGTGTTGAGTTGTACTTTTGAATTGGTCTTTTTTATGTTGAGTTCTTATCTTTATCGTCCAAAGAATTGAAAATACGCGTATAGTGAACAAAATGTTTATCACTTTTACAAAATCTTTGCCCAATCTGATACAAACAAATTATTTGTCTTATATTCTTCTTAAATTAATATTGCAATATTTCACCTTTTAAAATTTAACAAAGAAAATTTAAAGTCATGAAGCAAAACAGCGCTAACTGGACTATAAGGATGCCAAGGGCACATTTTATCAAGCTGCTAAGTACACAAATTTGCTTAGCATGAAAATTCTCTCTTTGGCAAAATTAGGATTACAGACCAATTTTGTTCAGGTGATGAACTGTTTTTTGTGAATCATGAAAAACCACATGGAGTTTTGGCTGGTAACCTGTTTTTACTGCTAAGCAAGTGTTTGTGCTTAGCAGTCATTGGCAGATCACATGCCGATGATTGGACTGATAAGCACTTTTGTCATCACGTGAACCCATGAACTAACCCATGAACGAACCCATGAATGAAAGAAACAAATGCTGATTGTGACAAGTCACAAGACTTCAGTCATTGATAGTGACTGTGTGTGGGTGTGTACATGTATTGTGCACGTGTACTGTACGTGTACATGTACTATAGAGAATTGTACCTGCACAATGTGTATGCATGCTGCAGGCAATGACAATGACCTTATTTTGTGGTTATTAGATGGTTCACTCATTACTGCACATGTGGAATGTGTTGTTGTATTTGGCCTAATATAAGTAGGGTGGATGACAATTTGTCTTGAAATGGATAAATTCAGCACCGTTAGAGTTTTAATGCTCACATTGTAGGATACACCATTGGTAATTGCTTAAATTATCATGAATGGGTGGATTTTGGGAGTTGTATTTTATAGTAAATATCGTTTAACTGACCTGTCCGAAGTTTTACAATCATGATATCTGCAAAAGATGTATACCTTAAATGCTCTTTATACCTTTTTAAATGTCGCCCCCAATTTGCCAATATTAGTTAGTCCACATTTTGTTTAAAATCAATTGCACATTTGTTTATATCAAGGTTCTATATCATTAAAAAAAGAAAATACAAAATTAAAAATTCCAGGTAAATAAATAAATTGTCAGTCTGTCTTTTAATGCTATTTATTAATTTTTTCGAGGTTTTTATTTCGACTCATGAGGTTTGGACTTTGCTTGTGTTGTCATTGCCCGACCTTAAAGTTGAATGGCATTGAATTGAAAGTGGAGATTTCCATGTCTCAACATATTGGTGGTCGCTTCAGGCCAATTGTAGACTTCCAGTTTGTGGGGGTGTGGGGGAGGGGAGGGGGGGTTAGTGCTGTATCATGCTGCACAACGATTCGTGTCTCGTGTTTCTGAGTCATCGCGGAGACGGGATGACCAGCCTTTGTCCCACAAAATCTTGGGATTGGTTTTAAAATTTGAAGTTTCAGCCCTGTTTCATAATTTTTTTTGTTATTGAGAAATAATTGTGTTAATACCAATTTGTTCTTTCAAAATCTTTTTTTTTATTTTTAAGTTTAATGCGTTACTGTTCGTGTTTCTTTTTGCCATGACTTATTGTGAAACAATTTTGGTGGCTTTAGTTTTGAAGAAAAAGGAATTGCCGTGAAGAAAACTGTCTGCATTGTTAAAAAAAAGAAGAAACAGACGATTTTATCTGCATGGCCCATTGATGTTTAAAATACAATTTTATGCCCGAAAGTTTGTTGTCATGCAAAGAAGTTTCTCAAAGTTGGACGCAGCAAAATATTTCTTGAAAAACAAATCATCTAAAAAACGTAAGACACGTGTGCGAAGATGTTCAAGAAAGTGAACTCAAAGTGTCGGAGCGAGATGTACGATTCGCCTTCCAGTAAATGGGACGTTTTGAAGAGTTTAGTTGGAAAGTTATCAATAGTTGGCGTCTTGGGATTTCAGTCAGCCACAAATAGTAATGTCTCGGACAGACGGACGATAGAAACAATGGCGCGGACTTGCTGTAGGTACGTGAAAGGTGTTAACGTGAGTGACGTGGCTTCGTGGAATTAGTAGTCTGTGCATGCTGTGGGTAAAGCTGCAGGTTGTGGGTTCGAGTCCGGCCTGGGACTACGGTGCGTGTGCCCTTGGGCAAGGCACTTTGTCACTCATTGCTTCTCTCCACCCAGGAGTAAAATGGGTACCTGCGAGGGCAGAGATGGTTGTTATTATCTGCTTTGTGCCGAAATGGCAGCATCAAGTTGAGATGGTATTTGGAATGTTTCGTGGGCCCAATGAGCAGGGATAATTAATGACAGCAGTTCTGGTAGATATGTGCGCTATATAAGAATTTACTAGTAGTGTACGCGAGTCGACATAAATCGGGAAAAAATCGCAAACTGTAGCTAGTTTTCAGAAAATTATGTACACATTTAGTTAGAAGAAAAAGTGCTTGCGCAAGGAGAATACTCGGAGTCTAACTTTGTATTAAAATATATATTTTTCCATTGCGTAACTATTTCTTTTTTAGGAAGTTAGACCTCTGAAGTTGTTTTTGTCCAAAGATACAAAACTGTACACACTGCTGGTGGAGACATTTCAGGTCGAGGGTCAACCCAATAAGTTTGAGGATTTAGCTGTCGTTCATGAATATGTATAAGTTGTTATAACCCTGTCTATTTCTCCGTTTGTTATCGTCTCGTCTCATTGCAGCTGGCAAGCACCCGAGTTTGACCAATCACAGATACGGCTTATTGTGTTCATAGAATGTGACCAGAAGGAACGTCGGCTCCTCTTTGACTCCAAAGCTATCAAGAAAAATGACGAGAAGACAGAGGTAAGGAAAGACATTTTTACAAAAAACGCTACTAAATTGTTTATATTAATTTTTTTATAAAACAAATCCCCCCCCCCCCGATTTTTTTTAAAATTTACTTTAAATTTTATTGTATTTCAGTCCTCGCCTGCTAGGGGAAACCCGTGCAAGTTTGGTCGGCGGTTCTGTGGGAACGCCGGGGGAAAGAATAGCCCCATGGAAACAAGACGGACTGAGAACACTGGTACCCCGAACAACACCTGCGACCCAACCAACAAGTACACAGTGAGTATAAGTCAGCCATCACAAGTCTGGTCCAGTCGGTCGCAAGTCAATCGCAAGTCAATTGCAAGTCAATTGCAAGTCAATTGCAAGTCAATCGCAAGTCAATCGCAAGTCAATCGCAAGTCAATCGCAAGTCAATCGCAAGTCAATCGCAAGTCAATCGCAAGTCAATCGCAAGTCAATCGCAAGTCAATCACAAGTCAATCACAAGTCAATCACAAGTCAATCACAAGTCAATCACAAGTCAATCACAAGTCAATCACAAGTCAATCACAAGTCAATCACAAGTCAATCACAAGTCAATCACAAGTCAATCACAAGTCAATCACAAGTCAATCACAAGTCAATCACAAGTCAATCACAAGTCAATCACAAGTCAATCACAAGTCAATCACAAGTTAAACAATATATTTTTTTACTTCAACAGGTTAGTTTTTTCTTTAATTTTATTATTTATTTATTTCTTATTATTTGTTTTTATTTGTATTTCAGTGTCTTCGTCCCAGCTCTGATATCCTCCTTCTGGGGGAGATGATGTATGGCTCAGTTGCCATGGCGTACCGAGGGTCAACAGTCAAAGTTCATACCATCAGGTCACCGTCGAGGCTCATGCTGTCGCAGGTGTTCCTCCTACGACCCAAAGAAAACCTGTAAGATATTGGTACCATTGTTGTTTGCTTGAACTGTGCCCTCTATAAACCTTGAGATGTCTTGACCTTATCTCCTATATGTCCTTAAGACAAGATATTTACTACAATTAATTCTCTCTGCCTTTTTCTTTCAAGGGTGTAAAGGTCAAATTTATATATAAAAAATAAAATAACTTGTTGGCGAAATTTCCGTTCAATTTTCGTTTTATAGTTGTTGTAAATTTCTAGAATTGTCCAGTTATTTTTTTCTGTGTAAAATTTCTTCAATTTATTTTATCGTCCGTAGTGATCAGGATAGTATTAGTCTGGCTCCAGTTGAGCTGATGGTGCCACAGCGGACAGACTGCCCTGCCAGGGAATCCATAGGTGAGTTATTGAATTACCCAGTTACGCCTACTTGTACCTAGTTACATCCAGCTTGTGGCCATAAAGCAACCTTATTGTACCTAGTTAATGCCCAGTTACATCCAGCGACACCCAGCTTTAGACCATAAAACAACCCTATTGTACCTAGATAATGCCCAGTTACACCCAGTTAAAGCCTAATCTTTAAATACCTTATAAATTGTCTGAACATATGCAGCCCACAGTCTACCAGTAGCTGTTCCACCTTCGTCCCCATACAACAGCATCGATGAGGACAGCGGTGTTGTCTCTGGTAAGTTACGGTAACATTCCAAAACAGTTTCACAAAACACTTTTTTTTTTAAAGTTGAACAAATAATCGACTATATTGGAGTTTGAACCCCAAATTTTTCAAACTCTACTCTGAACAGACGAAAAAGAATGACCTTTTTAAAACTTGTTTCACCCTACATGTAGCATCAGTTTGTAAGGCACAAAATCTGCTAATGGTTCGTATTTGTATTTAACCTTTCAACTTTGACCCCTGTTAGGTTCCAGCAGTAGTTTCCTGACCCCGTTTCCGTCGCCAGGCAGCAGCGTGTCTAGCAACCAATCAAACAGCTTCCACCGTCGCTGGCTGCGCAACCAGGTTACGAGCATGGAACACGGCGTCCGACGAAAGTCCTCGCTCGAGACGCTGACCGTCGACGAGGTATTGTGGATGTTCGTTGTTCATTTTGATCGTTTGAAACAGCAAATTTTGGTTGGTTCCTTTTTGGAGACCTGCTTAAATGTCTAATTAAGCTTAAACTGCATTGTCTTGCTCTATCTTGTTCTCTTAGCCAATAAACCGAAGACGCCACCCTAAGATAGGCCTGGGCGTGGTCATCTCACTCCCAGAGGCGAACCAGGAACGTAGCCGTCATTTCCAGACGTTCTTCTTTTCTCACTTTACGCTCTTTGAGGGCCACTTTCACCGTTTGTCCCTGGCCGTGGAGAAGGCATTGACCTACCAGAAGAAGATGTTTGTGGCACCAATTATGGATGTAAGAAAGAAGAAAATAAAGAAGTTCAAGAAAGAACAAAAGTACTTTATTCTTAATTTACTGTTGATGATCTCCAATGTGGTGCAGCCTTAACCATTCGGCGCCGGGATTATTTTAACGTGGACCAGGACCAGGCGCGGGATTGTTTTTCATGAACCTCGAATCGAGTGTCTACTTAACCAGTTCGCGCCGGGATTATTTTAACATCGCCGAGCCCACAGGCGGGATTATTTTTAACGAAACTCAATCCGAAGCGTGTTCAGGCCGATAGTGCCGGGAAGCACACCCACGCATTTCCGGCCTTGCCCGCTGCTGACATACATTTCCGAACTTGAACTTGGCGTGTTTATGCGTCATCCGTTTTGAATCTGGGAAAAATTTTGCGTTTATATACGTCATCCGGCGCGAACTGGTTAAAAGTCTGTCAACAGGAACGATTCACACACATTTTGTATTCTGTTGTCCCCTTTCGTTAGGCCCTCGACGAGTTTCGTTCTTCCGTCTATTCCTTGTACTGCGCGCCCCGGATTCAGCGGCCTATTTGGCTCAACATGATGACCTATCAGATGCAGCGAGGCCACCTGTGCGAACACCTGATGCACGAGCTAGTGGTGGAGCTGGAGTCTCACAATAACAAGCAGACCAACTTGTAAGGCTAATCTCGGTGTAATCTCAGGGTAACCTCGGTCTAATCTCAGTGTAACCTCAGTGCGATCATAATTAGAGCCTCAGTGTTAGCTCAGTGTAACCTCGATGAAATCTCAGTGTAATCTCAGTGTAACCTCAGTGTGATCATAATTAGAGCCTCAGTGTTACCTAAGTGTTAGCTCAGTGTAACCTCGATGAAATGTCAGTGTAACCTCAGTGTAACCTCAGTGTAATTTCAGTGTAACCTCAGTGTAACCTCAGTGTAACCTTAGTGCGATCATAATTAGAGCCTCAGTGTTACCTAAGTGTTAGCTCAGTGTAACCTCGATGAAACCTCAGTGTAATCTCAGATGTAACCTCAGTTTAGACACTATGTAACCTTGGTGTAATTTTAGTTTAACCTCAGTTTAACCTTCATTAAAGCATCTATGTTATCAAATGTTAGCTCAGTGTAACCTCAATGAAACATCAGTGTAACCTCATTTAATTGGGCAACAATTTTCTCAGCTGAATAAAATTGAAAGGAATATTTTTTTCAGTTCATGGAAAACAATTTTACACTTTTCCTGTCCCCCAGTTTCTTCAGTCGTTTGTTGACAGCTGTTCTGATGTACCATCTTGCTTGGGTACCGACCGTAGTACCAGCTGAAGCGACGCCGAGTCGTGCCTATCTGGATAAACACTCCTCAACCCTGGTAAGACATCAAACTCACTCTGGGGAAAATCCTGGAAAGGCACGGAAAAGATCTGGAAAGGCATGGAAAAGATCTGGAGCCAATTCCTTAAAAGCATTCTAAGCCTAGTTGGTTGCTAACTTCCTTTTTATCTCTAGTTACTTGCTAAATATATTCCATAAACCATTATACGCTTAGCAAGGTTCCTAGTTGCTTGCTAAAATTAGAATAGGTTTGGGGTATGTCTAAATCCTTAGCACCATTCTAAGTCACTTTCAATCTTTCATCTTTTGGGAATTTGTATTGACATCCTTATGCGCAGAGTCAAGGACAGATTTTCCGGAGTCGAGTAATTATAAGGCTTCTTTTCTCTTTTTTTATTTGAAACACTCTCTGAATTAGCCATTTCTGAAACATGTGCTTAGGCCGATACAAATGTACATACCCTAAATAGGGTACAGAGGAATGCATTGACAATACAACCCACAGCATGACCTGATTTGAACTCTTTTCCTATTGTTAACTCAAACGGACCATGTACTTTGGCGATTATGCAAACCCCACACCATTCTAGCAAGCTGCAAGCAAGCAACTAGTAAGAATGTTTCATAGAATGGTGTTATGGAATGCGATTTAGTTGATTGCTAGCAAGCAACCAACTAGGCATTTGGAATCTTGCTAAAACCTAGTAATATACTAAGTTAGAATGCTTTTATGGAATTGGGCCCAGGAATCCTGCAAAACCCCTTCGTGATGATGGCTGTTTTAGTCTTCTAATTTGCATTTCAGTTGACTACACTTTGAATTACCCTGCATGAATTGCTCTGTACTTGTTGCGTGTTCAGCGATGGTTTTGTGTCAAACTTGAAGGCTGAAAGAGATTAGCTTCTAAGATGCACTAGGATGCTCCTAAGATGCCCAAAACAGCATAAAAACACTTATTTTGTCCTGAAAAAGTCAAGAAAACATAGAATGTCATTTTATGTTTTTGTTGTAGGAGCAGTGTTCAAAATAAATTGCTGTATTTCATGAAAAACATTTTTGACTGTAACGTAAGTTTTTTTATTTTATTTTCAGCTGGATATGCTCGCTAAATCTCACCCCTATAACCCGCTCTGGGCCCAACTTGGGTAAGTAAATAATATCACTAATCCAACAAAGATCAAGCAATTCCTGTATCTAATTTGCTTAACTGGGACATTTGGTTAACTGGAAAATTAGCTCAACTCGGAAATTTGCTTAGGAATCATTTTCTGTTAATTTAAATTTCTGCTAGTTTTTAAAGTAAAGTTTCATTTGTACCACTTAGGGACATCTTTGGCGCGATTGGCTACCCAGTCAAGGTTGCCAAGACGATTGTAGTCGGTCGCCGTGCCGACGTGGTCTGCCGCCTCCTCTACATCCTGAGCTACTTCATCCGCTGCAGCGAGGTTCACGAACTCCCCGAACGACGCGAGAAGATCTTCATGGAGTACGAAGACACGTGGGAACTAGAGCAGGTCGGTGCAGTTCCAGAGACCCTGGCGGAGGTGGTCAATGACGCCGTTCCTAGAACGGAGGCGGTCAATGATGCCATTCCCAGAACAGAGGGTGCGGTGTGCTGGGACTCAGCAGACAGCGGTTTGGAGAGCTCGGGCGAGAGGCTGTTCGATTCCGGTGGGAGGATGGACAGTGGGGCTGCTCCAAGAACCGAGCGAGGAACTGAGAATATCTGGGAAAAAGCAAACGCTGACGCAAAATTTCAAACGGATGTACTTGCATCGATTGAAGAGTCTACTACTACCTCTGGGGAACAGAATCCTAAGGTGGATTTAAATGGGTGCGAAAGTCCGTCGGGAACTTTGTTGGATAGATGGCAGGGTGACCGTGACCCTGGGTTAAAGGTCGTAGGCCTAGGGATGCCTGGACACGAAGCCGCTAGGAGTCTGTCGACCGGCAACTTAACGGATGCTCTGCCCACCGAACTGGTTGGAAGTATGAACAGGTCGTCTTCGGGAAGACTTTACCCCGATCTGCGGACGATCCTGTCGGGGTCTTCCGTTGGAACAGACGTCGGTATTCACATCCCGTCACCCTGGACGAAGGAGAGAAAACTGCCGCCTGCAGTGTTAGCAAACGACAGCGGCGTGATTGTGTCTAGACTGGAGAGAGCTGTCACAGCTGGGAGTGTCGCACCAGCTGAAGACCAACAGACTCTTGGCGTTGCCTGTATCCAGCCTAAGACTTTCGATGTG
Organism: Crossaster papposus; assembly: GCA_037893245.1. Taxonomy (NCBI): domain Eukaryota; kingdom Metazoa; phylum Echinodermata; class Asteroidea; order Velatida; family Solasteridae; genus Crossaster; species Crossaster papposus. The sequence goes on along the minus strand of JBAIAA010000682.1, from coordinate 290,569 downwards.
GCTTCTCTGGAGTCAAAACGAGAGCGCGCGGTGGCCGTCGGCCGGAGTGTGCGGATTGAGAACCAAGCAGGACTTGGCTCGAATCGTATCTCTGCCGGCAAAACAAACCCCGAAAGACTGGGGAAGTGTGAGAGTAGGCCAGGTCACGACAGATCATCACCGACTATAAAACGACGGCCACTACCCGAAGACCCTGCTTCTGAACCCCCACTCTCCGAATCTCAGCAATCAACCACCTCTATGCTGCAGACCCCAACCAGCTTGAACCTGTACCCTACGGTCGACTTAGGAAACACGAGCGTCGACGCTACCCCTGTGCCTTCGACAGAAAACACGGACACGGAAAGTTTGAACAGGACTCCGCCGGTGCCCCGCCGGAACAAACGGTTCCCGCTCACGAGCCCGCTAGCCCGCTCTTATCAAGAATCCCAATTGGCCAAAGAACCAAAGTCGGATAGCTCCGCGAACTACAGCAAAAATGAACTCGGTGCGAAAACACCCACCAACGATGATTTATCGGGTGCAAGGTGGCCGCAAACGGCTTCCGTCAGGCATCAAAGACCTTCTGCCACTCATAGTTCGGATGATCGCACCGACGTTTCGCACCGTCTAGCGCCCCAGGTCAGACTGCACAATGGCGAAGCCCTCTTTGACGGAGGCGTGGACAGTAGGGGGCAGCAGACGACCCCGGTGCGGCATCAGAGCGGCCCGGAGGTGTGGTCGCCGACGCGCAGGTACCAGCGGTGCTTCTCTGATGGTTCCACGACGTCGTCGGGTTACAGCGACTCGACGATAACGGATCATGAAGAACTCCCAATGGCCTTGTAAGTCACCAAACCAATCGTCTTGTAACATAGTCACGAATTGTAAAATTTGTCTCATTTGAAAACTTGGTTCTATTGCAATCAGACTTGCCCTGCATTCTTCTGGGGTAATCGCGATAAGCAGGCGAGACCCGTGGTTCTAGAACCATCCCTAATTTTTAACTTGATGCATTCTTTTTCTCTTCCACTAGTTCGGAACCAGTCACTCCTGACGCGGACCCTGGTGAGAGCTATGTGGATAACTTTGGCCGTTCGTTGCTTGGCGGTTACTCCCAGACCTATGTGCCTGACATGGCTCTCCATGGGGTACCTGAGCTGGATCGGAAGAAAGTCCTCTCAAACTTGGTCCTAGCTTCCCATGTAAATACTAAGAAATCTTGTGAATAATAATGACAATAACCAGCATTGCTGATGTACCTTTGTGTGTACATGTACATAAAAGATTCAATGATTGTTACTTTGTTGGAAACTAGGAAGATAAATGCACGAGTCTATGGGGGACGTGGTACTGCATTCTACAATCTGAAAAAATGGCGATCACCGCGATGCACAGTGAACACGCAAAACTGCGTTGATTTGCAAAACGCCAATCGTTAAATGCGTAACAGGCATGATATTTCTTTAGACTTTTATCTGAATTTAGACTTTTTGAACCTCAGAAAAAGACAATATTATTAGTGTATAAAAATATGAACTTTTCAGAAATGTCCTCCATTTTTTATATTTTTTTTTCAAATTAACAATCTCATCCCTGGCGTAACAAATTAAATTTTCTACTACAACAACAATTGTTGAGAGTTGAGAGAAGTGTACTTTTTGTTTATCAAATTGGATCGTAAGATTCAAAACGGATGACGCATAAACACGGCAGGAACAAGGCCAGAAATGTCTGTCAGTAGCGAGCAAGGCCGGAAATGTCTGTCAGCAGCGAGCAAGGCCGGAAATGTCTGTCAGTAGCGAGCAAGGCCGGAAATGTCTGTCAGCAGCGAGCAAGGCCGGAAAGGTCTGTCAGCAGCGAGCAAGGCCGGAAAGGTCTGTCAGCAGCGAGCAAGGCCGGAAATGCGTGGGTGTGCTTCCCGGTACTATCGGCCTGAACTCGCCTCGGATCGAGTTTCGTTAAAAATAACCCCGCATCTTTTTTGGTCTTTCTCAGCACTCTGTTTTAGACGAGGATGTATCCGAAGCTGTCTGTATTGTAGCAGACACGGACGCCTGGACCGTGGAGCTTCTCTCCAGCAAGAGAAACACCCAAGTTCAGGACCGGTCAACATCCGCGGAGATCCCCGTCGCTAATTGCGTCGGTGATTTGTTGGAGTCGGTGCATAATATGTGTCATCTCAGAATGCCTTCAGATTTTGTAAGTACACCAACTCCAAGAAATGTATTATTCATATCTTTTGAATTATTTATAATGCACCTTTCTCCGCCCACTTTGCAGTGCCTTATGCATCTGGAAGACCAACTCCAAGAAGTGTACTTCAAGAGCACGGCGCTGGCGTCTTACATCGACCAGAATCCTCTAGCAGGACCGAAAGAACTGACCTCCATCCTGGGCCTCGACTCGACGGATCTGCCGCTCTTATTGAACGTGGTGAGTGTCCACTCCCCAAACGTCGCCCGGAGTGCACCGCGCGAGTCGTAGGAGATAAAACTGGAGAACGGGAAATACAAGCTGAGCGACAGCAGTCTTTGAAGGGGAGTTGGAGGCCGGGAACCAGACATTGTGAAACGATTCTGCAGTGGGTTATTGATTTGGACCTTTTTGTCGCAACGTTGTTTGGAAGAAAAAAGAAACCTGCCCTGTATTTTGTTTTATTAAAAACTTCAACTGAACTTGTACACAGATATGGAAATGCATGGTAACGCCAGCTTTAATATTAATCACGATTTGGACGTCGGGAAACATTTGCTTGAGACGTCACAGAAATGTTAATGTAAAATGTTACAACAATTCTTTTGATCTGGATTTTCATAGGAAACTAATATCGCAATGCATCTTGGGATTGAGGTTTGTCCATATCCTTTAGCTTTTTGTGCTTTTAACGAAAGAAAAAAACAACTGTTTTGTTTGTAGGTTTCTTATAAAAAAGACAAGTTTATTATTTTTCTTTTGCCGATTGAGTCGCAGATTCGAAAAGGAATCGATCGGGTAAACCAACCGGATGTCAGTATTTTGTTATGGAAAATTACGTGTCACAAAATTACGATAAGATTGTAAAGATTGCATATGTACAGTAATTATCAGACTGGTAATTATTGATGTAGATACAGGAATGTTATGCTGCAAGAAATCGAAGTCAAGAAAAACCGCAAACAAATTCAGATGTATATTTGTAAACATAATTTATTTCTGTGTAAATGGATGTTCTAGTTAGTTATGATAAGGTTTTGACATCAATTACAGATTTCCCTGTAATATTTAGAATGTAATATTAATAAGCCATTTTTATAGTTATTAGTTATTAATAAGTTTTGTTCATTTTTAATTTGTTTATTGTTAAATTGTACAAAGATTTGAGGCAGCTGGCTGCCAGCTCAATTAATTTGTATAAGCAGAGAAATCTTTTAATTTAAACAACTGTTTCCCCCCCAATTTATCTTTTGAAATCTTTCAATTAACTTTTGAAACAAAGTATTTGAACTGTAGGAGAAAAAGTTGTATTTGTAATTTAACCGAGTGTAGAAAATCTAATTCACAGTCTGAAGAAAACGAACTTTAGACAAAATATCTCGACAGAAAATTGATTATCAAGTTAATTAGTTTTTTTTTTTAATTTGTGTGTGATATCAAAACATGATAAAATCACTCAAAAACTCAACGGAAATACAAATAAATTGGAGCTTTGTTAAACATTTTGTAGTAGATTTGTCCTACTTTTTAAAGATTGATGAATTGGTGATTACATTTTTTGCCTTGTAGAATTTGTAATAGTAATTGATCAGTATTTAATTTATCATATTTATATCAATTTGGCTGCAATCATGATTTGTAAAAAAGATAAGAAAGTTACACAATAAATTAAGTCTGTATTGTGAATGTTTATTTTGCATGTTTTTTTTGTCAACGAGTTAAATTAATTGCTAAGGTTTAGTTAGCCTTGCATTTGTATGCAAATTAGGTCAAATTATGATAATTATGAAAAACATTAATTAATAAGGGGTGAGCTTTGCATTTGTATGCAAATTAGGTCAAAATATAATAATTATGCAAACAATATAATTTTTTACAAATATATCTCAAATGCCCTTCAATTGATTGATAAGAGTTTAGCCTTGCATTTGTATGCAAATTAGGTCAAAATATAATTATGCAAACTATTAATTGATATATTCTTTTAAACTCTTTCATATGATGCCCACAGGACAGGAGAAGCCATTCCAACTTAAATTCACGTTAAATAAATAAATAGGTCGAAAATTTGAGGAAAAAAACATCAAAAATATGGGGTTTTTTTGGTCAAAAAATACAATATTTTACGAAATCTTTGCAATTTTGGCTTAGTTTTTATTGAATGATGTTCCTCCTGCATCAGAGATGATATTGAAGACGTTTTGAGCAAAATCTATTTTTGGCCAAATTTTGATAAAAAAGGTGGGTTAACCCCTTGTTTTTTTCCAGATTTTGGCCAAAAATTATATTCTTTTAAACTCTTTCATATGATGCCCACAGGACAGGAGAAGCCATTCCAACTTGAATTTGAACGAAATTCACGTTAAATAAATAAATAGGTCGAAAATTTGAGGAAAAAAACATCAAAAATATGGGGGTTTTTTGGTCAAAAAATACAATATTTTACGAAATCTTTGCAATTTTGGCTTAGTTTTTATTGAATGATGTTCCTCCTGCATCAGAGATGATATTGAAGACGTTTTGAGCAAAATCTATTTTTGGCCAAATTTTGATAAAAAAGGTGGGTTAACCCCTTGTTTTTTTCCAGATTTTGGCCAAAAATTATATTCTTTTAAACTCTTTCATATGATGCCCACAGGACAGGAGAAGCCATTCCAACTTGAATTTGAACGAAATTCACGTTAAATAAATAAATAGGTCGAAAATTTGAGGAAAAAAACATCAAAAATATGGGGTTTTTTTGGTAAAAAAATACAATATTTCACGAAATCTTTGCAATTTTAGCTTTGTTTTTATTGAATGATGTTCCTCCTGCATCAGAGATGATATTGAAGACGTTTTGAGCAAAATCTATTTTTGGCCAAATTTTGATAAAAAAGGTGGGTTAACCCCTTGTTTTTTTTCAGATTTTGGCCAAAAATTATATTCTTTTAAACTCTTTCATATGATGCCCACAGGACAGGAGAAGCCATTCCAACTTGAATTTGAACGAAATTCACGTTAAATAAATAAATAGGTCGAAAATTTGAGGAAAAAAAATCAAAAATATGGGAATTGTTTGGTCAACAAATACAATATTTCACGAAATCTTTGCAATTTTAGCTTAGTTTTTATTGAATGATGTTCCTCCTGCATCAGAGATGATATTGAAGACGTTTTGAGCAAAATCTATTTTTGGCCAAATGTTGATAAAAAAGGTGGGTTAACCCCTTGTTTTTTTTCAGATTTTGGCCAAAAATTATATTCTTTTAAACTCTTTTATATGATGCCCACAGGACAGGATAAGCCATTCCAACTTGAATTTGAACGAAATTCACGTTAAATAAATAAATAGGTCTAAATTGTTTGGGAAAACAAACATCAAAAATATGGGTTTTATTGGTAAAAAACTACAATATTTCACGAAATCTTTGCAATTTTAGCTTTGTTTTTATTGATTGATGTTCCTCCTGCATCAGAGATGATATTGAAGACGTTTTGAGCAAAATCTATTTTTGGCCAAATTTGGATAAAAAAGTGGGTTAACCCCTTTTTTTCCCCAACATTTGTATTCTTTTAAACTCTTTCATATGATGCCCACAGAACAGGAGAAGCCATTCCAACTTGAATAATTATTTTGCATAATTATCATATTTTGACTTAATTTGCATACAAATGCAAGGCTATTATCAATTAATTTTTTGCATAATTATCACATTTTGACCTAATTTGCATACAAATGCAAGGCTAACCCCTTATCAATTAATTTAAGGGACATTTAAGACATTTGTTGAAAAAAAAATCTATTTTTTTTGCATAATTATCATATTTTGAACCTAATTTGCATACAAATGCAAGGCTAACCTCTTATTAATTATTGTTTTGCATAATTATCATATTTTGACCTAATTTGCATACAAATGCAAGGTTAACCCCTTATCAATTAATTTAAGAGACATTTGAGACATTTGTTGAAAAAAATCTAATTTGTTGCATAATTATCATATTTTGAACCTAATTTGTATACAGATGCAATTAATTTAAGGGACATTTGAGACATTTGTTAAACAGGTTTTTGTTTGCATAATTATCATATTTTGACCTAATTTGCATACAAATGCAAGGCTTACCCCTTATCAATTAGTTTAAGGGACATTTAAGACATTTGATTTGTTGAAAAAAATCTTATTTTTTGCATAATTATCATATTTGAACCTAATTTGCATACAAATGCAAGGCTAACCTCTTATTAATTATTGTTTTGCATAATTATCATATTTTGACCTAATTTGCATACAAATGCAAGGTTAACCCCTTATCAATTAATTTAAGAGACATATTTGAGACATTTGTTAAACAGGTTTTGTTTGCATATTATTATCATATTTTGACCTAATTTGCATACAAATGCAAGGCTTACCTTTTTATTAAAATTGGCCAAGGTATGACGATTTTGATAATTTCAATATGTTCGATACAAGGCAGATTTGGTACAGCTGACCTTTGAATTATAGAACTCCTCTCTATTATTAAAATAAACACTCCAGAAAACACTGCCTTAAAATTAAACAGTCGAACCAGTTTTCCATATTTTGTCACAAATGTTTTTGTTCTTTAATAACAATTTGCAATCTGTACAGACATTGTGGAAAAACATGCCAACAAAATATCTTTAAAAGTTCTTCATTTAATATCGAGGATGAAATATGTTTGAAACATGTTTGTAACGTCAAATTGATATTGATAACCAGTCCAGAAGAATGTTTACCCGTGCGCGCAAAAACGCTGAACTGAAAACAGGGTCAAAAAGTTGCGGCCAGGCCCTGCCAAATTCCGAATAGTGTCTTGTGCAGTTGTGGGCTTAACAGTTGCAAAAACCTAGTTGTATTCCACCGAAAATGCGCAACTTACAATAGGCCCCGTACGTTTTAAAAATGAGCATTACAAACTAGTTTTTTCAACACTGTTTTGTTAAAATCAATGCATGAGATATTTTTACCTTTCCGCCATCTTGAAATGCACTGAACGTGATTGGAAAAAGTCTGCGCCTAGGCCGTTTCAAAACTCCAGCCTAGGCTCCATCGCCATTGCTAAAATGCAATAACGAAGCCACAATGGAGACGAAGCTGGGGTTTAGTAAACGGCCCTGGTTTTGTTTGTTTGTCGGCAGTGACGTCACTCCAGTAAACCGAAGTTGCGAAAACGCTCAACCAATCAGCGACCAAAACCGAAACATGTTTCTGGTCGACCACGAACACGAAACCACGCCCATATACGACACGTGGTACACACACGTGACACGTTGGGGAGCCATGTAGATTTATTGCCCACGTGCGCGCAGTAATTTAAAGGGGTGCATTTACCTTCAAATCTCATGAAATTTGATTGTAACTTTGATTAACGTGCGATTCAAGGTTTTGAAATGTTAAGCTAGTACATGCCAATAGTTATAAATGAACTAAATCTTGGCTCAAAGTGGTTACAACAGAAATTACCTAATATTTGATGGAAAGTCAATTTTCATATTTCCCCGTTACGGTTTTTAGAAATGTGACATACTTTTTGCACCACACATTATATATACATGTATATGTTTAAATAAAAAGAATTGCTTCATTTGTAACAAATTTACCACAGAATGGATATAAAATATCCCTTTTCAAAAATGTTTGTTTCAGATTGAAAAATGATATTAACAGGAATTTTACATGGGTCGATATTTCTAATTGGGTTGAATTTGCATCAAACTGAGCCATTTTCCAGACCCCATTTGGGCTCCATCTCCATCACCATTAGCAAACTGCATGAACGAAGCCAAAGACAGAGTTTGGAAAACGGTCATAGTATCCATATTTAACTAAAGCACTTGATGTAATAGTGGATAAGAAGCTGTCCAATCAGAATCAGGCATGCCCTGAGAATTTGACCAATACGCAAACAGGGCTTGCTCATGAATATGCAATGTGGTAAAGAAAAAATATCAATGGAGCATAAAACACTGTTCACACATCCAAACTAATAAAACAAAATCACTGTATATATACACACACATTTAATTAATATCTGCAAACAAAAACTCAATTATTAATAATATAATTTATCAATCAATTCAAGATAATCTTTAAAGACTAATTTTCAGTGAATATTAAAATAAGTATTCAGTTAAGACGGAAGTACAAGTACTCATAAATAGTTTGTGTGCCGGTGGCGTGATATTTTGCAATTTGAAAACCTAAAAACAAAACGTTAACAATGATTGGACGTTAACAGTTTAGCCATTCCTATTGGTCAAGAGCCTTTGACGTGGGTGGTCAAGAGCCTTTGACGTGGGTGGTCAAGAGCCTTTGACGTGGGTGGTCAAGAGCCTTTGACGTGGGTGGTCAAGAGCCTTTGACGTGGGTGGTCAAGAGCCTTTGACGTGGGTGGTCAAGAGCCTTTGACGTGGGTGGTCAAGAGCCTTTGACGTGGGTGGTCAAGAGCCTTTGACGTGGGTGGTCAAGAGCCTTTGACGTGGGTGGTCAAGAGCCTTTGACGTGGGTGGTCAAGAGCCTTTGACGTGGGTGGTCAAGAGCCTTTGACGTGGGTGGTCAAGAGCCTTTGACGTGGGTGGTCAAGAGCCTTTGACGTGGGTGGTCAAGAGCCTTTGACGTGGGTGGTCAAGAGCCTTTGACATGGGTGGTCAAGAGCCTTTGACGTGGGTGGTTGTAACCAATTATATTAACTGGTTTTAAACACTTGTCGCAGTATGTACCACAATCGCCAATCGCCAATTGATTTGTAACATTCAGGCCATTCCAGCCAGTAAGCAGTTTGCAGCAGTTTTAATCTTTTCAATCTCCAATTAAGATTGTTTAGTACTAAGCGCAGTTGGCCGGTAAGCACCATCCATCCAGCCAACCTCAGCTAGCTCGGTGGTCAAGTGGTATAAGAAGTCTGCACTAGAAAACAGGAAGTCTTGGGTTCGAATCCCACCCAGTGATTGTAATCTCTAATAATCTCTTTGGATATTAATAAGTATGAAATGTTTATTAAAAATACGTCGGTGAAAAGTATTTATTTATGAGAAATTATGGTTGGCAGTATCACATGCTACTATATAAGGGCATAGATTTAAAGGGTCAGTACATCTTTTGTAACTATCCCAAAAGTAACCAACTAAATTATTGTTAAAAGCAAATATGATCATTGGAAAAAGAAATAGGCATATAGAAAAAGTAGAGGCAAGGTGGGAAAAAAACCCAAGTCAGCAGGAATAATTTGGGAGTGTTTTAGAACCAGTGCAATCTCTAATGCAAGTAAGCGTTTTCACAATAATTCGGTAGGTTACTTTTGGAATAAAATTCAAATGACCCAATAATGCCTTTAGCATCGAGGAACAAAGACCTAAATTCTAGTCTTCTATACTCAACTCTGTTCAGTTTCAGTTAAAGGGAACCACAAAAGAAGAAAGTTTTCCGACCTCTAACGTTTTTGGTCTATGTGAAGGTGAGCCCGGCGTCGTGGTAGGTCTGGAAGATCTTCTCAATTGAGTTGAGGTAGGCGGCCGTGCGTAGGTCCAAGCCCAGGTTGTACTTCATGGCGGTACGCATGATTTGCTGGAAGGTCAGAGATCGATTGAGGGAAACAATGTCATTGTCAAGATTCAAGTTCCCACACAGCCAGGCGACACTTTACTTTACCTCGACAAAGAATTCCACAATTTACAACCCTTCAAGTTTAGCAAAAACCACTTTTGCCCATGGAGTTAGCACCCACACTTCAAATTCATTTGCATGTGGTGTGTGGAGAAAGGCTATTTCATACTTAATGCAATTAGCGAAGCGAATTCCACGACGTCAACAATTGAAGTTTTATTGCGACGTTCTCTGTTACCTTAACAAATAAAAGTGTTAACCAGCCTGAACAGTTCAAATCGTACACTATTCTTTGGTGTGGTTCACCAGTACGTGCCGGGATTATTTTGACATTGACCAGGCCAAGGCGCAGGATTGTTTTTCATGAACCTCGATCTGAGACGGGTTCAGGCCGGCATCTGTGGGTGGCACACCCTGATATTTCCGGTCTCTGGCCTGTTTTTGTGTAGGTGTGTTCATTGACTCTCTGTTCGACACAGTTACTTTAACACTTCATATCCCTTTACCTGAAACTGTTAGCATGGTTTTAAAAGGGTTTTGAAATTGACTTTCCCACTAGGAGGGGGAAAAAAACGCGATCTAACCAATGTTTCAGACACCAAGACAAAGTGAAAATAAAAAGAGGAAGAATTAGACAGACGTTTAGGCTGAAAGAGGCAATGTATAGAGCATGCCTTTTTAGGGGGAGGAGGGTTGGGTGTTAGGAGGAGTGAGGGTCAGCGTTTAGACGAAAGCAAGACCCGCGCTGCCAATGGTGGTGTAGATCTTCTCCAGAGCGCCAGCGTAGGCGGCCGAGCGCAGGTCCAGGCCGAGACTGTACTTCATGCTAGTCCTCATCAGTTGCTGATGGGAAACACAAAAGAATGAAAGACGCTGGGATTGTTTGCTAAGATCCCAGTTGTAGAAAAAGAAGAAAACCCCCTCTTTCCACCACCCACCCTCCGATTAGAGTCAATTTTGAAAGGTTAGACGTACTCCTTTTGACTATTTGGACAGGTTTAACCCTAACCTTCCAGGGTATTTTGGCTAGAAACCCTGCCAGACGCAACAGATTGCATACTTTATCACATTGACTTGTGTGCAGAGTGCAGCAAGGTCAAGCAGTCACCACAGATGCACTGTGCTGGATCTGGCAGGATTAACGTATTTTGTTGACAATTTTGACATACAGCTTTATAGCTGTCAGCTGGAAAATTGCCCAATATGACTTTAAAATTGATGGTGCAGATGAGCTTGTACAATGAGTGCGACACAGTCGGAAACGCAAAGTTCTGAGATTTGAATTTTGGGGTTGGCTAGCCAGCCGGTTAAACTGCTAACACTCCTAGCTCATGAATAACTCCAATACGAACCAAACGGTTTAAGCAAAACCAAGGAAGATGAAAGGCAAGAGATTTTGACTGACGGCGGTCGTGAAACGGAACAGGGAATGCGTGAAGAGAATTGCAGCAATTTGCAGCGTGCCAGATGGGTGGGTTGACGGAGGTGAAAGTTTGGCAAACGAGAGGGAAATATACAGAAAATTGGGAGTGCTAAATTGGGGAAAAAGAAATGTAGCTGAAGAAGAATGGAAGAAAAAAAAGGAATACAAAGAAAGGTGTCTGAAACGTTGGTTGGTGTCGAGCAGTAAGCTCCTACCCACACTGCAGGCCCAACAGTGCAAAAGAAAAGTGGAAATCTTTTTGAAAAATCTTTTTTTCACACGGGTTGCAGGGTAGTGATCACACCACACTGGAGGAAATAAATACGAGTAATGCAACACAACCGAACATCTGTAATGACAAACGTGGGTAAAAAAAACGGGGATTTGCAAAAGCAATGACGGAGCATGTTTACTGCCATGAGCCACATGTATGCATACCCATCAGCTATCACACTGCAAAAAGAAAAACACTTATCACAACCAACGAAATACTTAGAAACAAACACAAATGTCTAAAAAATGTACACACAAATTTAAAACATGTCCAAAATGTCAACAATTTTGTTTCGGTATTGTTTGTTTTGGATTATCAACTCCAACATTATTTTGTAGGCCCAAGTCTGCTAGTTTTTAACCAGTTCAACAATTCTTTTGGTACATAGCGTTATGGGGACAACCCAAAGGGTTTGTGTGTAAACTGAAATCTCTCTAATCTCAAACTCAGAACACTCAACAATTCTAAACTTTTCAGGATCACCCTAATTTGCCCTCTTCTTCATTTTCTTTCATTATACCCTAACCCAATTTTACCTTGTTCTACCTTTACTGAAGACCCAACGCGCTATGGGGACTCAAAAATGTCCCCACTACTCGGTCTGTCTTTTCCAAACAAAAGAGCTTGTCCCCCTAACGCGGTGAGTGCCTACCCACGTTGGGTGACGTATATACACACAATTTTTGTTCGAGATTCAAAATGTTTGACAGATAAACACGTCACGAGCAAGGCCGGGAACTATCTGTCAGCGACCGGTTCGCAGCGAGCGAGGCCAGGTGTGTTTCCCACTGATATCGGCCTGAACCCGCTTCGGATAGTGTTTCGTGAAAAAGAAACATCATGCACAATGACAAACATGTGCGATGTGCATCCTGACGCTACAAGTACATATAGCAAAATAAATAGACGCATTTGGCACGCTTTAAAAACAAGTAGGGCTACACAGTTGCACACCGTTTACTGCACGAACCACAACCAGCACAACTTGCGTGAGTAAGAACAAGGATATTATGCAAAGAAACTAGTGCTACCGAAAAAGAAGAAAATGAAGATAAAACTGCTCATTTAAAAAAAGGTTTACTCATACTTTTAGGTTTGGCATATTTATCTTATTCCTTAACCCTAACCCCTTGAGTCCTTTAACTAGAAAGTATCCTAGTTATTTTTCATTGTGTTTTATTTGTGTCGGAGTAAAGTTTGAGTACAACCTTTCTTTTCAGAGCAGACACTCAAGACAAATGACGTTATTACTATCGTTGTGTGGTCGAATCCTCCATTGGTTGGGCGGAGTTTTTCGTTAAAACGTAAGACCAGCATTGAAATACGTATAATAGATCTTGGTGATGGCTGAGGCATAGGCAGCAGTTCGGATATCTAACGACAAATTGTGTTGCATGGCAACTCACATGACTTGCTACGAAAACAAAAAAGACATGGAAGGTGAACAAAAAATGATTATAATGAAAATGTCAATAGATGTACTAGCGGTGGGATTGAAAACCAAATTCTTTAATTCCACTTTTTCGATTTCGATTTTGGAAACCGAATATCAAAACCAACCTCAACAAAATTAAACCTTCAATTTTGTTGTGACACGGCTTAAAACTGCAACTTTCGAGTGAAATCATATATTCAATATTCGGTAAAAAAAAGAAAAAAAGAAGAAAAAGATAACTTGATTTTGAAAACCCTGATTTCTTCCACTACTTTAGGATGTACCTGGATGTGTCAAAGCAAATTAACAATAATTTTCTAGTTTTGAAATTCTCCCTACGTATTTGAAGTGGTGACCAATGATGGATGACCTACTCATGAATATGTAAATAGTCAAAGTGATGCATTATTCATGAGTGGATGGAGTTTGTAAGGGAGAATGCTCCCGTGTTGTATTAACCCGTGATTGGTTACCTAGCTCATGAATATGCAATGTATAAATATATTTAAAGAAATTGATACATTATTCATGAAACTAGATGGAGTTTGATAAGGAGAATGCTTTCATGCACGGAGCAAAAGCAAGAATTACATTTTTATGAACATTTACCACCCCCCCTAAAATATTCCAATCAAAAACAGTAAATTCCAGAGGTATTCAACAATGGAGATTTTTTGTTTGCTGGAAAGGGGTGCCACTCTTTAAAAGAAACCGTAACAAACACCCTGGAAAGTGCATAATTAAAAACATAAAAGGGGTGCCACACTTCTAAAGAAATCAGCCACAAATTGACCAAAGAAAATTAAAAAAGAATGAAATCCGTCCCTAAAACATAAACAATTTAGGGAACAAAAAGGGAACCACACTTTGAAAGCATCCGGGCGGACGAGAAGTCCACGACGTGAGGAAGGGGCACCACTCTAAGAAACCAAGCGGGATGAACATTAGGATCTATAATTAAAGTAGGTATTGGGTAATATTTCTCTCAACCTACCCTGGCGGATCGTTCCATGGTGTAAGCTAGGCCGCTATGCACGATGTCCTTTTCGCTAGCGCCCGAGATGCGGTCAGAGAATTTGTCGGAGGGTACGATGGGGATACGGCCGCCATGTTTGCCAAACTTCCTCTCCAGACTTTCCTGTACGCTTTCTGCGATGTTAAAAAACAACCAATCACAGAGGTTACTGGGTGTAAATAAGTTATGTACATCTGAACCAAACGAACTCAAAAAGCAAAAAAGACCCAATGCTAAAAAATACTACACCCTTATCAGTAAATGGTACTTGCCAAGTAGTATTCTGTAGTAACCAGTATAAATACTGCTGTCGTTACACACCCAGTCATCGGTCATATGGAGACCCAGTACTACAAAATACTAAGTCAAAGGTCAAAGGTCTGTACCTGATCAACATGTTTGACACATTTAGGACACGGACCAATCTTCAGAATACTTACCGAGCAGAAACTGGTTGGAATCTCGCTCGTATTTGAAGGTGAGTCGGCCGTAACTGACGTGGTTGAGGTTCTTGAGCCACTCAAAGTACGACACTGTCACACCACCAGCATTGATGTACATATCCTATAACATGCCCACGATCACAAATAGCACACATTATATCTCGCACCAAAGGACGTGTATACACAAAAAAAATATCCATATTTCAAAACGGATGACAGATAAACATGTCATAAGCAAGGTTGGAAATACCTGTCATCGACCGGCTTGCAGTGAGCACAGCCAGAAACATCGGGGTGTGGTACCCACAGATGCCGGCCTGAATCCCAACTCGAATCGAGGTTCGTCCAAACCATCCCGTGGCCTGGACTCGGTTCATGTCAAAATAATCATGGCGAGAACTGGTTAAGAATAATCTGAAACAGTATACTCACAGGAATAACCATGATGTTTCTTTCCTGAAGGATCTTATCGGCACCCGGGGTAGTCGGACCGTTAGCTCCTTCAGCAATAATCTGTAAAAACGAAAAAGTAAACAATCATAAACATTTTAAAAATCTAGTCACACTACAGTAGTAAGGTAATCTAGTCACATTAGTCTAACTAATTCAACTAATAAACTTGTTGTTTAAGTTGAAAGGGTGATGGCTCACCCTTGCTTTGATGTGCGGGGCGTTCCTGGACGTAATCTGCTTTTCTCCGGCACAAGGCACCAAAATGTCGCACTTCTCCACCATCAGGTCTCCTTCAAAGACCTCAGCATCCGGGAAGCCCATGATGGTTCCGTGTTGCTGTTACAACGAGATCCAAAGGAAAAAAAATGATTAAACTGAGTGGTTTTTCCCCTCATATTTAGTAAAGCCAGGATGGGTACTGGCCTTGCATTTAAGCAAAACCAATGCTATAAGGCCACGGTGTGTTACACTGTGTAAGCAAAGCCATATAGTGTGTATGCCCATTGAATAACTACAGAAGTGCTCTTCAATGCACATGTAAAGAATCCTCCAATGCAGTGCAGCTGGAGTGATTTGGCATGTCACTGCCGTACAGTTAATTGCCCTCACAGAGGGAGGGTTAATCTCAAGATTTAAGGACGTACCAGCTTGTGATCTTCCAGGTCCTTCGGGTCGATTCCATTCTGATTATAGATGCTTCCATCGATCTCCATCACGCCGATACAGCGCGCCCCAAAACGGTGCAGGTAACGCATCGTGTGCAGACCTACGTTACCAAAACCCTGGGAAAAAAATACCATGGAGTTTTTTGTTGAGGCAACAGACAAATTTGTTATCCAAACAACTCTGGACGATGCATTCTGAGAGTTTCCAAGAATAAAAACCTATACGTTATTACTCTTGCGTGTGGCCGCGTATCGTATGAACGTCACTCATTACGTTAAGCAACCGGAAGATCGTTCGTTTACTGTAAAAGCTTTCGTCTCCCACCGATGTGGCCTGGGTTGGATAGCCGGCTCGGACCATTATCCCTAACCATTATCCCGTTACACACAATACCTGGATGATGAATGTCTTATCACCGAAGCCAGGCGTCAGACCGACAGTGCTCATGTACGACGCCTCATTGACAAAGTTCTCTATTCCGTGGTAGATGCCGCGCCCCGTGGCTGAGATACGACCATGGATGCCGCCCTGCGTGATGGGCTTTCCCGTGACGCAGGCGTGCGCGTTGATGTCCTGGTAACCCACCGTCATGGCGTATGTGTCTGCTATCCAGCTCATCTCGCGTTCCCCGGTGCCCATGTCTGGGGCAGGGACGTCTACACCAGGCCCTGTATCCAAAAAAGAAGGATTTTTTCAATATTTAACCAGTTCGCGTCGGAAGACGTGTTTACAGGCAAAGTTTTCCCCGAATTGAAAATGCACGACCAATAAACATTTCACAAGCAAGCCGAAAATAGCTGTCAGTGACTGGCTCGCAGCGAGCGAGGCCGGAAATATCAGGGTGTGCTACCCACAGATGCCGGCCTGAAGCCGTCTCAGATCGAGGTTAGTGAAAAACTATACCGCGGCTGGGCCCGGTCAATGTTAAACAATTAGGACGTTAAGGTTAAAACGTCTACCCACCAATGAATCCCTTCTTGGCCAGCTCCACGCAGAACCGACGCGTGATCTTCTCAAGCTCCCGTTCTGAGTATTTCCTGGGGTCAATCTTAATGCCCCCCTTGGCCCCGCCGAAGGGGACGTCTACCACCGCGCATTTATAGGTCATCAGCGAAGCCAGGGCTTTGACCTCGTCTGCGTTGACGTCGGGACTGTAACGGATACCTGGAATGAAAAGGGAAGGTCAAGAATCATGGTCAAATTAACCAAGGTTGTTTAGCTTTGTGATTTGTTTACCTGCAGAATCTTGCTACAGTGGTGCATGTTGCTGTTTGAAGCAAGTTTTTTAGCAAAAATATCCTGGAGAATTTTGGTACATCACAAATCTTCTCACCTCCTTTGCAGGGAGTTCTGTGCTGGCTGTGCTGGGCTCTGTACGCCTCGATGATCTCAAACGAGCCGTCGTCACGGCGGAGCGGAAAGTTGAGGCTCAGGACATTGTTACAGGGTTTCATCAGCTTAAGGATGCCTTGGACCTGGCAGAATGCAACCAGACAAAAACTTCAACCTCGGACACCTTAAGAAATATTTGGGGTTTTGTGTTGGTGCTGGAAGGCTAGGCTCATGTCCACTCTGGTTTAACGGCCAGGCAGTGTTATCGGACAGCCATCATTCCGTGACAAATCAACCCCAATTCGTAAAAAGTTGTCAGAGGTCCGACGCAGATTTGGTTGAAACTTTTTTCAAAAAATATCCCTGTAGTACCTGTATGATAATCGTGCAATAATGTTCATGCGGGACTCCAATTCGTCTCTGAGATATGACCATCTCAAAATTCTTAGTACCTACTCAACCTTTTTCTACGATTCATAATTGCACTATATTTTGGCATTTTTTAAGGCTCATATCTTTAAAATCTCCTCCAAAAGCGATACATAGGTTGAATGGCATTCAATCTTCAAGATCTGTTATCGGTCAAAATTACCATGTTAAATTTCCTTTAAGATCTAGATTGTCCCAAAACCCTTGTTTGAGATGACGGAATTAACTTTTTGCCATCTTTGGTCGACTGCAAGTACGGCTTAGGTCTGGTACCTTGAGTCGTTTCTGATCCTTTGACAGGTTTCCCTTCATGTTCTCCACCAGCGTGTCTTCAACCAAGGCGGCACCACGGTCAAAGTACTCCTCCACCATCTCAAAAAAGTTGGGATCTATCGTTAAAATAAAAATAAAAAATTTGTGGGCGTGTAAACGTAGCGTACAAATTTTAAAATGAGTTCTCGCATACATACATGCTATATGTTACCAAAACATCCTAAACATAGTTGGGTGTTCTGCACTGGGGGGAAAATACAAATAATCGGCCATAAAGCAATTTTTTCTCAGGGTACAGTGATTGAATGAAACACCAGAAGAATGACCACCAGGACTGTTCTATAGTACCAGCAAATCACCAACATTGTCAAGGATAAAAGTACTGTATGAATATTTACCCGGCCCAGTAAACACATTGATGTAAACACTATTTCCTTTGTATGTACAACATCGGCGAAAAGTAGTCTACACTCTATTGAACTTTTATTGTGTAGTTACATAACCTTTTATGGTTTTCGTTCTTCAGGCATTTTTATAAATACAAAATAATTCTACAACATGCCATAATAAGTTTTCATTTATTTCTATAAAATTACAAAAATAGGTAACACAATGCCACGTTCACGGGTCTAAGTGCAGTGGAATCAGCCACACCCCCCAACCAACCCAAGAAAACAAATGACAAAATGACAAACCCACAAAATCAACACAATAAATTGAATACAAAAAAAGTCCTAAAAAAAAAAAGGAGTAAACAAATAATAAAGTATGAATTTTGCACAAAGTTCACATTAAAACATAAACAAGTGAATGATTTAATCTTTTATGTATCTACAACATTCTGTCCAAATACTAAAGAGATACGTGCAGGGAAAGGAAGTCAAGAAAATATTTCGAAATCAAATTGGGCCAAAATAAAACATTGGCATTTATTATGGACGTGATTTCATACCGTCCTCATCGCCAGCTGCACTGCAAACATTTCTTCGTAGATTCACAGAAGCAGAACTTGCTCTGGAAATTCCCGACAAATTCAGGGCTCTTGTGCCCTCCCTTTGCAAGCTGCTCGCCAAAATTCTCAACATGTTGATTCTAGAAGTTATGTACAAACACTCGATATGTATAAATACAGCCTGAAATTGGGTTAAAACGTCGAAAATCGGTGTTTTTCTCAAGAAGAAATCGCTTCGCAAGATAGTTGCCGGCGTCACGAATTTGGAAGGTAATGAATATTAATGACATACGCGAGGCCGATTCGGAGGTGTGTTCACGTCTGGACCAATCAAATTGGATAAATATAATGACGTCATGAGTTGTTATAAATAGTTCGAAGTTCGAAGTTTAAAGGGCCGCGACAGATTCCTTCAAATAGAGGGCGCTACACTGCAGTTTTTGTTTGGCGAAATGTTTTTGGTAAGTCTGACAGGAACATCGTGATTTTAGGTAGGTATTTTATCACATTAATATCACTATTTTCCGAGTGAATGAAGGAATATGTCCTAGTCCATCTGGTCAGAAAAACAATGCAGTTTCTGTTTTGATAAAAAGATAAGACGATCCTTTATTTTATACTATCTTTTTTATTAATTTTCTCTTTCATTTTATAAACATTTTTAACATTCTCAATGCACATTGTGATAGTCTTGCAAAATCTTGTTTGCAAGACGACATAATCGCGGTATGCAGCGCGCGTAGGCCGCCGATGCGGGCGCCCTCTAACATAGGCCGTAGACTAGACCAAGCCATGACTATCCAAATCAATAGGTCGTCTTGTCTATCTCCTCCAATCCCTTGGAAATTTCGAGCAGAATTGTGTCGCATTCGCATGCGCATGTGACGTTGTGCATGCGCATGTGACGTTGTGTGTGTAATTGCGTGACGTAACACGCATTAGCGCTGACTCATTGGTCAAGTTTCTGTTACGTCACCCAACCACTTCCAACAACAAATTGCGGTGATAACCCCTTAATGATTTGGCTGAGTTTACAAATAAAAACAAATTAAACATATACTAAATTGCGATAACATTTTCCAAAAATTATAAATTTTCTCCAAAAACAGTCCTCATAAATCGTGTCTTCCTATCCTAATGTTTCCCTCCTAAGAAAAAATTTGATAGACAAGAGAAAAAAATCCATAATTTAGAGTTTATTGAACATTTATCCCATATAATATTCGTTTTTTGGAAAGAATGTCGTATCCTGCACTCACTTTATTTCATCACATTTTATCTCAATCAAGGTCAGTCATTTAAAAATTGTCAAAAAGACATGAATCCCGGGACTGGGAAACATTTCCAATTTTGTTAGAAAATATTGTGAAAATACACTTTGGACTTTGTACACAACCAATAAAGTGGCAGCAGAATGCTACATTCTTACCCTCTTGGAACAACATTTTTCATTTGTTCATCTTCAGATATAAATCTTTCTCATTTTTTGAATTCCATAGACTGACAACACAACACCACCACCCCTACAGCGTGAATGGAAGCTTCCATAACTTCACAGGGGGTGAAAACCATTTCCGGAACAGCCACTGCCGACAATCACACATACAGGAGCCGACACTGAGGCCGATCACGAGCAATTTGCCAAAATAACCTTACATCACGAAAATCAAATTAGTCCTTAAAAGCATCGCTGGAAAAAAAAACCGGGTCTCATCAAAAGGTGTTTATCTAACAGAATTCTCCCGGAATGGGTGACACACATACTTGCACGCATCATTATCAAGTTTTATGCCATCCGATTTTAATAATTGTTTCCGATTGACTTTGCACCGACCGTCTCGTTATTAATACCGGCATGCTAGATGCTTAAAGATTGACTTGTTCACCGTATGAAATCGGATGTGCGACCATCGCTGAATGGAGAAAAAAGAAAGATGTTTATCAACCGCCAGATCACCTTGAGGCAATGTGTGATGGAGTAATCCTGAATTAGAAGACGACTTGAACAAAATTGTACGAGCAAACCGAGTACAGTCTTCAGAAAGACGCATTTGTTGCGCAGTTTGACAATTTGTGTACTGGACTTGTGTTTGCCAGCTTGCTTGGAGACCGATGCTAGCGGGGTACCGACCGCGATCTAGTGCTTCAAACTGTTTATTGGCGTGCAAGTGCAACCAACCACCAGCTTTTTGTCGTCGCGCCTTTTAGCTTCGACTTCACAATTGTAAATCTGCGATCGGAAAAACCTGTCTGTTCGTCCTTTGGAAAACAACTTCGTTTGGTTGTCAGTTTGTCGCCATGACGTCGAAAGGTGCCTGGTCTTCGTCGGTCAAATACAGTCGACTGCCCAAGTCAGAATGGAACACGGCGTCGCAGGACGGCTCGGCTATCGACTTCAGCTCGGCTATCGACTTCAGCTCGCCGTTCAACTTTGATTCGGCGTTTACCTACAGCAAGGTCATGCCGCCGTACTTGGAAGAGGAGAGAAGTGAGTTATTTACTTGTGACTGGCTTGTGAATATATACTTGTGACTGGCTTGTGATTTACTTGTTAGTGGACTTGTGATATAAGTGACTAGACTTGCGATTTCCTTGCAACTGGGCTTGCGATTTCCTTGTGACTGGCTTGTGATACTCTTGTGACTGGCTTGTGATACTCTTGTGACTGGCTTGTGATACTCTTGTGACTGGCTTGTGATATGCTTGTGACCGACTTGTGATTAAACTTTTGCTTCTCAGTTTTTACTATTACTAGTGACTGGCTGGTGATGTGCTTGTGAATATACTTGTGAATATACTTGTGACTGGCTTGTGATGTGCTTGTAATTGGCTTTTGATTTACTTGTGACTGACTTGTGATGTGCTTGTGACTATCTTGTGACTATCTTGTGACTATCTTGTGACTGGCTTGTGACTGGCTTGTGATTACAATTTTGCTCCCCAGTTTTTACTATTACTAGTGACTGGCTTGTAATGGGCTTGTAACTGGCTTTTGATTTACTTGTGACCGACTTGTGATGTGCTTGTAACTGGCTTGGGACTGGCTTGTGACTGGCTTGTGATTAAAAACCTAAGATATTTGTAGATATTTTCTTTTCTTTCCTGCCCTCCCCCAGAATACACTCCGCCATTACTGACGCGTGTCTGTTCGTCGGTGGTGGTCTTCCTGGGTTTTGCTCTGGTAGTCCTGACCTTTCCCGTGTCAGCATTCCTAGCCATTAAGGTGAGGTAAACCGCTAAAATTGGTCCCCAAATGCCAACAAATTATTTTGTAATTCATGTACAGTACACCAACATTCATTGTAATATCTTTGACATTTTAATAACTGAATTTAATGCATGCGCGGCACATTGAACCACTATGATCCAGTGTTTGTTGCGTGCATGACAGTCTTAATGCTAAAGGGCTCGGTGGACTTAATTAAAAAATGTGAGCGGCCAGACAAAGGAAAATCTCTCGTAGTAAAGGTCCTGTTTAGCTGTTAGGCATTTTCTCTGTGGTTTTTATTTTGTCTGGCTTTGAGCGTTGTTTCTTTCGGGGGCCGGGTTGGTTGACAAATTCAGACATGAGTTCTTGATTAAAAAAACAGAAATTGACAAAGCAAGCTTGAGATGTCGCGACGTTCGCTGGTTGTGCATCTGAGATTAGGGTCAGTAGGGTCGGGGTTAGGGTCGAGGTTAGGGTCGAGATTGCTGTTTTAGTGGGAAATCGGCAAAGGGTTGGTTGCATAGTAAATAAAATTTGAGGTCTTATTATACATAAAATTGACTAATTTTTTAAAAACATGAATCTAAAGTTTATTTTTTTTTCATTTTCTCCAAGACATTTTTGCGCCAGGACATTTGAAATTTTGACAGTTTTTGTGTGTGAAAAATTACCTTTAATTGTTGGACTCTGATTCTGGAGGTACAATTATGCCTAGAACCCAATGTAAATTGAACAATCAGTTGAAGGGGTCCAGTACCCATCCTAACAGATTCCTTACAATTGACTTGTGATACCTTATGATTGATCTGTGATACCTTATGAATACTTGTGATTGCCAAGCTTACAACTCATCACAACTCATTTGTGATGTATTATGTTTTTGTAAACAAATCAGTTTACCTGTTACACCTACAATTTACCTTCAGTGTTCGTTTTCTCAGATATAAATTTATTCCTTTATCCATAAAGTAAAAACAAGAAAGAACTACATCTTAGAAACCTTTCGATCACAGTGGACACTTTAAAACGCATTGCAGAGCTGGTAACAGATTGTAAGCTATCCACGACCGACCCACACCGACCCACAAGTAATTAAACATTCGCGTAGAAAATTCCAATTAACCAAGTTAACTGTTACCGTACACCCTCCGTTTCCCGCATAGCTGTAATATCGTTAGCTGAATTTAGTATTTAAGACACGTCTGAAAAACGTCTGAAAAACATTTCTCCAGAGACTAGAGATTGTATGTAACATAGGGAGACAAATTAAGTTTGTTTATTGCGTTTGTTTTCACTATGTCTATCAATTCCCCCCCCCCCCCCCCCCCCCCCCACCTCTCCGGGCGATCGTGGTAATTTCCCCCGCGGTGGGAATTCTTAATTAAATAAATGCAGCTTGCATTTCAGGTTGGTGGGTGTCGTTAGTGCTCGACTGTAATGTGACACATTCTGACTTTCATCGTTTGATAATTTCTGCATTCATGAATCCCCAGTGGGCAAGTTATTAAAAGGCAAAAATAACTTTAATTTTGTAAATTAAGGATAAAATAACTAAATCCAGAATATTCAAGTGGTGAAAAAAGTACCCTCCCAAAGCAAATTGTGGGCTTTCAAAATATCTCTTTTTGTATTTTTCTTGAAATCCTACCATTTCGTACCTTTTTGTCTCACAACTCAGAAAAATAAAAAAAATCTTGTTAAATAATTGTCATAACGCTGTCATTTATGTAAGCCTCACAATGAAGGGCTTGGGTGCAGGAGTACTGCAACTGTACTTCCAAGAGCTCAGTTGAGGATGGAGCACAAGTGTTACACACTGTCGTATGTAAATCACACAATGAAGGGCTTGGGTGCAGGAGTACTGCAACTGTACTTCCAAGAGCTTAGTTGAGGATGGAGCACAAGTGTTACACACTGTCATATGTAAACCTCACAATGAAGGGCTTTGGGTGCAGGAGTACTGCAACTGTACTTCCAAGAGCTTAGTTGAGGATGGAGCACAAGTGTTGTTAGTACAGAACGTACCAAATGAGGCAAAAACTACTCCAAACTTTTACTTTTTTACAAGAGCCGGTTTGGAAGCCTATTAACCCTAACCCTCCAGGATATTTTGGCTAGAAACCCTGCCAGACCCAGCACAGTGCAACTGTGGCCACATTGACTTGTGTGCAGAGTGCAGCAAGGTCAAGCAGTCACCACAGATGCACTGTGCTGGGTCTGGCAGGGTTAGGGTTAAGATAGACAAACTAGTGTATATAGCATTGTTGCATTGATTGCGGTACATTTTGGTTCTATAATGTTTTATAATCTTTTTTCTTTTTTTCCTCGAATTCAACTTATTTTTCTTCGACAGATGGTCCAACAATTTGAGCGATTAGTGGTCTTTAGACTGGGAAGATTACAACAGCCGAAAGGACCAGGTATTTCCCCACAATTTAACATCTAAACTAGAAAAAAATATAATCATAAAACAAGAAACGTATTTCCTCCCACCTCTAAAACTGTAACTTCTTTTGAGAGGCACTTTTGAGGAATTCTTTGTTACATAACCAGAAATAAATAAATAACGATTTTCCTACCCCAGTACGAGGGCACAATTTCTGGCTGTCATGTCTTTTTAAAGACAGACCGCCCTCTTTAGTTTGCGCGTAGAGATGATGACATAATTGTTTTCTGTCTTGCGGTGAATCCCGTGCAGGAATGGTGATAGTTCTACCGTTTATCGACAAGTATCGCAGGGTTGACATGCGAACCAGGGCCTTCAATGTTCCCCCACAACAGGTTGGTTGGGACTTGTGATTTGCTTGTTATTGACTTGCGATACCTTATGATTGACTTGTGATACCTTTTGATTGACTTATGATTAAATTATGAATGACTTATGATTAAATTATGATTGACTTGTGATACCTTATGATTGACTTATATCTTATGATTGACTTGTGATACCTTATGATTGACTTGCGATACCTTATGATTGACCTGCAATACCTTTTGATTGACTTGCGATACCGTTTGATTGACTTGTGATACCTTATGATTGACTTATTTCTTATGATTGACCTGTGATACCTTTTGATCAATTGACTTGTGATACCTCGTGATTAACTATTGTGATACCTCGCGACACCTTACGTAACATCACAGCTCATCACAGCAGACAGCGCAGCGATCTCCGTCGGCGCCACTGTCTACTACCGCACTAAGGACGTCTCCCTGTCGATCGCCAGCGTGCAGGACCTCAACCACTCCACCCGCATGCTTGCCCAGACCATCTTGCTCAACACACTGACAGTGCGATCTCTCAAGTCAGTCGAGAACGACGCCAACGTGATCAACACGCTTATACTGGAGGAAATGAACGCTACGACCATCGCTTGGGGAGTGGAGGTCAGCAAGGTGGAACTGTAAGTCGTTTCCTTGTCAGTCAAATATTCTGAAATATAGTTAACACATATTGACTGGCAGTGAGGTCACTAGTGCCAACTATACACCCCAAGGGACTACGACTAACGCCTGGGGAGTGGAGGTCAGCAAGGTGGAACTGTAAGTCGTTTCCTTGTCAGTCAAATATTCTGAAATATAGTTAACACATATTGACTGGCAGTGAGGTCACTAGCGCACAACTATACACCCCAAGGAACTACGATTATCGCTTGGGGAGTGGTGGTCAGCAAGGTGGAACTGTAAGTCGTTTCCTTGTCAGTCAAATATTCTGAAATATAGCATGGGACATGTATAGTTAACACATATTGACTGGCAGTGAGGTCACTAGTGCACAACTATACACCCCAAGGGACTACGACTATCGCCCGGGGAGTGGTGGTCAGCAAGGTGGAACTGTAAGTCGTTTCCTTGTCAGTCAAATATTCTGAAATATAGTTAACACATATTGACTGGCAGTGAGGTCACTAGTGCACAACTATACACCCCTGGGGACTACGACTATCGCTTGGGGAGTGGAGGTCAGCAAGGTGGAACTGTAAGTCATTTCCTTGTCAGTCAAATATTCTGAAATATAGTTAACACATATTGACTGGCAGTGAGGTCACTAGTGCACAACTATACACCCCAAGGGACTACGACTAACGCCTGAGGGTGGAGGTCAGCAACGTGGAACTGTAAGTTGTTTCCTTGTCAGTCAAATATTCTGAAATATAGCATGGGACATGTATAGTTAACACATATTGACTGACAGTGAGGTCACTAGTGCATAACTATACACCCAAAGGGACTACGACCAACGCCTCGGGAGTGGTGGTCAGCAAGGTGGAACTGTAAGTTGTTATCTTGTCAGTCAAATATTCTGATGACATATTTTCTCATGACATACTCGGACTGTTTACCAGATTCCGTGCTTGTATAATCAAAGATACAATCCTACCACCTATCTGCCGTACTATGTAATGTCGCAAATTCTACAGTGCAAACAACCTGGTCGTGACGTCAAAGTTTCAGATTCGGGCCTAACATTGTCATGTCGTTCTTATTTGTCCTCTGGTCAGCTCGCAAGTAACCGTCGTCCAGGAGGCTGTGGATGGGGTCGGTCTGGACAAACTAGGAAGCATCTTCTCTCAACTCATCTCAGGCCAGAGCTCACGTAAGCTTGTCCACTTGCTTACATGGATAGTTGGTTGTCGGGGGGGGGGGGGAAATAATTTATTCAGTGTCATATTAAATTTGGACACCAACCCTGATGTTCAAGCAAAGGCGCAAATATGTCACATTTGTTTACAAACAGTTTTTTTGACAGAATGAAACAGCTTTATAATAATCACCATTTGTTCCTTTTTTTCCATCTCAACAGCCATGCCCAACCTAGCTCAGATGATGACCCCGCCCAGTGCCCTCGTGTCTGGCCTATTACCCACCTCTCAGCCCCGCCCTGCACCCACGAGGGGCACGGCCGTGCTCACGCCCCAAGAACTCCTGTCGTCCGTCAAGCCGTTTCTAAACGAGGCGCTCGTGGCAGACATCGGGGCCGTCTATAAGTTTGTGGTGACCGGGAGTAACGGGGGAACGTTCTTTTTGGATTTAAAGAATGGTAAGTCAGTTTGATTTAGCAAAGTTAGGGAAGGGGGGGGGGGGGACGTTGACTAACAATTACATCAGAACCGATCGTTGATGTCAGGAACCGATTCCAGAATCGAGTACCCATAACCAACTTTAGAATCTACTTAATAGTAAGTTTTTCGACAATGAAAAAGAAAAGTTTTTTGAAAGCCATTTGCTGGGGAATGTTCCAAAATGAAAACTAGGCTATATGGAGAGCCAACAAAGATCTGCCGTTGAAAGTTGTAGTTTTAACATTAGTTTTAGTCGGGTACCATTTTGCTTCGCGATTATATTTAGAACAGTTAAATTTGTGCATGACCCACCAAAGTAGTCTAGTTGCCAGACCAAAAGATTCCGACTATTTCTGATGAATCTTAACTCAGGTTAAATCCACCAATGTCACACGAATTCCTTCTGTTTCCGTAAACGTCCGTTTGACATTCTCGTCAACATTTGCGATGGTCGTTAATAAAATGGTTGTAAGATTAAACAACAAATTTCTTTGTTTCCTTCGTTTTTACTTCTTAGGGTGCGGAGACGCAGGCTCAGGCGAGCCACTAGAAACGCCAGACGTTACTCTAACCACTACGACCTTTGACCTGCATGCCATGTTCACCGGCCAGCTCCGACCCTACACGGCCTACATGGCGGGCAAGCTGACTGTAGAGGGTGACAGAGGTGTCGCCATGAAACTGGATGCGGTCATGAAGCAGCTACGCGAAGCACGCTGTTAGTTGGACGACCTTTGACCCTTTGACTAGAGTTGAATATTAATTTGTAAATGGCTGAGAGAGTTTACCCATTTCTATGTTTGTACGAGGGGCTTAAAGTATGTGATCTCGGAACAGCCATGCTACACTACTATTGTGACTTAAAATAAGCAAGTAAGCATTGTTCGTCTTGTAGGTGGTTTGAAAACTTAAATTCACGTATTACATCGTGCCATATGTACGCACTAGCCTCTTAACCAGTTTGCGCCGGAGGTCGTGTATCAACGCACAATTTTTCCAAAAATCCAAACGGATAACTTATAAACACGCCACGAGCAACTCGGCGTGAGGCTGGAAATATCTGTCAGCGACCAGCTCGCAGCTAGTATGTGTGGGTGTGCTGCCCGCGAAAAATAATCCCGCACCTGGGTCCGGTAAATAAAATAAAATACAGGCGCGAACTGGTTAAAAGGAGATTTGTTAGCACTGTGATGTTTTACAAAGCAGGAAGGAAAAATTGTAAATTATTGACTCGTTTTGACCGAAAAGTTATTTATGAACAGGAATTATGTGGGTGGATGCCGGCAGTCGTAGCTTTGTAGGAATTGGGATCAATTTCACAAAACTTAGTGGAGCTGCGCAACAATTTAAAATCCCCTCCCAACTGTCCATATTTCTCGGCCGAGCTGGACAATAAGGTTGTTTCACGTTCCAGTTGCGCATGCTCAGTAGAGCGCCCTCTGTAGAGCGCCCTCTGTAGGCCTACTACATGTAGGAAGAGGGGAACGCCCATATAAACACGCTATCATCCGGGTAAGTTGGGTACCCCTTTTTGCGCTGAATCCAAGATGGCCGCGGAACGTGAAACAACCTTATAGAGGTTTTGCAATATACATAACCTTTAAATAGTGTAATTTCATTTGGATGTCTAATAACAAATAGATGTGTAGAATACAATATATTGTATACGAATCTTGTGAAGAATTTGACTTGTAAATTGTTAGACAAACTGAAACATGAATTAAAATCGAGAGATACTCGAATTTGGTATTAAAGGAATGAGTTATATCCTTAAAAACTATTTTTGACAGAAAAACACACTGCACTAAAAAGATATTAACTATGACAATGAACTCTTTATTTACACATAAACCCATTATTTCTTTTTGTATAAAACTTAGCCCAGATATTTTTAAAGATTTACTGCGAAAATGTCCATGGAATTGCCAATAATATGTTTGTAATTTCACTATTGAATCTAGAAAAATTAATATGGTGCCGACATTAAAACATATTTAAACATAAAAATCTTACATTCTATTTTGTTATTTAAAAGATTAAACAAATTCAAAGTTGCTAATAGGTTATGTAAAAATACCTAAAACATTATCTCAGACTATTAAGACCCCTTTTGAAATGTTACTGCCCTGCTAGCAAGACGTTCATGCAACCAGATTTAAAGTGTAACTATATTTACCCCTCCATCAATTTATTAAAGTTACACGAGCAGCACATGTTGTATTTATCTTTTATCTGCAGAATTCTTTTCCCCAACTAAACAATACACTTGTACATCTGACAGTTACAGAAAGCCCAGTAAAATATAATACAAAGAAATGAATATAAACTATGTTCTTACGAGAGTCTTAGACATTAAGTAATATTTGTTGAGAGGCATTTTAACAAATGGAAACAAAACTGAACGTGGAATACCCCCAATTTTGCGATATTTATAATCCTTTATTTGAAAAGAATAGCATAAAAATCGTGGAATAAAATGGGTTTATAAGAAAAAACGATTATATTCATGGCTGCAATACAGTCTAAACTTTAATAGCCTTTGTTATAAAGTTCAACAGGAGAATTGTATTCTCTTTTCTAATTTCCCAGAAATTTTCACCCCTGCCCAGGTCCGTTTTTTTGGCCAAAACGTCACACGTTATTATTCCCTTGACCTTTAAAAACAAAACCTTTACAAGAAGTAAAATTCAGATTGGTGTACGCATTGTTTAATTAAATGATAAAAGCATGGAGTTTAGCAGACAGTCCAAGTATATCCTTATTTTCCTTGACAAGGTTTAAAAAAAAAAAAAAGAGACTTAGAATTTTGTTTTTAAATGGCTGTGTGTCAATTTCCATGCGATTATCAAATTAGAAATGTTATCCTATTTTACACCAATCTGCTTTTATTATATATACCCTAAACCCTTAATATAAAAAACAAAACAACAAAACCAAAACAATAAAATAATTGTTACATAAACATGAAATTTTGAGAGTACAGAAAAAAACATTGTATCAATAAATTTGTTGAGCACTTGATTTTAAATAGAAAAATTTAACTTTTGGGGGAAATTTTCAGGGACATTTGAAGTTTTTAGAACTTAAACAGAGATCTGCATAACAAAACAAAGGTGGAAAACATGTATATTTGGTGGAAGTTAAAAACTGTGCAGTGATATGCACACAATATGTACAAAAAAAAGGTTACAAACAGAAATGTATGCACACATAATAAGCTACAAACCTAATAAATGCTGAAATATTAAAACATCACTCTAAAATAATATATATTTATTTTTGCGGCATAAAAAAGTGAAAAAGTGAAAGGGAAAATACGAAAGACACAATTTTTACAATCGCAGCCAAAAAAGGATAGTCATTTAAAAAAAAAATAGGATATATGTAGGACTTTTAGTTTGTTTGTTTGTTGACACCGATGTCCACAGCATCATAAGCCTCATTTGACATGTTCTGTACTCACAACACTTGTGCTCCATCCTCAACTAAGCTCTTGGAAGTACAGTTGCAGTACTCCTGCACCCAAAGCCCTTCATTGTGGGATTTACATATGACAGTGTGTAACACTTGTGCTCCATCCTCAACTAAGCTCTTGGAAGTACAGTTGCAGTACTCCTGCACCCAAAGCCCTTCATTGTGTGATTTACATATGACAGTGTGTAACACTTGTGCTCCATCCTCAACTAAGCTCTTGGAAGTACAGTTGCAGTACTCCTGCACCCAAGCCCTTCATTGTGTGATTTACATATGACAGTGTGTAACACTTGTGCTCCATCCTCAACTAAGCTCTTGGAAGTACAGTTGCAGTACTCCTGCACCCAAGCCCTTCATTGTGTGATTTACATATGACAGTGTGTAACACTTGTGCTCCATCCTCAACTAAGCTCTAGGAAGTACAGTTGCAGTACTCCTGCACCCAAGCCCTTCATTGTGTGATTTACATATGACAGTGTGTAACACTTGTGCTCCATCCTCAACTAAGCTCTAGGAAGTACAGTTGCAGTACTCCTGCACCCAAGCCCTTCATTGTGTGATTTACATATGACAGTGTGTAACACTTGTGATCCATCCTCAACTAAGCTCTTGGAAGTACAGTTGCAGTACTCCTGCACCCAAAGCCCTTCATTGTGTGATTTACATATGACAGCGTGTAACACTTGTGCTCCATCCTCAACTAAGCTCTTGGAAGTACAGTTGCAGTACTCCTGCACCCAAAGCCCTTCATTGTGTGATTTTAATAGTAATGACAGTGTGTAATACCGCTATGACAAATATTTAATGAGATTTCATTTTTCAGTGTTGTGGGTAAAACAACGTATGCAGTCGAACCATTAATACATGTTATACCCTGTAACTTAGGTTCCAAATTATCCACAATTATGTCTGATAATAATGCTAAATTCACTTGTTTTGCTTCTGAGGACAACCATATGTTCAATAAGGGGGAAAATTATCACCAAATCACATTTTGTATTCCAATAGTCAGGAGACAATGTTTTCATAAATGTGCCTCTTTCTTATGTCTCTACTATGTCTGGCGTCCTGACTTCACGCTAATAAGAAATCACATTTGTACACAAAGCGAGACGTCAATAGGTCTTAGGTCTATTACATTTTCCAACATTTGAAAACATTTCTATGTTATTTTTATTTGAAATCAGGATCCAGTTTCAGTTTCAAATAACTTGTAGGCGAAGATTTCCTCTCGAAAAATGTCCAGAGCCTTGTTAGTCTTGCTCCAAGAATATCTTGGTATCTTTTTGAAACTGTTTTTGTCTCAAATGCTCGACACGTACGCCCGTATGAAAAAGGCACAATGTGTAGACCTGAATTTTACGTCAACCCTCAAACTGTTAAAATGTGCAGCAAGTACGCACATACTTTGTTTTGTACGCACATTTACAACACACACGCAACACAAATATAATCTTACATTTTACATTACGTCCAGAAATCCCCGAACATTTCATGTTTACTTAAATCCTATTTCAAAGGTCCGATTAAAAAAAAACTAACAAAATAATACCGAGAAGGTGAATTTTGTTTGGCTATTTACATCCGACACGACGGACATTTTGTGAAACACATATTTCCATTTTTTGATATTTTTGATATTTTTGATATTTAAAAATACTACTTCATTAACTACGATCCTTAATTATTTGGCGTAGTGTACAAATCACAAAGTACACACTGTGTCCTATTACATGCATATTTGCAAAAAACATTTGCGATCAATTTGAGCTATGCTAGGTATTCTACGCCAATGTTAAAACGACTTTATTTGTAGAAAAACGTCTTCGTGGAAAAACAACTTTCTGGAAATGCAGTCTTTGTATATTTTATAAAGATTACGTGAGAGTATTAATATTGGAATGAAATCTTTCATAAAATAATAACACCACGCCACTTGAGTATATCATGGGAAAATTCCAACCCTGTAACTCTAGAAATAATATGACAGAATTTAGACCGTACAAAAAATAAAATGAAATATGCATTGAACTTTAAAACCAATAAACCCTACTATATCCGTTTTGACTCGTGGGGAAAGGAGCCCTGTTTTCCATCGACTTATTGCGCACGAGACAAAATTATTTTGTTAAGTTTATTTTGCAGCCCCCCCAAAAACTACTTAGACCAGAAAGTAATATCCAAGATGATTTTTGTTAACGAATAATTTCATCAGATTTGTATTACTCCCTTGATTATAGTATAGATTCCAGTGCAGTTTTCGGAATGGTAACATTTCTACACGTTTGGAGGATCAACCTCCGAGATTCTTAGAATAAAAATGAAATAGAAAAGTACTTTACGTTGAATGCCCTCACAGATAAATGATAGAAAAGTGTTTATTGCCGAAGTTCGATCAAGAAACAATGGAATTTTGCTATTGTTGATAACCAGCGCGCTAACCATGGTAGGTTGGTCACAACTAGATTTGACTAGACTAGTCTAACCATTGTACTGACACGAGTTCGATCAGAGTTAGTCGAACTGTAGTTAACTTAGGCCGTGTCCGAATTGCTGGCTTTGGCTGTGAGCTCGGCCGTTGCTAGGCTGTTGCTATGGGCGGTCATTGTCCACCCTTAGCAACAGCATAGCAACGGCCGAAGTCACAGCTAACAATTCGTACATGGCCTTAGTCCTCGATCGAACTTGCTCCCGGTTTTTTTTGGGTGTCCTCTTGTGTTTGTGCGTATGGCGCCCTCTTGTGTTTGTTTGTATGACGCCATCTTGTGTTTGTGTCTTGCGCCCTCTTGTGTTTGTTTGTATGACGCCATCTTGTGTTTGTGTCTTGCGCCCTCTTGTGTTTGTGTGTCTAGCGCCTTTTTCATTGTCGCCAATTTGCTTTTTGGCGTTTGATGTCACCAACTAAGGACGTGGAGAAACAGAATCCAAAGACCTGAAACGGAGGGAAGAAATAAAAAGCCTTGAATAGCAACAGCAACAGCGCCCTCAATTGTCCAGAAAAAGAACGGAATAACAATTTAAGGCCGAGTTCGGGCGGTCCGTTCTTGACACGTGAACTCTGTTCTCGCGCTCGAACGGCGGGAACGCAACCCGTGAACACTGCACTCGGAACAAGAACACACACCACCTATCTATCAGGGTTTTGCAAGAACAAGTTACCCGTGTCAATACCAGACCGCCCGAACTCGGCCTAAAAGTTTGAATTAGCGCACTTTTCATTACAATTTACCCAAAAAGGGATGTCAAATAGTTTTCGTACATTTCAAGGAGTGGACATTTTCACAAATTCGTTACAAAGAAAAATTCAGTTTGTTGTTGCTTAAAAAAACAACCGGGTAGTTATATAGGTCTGCAAGCTTTTAACAAACGGTATGGTAATTATGGTAAGCGTTTGACGGTATGAAAATCAGTTTTTAGACTGTTGAATGTTACGCAAATTACCGTTTACACTTCGATTTCAGACAAATTTCAGACAAATTTCAGACCCCAAATGGTTTGCTTCTGGAACTCCCTTCAGGAGTCGAACAAAAGAGGCTGTTTTATCGAACAAAGGAGCGTTCTGCCCATTTGGGCTCTGACCGTTTGACCCTCCCAAGTTCTTTGCATACCGTCTCTAACAAGCTCGGAGGCCTTAGGAAGTATTGAGCGTTACCTCAACTAATACGATGACCCCAGCAGCAATAGCCACTACGAGTAGATTGGTTTGTAGCCATGCCTTGAATGAGTCCAGACAACCCATTGTGTAGATAGACTCTCGTATCTCATTATCCGACTAGGACAAAGATGACAAACTATTAAAGGGGTTTGCATCGAGACTAAAATAAAAGTATCAAAGTACGGTTATAGTAATACTGGATTTTTATAAAACGCACGTCTCACTAGGACTGGTACCCAAGGTGCTGTGTCGTTATTACCCCTGCTCACTTGGCCTAGGAAATATTCCAAATACCATCTCAGCTCCCTGGGGAGTATACAGCTCAACGCTGCCGTGAGAAATAGTGGTAATTACTGGTATCTCGGTGTAGGTCAACTCGACTACCTCCCTCCGCTTCACGTCGGGAGGTAGTCGAGCTGACCTACACCTCGGGACCAGTAATTCCCACTACTTCCCTTTAAACCATGCTGTATTTGTATAATACCATGACAAAACAACGCTGTTTAATTCTGTCTCATTTTGATAGAACGCCTCACAAAATATTTCCGCAGTCCCAACAAAACCACAAAATGTTTATGAATGTAAGTAATTCTCCGTAATGAGTTTATTTGATTTCTAACAAAAATAATTTGGGTAGACACGATTTGCAGACGATCGACAAATTGGTGGCATTCCATTGCCTGTTAATCTATTACAGTCGCCCCTGTGTATTTGCCACGTGGGGGAAATGCCACAGAGGATAGGCTAAAATATTTGGATGCATAATACATGTACAATAGCTGGCAGGCGTCATGTGTAACTCTTGGAGCAAAATGGGGCCGTCCTAGAAGAAATGCCTAACTATATTTTCAGGTACTTCATAATTAATACTGCTGTTCACATTGGTCATTCCACTAAGTTGGAACACGGCGTCCCTATTTTTTATGTTGTGAGGCAATTTTAGTATTTCAACATTTTGGGACTTAATTCATCTGATGAGGGGCTTTAGTCGAGTCGAGTCGTTTACCCATCGGGACTCGAGTTAAAGAGATCGTACACGTTTGGTAATTGGAACCCACTGTTTGTTTCAATCCTATATAGTTATAGATATATACCATAAAACTAACCTGTACAAATTTCATTTCAAAAGGTGGTAGCGATTTCGAGATATTGCAGAAAATCTGGAGCGGTTATGTGCACGCAGGAAGAATAATCTGCATTGGAATACACAGTCTGAGAAACGTCACTGCAGTAACGCTTCTCAGATTCAATTTTTTTGGGATAAAAAGTGATATCTTTTTCCATAACTACAGTACTTCGAAGTGAAAAGTTTCAAAAAATGCATTATACTATCCAAAGCTGCTGTACTTCTTACCAAGTAAGTTTCTATTGCCATTAATTTTTGGAGTAATTACCAAACGTATACGATCCATTTAAGTCCAGTCGCTCAAAATTGCAACTCAAGTTGAGTCATTGACTCGAGTCATTATAACTTTGCGGCCATAACCATTGGACCATAGCGCCAACACTGTAGATCGTAGCGACGTACTTGCGCGGTCTTTTAAGAAACTCACCTGGTCTTCGTTACGCACGCCGTACCCGCACTGCGTGTTAACAACGTCGCTCGCGGGGTCCTGAACGCAGCAGGAGAACGGCACGCCACAGGCTTCAACGTTCTTATTTTTCCCCACCATTTTCTCGGAGCAGTTGAAGTAGATATTCATGTCCCAATCATTGTAATGATTCACTCCACAACACGACAGCTAACGGAAATACGAGAAGAAAAATGTGGAGATGTAACTAGAAGGCTTGAAACTTGAAAATTCATCAAATTCGGAACGTCACCAGTCGAAACTTGTATATCATATATTTGAAGCTTATTATATGTATTTGATTCAAATATATTTTACAATATTCAACACTACTGCCATTACATTAACCCTAACTACCCCAAACCCATCAAACTCCAACTGCAGCTTTCGCTAGGTTTTGGCAGGTTTGGTACCAAACCGTAACAACTTGTTGTTAGACTTTGTTTGACTCAGTACCAAAGGCCCAGGGAGACCCTGTTGAATTCTGTGAGGTTCAGGACAGAAAGGCATGAGACTTGTCAAAATGTTAGACATTTTGAGAATGCACAGGCATTTATACGCGAGTGACCCACATTGTCACGGCACAGTTCCTGGTCAACTGTAAGTGTATGTACACTTACACCTTGTATGTGTGTCCCCACTAAAACACATACCGTAATTTCCTGCGGTAAAGACGCGGCTTATCTGACTTTCTAGACCACAAAAACATCGCCGCGCCTTATCTTTCAGTGCGCCGTATATGATGTCGCTTGAGTTCAAAGTGATGGTCTTTGTGTGAAGAATTCTTTGAACGCCGCAATCTTACTCAATAATGCGGTCAACCAATTAGCCCAACTCTCCGGACATTGTGACCGTATTTCCATTAACAATGCCGCGATGTGTTGATCCCCCTACGACCGTACATGTATGTGATTTAGCACTCGGCAGCGTGCGTAGTCTTGTTTGCAAGACGTTTTTCGCGATGCGGGGCGCCCTCTAACGTACGCCGTAGACCACGCGCAAATTACCGCATCGGCGGCCTACGCGCGCTGCATATACCGCGATTAAGATCGTCTTGCAAACAAGACTACAGCGTGCGCTGCATGACGCGTACAACAGCGATAAAAAGCTGGCCCGTACTATGTGGCCTTTTTCTAAACGTTTTTTCGTCTACGTTCCGGCTTCATGCAATTCACCATCCGAACTACACAGCGCGGAGCATTCACAACGACTGGAAAAAAGACTAGGGGGTGTCGCAATTAGGGATACCATGCACGCGATCGCTGCATGTGATGTACATGTGCATGCAGCAAACCTCGTGCGATATTGTGACTACTGGTTTGAAGTTTTCATACATTGTTTGCGTGCCAGATAAACTCAAGTACTCAGCAAATTCTTGCTTGGAATAGTGGGATCCTTCTAAGGCAACAAAATGACCCCTTTGTGGCGATGTACCTACACCGGGTGGCGTCTGGTGTTCTTTTGGGTGCGTTCAAGCATGCGCCTTATTCGGCAGTGCGCTTTAATTGTTGACGTTTGAAAAAATTTTGGGTGATTTTAGGGACCTGCGCCTTAACCGCCGTGCGGCTTTACCGCAGGAAATTACGGTAATACCACTGGCCAGTTATCACTGTTCCAAGTCAATAAAACTTCAACTGTTGGAGTTTGGCAGGTTTAGTACTGTTAGGTTCAGTACAGTGTACCAAAAATTACTAAACATGTGTGAGCTGTTGAAGTTTGTTAGGTTTGGTATGCTTCCTAGTGCGAGAGCCTAGGGGGTTAGGGTTAAAGGGATAAAATTCCTTTGGCTAATATCCAGAAAATAACTAACAATTATTTATTTTTCAAAAGCTTACTTGAATTAAATATATTAGTGACATTAAACTCCCGGTGAAATTATTCCTTCTGGCATTTCGAGAAGAATTAAAGTCTAGCTCCAGATTTGTTTGTATCGATCTTTGAATCAGAAATTTGATAAAAAGAGTTCATTATTGTTAAGGTCACAACCTTTTACATATAGGTAAACATATTTACATACAAGTCTGCATATAATAATGAATAATTCCTGACCTACCCCCGACTGTAACGAATCCACGATGTCTTGGAAGTCCTCGTTGGATCGGTAGTTTTTGATGGCCACACCGGACAAATATTCGGCGAACTTCTGCTCAATCTAAACAAACGGGGAAAAAAAAATAAAAAAATAAATAAAAAAAATCTCGTGGGTCGTTCATGAGTTACTATTGAACACTCTAGAACCATTGAGTTTTAAGTAAAATAGGTCTGGGAACTAGACACCAAAGAAATTCCTGGATGTTCGAGTTTGCCTGCACTTATTCGGCTTTATTTCTTCATGAATTAGTTTCCGGCCGAAGAGACATCATGATTTCTAATCATTGACTATGATTGGTTAGTGTGTGTCGCATAAAATTTGCATACGTGTATGGATATATCCGACATTAATATTTACACAGTTTCTATGAAGCAGATATTAAAATCTACTAAAGGCACACAAATTATTTAGAGAGCGGCCACTTTGAGAGGTTGCCAAGGTAACTATTTCCTTGACCTCACCGTGATTTCCTTTCAGGGTTTACCAAGCATTCTTCGGAGAAATGGTAATTCCACATGTTTTTATGCCCCGAAGTCTAACATACAAAGTACATGTACATGTGTTCCTATGATAATAAGGAAATACGCACGATAAAGCCACATGCTACATCCAATGCAAAGGTAAATCCCACGGGAGAAAACCAAAGGAAATAATTCATTTTTTTCACTGGAAAATCAGAGCCACATTTAAGTTTTTTTTTTAGTCATATCTTAAAAAATAGATTCCTTTTCTAAATCACTTATTTTCTGGGTATACAAAAGTCATTTTTGAAAGGAGGTCACCTCCGACAAAAACGATAGTTTTTTTCATTTTGTTTATCAAAATCTACATTTCTGTGAATGAAACCTTAAACTGTAGGTATTAAAGATGTCATTCATGACAACAAATAAAAATCCCATTTTGATGTAATGTTTACCCTCTCAACGTTGAGTGGGCCATTACATGATAATGCACAGCGCGACTTAATACCCTTTTTGGTAGAGCTGATCACAATTTACCTCTGCTCTGTAGAAATAAATGGCCACACCCCCTCCGATCTCAATCAACAGAATCAGTCCCAATAAGCCACTGTACTGTAGAGAAAGAAAAAAATATGAAAACAAAAAGTCTAGTTTTAAAACCCAAATGAGGATTCTCCCATTACAAAGGTTTACGACTTCTGACTAGCGTACATTGAACCAATACATTGACAAAAATGAACCACCAACCCAGGGCTGGATAGCTCAGTGGGTAGAGCACCAGAACGGCAATCCAGAGGTCGCAGGTTCAAACTCCGCTCCAGTCAATTTCTTTGTTCAACTTCAAAGGTATATAACTCTTGCTTTTGTTACGGATTTTGT
Source organism: Crossaster papposus (assembly GCA_037893245.1). Lineage (NCBI taxonomy): Eukaryota > Metazoa > Echinodermata > Asteroidea > Velatida > Solasteridae > Crossaster > Crossaster papposus. The sequence continues at coordinate 251,680 of JBAIAA010000682.1, read as the reverse complement.
TATGAATTACGGGATTAATTATCATTTTTACAGCAAACATTGTTTTAGTCACCTTTTAACATTTTTGGTTCATAGATGCTAGAAAACAACTGTAGTCTGGTTCCCTGACCTCACTTCAGATGTAACAGGGAAACTTATTGACGTCGAGGAATTATCATGTCAAGGAACCAGACTAGCTGACTTGCACTCATTCACGGATGTGTAACAAAATAAGGACTAACGAAATTTGATCAGTATTTGAAAATACATGTAGTCTGGCGCTTCCAAAGATGGTCGGCTGACCATCGTTGGAAACTGATACAATAATTCCACTTTTTACAAGAAATTACAGCACACGAGGTGCCATGATTTTACAGGATGCTTTGAATATTGTTCACTTTGAGCCAAGAAAGGAATTTCATAAGAGTTTAGTTCAATTTTTTTTAGAATTCATTTAGAAAAGAAAACTAAATTTACAATTTTAAGTAAAATGATGTTCTCTCGGAGAGCGCCGATGCAGCCAAACGTGGCCAGGAGAAAAATAATTCCACCGATAACGATGAACCACAAGACAGGGTCGACCAGAGGTGAGGAAGACAGGAACGCATCCAGGTCGCCTAGCGCCCCCTAGAGACAAAATGAGAACAAGTACGGTCAAATCAGAAGGCCGGTGCGAGATTTGGAGACGATGAAAAACGGCAAAAAAATAATATCCACGTGTCGTTCTAATGCTCGCCCACCTAATTCGCAAATTTCAAACAAACTACAAAAGAAAATTTTAGATGCATCTCTGAGACGCATTCCTCGAAACGACACTCTTTCGTTATTTTCTTTAAAAATACAGCATGCTAGAAGGAATCATTTCACAGAGAGTTTTGGTTCATTAAAATCTTCGGCTTTTGAACAATAATTTGATTGGTTACTTTTTATGACGCTTGCAAAAGGTATATTTTCCCTTCAAATAACACGAACAGCCATTGTACTTCCTACATGTAGATTGTGTGTGGGCCATTTTCAAAACCCCGACTTCGTCTTCATCCCAGGCTTCATTCATGCAGTTTAGCAATGGGCTGGAGCCCGAGCCAAAGGCAGAGGTTTGAAAAACGGCCTAGTTACTGCTACATGTGTATTAACGTTCTTCTCTATTTCCCTAAACCTTGCGACCTTTTGGAAATTGTTTACGCTCTACTGACTGGAAACCCAATTGATTGATGAAGGGACCTTGACAACAAGGCGTGCTCTGATGACTATTTTTTATTAAAACTTGCTGTTTTGTCAGGGTCTACTCATGTGAAATATTTCTCAAAAATTGAACAGGATGTGTCTGACATCAAACAACTGTACACACAGTCATGAACCACATAACGACCGAGGATCGATATTGTGTTTTCCTTTATTCCTTTACTATACCCTAACCCCATTACTTAGCGCTTGCCCCAACGATCGAGGACCGAATTCGGACAAGCAAACCGTCCTTCGAGGATCCTTTGTTCCCTTTGTTCTCTTTTGTGTTTCGATCCTCGATCGTAATACGATACAAGAACACACTAACAGGAATACATGTACATGTAAATTGTAGACCTACATTGTACATGTACCTCCCCCAAAAAATAACCCGCTCTAGAAAACGGTACATGTGGGTCTTTCCGTGTCAATTCAACATGATTTAGGACCCAACCCTCACAGATTAAAATCATATTTGGTGTTATGATTGGCCTAGATATAAGAAATCCCTAGAACTAATATTGTGTGTGTGTGTGTGGTAATTTGGCTAATTAGTCTTTGGAGATACGGTTCAGTGTACTAATTAGCATGACCTCCAAACTGTAAATAATATATCTCTTAAACAAATATGCTGTTTTTGTTTCTAGTATTTAAATAATTAAACCTGTTTTTTAAATTTTTAAATCATTCAACGAGATGTCATTTTTTTTTTTTTTTTTTTTTTTTAAAGTTCCCACTTTTTAAACAGTGCATACTTGCGATTAAAAAAAATAATGACAATGAGTATGGAATGCCAATTACATGTATTTCAATAAATAACCGAACATTCAATGAACATATCTTACTCTGTCGTTCCAGGCCCAGATTCCTGCCGCAATGCAACCGCATCCTGCAAGCTGTCAAAGGGAAAACAAAAACAAACAAAATCAGAGAAGAAAAACAAAGATTAGCAACATTCTCTTCAATCTTGAAAACAGAGTTTTTTACCCAAAGCTCTCAACAACATGGTATTTCAAAGAAAGTTCCAGAAAAATTCCAAAAAAAAAGGAACGAGAGGGGCTATGGAGTTGTACTATGTACCAGGGATGTAGTCGAGTCCATCACAAGTCCCTGCAAGTCCCTGTAAGTCCCTGCAAGTCCATCACAAGTCCTTCAGTTCCAATTCAAATCACAAGCTATTCAAATGAGCTTTAACAAAAGCATTCCTTTGTCATTGTTCATCTAGTTACTTGTGACTGCCTTTATGAAGGGACTTGTGACTGGCTTCACGAAAGGACTTGTGAATGGACTTGCAGGGACTCGACTACAACCCTGCTATAGTGTACCAAATGAAAGCTTACTGGCCTTTCCAACCATGAACATTACATAACTCTTTTTTTCATTTTGTCTGACTTACCGATATCACCTTTTCCTGGAGGGGGTCACAAATATTAACGCCATAATAATATCAATCTGCCAGATCACTTTGAACGATCTGTTTAACCAGTTCGCGCCGGAGGACGTATATATACACGCAAAGTTTCCCTAGATTCAAAACGGATGACGCACAAACAGGTCACGAGCAAGGCCAGAAATAATGTGCAAATGTGTTTCCAGGTACCATCGGCCTGAACCCGCCTCGGATCGAGTTTCGTTAAAAATAATCCTGCGCCTCGGCTCAATGAGTTTTAAAATTGTAATAATTAGGGTGCATCTTTGCCGAGGTACGTGCTCTCCGAGTGACCTTTTATCTACCTAATATTACCCCGGTACATGGTACATACACCTTTAAACGTAGCTGCTATGTGTAAATATTGCTGACATTGAACATTTTGCATACTGAATTGGCCAAACAATTTCTACTTAGATATGTAAACAGAGCTCTTATAAAATGCCACTGGGGCATATTCTGCATGTTGTACAAATGGACAAATGGGTGTATATAGACTTACACAGTGTACCACTTCACCTTCAACTTTTGATCCTGTTGCCGGGATACAGGCAACGCACAGATGGAAACTTATTTGCTTGGAACAAAAATCAATGACCTTTCTGGCATTTGTGACCTGCTGAGGCTAAATGAGGAATGTCCCCCAAAAGTCAAAACCTCATATCGATTAAATCGGGAAGTGAAAATTTGTTTTAAAATTCATTCTTTACAAATTTCTGTATTTTTGAGTTGCCAGGGTATCCAAGATTCACACTGTGCATTTTTATTGTGGAAAAATTACTCCAAATGTGGGGAAAAAAATTCCCCCAAATGTGGAAGAAAAAAATGCCAATTTTTTTTGTCACTGCCGTTAGTGGCGTAAACTCAGTATTTTTTTTTTTTCAAAGCCATTTTTTTCGAAATGATATCGCTGCAGTTTGGTGGCACACTGTCAAATTTCCTGTGATATCTCTGGAATTAATTGAGCTGCAGAAATAAATGTGGTATCATTAGAAAGCTAATGATTGGTTCTGCAGGTTCCATTTGTTCTTACCATTATTCTCCCAGTATAACACAAATAAGGCTTTTTACTAAATAAATGATAATGGTATGCAGTGAGTTAGGCATAAAGCGAAATCTACCCATTGAAAATGTACCGGGGCAAACTTTCCAGTTTTTTTCCGTCAATTTTTGCAAGATTTTCATCTATTTGTTTTCATCGTAGAAAGCCCTAAAATTGTCATAGGCATTATACTTCCTGGTCAAAGTGGTTTTTTTAGGGCCACAAAATATTTTTCAAATAACAACCAAAGCAATTTGTTAAGTGTTTATTATGTGCCCCTGAAAACCCAATGTTACCACAAAGTAATACATAAATAAATTTTAAGAGTTTCTCTGAAGAAAAAAGAGACAAAATTAATCTTGGAGAAATTGACAGAAAATGACTGGTACATTTTTAACGAGCTCATTCGCTGTATGCCTCACTGCACCTTTAGCATATATTTATTAGTGAAAAGGCTCGTAATTCTATGCGTCCATACATGTACATGCTTTGTAATCATCATAACCATACAGTAAGTTTACACTACATGTACACGTACTGTGCACTGATCATACGACGATGTTTATGTACTATAAATCGTAACCTTTGTTTGACATATGAAGCGATCATTCAACCACACCCAAAACAGAATCAAAACCAAATATCCGTGAAACTCGCTCATAGAAACAGAGCTCTGACGCAGTGAGCAATATAATGTAAATTTAGCATGGTTCATGTCTGTGCATTGTGCTGTATTGACTATTTAAACAAAATGTGTGTAAAGACAAGCTACAAGGTGCAGACATGTACATGTACATGGGGTAAAATATACACGTACTGGTACATGTACGTACCAGTACCATTAATTTTTGGAGGAAGTACCTTCGGAATTATATTCATCAAACAGTTTGAACCCCCCCCCCCAAAAAAAATCCCATCCAGTCAAATTCTAAAACAAGATTTTGTTGGGATCTGTTAGGATGGGTTCTGGACCCCTAAATTGACCGTCTTTTACACTGGGTTCTAAGGTATACGGTACCTCCAGAATCAGAGTCCAACAGTTTGTGTGTACAGTTTTCCATATGGTGTTGGAAATTGTAAGGATGGGTATGGTTTCTCTTAAATTACACTATAGAGTTATATCTGCAAATGGTGTAACGCTCCTACCATAATTCAAAAGTTGAAATTAAATAATCAAATACTAATCGTGGTTCAATTTTTTTGTTTAATGTCTCAATGAAAAACTCATATAACTGGTACAATATGATAAAATTGTCACCTATTTTTCAGGGCGACCCCTAAAAAGAACCTAAAACTATCAAACTAGAGTACCTTGTAAATGTGTAATTAAAATCAGAAGCAGGTTTTTTTCAAAGCCCTAAATTTGTTAGTTGTAAGTTGTGTCATGACTCAAATGAACCACTACTCAACTAAACTCGCCCAAACTTGCTCCATGAAAACACTTCGCTTTACATGTACACACAGTATACATGAGCTGTGTTGAGATTTACCTCTTTATAATTTGGTTTTACCATGCACTCTCCGATTACAAGTACTCCAGGAAATGAGGATATTTGAGAAGGGGGAAGAGAGGTCAACAGAGTCAAAAGGAGATGACCTGATATGAACAGTTTCCATGTACCCAACTCACAATGTAGTACCAGTACACGTACACAATTAGCTTACCTTCCATGTACTGTGGACATTCCTTGTGTAGTTAGGAAAACGCTGGTTAAATACTCATTTCCCCCCCAAAAAAAACACCACACCCCACCAAATGTAACCTTAAATGTTGATTCTGGGCCACTCAGCTGTATTATCTTTTCTACATTATAACCCTAACCTATTTTTTCCTCTAAAGCTCTTTTTCAAAGAGGGCAAAACGGACTGTGGACCTGTCCAAGTCCACAAACCGTAACCTCTTCCCGCATCCTGTGGATGTTATTTTCTTCGAAATGACAGCGAGCCAAAAGGAATAATTTAACAGCGAATTAAAAAATATCTTTATACAACAAGTTTAGCTATCAATGTGCTAGTGTACAATCCAACCAATTCATTGGAGATTCGTCCAATGACCAGAGCTGTACAAGGTCGTTAGTGAGTCATTTGTATATAGGTGGGTGTACTGTGTGGGATTACAGTTCCTGATTTAGACTGAATCAGACTGACAAAGAAGTGATTGTTACAAAGTGTCACATTGCTACAATGTATACAGTTCAAAGCAAAAAGGCAAAAACAAGTTATCAGCCAAAATTCTACGTGTTTTTCATGCTAAGCAAAAAACCAGCTGATTATCAATCAAAAACAATAAAGGTCATGTTGACATTTGGTCTGTAACCTTGTTTTTACCAAGGACAAATTTTCATGCTAAGCAAATTTTTTTGCTTAGCAGCTCCATGAAATTGGCCCCTGTTCTTGCACCTACAATTGCTGTCTTGTTTGCTGAACGCTGTAAATGTATTAAATAAATATTGGTTACAAGGTAACATCAGAGGTCATCAGAGGTCATCAGAGTCAACCGACGCGCTTTGTACGCAACTTTTGACCAATGAAGAAGGCAGGTTCAGCTGGCCTTTCTATAAACTCGATCGACAAATTTCAAATATTTAAATATTTGGTCAAGTGGATATTTGAATAACCGAATACTAAATTGTAAGAAAATGAACAGAATTTACTCACCCAAAAGAAGAAATTGGCGAAAAATAACGAGTACTTGATGCAGAAGCTGATTTCTGACGGTCGGGTGTCTTTGACGGGTGGTTTGGAGCGGGTCGCTTGGGACTTAGGTTGGGGTTGACGTTGTTGCTGTTTGGGTTGAGGATTTCTGTCAATTAAAAGTTTTGGTCAGCATGAAATTAAATGTTTATCTGTGTTTAAATCAAGTTATTTCAAGTATTCTCTGGACCTTTCACACTTGGAACCAGACTATCTGTGGAGAGGTTTCAGAGTATTTTGTAACCGGGTTCAAACCCCGCCTGGGCCCGGGGGCGATATGTGAAGTGTGTTTTTAGTTCCTGCTTGTTTCCGTGGGTTTTCCCCCAAGATATTCTTCTAAAGGTTTTTCTATCACCTCTAAAACTGTACTTTCTTCTCCTTGTTTTTTGTGTGCACTTTTGAGAGATCCTTTATTTCATTACCAGAAAGAATTATTAATAATAATAATAATAATAATAATAATAATAATATAAACAAAATAGATTAGGAACGACCCAAAATTTTGTCAAAACAAAATATGACATTGCCAACCAATTTCTTAAAAATAAATCAGAATGAGTCATTAAATATGTTTTATGGATAAGATTAAGTGAAAAGAACAGTCAACATCGAACCTGTTTTGTCCTTGGCTCTGTTTCGGCTGTGCGCGCCTTGGATCACCACCACCGGTCTTACTCCGTCCACCACCGTGGCCAGGCTTAGGTCCCTGCCCTGGGTAGCCGGCCGCTCGCTGCTGCTGCAGCGGTGGTTGCTGGGGCGGCGGTGGGTAACCGTGTTGGTGGTACTCTTGCTGCTGATTGTAGTCGGGATAATTCGGATTATACGGGGGAGGCTGACCCTGCGGATGCTGCATACTGATGCCCCAACTATCGGGGGGAAATCTACCCCTTGATTTACTGAATGTTGTATCTCAAGAACGTTTCTGAGCAGTGTTTTGGTGGAGATTTTTGTTGCTGTGAAATGAAAACTTAAATCATAATCAATCGACAATGTACCATCTGGCTCCGGTCCACTCCATTTCACGTGCTGTAGTATATCGAATTACTACTTCATTCGAGGCGGTAGTCCAGACATTCCGATGACGTCGTATATATGTGTGGGGGGGGGGGGCGGAGAGGTGAAAAGCTCTTTATTTTATGATTGTTTCCGCGAATGTTTTGACCGCACCGTACCTACTGTGATTTATTTTCCAGTCGTGTAATATATATCAGCATCACATCAGTAATCTGCACAAAGATAAACCGAACATTTTAAGAAGGTGAATTAAATCATGATTGCGCGACCAATGTTTACATGCACCACGTGACTTATTTTGGTTTTACGTCATCTCAGTTCGTTTCGAATTTTAAACAGAATACTTCCGAAAGAGGGCGCCCTACTACATTAACAGTCTGAAGTTTTTCTTCACTTTGCTATTTTCTTCAGATTAACTTTTGAAATGACTTTCAGTCGTTCAAAAAAGGAACAAAACAACAACATTTTACGTCATCTCAGTTCGTTTCGAATTTTAAACAGAATACTTCCGAAAGAGGGCGCTCTACTACATTAACAGTCTAAAGTTTTTCTTCACTTTGCTATTTTCTTCAGATTCACTTTTGAAATGACTTTCAGACGCTAAAAAAGGGAAAAAACAACAACATTTTTTCCCTTAAAAATTTGAAATTCGTCAGAAAGAATAAAGATTGTCTACTTTTCTGATTAAGGTTATTGTTTGTTTTTAACCTTCTTTTCAAGTTCGTTGAACTTGGGATAAAGGCTAATATCAGCTCGATGACTCAAATTAGTTGTTTCTGTCATCATAATTATACATTGACTCAAATTAGTTATTTCTGTTAATATCATACAGGTACGTCAACTAAAAATAGGAACGTCAACTAAAAATAGGAACATTTCGATCCTTTTCCAATCTCTGGCTTCGTTTCGTCTTAAGCTTTAGGCAATGTGTAGGCTTTTAACAGCGGGAACTACATGCACATTTTTGTACCTGTTGTGCTTCAGGAAGATACAATAAGTTAATATGAACCTAAATGTGGAATATTTGTATAGGTTTGCTTCTCAGTGATTTAAAAGTCGGAGTCAGATTCGGCGGCGAACCGAAGTCGAAGACGAAGCAAAGGTTTCGAAAAAACCTTTCGTCACCTCGACGTTTCGTTATTGGCGGGTTGGGCGTGACGTCATCCATATATCGGCGTAAAATAGGGCGGCCATGTTGGTTTGACAGAACACGGCGGTTGCGCAGTTGACGCCGGTACGCAAGGAAGTTGGAAATTTCGCCTCGAGAATTCTACCACATTTACAGTCTAGAGTTGCCGAGAGACAGATATAATTATTCCTCAGGACAACCTTAACATCTCAGCATGACGACTCCGACAGATAAGGCCCACGCGAAGGAGTTAGACCAGTGGATTGAACAGCTAAATGAGTGCAAACAGTTACAAGAAAATCAAGTGAAACAACTCTGCGAAAAGGTGGGTCAAAAAATCATGGCGGTTTTAAAATAAACCCCGGCCACGCGCCGCCAATAATTCGACTGTTCTCCGTTTACTTGACATCATTCATATGTGTATTAAGATAAATTAAAAGGTATGTTTAATACTGTGTAACTTAAATCATTTTACCAGTATTTGTTGTAAAATAGATAATTGATTACGCACATCGTAACGAAGTGCTTAATTTGCCGGTTTACGGTCTCACTTTTTTCCCCGTTATTAAGCTGACAGATTGTATGGCGCCCTCTTGCAGGTTGTATACAAGTAGGCCAACTCCAAATAGTTTATTTTTCCTTTTGTCGAGCCAGCAAATGGCCGAGTGGTTAACGTTCCTACACCAACTCGTCTCGTAATATAAGCAGCTCTGTCTTCAACTGGTTCAAATTCCTGTGTTTTTTTTTTACAGTTTAAATTAAAATCGTTTTATTAATTTAATTGCAGAAAATAACTATTTTATTTTTCAGATTCATCACTCCAGGGGAGCTAGAACGCAAAAATAGTCTGGCACCATCCCATTTAACAATTCGTAATATAAAATACATTATAAGGCTACATAAAAAAAATGAATTGTTTCTCATCAGAACCCTTTTGAAAAAATGGTCCGTCAGGGCATTTTATATTTTATATTTTATAGAATAAAAATGTCGCCGAATCTTTGAAACCGGTATCTGACTAAACAACTACAGGCGCGCTGGTTTCGTTCGTGCCTACCGCATATACATACATATACATGTACATGTACATGTTGATGAACCGGGCGTTGGTGGTAAGCGCTGATGTGCATTTAGCTCTGATATGATAATTTTTGTTGCGACCTGCAAACGTATAGGTTACTACTTCCGTGGCTCAGCTGCGCGGTAGAGCATGTACGCTACCCGGAATGCCGTGCGTTTTTCGACACAATCTATGAAGCTCGTCTGGTGTTTTCCAGCGCCCAGTTATAATATGGGCGCCACCGTGGTAGGCGCGCTCGCTTAGTGTGCGGGGGTGAAAGTGCTAGTTGACAAAAACTTCGTTGGGACATTGCATTCTTTATCTAAATTACAAATTGTTTTCGTTGATTTACTTTCCAAAACTGACCAATGCACACATTTCATATAGAATAAAAGCTTAAATAATGCTGGTAGAAACACAAAAATATAGTTAAGTCGATTTATTTTCCCATCAGTTATTTTGAGCACCCCAGTTTTTGTTAATGAAAGAGGCACACAGACACCGTTCTCACTACTACACTCGGCTTCTCCGATTTCCTGTCCGCCGTCGATTTAGATTTTTCCGGTTTGCTTCTGCTGGAACATGTATGGCCACTAAAAACATTCACTTGGCCCGCGTGAGTTTTAACTGTTATTGCTTTCAACAGCGTATTTTTACAGCATATACAAAATAAAAAAATAAAAAATCTCGGAATTTTCGGGCGTCCGGTACATTTATATTTTGTTTATAAAATATAAAAAAATATCCACCCGGCACGAAAAATTGGCCCGGCCGCTGATGAGAAACAATCAATTTTTTGTATGTAGCCTAAACAGGGAACACTACCAAAATAGCTTTCTCGTGATCAATGCCTATTGGTCAATCTAATAATTTAATTTTGTCTTTCTGTTTTCTTCTTAAACGTTTGATTACTATCAGGCAAGGGAAATTTTATCAAAAGAGTCGAACGTCCAAGAGGTGAAATGCCCGGTCACGGTGTGCGGCGATGTCCACGGCCAATTTCACGACCTGATGGAGCTGTTTAGAATTGGTGGGAAGTCACCTGACACAAATTACCTCTTCATGGGTGACTACGTAGATCGTGGGTACTACTCGGTAGAAACAGTTTCGTTGTTAGTTTCGTTAAAGGTGAGTTTTGAGCCACATCACAGACCGCGCCTCTATAAGTGCTTAGCAATGTTGTTGTTATTATGCTAAGCGCTTAGGGTCCTTATTAATTCTAAAAAAAATTACTAACGGCAAAAACTCCTAAACGCTAAGACTGTTGTTGTTCCGAAACGTTGTTTTTCCCGTCAGGTGCGTTTTCCGGAACGCATCACCATCCTGCGCGGTAACCACGAGAGTCGGCAGATCACGCAGGTTTACGGTTTCTACGACGAGTGCCTACGCAAGTACGGCAATCCTAACGTCTGGAAATACTTCACCGATCTCTTTGACTACCTTCCCCTAACCGCGCTGGTGGACGGACAGGTTAGATTTCACAATTCCTCTTAATTCCTCTTCTGCAGGCCACAGAACCTTCAAGACAATATGCTATTGTAAACAAGTTCAACTTGTTTACTGTTGTCCAGTTCGTTGTCAACGAACTGGAATAATCTGATAATCTGCATGTAGTTACAAAAAAGAATTCCCTTAAAATATTCTATAACCTAAATATTATTTGGACAAATAAAAAAAAAGTTTTGTCTTAACTTTTGGAAAAAAAGGACATAGGAACTTTTTTCTAACAAGGCTTGACGCATTGAAAAAGACTTTATATGATAATAATTAGACTCCACCCCTGCATACTGCACTCTGAAAAAATAAGGACAAAAATTACAATCAAGAGAAAAGTGCCAACGTGAATCTGACTCCCTATTTTCATTTTTATTTTTTAGTTGAAAAAAATTAATATTTGTTGACGTGGCAGCAAAAAAGGAATACGCAAGAAAGAGAAACTGTATTTTTTTTTTAAATGGCCTTTCTGATCTTAAATGCTGTTTCTAACAGTCATTTTGTTTTATTGGCATAGATATTCTGTCTGCACGGTGGTCTGTCGCCCTCTATTGACACTCTGGACCACATTCGTGCATTGGATCGCCTACAAGAAGTTCCGCACGAGGTCAGTTATCGCATTAAAAACAGAAAAGATTTCTCACAAAACGTCACAGAGCCGCTCATAAGATATTTAGGCTTTAATTAATTGGCTATGGTTTAAAATTACACACAGTCCTATAGCCGTATCTAAGTAACTCTGTCTTAGCAAGTTTAGGTGTGCTAAGCACGGAACGTCCGAGTACCAGTCGCCAAGCAGTATCATTGCATGCTGTTTTGACCGGTTACCTTGCTTAGCAATTTTTTGATCTGAATCTTAACCACTTTTGTTTTTCTTTCAACCTACAGGGTCCCATGTGTGATCTGCTCTGGTCGGATCCCGATGACCGCGGTGGCTGGGGTATTTCCCCCCGAGGTGCTGGCTACACCTTCGGCCAGGATATATCGGAGAACTTTAATCACATGAACGGATTGACCCTCATATCTCGAGCTCATCAACTCGTCATGGAGGTACATTGTAATTTCTTGAGGTTCTTGAGGTTCATGCTTGTGTTTTTAGGCAGGACACTTTACAATTTTTTTCTTTATTTTTGCAAGATTGAGAATAGGAACAAAATGTTGCAACTTGACGCCACTTTTTTTCTTAACCAGTTCGCGCCGGGACGATTTTTACATCACCGATCCTAGGCGCGAGATTATTTTTAACGAAACTTGATCTGAGCCGGTTCAGGCCGATAGTACCGGGAAACACACCCACGCATTTCCAGCCTTGCTCGCTGCTGACAGACATTTCCAGCCTTGCTCGTGGGGTATTTATGCATCATCCGTTTTAAATCTGGGGAAAACTTAGCGTGTATATAGGTCCTCCGGTGCGAACTGGTTAATATATCCTCTTAATGAAGGTCAGGCGGTGCAAAAATGTTTGAAAAGACGAGAATCTAGGGACTGAGAAACATTTTCAATTTTGTTTTGACAAATATTTTGTTTCGACTCTTCTCAGACTTCATAACCTAAAGTTGCGTCAGAATAATCAAATTTATTGTAATTTTTGTTTCTCTCTTCCTTGTAGGGTTATAACTGGTGTCATGATCGTAATGTAGTCACTATTTTTAGCGCTCCCAACTATTGCTATCGCTGTGGCAACCAAGCGGCCATCATGGAATTAGATGATGCACTAAAATATTCCTTGTAAGTTATTTCCTTACTTTGTCTCGATTGATGGTAACCCCCTCAAACCCTTTGAAATCCACCATTTACCCCTGTAATCTTTTCTCGTTGTTCACACACACTTATTCCTCCTCCCCTTCCCCCCAGTAACTTGAGTTCGAACCCTAGACCTCATTTCTGTAATTTTTTCTTCTCTTGTCTACAGTTTACAATTTGACCCCGCCCCCAGAAGGGGAGAACCCCATGTGACGAGGCGTACCCCCGATTATTTCCTGTAAAATAACGAAAGCTTGCGTCGTGATCTGCTCTCAGTGTGTAAGTATTGCGTCAACGTTAACGCCAAAAAACAAAACAAAACATACTAAGCAATTGTAAATGATGTGTAATGTGTGTATGTAGTCAACCACACATCCAAGATTAAAGTAGATGCGTTCATCAAATTGGTTTGTTTTTTAAGTTGGCGAGACATTTGTTGACGGAAATAAAATGTATTTAGAATTGACTGAGCGACGTGACCAAGTGAAGCTGTATTTTAAAAATTGCCCCCTCCTAAAATAAAACCCTTGTGTAATTTAATAAAAAGTAGTTCTAGATATAACATTTTTACTTGAGACTCTTTCAACAAATTTGGTTTGAAAACTCTCGTTTGAACTCTCAGCCACGTTAGCCCAAAGCCCAAAAAAACTGGCGGTTAATAATGGAACATCAAATTGGCTTGTTTTTGTAGGAACTTCACGATTGAATTGAGACGTCTGGCTAAAGTGTGTTGAAATTTCAATGTGAAATGTTTGATAAACAGACAATCTGTGTAGTGTTATGAGCATGGAAGCTTGGTCGATTATATTATCATAAATTAGTCTCTATCTATACAACATTGCTGGCCCTTAAGTTTTGTAATTCAAGTAAATAAACGTACATGGACGTGTAGTTTTTTCATTTGTATGTGTGGTATGACAATGTAGCAAACAAAATTGTAAGTGTATCTACAAAAAAGATTTTTTTTTTTTAGTAGTAACTTATAAATGGGCGGAGCTAATCGGGAAAAAAGTGGGCGGCTGGGCAAAACACAAAACAAAAATTTTAATATCACAATAAACAATATGTTTAACTGAGGTTAGGAGCGTTACTTCATTTAAACTCCTTTCCAATTTAATTTTATTCACTTAAATTCCTGCATTTGTTTTCTTCAAAAGTTGTGGCGTTTGTGTAGTTAATTTATTTAGTCATACAATTGCAGTTTCAGCGTGGGATAACAAAAGTTCTTGTAAAAATCAAAAAAAATTGTCGCATTCAAAATATAATTCTGTCTTTGTGAAAGTAATGTACACCTTTCATACCTTTTCATTTATGAAGGAAAGGATTCTAACGATGATTTTGTTATTGTCATTGTAGCGATAAAGAAAAACAAATATGAATCCATTTTTTGTATTACTATAGTAAATGCTTTGTAAATTGTCATTTTTTTTCATCTAGAATAAGCTCATTAAAAAAAAATGTACTCTTTTCTCATTCACTAAGATGTGGAAATATCATTAGAAAAACACTCACCTATTGTTAAGGTTTTGTACTAGTGTTTCTAAAAATAATTAACGTGACAAAATTAGAAGAGAGACAAAGTAGTTTTGCACAATTGTGGTCATTACACATGTTGGAGGTACACACTTTTTGTCAATACTATTAAACGTTTGTTTCCTTAGCTCTGAAGAGTTGTTAAACCATTAGATCTAAGCGCATTGCATGATTCCAAATTAATGTATCCATTCGCAGCCGCGAAATTCCATATCTGGAATTCCATATCTGGACATCACTCTAGCCCCTAGAACCAATTTCATAAAGTTAAGCACACAAATTTGCTAAGCATGAACATTCCTGGCATCAAAACCATGTCGCTAAACCAAATGTTTAAGTAATGTTATTGTTTGTGACTGGTAATCAGCTGGTTTTTGCTTAACATGAACAGAACATTGAGTTTTGGCTGGTAACCTGTTTTTGCCGAGCAAGATTGTTTTTGTGCTAAGCAAATTTAGCAGCTTTATGAAATTAGCCTCTGTTGTGTACAAACTTAACAGTGATAGGCCACGACATAAAAAGTATTTGTCAAGATAGGTTTCTCATTTCTAAACAGTGTTCTTTAACCCAAAATCTTAGTGTTCATTCCATTGTGTTAAAGCTGGGATCTCCTTAGCATTTATAACATCGGATGTCTAGATATGGAATTCTGTTTTAAATTTATGTTGATTTGCGGTTCTTTTCGAGCTGGTCTCATCGCTGTCCGATAGATAATCTTATAAAATGTACACATAACCTTAAAGTTTATTAACGTGTAAACAAGGATTAATTCCAAGCAAGCACCTCCGAAAATAAGAACAATACCTCACAGTAATAATAATTGTTTGTAAATGTACGCATTTGAAATTTTTAGAAGTGACGTTATGTTGTAATTAATTATTATTATTTAATTTTTGGTTTGACAATGTTTAATGGCCAAATATAACTTACCCTAAAAATGTGATTGAATTGTACAAAGCCACCATCGCCCGATGGAGTAAATAATTGTAATCATTTGGTTTTCTTTTTTTTCTTAAATTAAATCAGTTTGGTTTTTGTGGGAAAATGTGTTTAAAAAAAATTAAAATCTGTGAGCAGAATTGAATGGTTGGCGTATCACATACTCTAAGCTAGAATAAGCATTGTAAGTAACTTATGTATTTTACCGCAATGCGGATATTAACCATAAAACTGCTTATCAAAATTGAAAGTGAAAACTACATTTATAGGAATGGTCAATGTTCATGTACGAGTAGTTAAACACTAAATTGTGATGAAGTATGTTTTAATTACTAGCATAATGAAAAATCTACAATCCGTGTTGTTTTTTGTTTTTTAATTACTATTTTGTTTGTTTTAATCACCCAATAAAAATGTGTTGAATTTATTGACGTTTCTTGGTTGTTTTCTTTTATGTTTGTCTCATTTTAGTTGGTTCTGTAAAATCTGTCTTTGGTAAAATACAGCATTTGGTTTTGCTGTTATTTTCAGAAAAGGATATATTTTTGGGTTGTGTCAAATATTGTTACACTGATATAAAGTTGTTAGTAGTAATGCTGTTCTTGTAGTCTGGTTCCCTGACTACTTTGACAAAATGCCAATTTATGGGAGGTGGGATTTATCAGATCGGGGAACCAGACTAGCTGGCTTTCATCATTCATGAATGTGTTTTCTAAACTAAATACGGACTAACTAAATTGAGTAAATTGGTCGCAGTGTTTGCGAAAATATTTTTCTTTTCAATGAAAATGACCGCACACCAGTTGTCATGATTTGACAGGATGCTTGAAACTATTAACACTTGCAGTTAAATAAGGTATTTTTAGTGTTTTTTATGTTTGCAAATGTATGTTAATCACTGTAAAATTCTCCTTCAATTAGCTTTGTTATACCCCCCCCCTAGAAACCTAAGAAATTCCTGAGAAATTACAACATTCCGCAAGCACAAAAAAGGGGGAGGGGAGGTAGTGGGGGGGGGGGGGGGGGGGGGGATCTATTCGTCCCATATCTTGCTTCATATGAGTTTTTGCACTGAAAGAAAATTTAGTTAATTATGGTAATGACCAAACATTCTCAAAAAAACCACAAACACTATTTTGGAAGCCTATAAATTGTTTATATCTTTGCATGTGTAAGCACAATGACAATATAAAATTTAATTAGAACACACCAATAGAGATACAAACAAGTTAATAAAAGAGGGAAAATGAAAGTGGGTTTATATTTGAAGGATTTTTTGTAGTAATTGGTTTTTTTCTACATGTAGAATAAGGCATCCCCCTTTTTTTATCATAGCCCCTCCCCAAAAAAACAACTTTTGCCATGCGCGGTCTCATCAATAGCGCCACCAAGACTAGTTACCGCCTCTCTAATGAAACCCCAATGATACACACCCAATTGTGAAAACTGCAGCGACGTACGTGCGTCGGAGCCCGACTGTTCTCGGTCTCTTTTCACGGCTTCTCGGCCGAACCGGGACGTTTGCCGATTTTGCGGCTTTAAAAATCCGTCGTCATCTCCGATTAGACGGACTCAACAAACATGACTATGAACGAAAAGGTTATTATGAAGGGTACCCTGAAGGGCCATAGTGGCTGGGTGACCCAAATTGCAACCACTCCGGCGTTTCCAGACATTATTTTGTCTTCATCCAGAGGTAATTTCATTGAAAACCAAAACTAACCCACCCTTTGCTTTTCCTTATGGTCGGCCACGGGGTGACGTGTCGGGGAGTTCAGTTTGCAACTAAAATTCTTCCTATGTTTTATTTTATTCATAAGTGTGAAGGTAGAAGAGAAGGAGCGATTTATTATCGGACGAATAACTTGGTTAAACAAGTGTTTATTTTACCGTGAACCATGCCTGCATTCCTCCCCACCCCCGTAAGTTTAACCGGTCAGACATTCCAGATGATGTATAGCGCCCTCAATTACGTCATGTATAATTGTATGTTTGTGTTTGTATATATTCGCCACCCTAAATAGATGTCGGTTGTTACATATTTGAAATATCCGTTTTGTTTTGTTTCGTTTTCGGTAATCGGGCCGGAAGTCTAATAATACATTGAGTCTTAGAGTCACCCCCTCAACCTCTCCATTTGTGCGTGGTGCTAAAGACTCGTAGAGTAACCCTATCTGGTTTTATCCCTGGGTACAGTTCAACCCTTCTGAATCCGGCTACCCAAACCAGATACATTAACCCTAAACCCTACTTTCAGAACTGCAAGGTTTTGACCAACCTTACAGAGAGAGAGCCCAGTGTCAACTTGTGGCAGAACATTGTCGTATTTTTTTGCAAAATAATTTAGTCGAGACAAAAGCCAAGGTCATAATGATTAAAACCATACAAATAATTTTCCTACATTTTGCACTATATAGGGTGCCCCCCCCCCTCAAAAAAGCGGCATTTGTAATAATTTTAAACATTTCTTGTTTGACTTCAGACAAGTCTGTGATTATGTGGAAGCTGACGCGTACGGAGAACCAATACGGAACGCCCAGCAAACGCTTGAAGGGCCACAGTCACTTTGTCTCGGACATTGTGATGTCATCGGACGGCCAATTTGCTCTCTCTTGCTCATGGGATAAGACACTTCGTCTGTGGGATCTTGGATCGTAAGTCACCTACGGTTAAGAGGGGTAAATGTGTATCTCAAAGGAGATCTTGAGTGCATTAATAATCGCATCTAAGCTCAATTTCATGAAGCATAGAAATATGCTTAGCACAAACATTTACTTGCCACAAAAACTTGCTAAGCAAAAACCAGCTAATTACCAGTCGCTAACAATATACATCCCCTGAAAATTTGGTTTGTAACCCTGTTTTCGCCAAGGAAGAATTTTCATGCTAAGCAATTTTTCTGTGCTTAGCAGTTCATGAAACTGGCCCCTGGTACTAGTGTGAAAATGGCCACAAAGTTATAAAAAATTGCCCTAATTAATTTAAAAAATATTTATGGTCGCTAATTCTTAAACATAATAAGTTCAAAGGTTTTGCCTCGGTAATCGGGCCGGAAGTTGATTAATAGATCGAGTCTTAGAGTCACCCCCTCAACCTGTCCATTTGTGCGTGGTGCTAAAGACTCGTAGAGTAACCCTATCTGGTTTTATCCCTGGGTACAGTTCAACCCTTCTGGATCCGGCTACCCAAACCAGATACATTAACCCTAAACCGTCCGTTTATTGCACGATAAGCGTGAACGATGCACTTTCTGTGGCGGGCTATAAAAACCTTGTGTTGCAACATTTCGCTCTTTCTTTGGTGATTTGCAGAGGCAAGTCCACGCGAACCTTCGTGGGTCACACTAAGGATGTGTTGAGCGTGGCGTTCTCCCAGGACAACCGACAGATCGTCTCAGGGTCAAGGGACAAGACCATCAAGCTCTGGAACACCCTTGGGGTTTGCAAGTACACCATTCAGGTAAGCAGATTGCTTAGCAGAAACCGGCTACCAGCCAAAGTACCATGCATTGTGTATTACGCGTAAAACGGTTCTCTGCATATATCTTTGGTAAGCCATTTTATTTCTGCTTACTAATTACTATGCTAATTACTAATTAAAATGTTGCCCATTGAGGCGTTCCCGAAACCACAATTTCCCATGCGGTTTGAGGGGCTGTAATGGGCATATATCAAACCCCATGGATCGTTGTACTGCAGGGTATGTCCTGAATCCGTGGACAGTCCCGGTGAGAAATGACCCACAAAATTGCAACTTGACCAACTTATTCGCATACTTATCTGTACTGTACACGTCATTAATTCCTTTTCTCGTTTCTCGTCAGGATGACTGCCACAAAGATTGGGTGTCCTGCGTCCGCTTCTCCCCAAACCAAGTCAATCCGATCATCGTCTCTGCCAGCAGCGACAAAGTTGTCAAGGTCGGTACAAAAAAAAGTAGTTCTCCAAAACCTCAAACTTCAGAAGTTTGTGTTTCTAAACCAATGTACCTAGGAGGATTACGGTTAATTATGGTTCGGCTAGCATACCGATGCGTTCATTCTATTACCGACATTTACACCTAGTGGATGATGAGTCGAGTATGACGTCATAAAACCAATCCTAGTGATGAGCTATCCAGTGCTCTAATAGTGCCCTCGACCCAACCCCTCCCTAAGGGAAGGGTTATATATCGAGTCTTAGAGTCACCTCCTCTTGCCATTTAACGTGCAGCGTGGGGTGCTAAATGGCTCGTAGAGTCAAACTCGTCTGGTTTTATTCTCTGGCCACATCAACTGTTCTGGATCCGGACACCCAAACCAGATACATAACGTCTTCTTAACCAGCTTTTAACTGCAACTTGAAGGCTTTTGGTGAGTTTTGATGTTTTCAATATTTTGCTATTTTGTTTTTTTGTTTCAGGTGTGGAATCTGACCAATTGCCGGCTGAAGACCAATCACTTCGGCCATACTGGATTCCTGAACTGTGTCACTGTGTCTCCCGACGGCTCTCTGTGTGCATCAGGAGGAAGGGTAAAGACTGTTAAACACCCCCTCCCCCCAACAAAAATATAAAAATAATAATAAATAAATAAATATGAACGATTTACCCGTGTTTTTTGAAAGTTGTTAACAATTTTCGACAATTCTTAATCTTGTTGTGCACATGCTGAGTTGGAATAACGAGCTGACTTATTCTCGCCCTCGCTGCTTGTCATTTGTCTGACAGGACGGCCAGGCCATGCTTTGGGACCTGAATGAGGGCAAGCATCTGTACACCCTAGACGGACAGGATGAGATCAACGCACTGACCTTCAGTCCTAACCGATACTGGCTGTGTGCCGCCACGGGACCCTCCATCAAGATCTGGGTGAGTCTTGTTAACATCGTAGGGTTGTTTTCTTTTTCGATTATTTTAAAATTGTTTCTAGTTGGTCACTGAAGGGGTTAGGGTTAAAAAAAACATCGTTTTGATGAGTAGATTTGTCAAAACGTTGCCCATTGAGGCGTTCCCGAAACCACAATTTCCCATGCGGTTTGAGGGGCTGTAATGGGCATATATCAAACCCCATGGATCGTTGTACTGCAGGGTATGTCCTGAATCCGTGGACAGTCCCGGTGAAAAATGACCCACAAGATTGCAACGTAAACCTTTGACGCTAAGATGTTCTACTCTGCATTGCCTTTCAAGTACTTTGTCACATTGTGGTCGTTTGTTTTTTTGTAGGATTTGGAGGAGAAGTGCATCGTAGACGAACTCAAACTGGAGGTGATTAACCCTAACTCCAAGCCTCCTCAGATGAGCTGCCTGTGCATGGCCTGGTCGGCTGATGGTCAGACGCTCTTCGCTGGCTACACCGACAACATCATCCGCGTCTGGCAGGTGTATCAGCTCAAGCAGTAGAGCGCCCTCTATGTGGTTTGAATCGCGAACGCATCGTCGCCAGGCTCTAGGTTTCTTTGCAGTCAGAGATTAAGGATTGTTATTACATGGCTAGCCATCAGATCTTAAATATTATTTTAGTGGTATTCATGTTCAGGGGCCATACTAGCCGGAACATGGATACTTAAGTCCTATCTAATGCAATGTTGTACATGTATACAGATTTGTCCTTGGTTCGGGGCCAGTGTGAACTATCTTGACACTGGCCCCTTACCATTGAAAATGTGTAACTGCAAAACTGAAAAAGTGTTACTTTGTTTACAAAAACTTTAAGAAAATAACAAATCCGTAACCTCTGACTGTGAATTTTGCATCTTTCTAAATTTGAAGAAGTTTGAAAAACGTCCAACGGCTATGTAAAGTGGCACGCCAAACTTTGAAAGATTCTATAAAATTGAGGAAAAAAAAAACTATCTTGGTTCGTCCAAGAATAAAAATCGAAATAAACGCAAAGAAGAGTTTGAATGTTATCTGTGTCGCTTCTTATTAGTCCAAACAAAAAATGGTGTTTCAGTAGATAGGACTAACCTAGATTCTTGGTGGCCAAATTGTCACCCTTATTGCTATTTTGCTAGTTTCAAATGTTTGCCACGAACATGAAATCCTAAAAAAAAACTAACAAAATAAAATTATTTCCCTACCTACCTGGATTTTTTTCAAGTCGTTACCATGAACGCCATTTATTTTGTTTGGCCTTAGTTGAATTTGTAACCCCCCCAGTCTTTTTTAGATTTTTGAAATCCTGCCAAAAAACAAAAAAAAACATAAAAAACATATTTTTGATGGATTTTTCCTTAAATTTTGGGCCAATTCTTTTTTATTTAACGTGAATTTCGTCCAAATTCAAGTTGGAATGGCCTCTCCTGTCCTTTAGGCATCTTCTGAAAGAGTTTAAAAGAATATAATTTTGGGCCAATAAACATCAATCAATAAAAACAAAGCTATAATTGCAAATATTTTGTAAAAATGTATTTTTTCGACCAAAAAAACCTCGTATTTTTGATGTTTTTTTCCTCAAATCTTTGACCTATTTATTTATTCAACGTGAATTTCGTTCAAATTCAAGTTGGAATGGCTTCTCCTGTCCTGTAGGCATCTTCTGAAAGAGTTTAAAAGAATATAATTTTGGGCCAAACTTTGAAAAAAAACCAAGGGGTTAACCCACCTTTTTTATCAAAATTTGGCCTAAAATAGATTTGTCTCAAAATGTCTTAAATATCATCTCTTTAATTTTAAGAACTCCAGGAAATACAAGAATATAAAGTAATGATATAATTGATCAAATACAATGTATACAGTTGATGTACATTTCTTTATTTTGTTCAAACTCTGAAATTTGTAGTTTTATGTTTAACATTCCTTTATTTCTTCAAAATACATTATCGAAATACATATCTCCACTACAGTTGTCTATTAAAACAGCTAAATATTACAAAGTAACAACCATCAAAATATTGAAAACAAAGTGACTAGCCTCTTTCTCCAGCAATTTCTAACAAGTATTTCCAATCATTGCGATATAGTGGCTTGTGCGAAAGGCTAGAAACAAAACGTGCTGAAACTGTTAAAATTACTAGGTGAAATAAACACAGCTCTAGACTAAATGACGAATATGCAGATATATTGTGAACATCACTCATGAATATTGATGAGCCCTGGAATGATAACAGATGTATTACTGCAATGTGTGCATTAGAATATACAGATTCTGAGGTATATGTAAATTGTACATAATTATACGATGTTATTGTTAACACAATTCTGCTATTGTTTAAATTTTATAGCATACATAGGTTAGGGCTGACATTTTTGAGACACATGACAAAAAAAGATTGAATGAGATTGAAGTGCATGTCCCTTGGGGGACACCGTACTAATCGGTCTACATTTTAAAACAAACACTTACAATTTTAATTTTGAGGTAGCATCCCATTTTGCCTGAAATACCAACAACAAAAAAGGTACGACTGACTTTGTTTCATACATTTCACTCTTTTATTAAAAAAACAAAAAAACACCTGTCATTCAACTCACAGAAATTGTTGAAGTTAAGGCACCATGAAAAAACATTTTATTTGGTAAATAAAAAAAGATACTATTTAAAATCCGCCCTACAAGATAGACCAATTTCGTGTCTATCACTTCTATAACGAACGCCCCCCATTAATGGCAGAAATCTTTGTGCTAGCTGTTCCGATACATTCTGCTTTAAGTAGACAGGGAGCACATGACTTTTAATCAGTCCGCGTCGGATGCCGTGTATACACGCAAAGTGTTTTTCCAGATGACGGATAAACACGTCGCGAGCAAGGCCGGAAAGTATCTGTCGGTGACCAGCTTGCAGCGAGCAAGGCTGTAAATATCAGGGTGTGCTACCCACAGATGCCAGCCTAAACCAGTTTCGGATCGAGGTTCGTAAAAAAACAATCCCGCGCTCGGGCCCAGTCAATGTCAAAATAATACCGGCGCGAACTGGTTGAACTCGATTGAGTTTGCCAGTCGGATAAAGTAGGATAAGAAGTAGGGGTGGGCCAGGAAATGCCCGACCCCCGCCCTCCCCCCAAAAAAGAAAACAAAAACCTACAGTAAAGTTAATCAAGTAATACAAATTTGAACTTTCTAATATCAAAAATTTACATATTAAAGTTGTCGACATATTTCTTATTGTTTTAGCTGTACATACATCCATCTCTATTTTAATCAGGTTATTTTGTGCGTGGAAAATCATAGATTTATGCTAAAATTGACATTTTTTTGTCTTTTCAGGTGAACTTTTGGGAGGAATAACGTGATACTCATCTCAATAGTGGATTGACCAGATTTAAAATTTGAGATAATTTAAACACCATTCAACCTTAAATCATACAAAAAATGAATGAATAATAATCACAGAATATTAAAGGTGGAATTTGGTAATTAACGGGGCCCAATTACACAAAGATGCTAGGCAAATACCAGCGAAGAACCAGCCAACGGCCATAGGCAACGCATGTTATATTGGCTGGAGTGGTTTCAGTGCTAAGCTGGTTTTCCGCGCTTAGCTGCACCGTGTAATTGGGGCCCGGTAACATTGGCTTACTTCGGTAAGCCTGGCGGAGTTTGAAGGGAGTTTTTAGAGGACCGCGCCTGTTGGTTTCAAGTCCTGTTAATGTAAAAAGAAGAAAATTGCGTTAATGTATAATCATCATATTTCTTTGGCTAAATGCAGAGGAGATTTTCCGAGATAAATGGATGACCATCGAATGAACACCAGCAGCCAAAACATTTTTTTTTCTTCGCAACACTGAAATTATTGAAACATCTTTGCAGAAAATCTTAGGCGTTAGGGATTTAAAGAGAGATTTAAGAGAATTGCCAAAATCTTGGGAGGCACTTACCTCATGGGTAGTGGCGGAGACTTTCTTTGCACTCGACGGGTCAGTAAAGAACATGCTTGGAATGTCGCTGCCAAAATAAATCTTGTTATTGCTGGCGATCGCCTGGAACCTAAGAACTTCCAGATACTCTGGTGTGAGTTTCAGCTGAATGGAAAAAGAAAACATTCAAATCGGGTTGAATTTGGCGTACACCATTTGTGATTGTTGTGGTTTGGAAGCTGCAAAGTGTTACAAGGCTGTCTGTGAGAGTGTTACAAGGCTGTCTGTGAGAGTGTTACAAGGCTGTCTGTGAGAGTGTTACAAGGCTGTCTGTGAGAGTGTTACAAGGCTGTCTGTGAGAGTGTTACAAGGCTGTCTGTGAGAGTGTTACAAGGCTGTCTGTGAGGGTGTTACAAGGCTGTCTGCGAGGGTGTTACAAGGCTGTCTGCGAGAGTGTTACAAGGCTGTATGCGAGAGTGTTACAAGGCTGTCTGCGAGAGTGTTACAAGGCTGTCTGCGAGAGTGTTACAAGGCTGTCTGTGAGAGTGTTACAAGGCTGTCTGTGAGAGTGTTACAAGGCTGTCTGCGAGGGTGTTACAAGGCTGTCTGTGAGAGTGTTACAAGGCTGTCTGCGAGGGTGTTACAAGGCTGTCTGCGAGAGTGTTACAAGGCTGTATGTGAGAGTGTTACAAGGCTGTCTGCGAGTGTTACAAGGCTGTATGTGAGAGTGTTACAAGGCTGTCTGCGAGAGTGTTACAAGGCTGTCTGCAAAGTGTTACAAGGCTGTCTGCGAGAGTGTTACAAGGCTGTCTGCGAGAGTGTTACAAGGCTGTCTGCGAGAGTGTTACAAGGCTGTCTGTGAGAGTGTTACAAGGCTGTCTGTGAGAGTGTTACAAGGCTGTCTGCGAGAGTGTTACAAGGCTGTCTGCGAGTGTTACAAGGCTGTCTGCGAGAGTGTTACAAGGCTGTCTGCGAGAGTGTTACAAGGCTGTCTGCGAGGGTGTTACAAGGCTGTCTGCGAGGGTGTTACAAGGCTGTCTGCGAGGGTGTTACAAGGCTGTCTGCGAGAGTGTTACAAGGCTGTCTGTGAGAGTGTTACAAGGCTGTCTGTGAGAGTGTTACAAGGCTGTCTGTGAGAGTGTTACAAGGCTGTCTGTGAGAGTGTTACAAGGCTGTCTGTGAGGGTGTTACAAGGCTGTCTGCGAGGGTGTTACAAGGCTGTCTGCGAGGGTGTTACAAGGCTGTCTGCGAGGGTGTTACAAGGCTGTCTGCGAGAGTGTTACAAGGCTGTCTGCGAGAGTGTTACAAGGCTGTCTGCGGGGGTGTTACAAGGCTGTCTGCGGGGGTGTTACAAGGCTGTCTGCGAGGGTGTTACAAGGCTGTCTGCGAGGGTGTTACAAGGCTGTCTGTGAGAGTGTTACAAGGCTGTCTGTGAGGGTGTTACAAGGCTGTCTGCGAGGGTGTTACAAGGCCGTCTGCGAGGGTGTTACAAGGCTGTCTGCGAGGGTGTTACAAGGCTGTCTGCGAGAGTGTTACAAGGCAGTCTGCGAGGGTGTTACAAGGCTGTCTGCGGGGGTGTTACAAGGCTGTCTGCGAGGGTGTTACAAGGCTGTCTGCGAGGGTGTTACAAGGCTGTCTGCGAGGGTGTTACAAGGCTGTCTGCGAGGGTGTTACAAGGCTGTCTGCGAGGGTGTTACAAGGCTGTCTGCGAGGGTGTTACAAGGCTGTCTGCGAGGGTGTTACAAGGCTGTCTGTGAGAGTGTTACAAGGCTGTCTGCGAGAGTGTTACAAGGCTGTCTGCGAGGGTGTTACAAGGCTGTCTGCGAGGGTGTTACAAGGCCGTCTGTGAGGGTGTTACAAGGCTGCCTGTGAGAGTGTTACAAGGCTGCCTGTGAGAGTGTTACAAGGCTGCCTGTGAGAGTGTTACAAGGCTGCCTGTGAGAGTGTTACAAGGCTGTCTGTGAGAGTGTTACAAGGCTGTCTGTGAGAGTGTTACAAGGCTGTCTGCGAGAGTGTTACAAGGCTGCCTGCGAGAGTGTTACAAGGCTGTCTGCGAGAGTGTTACAAGGCTGTCTGCGAGAGTGTTACAAGGCTGTCTGTGAGAGTGTTACAAGGCTGCCTGTGAGAGTGTTACAAGGCTGTCTGTGAGAGTGTTACAAGGCTGTCTGTGAGAGTGTTACAAGGCTGTCTGTGAGAGTGTTATAAGGCTGTCTGTGAGAGTGTTACAAGGCTGTCTGCGAGGGTGTTACAAGGCTGTCTGCGAGAGTGTTACAAGGCTGTATGTGAGAGTGTTACAAGGCTGTCTGCGAGAGTGTTACAAGGCTGTATGTGAGAGTGTTACAAGGCTGTCTGCGAGAGTGTTACAAGGCTGTCTGCGAGAGTGTTACAAGGCTGTCTGCGAGAGTGTTACAAGGCTGTCTGCGAGAGTGTTACAAGGCTGTCTGCGAGAGTGTTACAAGGCTGTCTGTGAGAGTGTTACAAGGCTGTCTGTGAGAGTGTTACAAGGCTGTCTGTGAGAGTGTTACAAGGCTGTCTGCGAGAGTGTTACAAGGCTGTCTGCGAGTGTTACAAGGCTGTCTGCGAGAGTGTTACAAGGCTGTCTGCGAGAGTGTTACAAGGCTGTCTGCGAGGGTGTTACAAGGCTGTCTGCGAGGGTGTTACAAGGCTGTCTGCGAGGGTGTTACAAGGCTGTCTGCGAGGGTGTTACAAGGCTGTCTGTGAGAGTGTTACAAGGCTGTCTGTGAGAGTGTTACAAGGCTGTCTGTGAGAGTGTTACAAGGCTGTCTGTGAGAGTGTTACAAGGCTGTCTGTGAGAGTGTTACAAGGCTGTCTGTGAGAGTGTTACAAGGCTGTCTGTGAGAGTGTTACAAGGCTGTCTGTGAGAGTGTTACAAGGCTGTCTGTGAGGGTGTTACAAGGCTGTCTGCGAGGGTGTTACAAGGCTGTCTGCGAGGGTGTTACAAGGCTGTCTGCGAGGGTGTTACAAGGCTGTCTGCGAGAGTGTTACAAGGCTGTCTGCGAGGGTGTTACAAGGCTGTCTGCGGGGGTGTTACAAGGCTGTCTGCGGGGGTGTTACAAGGCTGTCTGCGAGGGTGTTACAAGGCTGTCTGCGAGGGTGTTACAAGGCTGTCTGCGAGAGTGTTACAAGGCTGTCTGCGAGGGTGTTACAAGGCTGTCTGCGAGGGTGTTACAAGGCTGTCTGCGAGGGTGTTACAAGGCTGTCTGCGAGAGTGTTACAAGGCTGTCTGCGAGGGTGTTACAAGGCTGTCTGCGGGGGTGTTACAAGGCTGTCTGCGAGGGTGTTACAAGGCTGTCTGCGAGGGTGTTACAAGGCTGTCTGCGAGGGTGTTACAAGGCTGTCTGCGAGGGTGTTACAAGGCTGTCTGCGAGGGTGTTACAAGGCTGTCTGCGAGAGTGTTACAAGGCTGTCTGCGAGGGTGTTACAAGGCCGTCTGCGAGGGTGTTACAAGGCTGCCTGTGAGAGTGTTACAAGGCTGCCTGTGAGAGTGTTACAAGGCTGTCTGTGAGAGTGTTACAAGGCTGTCTGTGAGAGTGTTACAAGGCTGTCTGCGAGAGTGTTACAAGGCTGCCTGCGAGAGTGTTACAAGGCTGTCTGCGAGAGTGTTACAAGGCTGTCTGCGAGAGTGTTACAAGGCTGTCTGTGAGAGTGTTACAAGGCTGCCTGTGAGAGTGTTACAAGGCTGTCTGTGAGAGTGTTACAAGGCTGTCTGTGAGAGTGTTACAAGGCTGTCTGTGAGAGTGTTATAAGGCTGTCTGTGAGAGTGTTACAAGGCTGTCTGTGAGAGTGTTACAAGGCTGTCTGCGAGATTGTTACAAGGCTGCCTGTGAGAGTGTTATAAGGCTGTCTGTGAGAGTGTTACAAGGCTGTCTGTGAGAGTGTTACAAGGCTGTCTGTGAGAGTGTTACAAGGCTGTCTGTGAGAGTGTTACAAGGCTGTCTGTGAGAGGGTTACAAGGCTGTCTGTGAGAGGGTTACAAGGCTGTCTGTGAGAGTGTTACAAGGCTGTCTGTGAGAGTGTGGCCTGAGAATGTGGGATTACCTGGTTAGACTCGGACTCCTTGTGTGACTTATAGAAATCAGCGTCTGTCCTTGCTTTCTCCTTGGCCAGGTGAGTAGCATCTTCGATCTCAGAGATCTTATACATGCTCTCCTTCTCCATAATCTTCTGGTCGAAGTGGATGCGGGCTACCTGGGCCTGCTTCTCTGCCTCGATGACCGCCTTCTTACGCTCTGTCTCGGCCTCCTTCTCTACGACCTTCTGGTGCTGCTCAGCGATTAGGAGTTTAGTCTTCTCATTCTCCCTGCAAAGAAACGACACCATTGGACACAAAAAAACATCAACAAGGTACGAGTTTTGGCTAGAAAAGGTATCTGCACGTTTCATAAACTCAATTCCAAGATTTCTTTAAAAGACCTTTTTACCTAGGGTTGATAAGTAGGGCGTTAAGAAATAATCCTGAAATAAATGCTAGGTCTAGCTGAATTGGATCTCAAGATATGGCTCATTACAGATGGCATGTACAAAACTGGCTTGTGCATGGAACCTTCTTACATTTCGTTTCTGTCTTCAACATGCACATTGAAGCTTCCTGTAGGTACATTGGACGGAAGCTTTAAGAAGGTCAAGTTGTAATTTTAATTTTTTTTGGCAAACACTTACATGCGTCGCGACACCTACATGCATGTAAATGTCTTACAAATATGCCTTTGTAAAATACGTACTACCAAAGGCAAAATAACATATCTCACATTTGAAGAACAGGATGGTACAAATTCTTCACCATAACTATTTACTTACATCAACTCGTAGTTCTTGCGTATACTTTCAGGGATTTTGGGTTTCGTGACACGAACAGCCTGCATTAGAGGGAACAAAAAAAACATGTATTGAACCCCAACTATCCAAATTAATCACTCATTCTGCTTCTTATACATGGGACCACCTTTGATGTGCTTGTTGGTGTGGATGAAAAGTACACATGGTTTATATGACAACAGCAGTATTGTATGATGGACAAAATCAATCAGATTTCCTTATTAATGCTTCAGGCCTTCTGGCCCAAGTCCATCATATTCCATCAAAATTTAGTCAAGTCATGCGTGCAGAACCAGTCCTCAAAATCTACCAAAACAGACTAATGGATTTCGACCGTTGCAAAGAAATAGTTAGTCACCACCATCGCATTACTGTCACACATGGAAAGACAACACAAGCTTGTGTAATTCAGAAGAAATGTTAGTCCCGCACGTTAAACGCAAGCGAACCATACTCGTAACGCAGTGCGCCTCAGCAGCGCCCTCTACTGTCCATAAACGGCATACATACCTGAATGTAGAGCCCTGGAGCCATTACGATCAGGTCGGCCTGAAGCGCTCGTTTGAGATTCTCATCAATCTGGTCTGGATAAAATTAATTAAAAGGGAAAAAATAAATAATTTCTTTCCTCATACGGTTATTTCTCGTTGCGAAAAGACCCCGACTGTGCTTCACAAAACACGGTCTGAAGCTAATACTACTGGCCCAAATCAAGAAAATTGGTAAAATTTTTCTTCCAGAAAGATTCTCCATCTATTGGTATAGATAGTTTTAGCCTAAGGGTAGTGGAAGTATACTTGTTCGTTAAGATATGTTTGTACGTTTTGTATGGGCCACCCTGTGTAATCCTTGTTCGAACTTGTTCGAAAAATGCACTATTGACGTCGTTAACTTACCAAACAGCGTAATGTAGACGTCCTGAAGATTATGCACGCTGCAAAACTGGTTCAGCTCGTGGTGAATTTTGTTAAAAATTAGGGATTTGTCGTAGTCGGCCGTGTAGTTTTTTACCATGCTGTGAACTACAAAGTTTGAGACGAATATGTAAATAGCGTCTAACATCCAAAACAAATATAATGGATAAATATTCAAATAATTTAGTCGATGGATGGCATGCAACTAGAAATGTAGTAAAATGATGCGAAACCCAAAAATACAATAGCTCTTTTTTAAATTTGTGTTTTTATGTAAAACTCACCGTCAGGGGCTGAAAGGATATTGACAACTTCAATTCTGTCAAAGTAAATCATTACTCCACCACTGGGATTAGAAAAAGAAAGAAAAGAAATTATCAACATGTTGTCAGAATTTGAAGGGTTTGGTGTTAATAGGGTTTTAGAGTAGCAACGTTACCTTGTTCCGCAAGGCACGTTCTTCACTTCATCCGATTGGAGCGTGATCTGTAAAAAATAGTGTAGGAGAGATTTTAATTCAGACTCCCTAGGAATCATCTTCAAAACTGCAATAAGGATTTTGGAGGATTGAGGAGTGTTAGGGTTAAACAATAGTAAAATTGTCTAATTTCATCAATACCGTAATTTCCTGCGTATAAGGCGCTCGGCGGATAAGGCGCAGGTCCCTAAAATCACCCCCAAAAATTCAAACGTCAACAGATAAGGCGCACCGCCGAATAAGGCGCATGCTTGAACGCACCCAAAATAACACCAGGCGCCACCCGGTGTAGGTACATCGCCAGAAAGGGGTCATTTTGTTGCCTTAGAACGATCACACTAGTCCAAGAAAAGACCAAAGTAAATTGATACCAACCTTCATCTATCAAGCCAACGCTGTGCATGATTGCGGTTTCTGACCCTACAATGGTGCGTCTTTTTCCCAAAAGAAATAAGGTTCAATGAACTAACCCTTTGAGTGAGCCGACACGAAATGTATCAACAATCGCAAACCCCAGATGTTCCTGACCGCGCAGAGTTTATACAATGGAAACCGATACATGTGCCTCTCCCGCAGATATCGGGTTTCAAAACCACGTTTAATGTTTTGGTCTGTGGGATTGTAAATTAATTCAGTCAGTGATATAGTTTCTTTCCAGACAACGTAATCAGACAACATAGAGTTAACTTAATATAATTCTGCACAAGCTATAATTATTAGAATATTTTAGAGTAGGCACAGGCCCAATTTAAAAACCTACATTTATATAAAATCAAAAAAATAAATGTCTATAATTCTAAAGTCTAAAGTGTTTTTCAGTTCATCTTATTTTTTTGCTAAAGTTGTCTTTTGTGGCCGTTCTGTTTACTCGATGTCTGTCTTAGATGGAGGGTTACTGGTTATTCTTCCGACACACGTCAAGTTATAGGCCTGCCGTGCGTAATTAATAGTAGGCCTATACCAAAGACCCTAGAGCGCCGCGCAGCGGCGCTCGCCTACGGCGCTCTACGATCTTTGGCCTATACCGAGCACACGTACTGCACGTGGTCACAGTCGCGCCATTCTACACAACACTCGATCGACCGGACACGCGGTGGGAAAATAATATCATCAATGACCGCGTCGCTGGTTCACGTGCAGTATTAGGATACATATTGCAGGGAACCGCGCTGCATTCGGTATAATATTTTCACATCCTACTGCGCGTCTGGGCCAGTGTTAACTGCGAGCGAATGTGCGTGTGTAATGTGTGTGTGAGAGGTAAGTTGTTTGTTGCGTTAATTTTTTTTTGTGGGATCTGCAGATAGATCACACAGACATCGCAAGTTTTGACAGTCGCTATATTTCAGCTCATTTTCTGTGTCATTTTTTAAGATTTATGTCGCATGCAGAATATCGTTTAATATATTTTTTTCAGGAGAAAGGACACGGCGGCAATAACAAAAAAGGGCACGGCAACAATTGCCGTGGAAAGTGGGATTTTTGAATGGCATTGCGGCAATCGGTAGGGGCATCGACGGCAATTGCCGTCGTTGCCGTCGTGAAGTATCAGGGCTGATTTTACACACGTACCCAATGGCAATGAAGATTTTTTTAACTGGACTTCAGGGTTGGATAACGATCTTTTCACGGTTGTAGGGGATCGACACATCGCGGCATTGTTGGAAGGGAAGCACGGTTGTAGGGGATCAACACATCGCGGCATTGTTAGAATGAAAACATGGCCACAATGTCCGGAGAGTTGAGCTAATTGGTTGACCGCATTATTGAGTAAGATTGCGGCGTTCAAAGAATTCTTCACACAAAGACCGTCACTTTGAACTCAAGCGACATCAGATAAGGCGCACCGAAAGATAAGGCGCGGCGATGTTTTTGTGGTCTAGAAAGTCAGATAAGCCGCGTCTTGTCCGCAGGAAATTACGGTAATTGGAAAAAATGCTTTTCTTAGTGTTAAAACAAAAGAGACACATTGTTCGAAAATTCATAAAAAAGATTTTGCAAGATGTTCAGGAATAAAGCACGACCTAAATAGCATTTGATATACTCAGTGTATTTCAAAAAATCTGTTTTAACAACGATGTTTGGTATGTTTGGACTTTGGACACAAAAATTATGAGTCAAGGAGGGTGTTCAGTACAGCAGTGTTCAGTATAGCAGCGTTCCAATGTAATAAGTTCCCCTTGTCCGTTATTTTTTTCACAACTTACCTGAACTGTTCTGTACGTGGTGAGAAATGGAAACATAAAGTGAAATCCTGGGCCTGCCGTAGAAGTCAATAAGGCTCCACCCTAAAAATATGAATAAAATGAGATATTTGGAAGAGAGTTTCACGTTTTAAATTTATATAACAAATCACAAGTTTATTCTACTTAAAGGTAGTATACACCATTTGCAGATATCGAAAATATTTACTACCGAATTATTAAGAAATATCTTACTCATCTGAAAGTAAATGTTGATTCTGGGCCTCCAGCAAAATGATTGCGCTAGATATCCTGTAATTCTTCCGAAAAATAGCGTTTTATAATGAAAAATTCGCGATCGCCGGACGGCGAGCGCGAAAAAACAAAGATAACATAAGAATAACTGCTCGATGCCAGTTGAAAAAAACCACTGTTTTTCGTGCTTTTCTCGGCATCCATGATTCTAAAACTTCGGACAGCTCAGTTAAATGATATTTACTATAAATACAACCACCCAAATCTACTCATTCATGATAATTCAAGCAATGACCAATGGTGTATACTTACCTTTAACTCAATTTTACTGAAAAAACCTTTAACCCTAACCCCTTAGGCTCTCGCAAAAGAAAGCATACCAAACATAACAAACTTCAACAACTGCACACAGGTTCAGTAATTATTAGGACTAAACCTAACGGAACTAAACCTGCCAAACTCTAACTTGTCAAAGTTTGAATGACTTGGTACAGATGGGTCTAAGGATTCAGGTTACTCGGGATAAAGAAATAAATTAATAGATTTTGACAAGAAAAACTAAAATCTATTCGGGACAACCTGAACTGCTTATAATAATGTCTTGTTTCATCTCGATAAGTTTAAACTAGTGACAATTTCTTACCCGGTAGTATACCGCAACGTGGCCTGCAAAAGAACAAAAAAGATACAAAATATACATGTATTGAAGATCAAAGCCATTCATTGTTATTTACATAAAGACAGTGTGTAACAGTTATGAAAATATTCAATGTGAATTTCATTTTTCTAGGAGAAAAATAGAAAAACTAGAAGTATGGTTAACAAACTAGGAATAGTTGATACAAAACTCTTTTCAATAAAAGATAAAGCAACGACCCAATTTCTTGCTAGCCGAAAGTCGGAAATAGTATGAACAATACATTTTTCACGCTTGTTTAATTCTTCTGTTCATTTTTCTAGTAATTACCTTCTTCGATTTTATGCAGAGCAAAGTTCATCATGATAGCAGCAATTGCGACAACGCCGCCCAGAAATGGAATGATATTGGCCATGGTTTACCAAATTACGGGCAAAATTGAAAACTAAGGGAACAAAAAAAGACAAAATCCAATAACTGTCATATCAAAGATTAAAATGACAAACAAACAATAATTATATGGAATTTATACACGTAATTATGTAACGTTTATTAGAAGCAGTTATCGTTACGTCAGTTGACGATCTGATTCCCCGACCTGCCGACCTCGCATTGACGATACTCTAGACCTTTCACTCTTGGAAACATAATATTTAATAGTCAGGTTCCAAGAGTGAAAGGTCCAGCATATTGTCAATTTTCAGGCAAGGTAAGTCCGGGGATTTTCAAATTTGTTTTTGGTTGACGCGAGGCCCTAGTACGAACAGTTTATTCCAAAATTTGAAAAAGAGGGCCTAGTACTAGTACTAGTTCAGTTAGTATAGTGATTAGTGGGTCTACTATTTTACCAAGAAGTAGGCTAGGGCTAGGCTTAAAAAGGTAACTGTGCATGTTTAGGAAAAAATTCGATTCCTGAATTATTTAGCCGGCCCCGGCTAAATAGACAATGCCCTTTTTCAAACCCCTAGCTTTTGCTCCATTCCGGCTCCAGCTAATTGCCAAACTGCATGAATTGATGCCTAAATAATACCGGTTTACGAAGACGAAGTTGGGTTTGAAAAACGGCCCAATGCGTACGTGATAAATTATGCTCCATTAATTTCCACGGTTTAACAATGGAGGAATAAGAAGTGGTTTAAAGTGGCGCATTTACTTCAAAATAATGCTGGATAACACTGACAGACCTGGGCGAGCATAGCACTAAGATTTAAATCTAGCTAAAGCTCTAGGCCTAACGTTACCTTTTGTTTATAACAAGACAAGAGTTGCATGAAATTTGTGAGCACTCGACGCGCGACCCAACCTTTCTTTTGTACACGTGAAATTAGTGCGGTGTGCACAGCACATTGCCCCGTAAAAAAAATGGGATTTTACTACATTTTGGCCACATTTTAAATTGCTAAAACATTTTATTTTGATTATTGTCTTATTTCCTTATCGTTAGGTAAAGATTTTCTTCCATCATTAATGAAAATTGTTGTCTTTAAACGGCGTGATTGGAAATGTTCACCGGACAATTTGTTTTGAAGCACCAATTGAATGCGTGGAGTAGCGCCCTCTGGCGGTTTACATTAACCGGTCAGTGGGGCGCGCCCGGGCGACTCACGAGGCGGGTAGTTCAGGCCGCCATCTGTGGGTAGCACACCCTGATATTGCGTTGCGAGCCAGTTGCTGACAGACATTTTCGGCATTGCTCGTGACGTGTTCATCCGTCATCCGTTTTGAATCCCGGAAAAAACTGCGTGTACACGGCATCTGACGCCTATATATATTCATGTACAAAATGTACTTATATTTTTATTTCAAATGTAGTCCCTGACGTGCATGTGCCCGTTTACGTATAATACCTAGCACGATGACCGAGGAACTCCCCCTTAGTCCCCATACATACACTCTCTACACTACTGTTACCTAACGCACCCCCTCCCTACAAATTAACCTAAAAAGGATTTCTGATAAACCACGACATTCCGCAATGACGACCACAAAGAAGAGGCCGCGTGAGGTTGCTTTTCGCGATGTATTTTGTGTATGCTAAACTATTAAACTACAGCGCGTGGGTGGATTTCGGACAAATAAACGACGATGGCCTTGGACAAGGCTAGAATGCAGGCACCCAGGTACTACTATACTCTCCGTCTGCTTCCGTTTGTATTATTTTATTTAGCTACATGGTCGAATAGGTATTGCTTATTCCATTTTATTTCATTACATTTATTGAAAACAAAATGAATAGAAAAGCAACCGAACTGTAAATGCAGGTAACCATGGCGTGACTTTGCATAGAAGAACAAGATGGTACAAGATATAGACTAGGTATAAAAGGCTTGCTGGGGTGAGTGGGAATTCATTCATTTATAGTTGTGGTTTATTGTTGATGAAGGGGGATTCGATATCAATGATGGCTGGTCCGGATTTAACTGGTTTGTTTTCTCTCACCGGCGCTTTCGATCTTAATTTTGTCGGCGTAATCTTGTTGATTTTCCTGCTGGTCTTGTGGTGGTCCCGGGTGCGAGGCCGACAGACCAACCTTCCCCCGGGACCGTGGCGATGGCCGCTACTGGGCAACGTTCCTGCGCTGGTCCGGGACGGCAGACCTCCCCACGAGGTGGTGGCGGAGTGGTCTCGGCGGTACGGCGGAGTCATGTCGGTCGGGATTTGGTTCGGAAGACCTCCTGTTATAGTGATTAGCGACATCGATGCGGCCAAGGAATTGCTTATGAAACTAGGAGAACGACCCCTTGAAAGAACCGTTCTGCCAGTATCAGCAGAAATCGTCCCTAACAAAAACATAAATGGTAAGAATTAAAGGTAGTATACATCATTTGTAATTACTGAATTATTTTAAAAATCATATGTCATCTCGGCCCCGAGGAACCTTAGTAAGTTGCTTACTAATACAGTTATAATTATTAAAACCTTATTGAAAATCATATGAACAATGGTAACATTGTGATATTTAGCCCAGCAAACACAACTGGTGAAAAGATAGGTGAAGGGTTGCCTAAGGTGGGAGACTTGAACAAGTTCAAGGAAACCCCCCGAATTAAATATGTGTTGCTTTATATAAACAGGGAGTTTGGTCTTAGCCCAAGGCGAGACCGCCACGGCACAACGAAAGTTCTGCCTCGGTGCCTTTCGGAAATTTGGAGTCGGCAAAAAGAGCTTAGAGCACAAGATCAACGAGGAGGCTCGATACCTGATCGAGAGAATCGAGGCTGAAAAGAATCGATCCTTCGATCCCAACCTCACCGTCCACAAAGCGATGTCCAACATCATCAGCGCCGTCTGCTTCGGGTCCCGTTTCGATTACGACGACCCGAAATTCAGAAAGCTAGTGCGTGCCTTGCAGCTGCTCTTCGGCTGTTTGTCCCCTGCCTCCCTAATGTTTCTGTTCCCCGTTCTAATCTGTAAGATCCTGTCACTCTACTCGAAACCGAGAGGATATTGGCTGGTTATACACGACTATATCAACGGAATTGTTCAGGTAAACAAATTTCTCAAATGCAAAAAAAATTGTTAATGGCGAATCTCTAGGGGTTAGGTGTAGCAAACCCCGGCATTACATTTATTATGACACTACACAAACGGGGCCAAACATTGATTCCAAATTTCCTGAATTTATTCTCGCATTAAGCATTGTAGATTTCAAAGCCACTAAAAGACGCTGAAAGAGTACTTATAAATGTCTAGGAACACCGGGATTCTTACGATTCTAACGATCACCGAGACATCATCGATATGTACCTCGGGGAGATTCAACAGCAAGAGCGGACCAGCACCGCGGTCGGTACGGGGAACGACGGCGTGGTATTTGCCCATCAGCACATCTGGCGCTCGATCACCGACATGTTTGCTGGGGGCACCGACACAACCTCAAACACCCTTCTGTGGCTGATAGTTGCCGTGCTCAATCACCCGGAAGTGCAAGAAAAGGTAACGACACAATCAGGTTTGGCCCAGGAACTCTCAAATCGATTTCTAAGTTTCATATGGACTTTCGTATTTCTTCGCATTTCCGAAACAAACATTATTATGCATATACAAGGAATTAATGCTTCTGGCAGTAATTCAATATTCGGTTTTACCCTTCCCCGACCTATTTTGTTTATGTAAATACTGCTTACTCGGTGTTGTCGCGATCGATTTATAGAAAGAGATCGAGGAGAAAAAAACACGACTTGGGTGGGGCTCGAACCCACGACCTCCTGTT
The DNA here is from genome assembly GCA_037893245.1 of Crossaster papposus. Lineage (NCBI taxonomy): Eukaryota > Metazoa > Echinodermata > Asteroidea > Velatida > Solasteridae > Crossaster > Crossaster papposus. The sequence continues at coordinate 214,107 of JBAIAA010000682.1, read as the reverse complement.
TACCACTCAACCAGGGGCCAATTTAATAAAACATGCCCAGAAATTTGCTTAGTATGAACATTCTTCCTTTGCCAAAACCAGGTTTACAAACCAAATGTTCAGTTGATGTTTATTGTTTGTAACTGGTATTCAGCTGAGTTTTGGCTGGTATTCCTGTTTTTACTGAGCAAAACTTTGTTGTGCTTAGCAAATGTTCGTGCTTAAACGTTTTATAAAATTGGCCACAGCTTATTATAACTGGATCGACAGTGTTCTATTTTGAAGCAGCACTGTATAAGACATTTTGCCGAATAAAAACTTGTTCGTTTCTTCAACTTTGGTGAGCTTCGCCAACCTAACCACACAACCTCACCCCTAGCCTTTTTGGGGGGATTACATCGCGTCCGGTTGCCTCATTTTACCCTCGCCATTCGCAGCTTCAGAGAGAGATCAGTAAGGTGGTTGGAGATGACCGGCAGCCATGTTGTGAGGACCGTCCCAGCATGCCTTACACCAACGCGGTCCTGAATGAGACACAGCGCTGGCGACCCGTGGCGCTCTTCGCTTTACCCTACGAGACGACTCGAGAAGTACAGCTTAAAGGTTACACCATCCCAAAAGGAAGAAGTAAGCCTTCCTGTAATTGGTGCCAGTCCTTGTTTGCGTCACGTTGAAGCAGATGCGCGCATGTTCAAAATGACGCAAACAGAGGACAGGTGTTTGCTGCCACCCAGAGTCTTAAAGGTCCTAATGAAACCACAGTCTGGCTGAGACGTCAGAAACGTTTAAGGTCGGTTATGGGCTGCCACAATGAAGCTCAGGTTTGAGCAACTTGTTCGGGTGCTTCTGAACTGGTATTTTTTGCTATTTGTTACGCATGCCGTAATCTGTTTTTCACTTATAACGCCAAAGATAAATTGATATGCAAATCGCCGAGTGAGATGAAAGAGCAGCTATAATGAGAGTATACCCTTCAACGCCATGGAGACTAAGCTTATCAATAAATGCGACTTTCCTAATTTGTTTTTGGCAACAGATGTGAGCATTTTACTGTGGGAGATAATGAACGACCCCAGGGTTTGGGATCTACCAGAGGAGTTCAACCCTGACCGTTTTCTGAGCACAGACGGGACGAAACTCATCCAACACGAATCGTTTATACCCTTCTCAATAGGTACGTTCGTCACAAACTAAAACGTTTGGCCCCGAATCTTGAATTTGAGGCTGGCGATGGGACGTGAGTTCACGTACGTGTTACCATGATTCCGCCGCGAACATTTCTAATTTTAGAGTAGGACGCATTCCTAGTCGAATGAGGGCGCTGTAACGACAATACTTTCTCGGTACCAACACTGGCAAAATCCTGTTTGAGTAACTTTACTTTAATATAAAAAAATATTATTAAAAATGTGCATTTTGTTTTTAGCTCTATAGGAATAATGTCAACTGCCTTGAATAATCTTCGATTTTACCCCCAAAACAAAATGGCGTTAGTTAAAGATTACGGCCTGTAGACCTTTCTGTCGTCGTTTGTTAACCTATTTCTTATTGGCCAGTCTTTATTGCCTTCTCGTGTCAAAGGTCGACGGAGTTGTATCGGGGAGGGGCTCGCCAGGACACAACACTTCTTGTTCATCACTAACCTCTTCCAGCGGTTCACTTTCAAGCTGCCGTTGGGGGCGCCCAAACCGTCCATGAGGGGTATCCCTGGCTTAACATACACTCCAACACCGTTCGAAGTTTGCGCGGTTAAGCGCTAGATATGTGCAAACAAGGGACCACTCCATAAATCGTGGAAGACAGGCAATTGTAGTAAAGTGTGTTGCCTAAGAACACAACAAGCACCGTACGTATTTGCCATTGGGGTTCTAACCCTCGACACCATGGCACGTCGAGCACCTCGACCATTGCACCACTTTTAAAATGTACGAGAAAATTGAACTAGAAGTTACATTGCATTGAATTTATTAGAAAACTGGTCTATTAACTCGCGTCTCGCGGGCAGCAATAATTTTATATGCAGGTAGGTTGGTACATAGTGTACATTTATTAGCCAATCAGAACACAGATAGTGTTGACGTCATCGATGATGTTAGAGTTGTCTGGGATCTGACTAGGGTTAGGGGTTAGGGCATAGAGAAAGGAATTTTCTCTATGGTTAGGGTTAGGGTTAGGGGTTAGGGTTAATTTGTCCCAGACAACTCTAACATCATCGATGACGTCAACATCATCTGTGTTCTGATTGGCTAATGTACCAACCTATATACCTGCAGAAAAAATTATCGCTCGCGGGCAAGATAAGGCAGACTATGGGAAGTGTGATCATTGTGATATTTGCTACTTGCAATATTGTAAACATTGGTACAAGGCCAGATAAGGGAAACCCGTTAATATCGAATTTCTATAAACGAAAAGCTGTGAATTACTTATACTTTGTACATTTTGTTGCGTGTGTACGTTCGTGTACGTACGTATTGCAGTATGATATATTGTACGCGGAGAGGTCATTTTGCATGCATCGATCAAGGTAAAAATATTAAAGGGCAACTATTATGTCCTGGAATCGTCCAATTGGGTTACACAACTCGTTTTGAACGAAATAATGTTTGTCGGAAAGAGCATTTAAAAGTAGGACATAAACATTCACACAACTATTATTTAATAATTTGGCGTTGTTATGTTATTCTTGTGTAGAATGAGTTTCGGGGGTCACAAATGACCCCTCGAAACTTGATCTGTTTTGATGTAGTCATGATTACCTATAGCCGGAAAACATTAGCGTATCATAATTAATCGCAAATGTTATATTATTCATTAAAACAAACTACATGTAATATTAATTTGTAAGTTTATTTCATTACTTTCATTTATATTTGCAAGTTCACAAAATAAAGAATTTACTTTACTTTCAATTTAAGATTGCAGATCCGTGATTAAGGTGTATAGAAATGGCTAAACTGTCTCGGGTAAATACGAATGACCCTTCTGACATCGGAAAAGTTGAGACGCTTGGTGGCAGCAAACACATCGCTCATTTTGTTTTGCTGCCACCAATAGTTTTTTAAAGTCTCCAATGTTGATCTCTACAAACTGGATAGGTCGATCGTACATTGATGGGATAGCGAGCCGTGAAGTCACCGGCGGCCATGTTAGGATATTCAAAACAATGAAGTGATCGCACGTGCGCGCACTGAAATTTTCTAATTTATTTTATTATAAAACTGGCACTTTTTAGTGTCTGGATATAAAATTAAACCCAAAAATTTAAGAATTTCCTTAATCCAAAAAAACCTCGTTTTTCCTTTTCCTATGGTTTGTGCATAAGGTTATGATGTTGGAAATGTTAAAACAAAATTTTGGTCTCGTATCTTTTCCCGAAAATAGGGTTTTTTAATATTCAAACTTGGCGTACACATCTCATTATTGGGTGTTATTATGTTTAACTTAATTTTCCTAATCAAACTGGATCGTTTTTGCGACGTTAACTTCGTTTCCTGTGATATTAAATTAGTTTTCTCGGTAGTGCGCTATACAAACGTGTGTACGCCTGCAATGTTTTTAATATCCCAATATGGCCGCCAATGGCTTCACGTGCAGAGCCGCTCGACCTATCCAGTTTGTAGAGATCAGTGAGACATACTCCGTAGACATACTTCACAAGCTGTGAATCGCTGTAGTACAAAGGTGACGAACAGGCTATACTCAGTTTATGCACTTCGTAGCCTAAACCTTTTAACTACATCGATATCGCAATAATTGTGTTCCGTCAAACGTGAGCTTTGGAACCTAAAAGGGCTTGTACATGTACGGCGTTTGGGTCGGGGCCAATTTCAGACACGGAGCACCAAACATTCTTAGCATTAAAATTCTTCCTCGACAAAAACAGTTACAAACCAAATTTTCAGGTGATGTTTATTTTGTGTGTGACCGGAATTCATCTTGGTATGAAAAGCACCACCTGTTTTTACCGAGCAAGATTTGTTTTTGTGCTAAGCAAATTAGGTTGTGCCATGCTTATTCCTCCATGGTTGTGCTTAGCAGGTCCATGAAAATATTAGTGACCATTCGATTTTGATACGCGTACAGGAAACGTATGCGGCTCGAAAAAAGTCGCCTATTAAATTACAATGTCGGAAATAAACTTCTCATATCAAAATGTTAAAATTTATAATGTCAAACTGATGAAATTATCACACAAAATGGCGATTCAATATTAGACGACTATTTCCAAGTAGCATACGTATCCCGTAAGTATGCGCATCAAATCTAGTAATGATTTCTAGGCATATTTTATTGTATTAGTGGCGAAAGGTTACGGACCGATGTTTGCCGAATCTCCTTGCCTCGTGGCTGGGACCTTTGAACTATTTACTATATAAAGACTAGTGTTTGCTTTCGCACGACGTGTACGTATATAGGTAGGCAACCTGGCACGGCACGTATGCGTAAAGTAAATTTGGCAATGAATAGGCCTAGATAATGAAATATTAACATATTTTCTGGTATAAAAGGCCGATTGTTGTGAGACAGGCTGAGCTGCTTGTTCGTCTTAGTTTATTCAACGCAGACCGTACCGTGACTCGTGAGGTGAATTAGATATAATGGCTGCTCAGAATTCAGCCGATTTCGATCTCAAGTTCATAGGCGTATTCTTGGTTATTTTCCTGCTGGTATTGAGATGGGTGCGAGGCCGACAGACCAACCTCCCCCCGGGACCGTGGCAATGGCCCCTGCTGGGCAACGTTCCTGCGATGTTCCGGGAGCGGTCCAAGAAATACGTTAATGTGGTGCTGGCGGAGTGGGCGCAGCAGTACGGCGGCGTCATGTCGGTCAGTTTAAGGATCGGTTCTCCTCCTGCGATTGTGATAAGTGACATCGATTCGGCGAAGGAGTTGCTGCTAAAACAAGGAGAACGACTCGTGGAAAGATCCACTGTGACGACTGCAAAAGTAACTGGCGGTTTAAAAGGTATAGTATTTTGTTTAGTAGCCCAATAGAACGTAAGGTGCAGCGCCAAAACGTCTTGATCTTGACAAACATAGGGTATACCCACCTCCTTTGGTTCTGATTGGTGACATCGATGATTACATAACAGGTTAAATGTCACTAATTTGATTGTCAACAGGAAGTTTGCTCTGGGCCAAAGGCGAGACCGCCAAGGAGCAACGACACTTCAGCTTCGGCGCCTTTCGAAAGCTCGGAGTCGGCAAGAAGAGCTTAGAGCACAGGATCAACGAGGAGGCTCGATACCTGATCGAGAGAATCGACGCCGAAAAGAATCGATCCTTCGATCCCAACCTCGCGATCCACAACGCGGTGTCGAACATCATCTGCACCGTCTGCTTCGGGTCCCGTTTCGATTACGACGACCCGAAATTCGGGAAGTTGGTGCGTGGTCTGCAGCTAATCTTCAACAGTACCGGTTTTAGCTCCCTTTTGAGCACATTTCCCTTTCTCATGTATACCCCTATATATTCAAAACTGCGAAGGGGTCTGCGTTACATAAAGGACAATATCAACGGAATTGTTAAGGTAAATACTTTCTCCAAAATTGCTAATTATTTGTTATGAAAAAAACTGTTGTTGGAAACGAAAAACGTGAAAAGTAAACGATAGGCCTCTTTTCACAAAAGATCTCAAATCACATCTTCGGTCCAAATTCACATCCTGGATAGGGTTGTTGAAATGCAAATTTACATCCAGTGGATGTGAATTTGGACTTGACGACTTAACCCAGGATGTGATTTTGGAAATCAGTTTTGTTGAAATCACATTCTGTGATGACTGGCTGTGTAATGTCCGCTTTTAATGCAGAATCACGTCATATCCAGTAGCCTTTGTGATGACAGCTCTGAAACAATTCGTTACTCCTTGTAATAAAATTGATCTTTTAATCTCTGTAGGAACACCAGGATTCCTACGATTCTAACGATCACCGAGACATTATCGACCTGTACATCGGGGAGATTCAGGGGAGAGAACAGAACGGAGCCCCGGCGGGTACGGGGAATGACGGCCCAACCTTCTCCTATGAGAATATCTGGCGTTCGGTCTTTGACATGTTTGCCGCGGGCACCGACACAACCTCAAACACAATCCTGTGGCTGATAGCCGCCATGCTCCACCATCCAGAGGTGCAAGAAAAGGTAAAAAACAACAACACACACACATTCGCTGGACCACTGTTGACAAGTAAACCTGGCTATAGTCCTCGAACAACCATGTAATTTAGACAGGATTCGGCAGTTTTAAGTTATTCAGCCATTTTGAAGAAAAAAACCAAACGCCCCAAAAGCTGCCATCGCTCACGTTGCAGAGCTATCACACATTTTTGATACCGGTGGCCTAATTTTTGAACCGGGGCTAATGGGCTAAACCATTGTATTATATCACCAGCTTCAGATAGAGATAAGTGAGGTGGTTGGAGATGACCGGCAGCCATGTTGTGAGGACCGTCCCAGCATGCCTTACACCAACGCGGTCCTGAACGAGATACAGCGCTGGCGAACTGTGGTGCCCATCGCTTTACCCTACGAGGCGGCTCGGGAAATACAGTTGAAAGGTTACACCATCCCGAAGGGAAGACGTAAGTTATCGGAAAAGAACAACGGTGTTTCTCGAATCACACGGGTCTCGCCTACTTTCGCGATTACCATTGACCTCAAATGACCTCAAATGACCTTTGACCTCAGTATACCTTTAATATCACATCACATTCAAGTTTCCATATTGAATGCATGAAGTTTGATTGCAATTGAACTTCGAGTTTTCAAAATGAGACAAGTTTTATTTGAAATACGCTTTACACATCCGTGAATGGGTGCACCGTGCACGTCATCTAAATTAGTCTAGTTTCTTAACCTGATAATTCTCCAGCATCTATACACAACATTTTAAAACTGGTCTGTGTCACAATATTTGCTATAAAATACGAATCCCCTAAACCATCTAAAATATTACAGCAAAAGCAAATGGTGTCTGCATGTACTACTTTTTAAATATAAATTGTATGTTTGTATTACCTAATTTGCACCAGGTGTGGTTGTTTCTCTGTGGGCGATGATGAATGATCCCAGGATTTGGAACCAACCAGAGCAGTTCAACCCTGACCGTTTTCTGAGCAAAGATGGGACAAAACTCATCCAACACGAATCGTTTATACCCTTCTCAATCGGTATGTTGGTCACGATGAACAAAATCCCCCCTCCCCGGGAAAGAATGAAGTAGTCTGACGCTACTTCAGCGGTTGTGTATAAAGTCCATTGAAAGTCAAGAACATCTTAAAAAAAAAGTATTTCCTAACAAAATTAAAAATGTTTGTCAGTCCCAGATTCATTTGTTGACGTCTTTTTTGCCTTCTTGTGTCAAAGGTCGACGGGGTTGCCTAGGGGAGGGGCTCGCTAGGATGGAACTCTTCGTGTTTGCCACTAACCTCTTCCAGCGGTTCACGTTCAAGCTGCCGTTGGGGGCGCCCAAACCGTCCATGAAGGGCATTCCCAGTTTCACGTTCGTTCCAGAGCCGTTCGAAGTTTGCGCGGTTAAACGATAGATAAAGGGATAACTCGTGCCAAGATGGAGATTTATAATGTTAATTTCGTTTTCGCTTTACATTTTATATACGTCATTCATTAATATCCGAGACAGTTTACCATTCCTATTAGTCGAGAGCATGTCACGAGTCAAGGAGGTAGTTTTAAACGGCCGACGAATCATTGAGAAAAAATTACCTTACGTTGTAATTGGATTAATGCCCGCGTGCAAGCATTTTAGAAGTTGCCGATTTGTGTAGATCGTAACAATAAGCCTCTGTGCTGATGACGCCATGGTTTGTTTAGGTGGCGCTTTGCTATGGTATATGGGGCTATGAAAACAGAATTAAAGCACGCTTGTCAACAAAGTGTGACTTATTATAAAGGCTAATTTTAATGACAAAGTTTGTAACAGAACCCGTATTATTGAACAGTTGAGGGCGCTGTATTACGACTCCATTTTGGAGCTTTAGTAGCCGTGAATTAAGGCTGCATTCAATTTAATTGGCTACGACTGAGAATAGTACACTGGAATATGGGAAGTGGCGGCTAGTCGCTTATGATATTCCCAGCCGTATGGTCGAGTGATTCGGACGCGACCTAATAGTTTATTGACTTATGGTATCACTACTGCTAACAACAATGCATGTTATTAACGAATCTTTGTGTTTTGTCAAGTTACTAATAACAAGTTTTTTCTGTTATTCTTCCGAATTCTGCAGAAAATATAATGTGATAATACTAAAACATAGAAAGCATTGGACAGATATTGCAATTAAACAATATTATTGTAAATAAATAAATAAACAAACTTTACATTGGTACTATAATTATTGTCACAATTAAATAAATAATTTTGCTAATTGGCACATCGTTTTACCGACATCTTTTTCTCTATCCAATTCACAAACTTGTCCACTCGCGTGTAAACCCCAGGCGCGGGGTCGGTCGGCGATTGGCTGCAGAACTGGTTCCCGCCCCATGACGTCACGCCCCAGAGCTTCCATCTCCCGTCCCCTGATTGGCAGACAAGCGGACCCCCGCTGTCGCCTTTGCACGTGTCCGGCCGCCGTTCGCCTCGCATGTGGCCGGCGCATACCATTCTGCTGGTGAGGGTGGAACCGTAAGCGTCGCGGCAAGTTTTGGCGCTGATGAGGGGCACCGTTGCTTCTCTTAGCCTCGACGGAAGTCTGCCAAGCAGAAGACTCCTAAAACCTGGGGAAGAAAACGATTATAACTTCATGAAACAAAAACAAGGAACCAATCATCACATTCTTAGCGCAGCAAGATAATTTAACATTCACTACTTACATCAACCTAGAACATCGATATGTGCATAATGAATGTTACATTGCGGCTATATAACTATATAAGTCATAACTTTTAAGCAGTGGTGAGAAATCTGCATTTGTATTGGTCGATTAAACGACCGAGTGGACCAATGAAATCACGCCTCTTACTTGTATACCCCCAACCGGTGACCACGCATTTTGTATCCGCGCCAAATTCGTGTCGACGTGGCAAACAAGCGGGTGCCACGTGCTCGTCGAGTAGAACACCACGCGCTGGGGTAGCCTCCGCTGCAGCCGTCTTGAGCTTCAGCAGCGCGATGTCGTAGTCGTAGTTTGCCCCTCTCCGGTAACGTTTGTGCACGTGGGAGCACGCGATGGGATACGTCTGCACACCGGACGGCTGGAAGGTGCGACTACGGCTGCGGCTGCGGCTGCCCAAGGTAACCATTACTTCGTTCGTGTCATATCTAAAACCAAGATAAAAAACCTTTCCAAATTTGCCATTTTTCAGTGGGTCAGAACATGGAGGTACCTCCATGGTCAGAATGACACATTTCCGTGTCAGAATGACACTTTTCCGAGTCAGAATGACACTTTTCCGAGTCAGAATGACACTTCTTTGACTCATTTTCTGGGCCACTATTGCGTCGGGAAAAGGTGTCAAGCCCCACATGACACGGATTCCGGGTAAATTCTGATCCGGGACGTTTTAGAGTGTACACAAAATGTGTCTTTACTTACGAATCGAAGCAATGGGCGGCTGTCAGTACGTGTTCCCTGTCGATTAGCGTGCCTCCGCACAGGTGACGCCCCGTCTTTTTGACGTAAAGCTCGGCCTGCCACGGCCAGTGAGTCTCGGTAAGACGCCCTCCCACGACCCTCGTAGTACCGCACTGTAATCCTGGTCACAATTTAATGATTACCGTTAGAAACTTAGTTTTAATTCATTCGTGACATTTCGGCATTTAGATCTCACATTCCTCGCATTTGTAACGATTTTTTTACCGTAAATTTTATGGAAATGTTTTAGTGTGACGGAAGTGTGAACAATCGAGTGTTTACTTCGTTTGTGAATTTTAAAACCTACATTGACTGAGCAATGAAATAAAGCCAACGTCAGCTGAGTTGCTACTAAGCGAGGCTAATTTGCACAGAGACTAGTTTAATCAACCCCATGTGATTTTCCGACCAATCGGGTAAGAGGATTTTCATCAGGTGATATAACATTGGACCAATCGGCGTGCGCGAGCGAGTGACAAATTTAGCGCATATACCTCCGGCAATTTTGTCGGTGTCTGTTGACGCCATCTTGGACAATTCCAACCCGGTGTTTCCGTAGATATTGTTCTGCTTCAAAAAACGGTCGTCTCCTGATCCTGGGATGTCATTCTGTATTGGGAATGTCATTCAGAGCACCAACTTAATACCGGAGACGGCAACAGTGTTTAGTAGAAGCAGAGCAGATATTGTTATATATTCATAAATACCTGAGACCAGCTTAATTATATTCCTATTGGTCGAGAGCCCGACACGTGGGTATGTTTTGGTGTCACATTAAATTTAGACTCGTGTATAATGTAAATAACCCAAACAAAAACATCAACACACCTATTCAAGTGATGTGTGTAAACACCTTCCATCGTGGACCCCCTATTGTTTCCCTTTTGTTTGTACTCTATAAGAGGCCTCCCATAGGTTTTGCAAACACATTTCAATCGTGGACTTTCTGTCAATCGTGGACCCTTGTCCTCTATTGCTATACATCAACTGATGCGGATACAAACTCACACTCACGTATACGGAGAGTCCTATAGGACAGCACTACTCAGTCAGTCACAATAAATACAACCGAGTGTATAAAGTGGACGACATGTCTTCTAACACTCACCGTTTGTTGTTCACCTTCGCGCATCTTAACGTGGTAAGGAATGGCCCAACTGGTACTGGTAGTGGTAGTCCAGCAAATGAACGAAACACACAGTGTACAGATATCGACGATGCGAAAACGTCTCAGAAACAAGTAAGACATGACACCAGGAGTAATTAAGACAAAGGGAATTACTTCTTGCAGATATACTTCGATCTTTATGTCTTCAGATGAGTTTTGCAGTTTCAGAAATTGCTTTGCAAAAGCAAGGATTCCAAAGAAATATCGAATGCATGAACATGCAAGCAGAGTGCTGATAAATAAAAGTCACACCTTGAAATGAACGCACTGCTCTTTTATACAAATCCTAAACCTGTTGTACTCTCATGTGGACATTTAACCAAAACCTGGATGTTGAAAAAAAACTAGTTCAAGACAAGGCTGTTGACCACTGATTTTCCACGAATTCAGGTGTATTGTTTCAATAACTTCCTATCACCCTAGTCCAACGGCAGTCACCGCTGATTCATGTTCACACAACATGTGAAAGAAACACAGGCGTCGCAAAGCATTGTTGGTAGGTCACTTGCCATAGACAATACACGCGCGTTTCATGCGCAGGGGTCATGCGCATGAGAAAGTGTTTTTGGCTTAGCGAAATGCATCCAATCAGAACGCAGAGATATCATAGGTGACTGGCGCCGCTTGATAGTGCGAGCGGGGACCAGCGAACATGTTGAACTAAACTGAACTTGCTGGTAAAAAGTGTTGCCAGGGCGGAAAGAACTGTCGGGAAGATTCGATTGCATCCGCTTAAAATTGAGCGTCGACTTCCCTTACGTCACCTATTTTCCGAGTGAAGGGAAAATAGGAAGCTTAATATCTCCAATAATATAAATCAAAATGAAACATAATTGTCAAACAAGGAAACGAATCCAGCCTTTTCGTACAAGATCGGTTCACATTTTCTTGACATTGATCATCATAAATACTTGGGTGGGCATTTGTCTAGGAATCTTACATGGCGGCAACATATAAACACTGTTGTCTCCAGGATGTATCAGGTTTGTCAAGCTGTACTGCGCTATGAATCTTTCCCAATCGGGTACTGAGTACCCGGGCGAGTACTGTATCTCAGCAATCCATTCTGGAGAAGGGGTACAGAGGAGATTCACTCCTTCGGGCATGTCTAGATCTTCAAGTTCAAGGCGACACATTCCTAACTACATGTACAATGTTAACAAAATCCGAATATTCCCTCCGTTGCACTTAGCTGGGCCCGCCGTACTTATTAATATGCTTCATTTTATTCCAGTTCTTTATGTTCGTTGCTAAATGTCTTTACTACAAATTTGACATTGCTCTTAGAAATCTTGTCTAAGTTAATCCTAGATATATTGGTTTTTTTTGTATTACAATTTTCTTTATCTGTAATAATGTTCTATAAGACGTCCTTTTTTATTTTCAGTGTACATGTATTTGCCTAAAAATAAGAATTTCTGTTTGTTCATACTATCATACTAGTTTTAGGGAAGGGTCCAAGTTTTAAGTCCATACAATTTCATTGTATTTCTGGAAGCAAGGTTTCGAAAAACCCACTTCCCAAAGCCATATGACACAGTCACAAGCCAAGATAGTTTTGTAAAAAGAGGGCGCTCTTATTTTCGACCAGTTTGATATATCCACAGTGTATACCACTGACCTCTATACATGGACAGATCATCCATTGTTTCATTTTGAAGTCGGCATGCAGAGAAGTGCAACATGGCAGACCCACGAAGTCACTCTGTGAGCCAATGAAATGTCCAGGTGTAGAGTTCAGTTGGTTGGTAAATCCACTGACCTCTACAACTGGACATTTCATTGGCTCACAGCAGTGACGCCATGTTGCACTTCCAGTTCGCGCCGACTTCAAGTGTTAGCACAGCAGAATATGGACAATGATCCGTCCAGGTGTTGAGGTCAGTGGTGTATACCCGGTACCCTAGCTAGAGTACGATGTCTGCGATTGTAACTACGCACAGACTAGTCTTTGCCAAAGACCACTCATTCGACAGTGCGCCCTCCAACGACACGATTAGTAATAGTTCAGCTCCCTAACTCACACAGTGGTTTCTCGGTGCAAATTAACTCGCTTAAATGGGGCGTGACCTTTTCATGTAAATTTGATCATTCGAATAAGCATGAGCGTCTTCACACAGCAACTACCCATTCAGCAGTCGCGCTGGCCTGCGTTGCATATCGCTGCTTCACAAAGGAATTTGGTGCGTGTGCATACGGTGTTGATAAGTTTTGCGATCTCCCTAGGAAAGCTGGACAAAGATAAATGCTTAAGCAAAAATTTTGCTCCTATATACCTTTACCCGCAAATTACAATACATGTATCTGACCATGGAAGAATAAGAAGGAGGAATAACTTGTTCCTTCTTATTCCTCCATGCATCACCCACTGACCGTCCGCAAATTCCATAATCATTAATGGTCAAGTTATCACATACATGTAACAATAGTCAGTTTCAGCATGGAGGAATCAGAAGGCCATGGTTTCAGGAACGTACTATTATAATTATTGATATTATAATAATAATTTTACCTTTCATTTCGAAACGCCATCACAGCCGGATACCAGTTGCAGCGGGAAAACCCCTTAACCCTTCGCGGGTTTTTCCCAAAGTGCTAAAAATAGAACGGTGTTTCAACATCACGAAATGAAATGTGGGCTTTGGTCTCATCTGGTAAATTCCACTTTTTGAGCTGAAATACAAACACAGAGACCTTTATTCATCGCTTCAGCGTCCTGTGAAAAGATCGCCGTCGCTCAGATCGGAGAACTGGGAATATATGTGTTGCAACACAAACGAGCAAAGAAGTTATTTTTGTCTAAAATAGAAATTAGTAGTAACTCAACTGACTGCGCAGTATCTGCCCATTCAACGTGCACACAACGGATTATATGGCATTCGCAGATAAACAGCCTGTTCGCAAAAAGTTAGAGACATAAATTCGATTTTTCGAGAATTGTAACCTTCTGCATTATCGTAAGTATACTGATTATTTACTAAATTTTGCTTGGGTGGTAACTGAAGTTTTGTAAAACGACCGACATTCATTAGTTAGAATTCTAGTGCTACGTACCACCAGTCATCATACTCATACTAATAGTCATACTCATAGAGGAATAAGAAGGACTTTATTCCTCCATGGTACCATTCCATGGCACTATAGTCTAGGGCCTACATTATTCTTTCCATTGCATGCACATAAAACATTAATTTCAGAGGGGCTCTATTTGTTTTTTACAACACTGATAAAACCTCGTTGCCTGATTGGTCAAAGCGCGGTCGATGGTGCGACTGAACTTAAATTACTGTTGTATAATTAGGCAGAATCACCACCATGGACATTGGTGGCGCCATTTTTATGCCCAAAATTACCTCAGTTTGTGTGACCGCACCTATTCATGGAATGTAACATACAATAGAATTTTTGTAAAAGCTCCAAACGTCAAAAAAGAAGAGTTACAGGGTGTAGTTAACCTTAGAAAGTTTGGTTTGTAAAAAAATCCCGTTGCCAAAAAAGGTTATGGATTCCCCAAAACAGCAATGCTGCCACTGTGTGTGTAAACTTCCCATATGTTTGTACACATTATCAAATGATGTGGTCACAGTTTTTCAGCCAAAACAAGCATCATTTTAAGTAAAAAAATACGACTTCAAAATGGTGATAACTTAAGAACCGCTTGCCCTTGGGGCTTGGGACCTCTTATTTAATTGCATTTTGAAAGCTCTTTAAAATAAAATCAATTCAACAACTATCAAATCAACTTTAAAATTTGGTGAATCTACCTAGTATAATAATGAATTGAATGAGTGCAATGGTAAGAATAATTTAATGAGGCGACAGATTGCATGTTCTATTCTTTCCATCGCACAAATGTGAAACATTCATTATTTGTTTTATACAACACCTGAATAGTTTCTTGTCATCTGATTGGTAAACTGGTTCCATCGATGCGCGCTCACCGTTTGATAGAATTAAGTGATAGAACGTTTTGGGCGGTGGAATTATTCTTTCCATCGCACAAATGTGAAACATTCATTATTTGTTTTATACAACACCTGAATAGTTTCTTGTCATCTGATTGGTAAACTGGTTCCATCGATGCGCGCTCACCGTTTGATAGAATTAAGTGATAGAACGTTTTGGGCGGTGCGGGTTCCCGTCGTGTGATGGGTCGAATAATTTAATGCACGTGATCGACGATCCACCAATCGGATGGCGAGGATTTATTCAGGTGTATAAAATTTTATAACTTCAATTTTTTGCCGTGCGGCATCGAGACGAATAAATTAGTGCATATGATCAATGATCGACCAATCAGGTCACAGGGATTTATTCAGGTGTTGTATAAATGGAAATATTGTTATTGATGTCAACGGCCAAATCGCGGCCCTAGTTCTTTAGGCGAGTGGAGTGTTGTGGCTGAGCAGTTAAGAACCCGGTTTTCTGTTCCGCAGAGCGTGAGTTCGAATCTCGGTCTCGACACCTGTGTCCTTAAGCAAGGCACTGAAACCACTATTGCTTCGTCTTTCGGATGGGACGTAAAGCCGTAGGTCCCGTGTATTGTATAATAATAATCATTATAATGCACGTAAAAGAACCCAGTAGCACTTATCGCTAAGAGAAGGGGTTTGCCCTGGTGTTTCTGGCTGTGCTCCTGCACATCCCAGTATAGTTGTCTACAACTGCAAAAGGGATTAACCCTAACTCCCTACACAACAAAGGAAGTTGGAGGATTTTGAAGGAATTGTATTGTTCAATAACAATGGTGAGGGAGTTGGGGTTAATCTACCAAGAACCAAGAGCGCGGATATCCGGGAACTTTTCAAGTTTCCTTGTCTCGTTCCCAGACCCATTTTTGTAAAACTGAATGGTTCTAGAGTCCAGAGTGCTGAATGGGTTACTATTAAACGCAGAGCTGGTGAAAATACAATCGGTGATTTTATTAACGGATGTAATGCCGCCCTGACCTATTGTTTCTGCGTTTGACGGAATGACCAGTTCCTGATGAAAACACTCCTATTGATCACGATTTGATGGTCTAATTTTGTTGCTTGGGAAACAAAACCACAACATCAATGACGGATATGTAACCGACATGATTTATAGCAGATTCAACTATATTTGGTCAATTTAGGGCAGGATTTAGAAAACAAAAACCTTTGTTTCTCACGAGGAAATAATGTCAGTTCCTCTTTATTCGAAAAATAACCGTCTCGGGCATTCTGGGAAATCACGGCATCCGGTGTTCTGTTGCTTTCACGAAAAGCAATTTTTTTAATTAATTTCCAACGATTGACGGGCGGCAAATTTTGGAATTTCTTGATGATTTTCAAACACTGCCCCTAATTTATTCAATTTAAAGGTAGTATACACCATTGGTAATTGCTTGAATTATCATGAATGGGTAGATTTGGGGGGTTGTATTTCATAGTAAATATCGTTTAACTGACTTTTCCGAAGTTTTACAATCATGGATGCCGAGAAAAGCACGAAAAACAGCGTTTGTTTTCAACCGGGGTCGAGCAGTTATTCTTATGTTATCTTTGTTTTTTCGCTCTCGCCGTCCGGCGAGAGCGAATTTTTCTTGATAAAATTCATTTTTTTGGAATAATTACAGGATATCTAGCGCAATCCTTTTGCTGAATGCCTAGAATCATTATTTACTTTCAATTGAGTAAGGTATTTCTTAATAATTCAGTAGTAAATATTTTCGATATCTGCAAATGGTGTATACTACCTTTAATTAGTCGACATTTTATTGGTAATATGGATGCCAGCCAACTAGTCTGGTTTTCTAACCTAATAATTCCCTGCTCTGTTTTGTCTGAGGGAAGTCAGGGAACCAGACTACAAAACAGCATTTAATGTTTTTTTTTTTTTAGCGTCTATGAACACAAAACAGAATACAGTTCAGCGTCACAATATTTACTATAAATTATGAACATCTAACCCTTTTTGTATCTACATGTAGCTCCATGCCCTACCATCCATTTTTGAAACTTACTGCAAAAGCTAATGGCGTATAGTGTCTTTAAATTAATTAACACAACATTTGTATTATTCTTTTCAGAACTTTTTTGGGTCGTGAGACTAAGTTGAAAATCGGCAAGTTTTTTGTTGTTGGCAAGAGCCTCTATCGGACCAGGGATGTCGGACGAAGAACGTTCGGACTCGCTTCAATCCGTGGAGATCCCCAACGACATGTATCAGCAAGCGTATATTGGGACTAACGGGACGGATTCTCAGATGATGGGGGGTCTGTCCAGTGACTTACATCAGCTGGAGGTCATGACAGGAATGAGCCAACAGACACTTAACGATCTGTCGGCGCCCCAACTTCGTATCTTGGAACAGCCTAAACAGGTATAGTAAACAAAGCTAAACAAAAACAAAGTCTGGGAACCTCCACCTAGGAGGGTAGGGGCCTTTTCAGATCCCTGGCTTCGTCTTCGTCCTTGGTTAAAGGCAATTTTAGATTCCCAACTGCAAAATTCTCTGCCACAAAGTGGTGCCTGTTGTGCTTCAGAAACATTCAATCGATTAATATAAACCCAAAAGCTAGACTATTCCCAGTTGCTTTCATTTCTATTTGCTACTAGTGAATCGGAATTTGGGGGCAACGGTACATTTAAAAGAATACATTTTAAGTTTGTCAACCTTTAGGTTTTGGAACACTGCACGAAGAAAGTTGAGGGAATTAGACGTTGGAAGTGTATCACGTTAAGGAACACCAATACAGGGTTCGTTTTACAAAAAAAAAGTTGCATGCACTGGTGCATGTAGACCAAAAAACCTACATGCACCAGCAAAAAGTTACATGCACCATTAATTTTGCAAATCAGCGCATTATTGATATTTCTTTAGGCACACAATCAGTGTTTACAATATACTTATTTCCATACATAAATCAATTTAAGGATTTTAAGGACACGGTAAATTATGTACATGTATGTTTGTTTCATAATAAAGAAAACTTGTGAGAAACCCTTCTTTATGATAGTAGTACAGTGTCATTCTCTCTTGTTTTATATTGATGTTTAACTTACCCCTTTGTGCTGATTTAAAAATCACAATTCACTGACAGCGCGTGCAACACGTGCGTGCGACAGCGAGTGTAGTCTTGGTGCAAGACGTTCTTGTTGAGTTAGTAAAACCATAAAACCATAGGGCCTATGTACTCAACACTATACGCGTCGCGACTATTCCACCGATAGAGGGCGTATTCTGGAAGCCGCGAATCTGTTCCGAGCCGATGTGTGGTGGTTATCTGGAAGTTTCCCAACAGCGCCCTCTATTGTTTGATAGTCGTTAGGCGCAGGGGCGCTAAATCGCGATAGTTGCGTGATAATGAACAACAACGTCTTGCACCAAGACTACAGCGAGTGCTGAGCAAATATTGCCTAGAGGGGTAGCCACAATTGAGTCAATTACGATAACCCCTGTATGACGTCACTCCCGTAAACAACGTGTACGTACCGGTACGTACGAATATGGAGGGCTTTCCCGATTACAAAAATAGCACTAGCGCTAGAACATGACGCGACGCGACGGCGTGCGCACGTTTACTGATTCTGAATCTGCTGCAAGGAATAAATTATGGATTTATGAAATAAATAACACGTTCGTACATTATCTGGTAAAGTATTCAACCAACTTTATTCGTATTCTCACTGGGGCTGATAAATATATGTCTGAAATGAGTACTTTGGTGGTCAAAAAGCTACATGCACGGCGTGCACGTGGGGCAGAAAAGTTACGTGCACAAACAAAAATCTACATGCACTGGTGCATGCGTGCACCCGGGTAAATCGAACCCTGCACCAATATATACTTGGATTCACATTTTCTACCTGGGTTGAGGCCATTGGGCCTGGATCGTGCATGGTCAATCATATCGACTCGTGACCGACTTAACTAACGCCCAAATGACGAGCTAATATAGTACGCTTCGTGGAACTAAAGAAAAACAATCAACTTCGATTGTTTGTCATTATAAAAACACACTGAACATTCTGAATGAAAAGGTTGGATTGAAACTAGAACCTAAACCATGTCATTTTCAAAGACTTTTGATTCAATTGAAGTGCGTAGGTTGAATAGACCATTAATTTCATGAAATGTTTGAGGTTTGGTCAGTGTAGCATGTGCTTAAAGGTAATACACACCATTTGCAAATTATCAAAAAAATAAACTATCCAAAATTATTATGAAATACTTTATTTATTCTGTAAGTTAACAACAGTTTCAAGCATCCTGTAAAATTACAGCCCATGTGCTGTGGTTTTCAAAAAAAGTAGAATTTGGTATCAATTTCCAACGATTGCCAGTCGACAATCTTTGTAAAAACCTGACTATTTTCAAACACTGCCCCCAATTTATTGAGTTAATCTCAAGGAAGTCTATGAATCAGACTGCAAGAAAAGCACTTTTTGCAGACTGAAATACATGTCACATACTCAAATGTGTGGTACTTAAATTTAACCGTCCTTTATCTGTGCACTACAGATTTTGCACTTTACGTTGAACCTTTGATTTGTACACAAGTCATATTGTTGACCTTTTTGTCTAAGTAGTTTCCTGCAGTACACAAAGAAACGCTGCACACATATAGCCTACTGTACATGTACATGTGGTTGAAGGTTTTACTTGCATCGTGACTGTGTATACTTAAAATGAGGAACTCGAATGACAAATAAATATTAGTTGTCCCCGACGCTTGCTATTTTACGTGAATAGGCCTATGCATGGTTTATATATTATAGTTTAAGTTAAAGGTAGGATACACAATTTGCAGATATCGTAAATTGTTACTACTGAATTATTAAGAAATATCTTACTTATTTGAAAGTAAACGATGATTTTAGGTATCCAGCTAAATGATTGCGCTGGATATCTTTGTTCCGAAAAAATTGAATTTTAAAGAAAAAAAATAATCACGATTGCCAGATAGCAAAAAAACAAGAACAACTGCCTGACGCCGGTTGAAAACGAAGGCCGTTTTTCTTGCTTTTCTCAGCATCCATGATTGTAAAACTTTGGAAGATATTGACTATAAAATACCCCCCCACCAAATCCACCCATTCCTTATAATTCCAGCAATTACCAATGGTGTATGAATACTACCTTTAAATTTTAATACATTTATACTACTGGTAATTATTGTACAATGTACGTGACTGTATTTTCCATTTCAGGACATGATACAAAGGAGTGGCCATTTGTACATTATGAAGATTTGTTGTGAAGATTTTTTTTTCATATTTTTTGTTTTGTTATACTAAGGTTCATTCCGTGCCTTTTTGGTTTTTATGCTAATTAATTTCTGTATGGATTTTTGAGCAAAAATGTGATGTCATTTCTAGCTCAGAAACCTCAATGTTTTAGCTTCATGTATTTTAGCCCCAGAAGTTGGCACAAATATTTTTAAATACCATTTTTTTAGGTTCACAATTTGAACAAGAAAATTCCCTAAACTAACTTTTGTCTTTCTGAAATGACATCACTGCAATAGTGTTGTCAGTTGTCCATAAAATTATGGAAAATTCACTCAAACAAAATGTGTTTCTGATGAGAAATCAATATTTTAAGTGAATTTTACATACAAATTTAAGTTAACAAAACAAATAAAGATTCACTTGCCCCTCATTGGCGTAAACAAAAAAGATCTTTGACAACCAAACCTTTCAAATTTGTATCGGTATTTTTGTGTGTTTTTTGCAGCGTGGATTTCGATTTCGTTACGACTGTGAAGGACCATCACACGGGGGTCTGCCGGGGCAAAACAATCAGAAAGGAAAACGAACCTACCCGTCAATAGAGGTAAGGCGGAGGACAGCCTGAGAACTGGGTGGGATAATTTGAGGGCATGACTCACTTTGAGTTATTTGAGTGATGAAGTTAAGTCGTTTAAGAGCCCGGCACGCAATGTCATTTTCTTTTTAAAAATTAAGCCCAACACTCCGCATTCAGTCAAACTACCACGCCAGGTTTTGTTGGGATCTGTTAGGATGGGTACTGGACCCTTAATAAACTGACAGTATTTTACACTGGGTTAAAAATGTGCAGCAGTGTTTAGCGGTCCATTGTTGCGGCTCTAGTAGGTCTAAAAATTGCTCTCCAAAACAACTTCACAGCAATATTCCTGCCAATTTTCAACTTCTTACGGGGCCCAGTTCTGGAGATAATCAAAATACGGACAGACACATATATTCCTGGGTTTATAGGTCATAGATAAGTGTGTCTGTAATAATGAGCACCTGAATTTCAGCAATAAAAATTGTTTGCCGTACAGATAATCAACTATACTGGATTGGCGAGAATCGTGGTAACCTTGGTAACCAATGACGACGTACCGCGGCCCCACGCCCACAGCATTGTGGGTAAACACTGTACGGATGGATACTGCTCGGTTCAAGTTGGACCGTCCGATATGACCGCAAGGTACAGGGAAATAGTCTTATTTAAATTTTACAAATAAAAAAAGCAATTCACGATTGCCAAATGGCGATTGCAAAAAAACCCCAAAAAACCAAGAACAACTACTTGACGGCGGTTGAAAACGAACGGCGGTTGAAAACGAACGCCGGTTTTTCCCATTTTTTCTTGGCATTCATAATTGTGAAACTTCGGACAGGTCAATTAAACGATATTTACTATAAAATACAACCCCCCAAATCTACCTATTAATTTAAGCAATTACCAATGTTGTTTACGACTTTTTAAAACCGGCCGACCACATTGTTATTCCCTTATTGTTATTATTTTGTTTAGTTTTCCAAACTTGGGCATCCTTCACGTGACTCGGAAGAACGTTGAGAAGGTCTTGAAGGATCGGCTGCGAGAGCAGCAAAAGATGTACCAGCAGAATACGGTTATCATGAACAAGGACAACCAAGGTCACCATCTCATGATGGAAACGGAGGAACAACTCGCTAAGAAAGCCAAGGAGATGGCCAAAGAGATGGATCTATCTGTGGTCAGGCTGTGCTTCCAAGCTTACCTCCCGGACCCTACCGGTCACTTCATTCTACCCCTGGCACCAGTCATGACGGTGCCCATATATGACAGCAGTACGTGCCGTTTCACTCGAACCCCCTGAGTTTGTTAATGTCTCGCCCTAACGGAGTCCAGAAAGAGACTATGAAATCACTATTTCTATATGTAGTCCATCTGTCCATCTTTTCATTGCTATCAATCGATACATCCAACAACTTTATGCATCTCACGAATAAAGTAATCGATCTAGTTTCATAATAACTCTGTAGTTTGGATTTTTGATTTGCAAATGGTGTATACTATCTTTAAACTCCTTCTGTTTTCTTCTCCTACAACAGAAGCACCAGGAGCAACTACTCTGAAAATTTGCCGCATGGACAAGAGCTCTGGCTGCGTAACCGGCAACGAAGAGGTCTACTTGCTCTGTGACAAAGTCCAGAAAGAAGACGTCGCAGTGCGATTCTTTGAGCTGAGCAGCAACGGTGACGTGATTTGGGAGGCCATGGGGGAGTTTGGACCCACTGATGTCCACAGACAGGTAACTTTGTCTGGTAGTAGGCATCACAAAGATGACAAATATCAATACATCTAAAAATTGAAAGAAAAAACAATCGCCCCAATTTACTGTTTTGCATTTTTCTGGCCTGTGCCCACTTCCATCTCATTTTCCGTTTGTTGTCTGTACTTCATAGTTTTTATTTTGCTACATTTTCTCTCGTTCGCAGTTCGCGATTGTCTTCAAAACTCCCCGATACAAAGATTGCTATATTCAGAAGCCTGTTTACGTTCAGGTTCAGCTGCAACGTCGCTCAGATCGGGAAGTTAGCGACCCAAAGCCTTTCACCTATCACCCTCAACTCACTGGTAAGATCCTCCGTGACAAAACCAGGAACAAATTTAATTGTTTTCTTCCCCCTACTTTTGTTGCCTACAGTTACAGGGAAATTCCGGATTGGGAAATCTTGGGGAAATCCCCCGACACACCTCTACAGAAGAATGTATTGTTCCGGGTTTTAGTAATAAACTCGCCCACTTTTTTTTTTCGGGGGAGGGGAATTTTGTTGTTGCCCCATATAAGCAGGTGTAAACCCTAACCCAAATGTCTCTTAGACTTCAAACTTTGATTTGCGACAGAGAATCATGGAACCCCGGAAATTCCTAGTTTATAGTAAAACTCAGTGAATCTATTTTCTGAAACCTTGTGGAACCGTATTCAGTCCTTCGTCTCCATTGTGTTTAAGTCTCCACAGAATAGCGGTTTTAGAATCACAAAATGAGCTTAAAGTCAGACTTTTTAAGAATTTAGTTATTTATATTTTCTGCGGAACAAGAGCTTTCCAATGGTATACAACATTGAAGGTATGAGTTCGGTAATGGAATTATAGTACAGCAACTTGTTTTAAGTTAAACTGATTTTGAGAAAATGTCATTTTAAATCCTACAGTTGTGTTACAATGAAAGTAAGTGACATAAGTGACGTAATAAAAATAGCACGAAATAGGTTTCAAAGAAGTTTGCCTGAAGAACATAGTTGGAAAATGGTAAAAATAGGACTTTTACAAATTAAGGTTCCCATGAGGAAAACAAATGTCTTCAAATGTTGGCTTTTGCCCTCTGTTCTGCAAAATGGCAATTTCTGACTTTTCGCTGATTTCGTGGTTACAGGTCACATGAGAATTTGAACCTTGGTAGTGGAAACCTTATTTTATTTTGTTATGGCCACCATGGTATGCATTATGGTAACTATAATATACCATGTTCGTACCCCGTAGACAAGGAAAGCATCCTGAGAAAGCGAAAGAAACCACTGCCTTCATTTCAAGACCACTGCTACGGTGGGGGCAAAGGGGGGTTTGGCAGCACCAGGGGTGGGGGAGGAGCTGGAGCTGGCGGGGGTGGGGGAGGCGGCTATCCCTTCACTCCTGACACACCCATCAATATGAACTTTGGCGGTGGGAGTGGTGGCGGCGGGGGACCAGCTAACAGCTATCAAGCGCCGACGGCCAACCACAACGGGAGTATGCAAAGAGGTTTGTGAATTACACTTTGAATGAGATGCACATCAGGCCGGCCAAACTGACGCGAAACATGAATGATACAAAACTAAGGACGTGTCCGAAACGGGTGTCTAGAGCTACAGCTACGGCTATTGTCTACATCGGCCATTTTGTAGCGCTGTCCGAAATGCCGTTTAGAGCTACAGCTACGGCTACAACGCCACAAAAATCTAGCCGTAAAGGAAGTTGTCTAGCTCAGGCAAAACAAAATGGCGGCAGCACTAACGTTAATTTTTCAATGATAGTGCATTGAATTGAAACGACAAATACGACAAATACGTCAATATCAGCAGGTATTTCGACTGGCTGTAAACAAACATTGCGTAACATCTAGCAGACGATAATTGTTGTAAATTCTTACGTCGTAATTTCACAAACACTAATTCAAGCATCGCTTGGGGGCGCAATAACTTGCCGTAGGCTCTACCGTAGCCACGTCCGAATTCCATTTGCCTTAGCACCTACGTAGACGTAGCTGTATCTGTAGACGTAGACGGTAGCTCTAGACACTCGTTTCGGACACGGCCTAAAACCGATCTGAACTCCTTGAAACTGACCCGACCCGACCCAACCCGACCCGACCCGACCCGACCCTACAGTACTTATTGGAAAAACCTTACTATTTCAAAACACTTTCAAATAGATGGAAGTCAACTAGTCTGGTTTCCTAACCTAATAATTCGCTGACGTCCATTAATTGCTTTGTTGTGTCTGAAGGAAGTCAAGGAACCAGACGACAAGAATGTTTTTGTTGTTGTTTTTTTCATCATCTTTAAACAATGTCAGTAACACAATATTTACACTATTCATTGGAATCTCCTAACCCATCAATTTTAGAAAATTATCGCAAAGGTAAATGTTGTGTGATTCCTCCAATTTAAATGTTAACAAATTTAGGAGTTAGGGTGGAATTTCAATGAACTTTTATGCTCAACGTTATTATTACTTTGTTATTACAGAGCAAGAACACATGACCATAATGAACCAGTTACGTCAGCAACAGCAACAACAACAACAACAACAACAACAACAACAACAGCAACAACAACAACAGAACCAGCAAGGCTTAGTGTTCCAGAGCCGTGGTGTGAGTAAGGACAGCCAACGAGTGGTGGTGTTACCAGCCGAGGCGGGAACCAGGGAAGCGGTGCAGGATTCCCACCCGGCCGCCGCGACCCCGCTGGAGGTTCCGGCCACGGACGACGACGAAGACGAAAACGATCTTGAAGTGGACTCAATGCCAGTCGGTAAGTGGCAGGTTTCCTCAGTCATAGGAAAAAGACTGGCAACATCTAGCCGTGATCAAACCGTTGCGGTAATTGTTGTACAATCGACGACTATTGGTCGGTTGCTATCATTAACAGTAGTCGCGCGCTATGCAGTCGGACACTATCGGGTTTGAGTCCAGCCCCAAGCAAACCTTCGTGTCATAAAATATGTTGGCAAAGGTTCAAACCAGGTACACATGTCCGTTGTTTATTTTGTCTGTACTAGGAGATCCAGATGTGGTTTCCCAGCACAAGATGAGGGCTGAGGTGAAAATGTTTGGTGACGTCACTGTCGAGAGAGCTAAGAGCCAGAAAGACGGATGTGTTCAGACGGGTAGGTTTGTCAGTTTGTTAGGCTGTCTACCTGTCTACGCTAACCCTCTATTAAAAGAGAAATTAGAAAATTAAAAAAATGTTATTGCAAAAAAATGAAATAAAGTTATATACATGGTTGGAAATCCCACAACGTAAGCTTTCATTTGGTATATTAGATTATTATTATTATTATTTTTTTTTTTTGGGGGGGGGGGGGAGGCGGGGGAGCTAGTAGTCTGTTAATTTCAAAAACAGTTGCTATGGCATGTGTTTTTCAGCTGGTAACCAGTGTTACTTTTTAACAGATGACCTTCCGTTTGACTACGACTCACTGGCCTGGAAACTAGCTGAGCGCTCCTCCCGAGCTCTCCATGATTTTGCCGTGACGGCCGACATCAAAATGATCCTGGCAGTCCAACGTCACCTGACCGCCGTAGAGGACGAAAACGGCGACACGTACGTTCTGTTTTTTCCCCATTCTGCATCGTTTATTTAAAAAAAAATATTTTTATGATAACTTGAAAGTGCATCTAATAGTTTGTCTACTGTGAAAACAAAAAATGACACAATTTTGAAATCCTAATTCTATTTGCAGTCCTCTTCATCTCGCGATTATTCATAAGAAGCACGACGTCATTCTGGGTCTGCTGAACGTGATCATTAGCATTCCGGGACAAAAGATCATCAATTACATCAACCAACTACATCAGGTAAACAAACCCTCCTATTAACCCTCCTATGCAGAAGTCGCTATTTGGGTCAGTTGGTTAGCAGCACAAAGATACACAGATGTTATTTGTACAATGCGCTAAGTATTCCTCAGAGGGATAGTCAGATTACAGTTTGTGATGTCCAACGCCTCGGGAACTAGTTTGTCAACTTCCAATAGCTTGGAGAGCTAATATCGACTACCGACGCGAAATTAACCATGTTATATTTGTATAATCGTTGATGTCCGCAGACCCCTCTTCACATTGCTGTCGTCACCAAGCAGCGCGACGTGGTTGAGGTATTGCTTCGCTGTGGTGCGGACCCTAACCTCATGGACCACAACGGTAACATGCCGGTGCATCTTGCCGCGGAGTACGGGCTGAGTGACATCACGAGGCTGTTAGTGCAGGGCCCGGCCGCCCCACCGGGACGCAACCAGCTGACCATCAAGCCAATTGCGGCTGAGATTAACACCAAGAACCTCGATGGTAATGCGCCTATCAATACGTAGTCCGTCCGTAATCCGGAGAAGCTTGTGGTTTGAGAACTGTCCTTGTCTATGTATGTTGTTAAAATTGTAATTTTTGATTGTGATTTTTAGGAATGACAGCGGCTCATATTTCAGTGAGTAGTGGCAACCTCTTGAACCTGAAGGTTCTTGTGAAGAACGGGGCGGACGTCAATATTCCAGTAAGTCGTGATTTCAGCTTTCATCGCGTTAATATCATGGGTTGTGTATTTAAGAAGACGATTTGCCCAAACCTAGACCAGTGTTCTTGCACCTTATCTCTGCATCTTGTAGGATGGTAAGAGCGGTCGGACCACGCTTCACTACGCCGTAGAGCAAGAGAACTTCTCTTTCCTAAGCTACCTTATCGGAGACGCGGACGCCGACATCCACTCCCAGACCTATGCCGGCGACACTCCGCTACACCTGGCTTGCAGCCTGGACTTTGTGGCCGTCGCGGCCGTGTTGATCAGCGCGGGGGCCGACCCAAACGTTGAGAACTACGACACGTCGGACGAGTATCTCGGGGACGTGGGTGTTGCGTCGGGTGACGGGTATTTGGAAGAGTTTGAGGAGTACGGTACAGAGAAGCGCGGAGAGGAGCGGGAGCTGTCCGGCAAGACACCCATGAAATTAGCCCACTCTACAAGGGTAAGGGTCAGTCCTTTGTTTAAACTCTTGTTGTGCTCTCAACCAATAGGAATGGCTCAACTGCCTCGGTTATTTATGAACTCCAAAATTAATAAAAAATGTGTACCCCTTTTGCGTAGATGGCCGGCATTCTAAACGGGGATCCCTATATTCCAAGTCTGTCCTACTCAACCCTGTCCACCAATTCATCTGGATTCCTGACCGGAAAGGACACCGGTACCCCGGCGCCGACTACCGGCGACTCGAGCTACCAGTCGAAGCACGCTTCGATCTACCGACCCAGCACGGGCACTAGCCTGCCCAGGGGCGACATGAACCGCCTGGACTCGATGGTCCGACGGAAGCTAGAGTCACTCTTGGATGAGGTGAAGCCTCACAAGGATTGGATCTCATTGGCTGACAAGCTGGGCCTTGGCAACATGATCAACCAATTGAAGCTGTTCGATAGCCCGACGAGCATTCTGCTTGACCAGTATGAGGTAATCAGGGGCATACTTTCAAACGATTTTGAATGTCGCTCGTGGAGTGCTTTGGCTCCGTGCTTTGTACATTGAATTGTAGTTGTGGCTTATTGCGCAAGTTGTGGGTTCTAATCCATCCTGGGGTTGTGGTACGTGTGCCCTTGGGCAAGGCACTTTGTCGCTCATTGCTTCTCCCTACCCAGGAGTACGAATACCTGTACGGAGGTCAAAGGTCATGTAGCGGTCATTGTTCATATGTATGTTTCAATTTCGGATTAGGTTTTTGAAAAAAAATCATGGATTTTGACACAATTCTTCATTGGATTACTGAGGTTAAAGGTCATGTAAGGGGTCATTAGAGATCATTGTTCAAATTTACTCCAAATTTTTCTTTGTCTACAGAATTAGATTTTCATGTAACTTTTTTCTTCTTTTGAAATAGGTCAAACGTCATCTAGGGGTCATTTGAGGTCATTGTTAAAAACGCACACAATTTTACTTTTTTAAGAACCAAAAACATAGGAATCAACTGAGTGAAAGTTGACATTTGTGATCCGAGGACGACTTGTTTAAAATGTTTGCTTTTATTCAAACGTTTTTTTCTTTATTTTAGGCCATGGATGGAACCATTGGTGAATTGACGGCAGTTCTCAAAGTCCTGAATCGAGAAGACGTTCTCAACGTGATCGAGGAACTGAAAATCTCTCCGAAAAAAGGTAAAGCGAAAAAAGCAGCCAAGATTCCAGGACACAGTGCAAGACAGGCCGCAGAAGTCGCGCTGAATATCGCGACAGTTTGTAGGCAAAATATCCTGTACAATTTGTTCAATTTCGTTAACCAATCAATTTTTGTTTTGCCCACAGTACCTCAGACTCTCATTAATGAAGGCGACCGTTGCTCTCAGGTGGATTCAGGCCTCGCGGCCTCCCTTCAATCCATGCAACTGACGTCGTCAACGTCCATGTCTGGCCCGGTCAAAGGTAACTTCAAATCCAGCCAGTCATCGGCTTTCAGGAACGTAAACATCGAGGAAGAAACGGATTGAGAGACACGGTCATTGGTCAGTTTTTACGATGTTAAGTTTTTGTCGCTAAAAATATAAATAATGCATCATTTCAGTAAATGGACATAAAGAATGGCACTGTATTAAGTGTATATTATTCAATGGGTTCATTTTGTGTTTAAGTAGCTTACCCGGATCGACCTGGGTAAAAGGCAGGGGGTTAGCCACGAGAATGCTCAAACGCAGGTCAACACAATCCCTACGAGATGGTTACAGTAACGGCCGTAGCCATTTGACAAAACACCATTTTCAGAGTGAGGCTTACTTTTTCATTGGTCGCCAACCAAGTAACATCGTCTGACTAGAATAACGGCTTCTTGTAGCCCTTCGCTTAGCCGCAAACAAAATGCTTTGTTTCAATTGACTCTCGGCACAAGTAGGGCTGCCCATGATCGGAATTGCGTTTGACCGAATATCCAGATATTCAAAACTGCCAAGTTGCATGAAGAGCTTGTCTGTAAAAATTATAAAACTGGTGTGTTTAAAAGTAAAGACATTGAACGTGAACAATAAAGCTGACAACAAAACAAACACTGCAACTTTAACATCACTTTAACGTTAACATCACAATCATGTGTGTACGCAGATGTGATTCAAAAAACGCTATCCTGTGAAGACCTGAACAAAGGAAGTATTAAATACTGAGGTCTCTACAAGGTTTTCATTTTTTCCAGGATTTTACTTAACCTGTTTGCGCAGGAGGAAGTATATACATGCAAAGTTTTCCTCAGATTCAAAACGGATGACGCATAAACACGTCACGAGCAAGGCTGGAAATGTCTGTCAGCAGCGAGCAAGGCCGGAAATGTCTGTCAGCAGCGAGCAAGGCTGGAAAGGTGTGGGTGTGCTTCCCAGTACCATCGGCCTGAACCCGCCTCGGATCGAATTCCGTCACAAATAATCCCGCGCCTCAGCTCGGTGATGTTAAAAATTTATCCCATTGCGAACTGGTTAAAAACCTATAATTTTTAAGGTATGGGGAGGGTGTATAAAACTATTATCATTTATACTGTACAGTATAATTTCTTGAAATAAGGACTTGAAATAAGATTTTGTTTAGACTTATAATACACTAGAGAGACATTTCATTGAATGTTGCGCGCCGTCAGTGTTGCAGTGTACAGTGTTGTGTTTTGATTGACCAATAGGTCTTTCTAATTTAGTTACAAATTACCTAGGCTATTGTAGTTATGTAGAGCAGGTTGTATTAAATCCAGGTGTATATATATTTGTGTGGATTGTTTTACAGAGAACACATTGCATCAAATTTCGTAGTTTGAAGAATGCCGAAGTTTGAAATATTGGAAGTAGCCAGTGCAGTGTCGCTGTAAATACGTGTGTAGAAACCAACCAATCAGATTGCAGTCGTGGACAAACTTTTTTCAAATAAGCTTGAGAATTGTTTTCATTTTGTTAAGCAGTTGGTGTCGGAGGACGTTTGTACACAAGTTTTGAAATTCAAAACGGAAGGCGGATAAACACGTGACGAGCAAAGCTGGAAATATCTGTCAACGACTGGCTCACAGCGAGCAAGGCGGAATTAACAGGTGTGCCACCCACAGATGTCGGCCTAAATCTGTCTCAGATCGAGGTTCGTGATGAACAATTCCATGCCTGGGTCTGGTCAATGTCAAAATAATCCTGGCCTCTTGGTCGTTTTACTGGCATCCTTCTTAGAGTGCGAAATCCGGCTTGCAAAATGTTGAACTGTAAGGGTGGTATGCCTAACCCCAATGCAAAGCATATTCAGTAGGGAAGTACCCATTTCAACAGATTCCAACAAAACACGAAGTTGGATTTTGATGGGTCGAGGTGGTTAATTAAGGAATTAAGCTAAATTGTATTACCTATTCATAGTTTTTGCCTATTTTTTCTCTAAGACCTCCTAAGATTAATGTAATTAGCATTTTTTTTTTTTTTTTTTTTTTTGGGGGGGGGGATTTGTTGGTTTTTGTTTGAAGTAGTTAGAACTATGTTAGTTGTTATTATTTTATTTTTAACATTTGTGACGTGTTAACAATTGCTGTACTAATGCTTCCACCTGAACATTGTATTTGTTTTCACTTGTAATTAACTAAAAGTTCTGTATTCAGAACGGTGTAGAAACAGCGTAGTAATTATACTGAAATTTAATGTTGTCGTGGAGTTTTGTTTTTAAATTGTATCGACTATAAATTGGGGTTGACAAAAATGATTCATGTCCGCTGAAATGTTGAATCGATTCTACTTGTTAATGCCAAAACCTGGTGGGTTTATATTATTATATTATAGATATACAATGAACAGATGGTTTCATATTTTTAACATTATTTTGAACAGAATGTAATTTCTATATTTTGTGGCCAACTGTGAATTACGAATTAGACTTGCTTAAGTCGCACCTTGGCCCATTGTGTAGGCTATATGCATGAAAAGATTCCAGTAAATAGCCATAATAAATATATTATCGTGCTCTCAGAGACCAGGGGCCAATTTCACGGAGCTGCTAAGCACAAAAATTTGGTTAGCATGAAAATGTGTCCTTGGTAAAAACAAGGTTACAGACCAAATTTCCACGTGATCTTTATTGTTTTTGATTGATAATCAGCTGTTTTTTTGCTTAGCATAAAAAACACGTAGAATTTTGGCTGATAACTTGTTTTTAATGAGCAAGACGTTTTTGTGCTAAGCAAATTTTTGTGCTTAGCAACTCCGTGAAATTGGCCCCAGAATATAATGTGCACATTATTGTCAAATAAGCAGTTTTTA
Organism: Crossaster papposus; assembly: GCA_037893245.1. Taxonomy (NCBI): domain Eukaryota; kingdom Metazoa; phylum Echinodermata; class Asteroidea; order Velatida; family Solasteridae; genus Crossaster; species Crossaster papposus. The sequence goes on along the minus strand of JBAIAA010000682.1, from coordinate 182,600 downwards.
GTTGTGGTTACAAAGTTGATATAAATGAACTTTGACACGGTCGTGACCTCACTTCCATCAGGAAGCCAATATGAATTTTGTTATCACAGACAAATCATTGCAAGGGAAGTCGTGGTCAGAACGGTCAACTGAATTGTTTATTTCTTATATATATTAAAATGTGGTACATTTTATGCTACAACTATTGTTCTTGACTTAAAGCCAACTGACTTGAAATGTGCATATCCAGTAGACTGGTGAAAGATAAAATGGTGTTAAATTCTACTTGGTACTTTGCCAGTAGAGTACAGCAGAAGGTAGGTCTGGTACCAAGTCTCTATTTCTGTATCTTTAACTGAAAATCATGCCACCATACTACTGAATTTTTAAAAAGAAAAAAGGACTTGTGCCAGTCTAGTGCTTTAATATTAATCTTCAATCTATTATTAGTGCAAAATATAAAGAAAATTCTATTGAATTTTTTGAGGGTTTAAACTTGGACCCTAAACTTGAGATTTGGGAAATCTGAAGAATATTTCCAAACTGAGAAAAGTTTATCTGTTAAGCACAGAAAATATCTACTTAGCAAAAATTTGTTACCAGTTAAAAATGTCATGCACTGCATATTGCTTGTGACTGGTACTCGGCTAAGCAAATTGTTTACTTTGCTCGTTAGCTCAAGACATGGAAGACAATATAAGTGCACTTGAAGGCTACAAAATATTTATTTGCAGGGTTGCAGATTTGCCCCCCCCCCTAAAAAACAAAAACAAACAGAATTTCAGAGCCCAGGTAGATGAACTTGAATGTTTACTGTTCAGTTTTCATAGTTCCACTTTGGTCTTTGGTTTTGGCCCGCCATGACTGGTTCTGTTGTCGTCCGCTACAAACTTGCAGACGCAGGCCTGTCGCTGGGCGTCGAGATAGGCTTGACAACCTAGCTCCAATACGGTCATGTACATCAACTGCACTGTCATCATGCAACCTAATGGCAAAAATAAAAAAAACAAAATATTGATCCAAGATATAAGGAAAAGTACACAAATGAAATGACCAAGATTGCTGAATTGAATTATTGATTTGCTAATTGGATTGAGTAGTTTACAAAATGAACTAAAGAATTTTTCAAAGGTAATCAACAATTTGCTGAACGAAATGGATTTAACAAATTTGTTCAATGAAATGATAAATTTGACAAATAAAATGACAAATTTGCTAAATTATGTGATGGATTTGCCAAAAGGAGCAAAAATTTGCTAATTGAAATAATGGATTTGTCGGCTGATATATTTGCCCCCCAAAATGACAAATTTAATTACAAATTTGCCAGATGAAATGATGAATCTGCTAAATGACATGATATGATATGAGATTCTGAAGACCGCTTCACCCCTTGAAGCCAGGGGAGCTGGTATGGCCGCGGACCGCTAATTCATACGAAATGCTACGCCATAGCACACGGCGTGTTTCACAGCTGCACACTCAGGTCCATTGTGCAGTGAGGAATTAATACCGGTGTTCAAGGAGTTCATTGTACCTTCAGATTCCACGTCAGTTAGACCCATAGACTTAAGCAGCCGGTTGCAGACGTTCTCCAAACACTGCGAGAACCGCAAGTCACAGGTCTCTTTTTGCACACCACAGTTGCCGTAGCAACGATCGTGACTGCCGCAACATTTCTCCAGCTGAGGCAATTTGGACAAATCCACCTTTTATTTTATTTATTTTTTTTTTTGGGGGGGGGGGGAGGAGAGAAAAGAAAACCAAAGAAAATGCTTCAGTATATATTAATTAACCCTGATGTGACGGAGGTTTCTGAAATCTCTGGTTGGACCATAAGATGGAGTTTTGGGACGGTAAAAGTGGGGTGCCATGGACTTGTGGTGTGGAGAGTTGAATTCGCCGTCTGTGGGTGAAGCTACAGGTTGTGGGTTCGAGTCTGGCCTGGGACTATGGTGCATGTGCCCTTGGGCAAGGCACTTTGTCACTCATTGCTTCTCTCCACCCAGGAGTAAATGGGTACCTGTGAGGGCAGAGATGGTTATTGTGGTTGATTTAGCTGCTTTGCGCCGAAATCGCAGTATCGAGCTGTATACTCTCCAGGGAGCTGAGATGGTATTTGGAATGTTTCATTGGCCAATGATCAGGGGTAATAACATTATTGTAAAAGCGCTTTGATCCGAGTTAAAAGCAATACATGTATGTATATAGTTATGTTTTAGTAATGATAAATCCTTTCTACGTCTAGTACCTTGAATCCATAGGTTCCACAGCCATTGTCTTCTGGAACGTAGCCAATTTTCTTTGTTGGAGTTGCACCTACATGAACATGTCAATGTATTATCTTTTTTTAAAGTCGGAGTAAAGGGTAATTATAAGTTAAGCTTTAAATCAAATTTACTAAACAGCTGCACAACTGTTTACTTGAACGTACAAAATGCTTTGATTGACGTGCGTGCCCCTTTACAAGATGGATCATGGGTACGGTACGGGGTTGGAGAGATTCGGGAACAGGCAAAAGGGGGCGCTATTTCAAAGATAATCCTCCAAGTGGGATAATCGGCGAGGTTTCCCTTTATTGGTAAACAAACCATTTTTGCAGGCGAATGTGCAGTCTTCCGTTTCCCCGAAATTGATGTCGCCGCTCAGAAGTTTGGCCGCTTTTGAAACCGTCTTCAACCCGCCGGCTAAATTCTCCGCCATGCTCGCAAAATCCTTTAAATTCTTCTCAAACGCCTGGCCATTTTTCTGACCGGCGGCTGCGCCTGACCAGCTGGTACAGGTCAGGACCAGATAAAGTCCGAAACGGGTTAAAACGGAGACTAGATTCTGCGGACAAACCATTGTTTCTGAACAAGGAAGTGTGTCTTGTAAACAACAAGTGCGCCCTCAATTGTTGGAAAGACGCCAGTGTTAGGTTCCCCGACTTCGTCAATGAAAGTAGATATAAATGATGGAATGGTTGCCACAATGCCATTTCTGTCAGTGTCATGTGGTAATTTCGAGATATTACGTAATTTTGTAACTGGTGGAGTGGTGCGCACAGCTTTTCTCGTGTGAAACTGACTTTCATTGATAACGATGAAGCACAGGTAGGCGTAAAACAATTTTTTTGTTATTAATTAAATTAGGTCTAGTGGGTAGTGTTGGTCATGTTGTTGGTATAACTTACTTAGTCTTTAATTTAAATAGAAGACGGGGTCGAAAATGCGGGAGGGAATTCAGAATATCTCCATGGTTAAGGAAGGTGTATACTCAATGTATTCAGGAGGGGAGGGGCAAAAACAAGCTTGTGGGTGCGGGCGGGCGGGCGGGGGGGGGGGGGGGGGGGGGTGGGGGGGGGGGGGGGGGGGGGGGGGGTAAAGAGATATGTCAGTCTTCTTTTGTTTTTGCATTGCCACTGAAAAATGGAATGTTAATGTTGGGCTAGCTTGTTTTGGTTTAGAAGTCCTGTAAATGCACACTCAATATTTTGCCTTGCCATATGGAAATGTAGCTTGCCATGTTTTTGTATAGAGGTACGCATATTTGAGTCGATCGGCAGATCTGCGACCACTCAATTGCACAGTAGTCGGTACTCAGTAGGCCTAAATCATGCACTTCTTTAATCGGATGACGTCACTATTCCCTGATCTATACTTTTAATTTAACATTACATTTACAATTTCTGTAATTTTGTTGGATTACTCCAGAGCAGCCAGGGTGAATCTGCCCAACGACAAAAGTGTCCACCACTGGACATGTGATGATGTGGCGCAGTTCCTGTTCCAGAATGGTATGGGCCAGTACGCGGAGCTGCTCTGTCAGCAGAATGAAATTGACGGGGAGGTTCTGCTTCTCCTGAAGGAGCTCGATCTGCGACTGCCGCCGATGTCCATCCCCGTCCTCGCTCACATCAAGCGGCTGTCTGCGCTCATCGACTGCCTCAGAATGCGCGAGACGGAACTGGAAGCAAAGGTGTACGGCAACGGGGCGCCAGGGGGTTACAACGACCTGGCTGGGTTGGATAACGGGTCGGGGTTGGATAGCGGGGCAGGGTTTGGGAGCTACATCGGCGGGCAAGATCTAGGCCACATCAGCCAGAGGCTAAACGCCTTCAGCTTTAGCGACGACGACGACAATTTCACGTTCAGGAATTTGGAACGGCACAGCACTCCCACAAAGGTGGTTCCAAAACCCAACTTCAAGCCGGAAGTCTTCAAAACAATTGTCAGTTTTGTGTACGCAACGTCGGTAGGGCTTCTGACGGCTTTCGTGATGACCATTGCGCACGACCGCGTACCGGACATGGACAAATTTCCGCCCCTGCCTGATATTTTCTTGGACAGCGTCCCGAGGATCGAGTGGGCCTTTGAGGCATGCGAAGCCTGCGCAATGGTCTTAGGGTCCATTCTGTTTGTCGTCGTTGTTCTACACAAACACAGGTACAAAATGTTTAATTGACCAGCATCATATCTGGTTCCCTGACCTGACAATGCCCGGACGTCTGAATTGTAGGCCAGGTAGCCGCCAGCAACCAGCGACGAATATATATCATGACGCAATGCAAGCAGCGCAGCTATTTTTAGATCTTGCAACATTTAAAAAATGACTTGGTAAGAATGTAGTATCCTGACACCACTTCAGCGATTGTGTACTAAGGCACAACGTATGCATTGACTTTTATTGGTGATATGAGCCGTTTTGTCTGACGGTGATTTTTGCCAATGTGAGCTTTAATTTTATGCAAAACTGTTGTTTTCTCTATTCAACTTGGCATTCTCAATTTTCCCAACAATTAGAAAATGTCCCGATTCAGTACTCCAAGTTTTTACAATCCTTGTTTTGTGCTGCAATCCCCAAACTTCATTGGTTATTGCTTTTTTTGCTTCTCCATTTTCCAGGTTTATACTTTTGAGAAGGTTCTTTGCCCTGATGGGGTCGTGCTTTCTCCTGCGGTGTATCACCATGTTTGTCACGTCGCTGTCTGTTCCCGGGTCTCACCTACATTGCAGTGGCAAGGTGCAAACGGAAAAACCTTTCTCGTAAAAAGTACCATGTACCTCTAGAATCCAATTAGGTGCAGTTAATACTAATTGAACAAAGAAGATGAAACAAAGTTGGTTCTTTTTGTTTGTAATTTGCTGTAGGTGTACGGAAGTTATTGGACTAAGATGGGTCGCGCCTTTGAGATCTTGTGTGGACTGGGCATGAGCGTTACTGGAGTCCACACCTGCGGAGACTACATGTTCAGTGGTCACACGATATGCCTGACCATGTTTAACTTCTTCATTACAGAATGTAAGTCATTAACCCTAATAATAACTTCGACAAGTTTTCAAGTATAAAAGTATTCACGGCATGTTTTTTTACCCCACCCTTACAGACACCCCTCGCAGAATGACCCTCCTACACACCGCCTCGTGGGTCCTAAACCTCTTTGGGGGATTCTTCATCCTGGCTGCCCATGAACACTACTCCATCGATGTGGTCATCGCCTTCTGTATCACCTCCCGTCTCTTTCTCTACTACCACACCCTGGCCAACACGCTGGCCCTCCACGCGCAACGTGACCGGCGAGCCCGGGTCTGGTTCCCGATGTTCTCCTACTTTGAGGCCGAGGTGGACGATGTGGTGCCCAACGTGTACGAGTGGCCGTTCGGCCTTGCTGGTTTTCGGAACTTGATACCGTGGAGGAAGGGGAAGAAGGCCGTCAAGGACTGAGGTCTGAGGACCATCACAAAGAGCTGAGTTTGTTGTCAAGTCCTCACAAATCATCACAATTCTCCAGAAGTCCTCAAGTGTCCTTATTTGACCTCAGTTCTCTCAAGTCCTCACAAATCTTCTCCAAAGTCATCAGAAGTCCTAATTAGTCTTCAAATACCTTCCACTTCACTGGACCTCACTAGCCCACACGTCCTCACTGGACCTCACTAGCCCACACGTCCTCACTGGACCTTACTAGCCCACACATCCTCACTGGACCTTACTAGCCCACACGTCCTCACTGGACCTCGCAGGCCTTTACATGTCCTCGCTTTTCACAAACTTTAAGTCTCAAAACTTCCTTACAAGTCCTCGCAAGCCATCACAAGCCCTTCAAGGCCCTAAAAGTTCCCCAAAGTTCATTACAAGTCATCACAAATCTCAAAAAGTTCTCATGTGTTCACACACAACCTAAACAATTTGTTTTAAATATTATATTGTCTTGGATATATTTCACATGATTGTGTTTATTTGAGTATGGGTATTTATGTACAAAATAAGAGTACGTGTGCTATCATAGCGTTTATTTGTACGAAACGTAATTTTTGTTCGTACCAAAATATTTTCATAAGCAATTTCATGGATCTACTAAGCACAAAACAATTGCGTAGCATGAAAATTTGTCCTTAGCAAAAACGGTTACAAATGCAATTTTCCGGGGATGTATGCTGTTGGCTCAGCGTCAAAATCACTTGATTTTTGGCTGGTAACCTGTTTGACTGAGCGAGACGGTTTTGTGCTTAACATCTCCATGAAATTGGCCACAGCTATGAGTGCAGTGTTAATAAAATTATTGTCTGCTTATTGTGTGCTATCGTAAGTAATAACATTATCTACATACCAATCTATTTTTGAGAAGAAAAATATATATTTGTTATTTTTGAATGAGACATCGATACGAATTTATAATTGTGCCTAAAATCTGGGATATGTTCCCATTCAGTAAACTATGCAAAATGTACTGAATTAATGTTTACGTCATGTCGACTCTTGCGCGTTACCATTCACACTCGCTTAATTACAAACGTAAATTTTGCGACAATGTGTAAGTTGGCACATCTTTGGAAATGACATTCTAATAGTGTTTTCTTCAAAAAGGACAGCGTGTCAGAAGCAATAAAGTTATTGTTAGTTTTGTGTCTTTTAAACCAGGTTAATTTTCAGCAATAATTTGGTCGATTAATTTTTTGGATACCTGCAAATGTTAGTCTTTCTTTAAAATGCACAAGTTTGAAAATTCATTTAAAAAAACAAAAAACTATTAATTTATTGATGGTCATAAGGCCAAATAATGTGACTGATTGTTATGGCGTGTTATGTTGGAACAAAACATGTTAAAGGTTGAGGTCATCACGCAGATTGTTGTAAAGATTGTTGAATTGATGATATTAAATTCCTCCACGAAAAAAGTACGATATTTTGCACGTAGAGTACATCATTATATGTTATGGGGCGGTTGCAGATTTGTCTATTATGAAGAAATACATACTCGGCACGGTACGAGACAGAGGGACTCCATAATTAGTCCCCACGCCTTATACTCAGCAACATATGGGACCGAGCGAGTTACCTAACGCACCCCCCCCCCTAAAAAACCTAAACAGAATTCCTGAGAAAACCACATTCCGAAAACACATTGACCACCACAAAGAAAGAAAGAAAGAAAGAAGAGTGGGGGGGGGGGGGGGGGTCCCTTTTTTTATATCTTGCTTCTGAATCGCATGAAAAAATGAAGAATGTCAATTAAGCAATGGCAGCTATTATTTTGTTTAACTGACTAAGTAAAGGAAATTGACAGTTTTTATTATCCAAAACGTTTTTGTCAAGGTATTAGGTATAAGCCAATTTGGTATTCCAACTGCACATGCGCAGATTTTCCCTTGACGATATTTCTTTCGATATAAACAATTCATCGATTGCGTGCAAAAGCATAGCGGGGTACCAGCAAATTTCAAGAGATCGTCGTGTTTTAAAGTTACTATTTTTGTTTACGTTTTGGTGTTTTCAGCCGCTTTGTGTGGCCAAACTTTTGTTCGAACAAATATTATTTATTTTTTTCGATTTCACAAGAAAATGTAAAAAATGCGGATTTGGTTACCACGTCCCCCATAGCCTTGTGTGCATTTGTCTGCCGTGTTTGTATCACTTGACCTCCTTGAGAAAAATTGTTGAATCTTGTTGTGCACATGCGCAGTCGGAACTCCAAAGTGGCTTATTAGGCAGTAATGTAATTACTGCCCTAATTTATGTGCTGTGCACCAAACAAGGTTTACAAACGGCAGCAAACGTCTGCTTGGAATGGTTGAATTGGGCCATTTAAACACGTGCGCCGACATTTAATATCTTTAAAAACGTGTTTGCTGCCCTCAAGCGTCGTTACTACATGAACAGCGCCACCTAGTGTTTGGTATTGCCCAGCCTTGGTCGCTTTTAAATTGTAAAAGCTGTCGAGGATACGATAAGAGGGCGCTGTGTCGACGCCATTTTGAGGTCAATATGTACAAGAATGTCACTGTATTTGGCGGGTTGTCAAACTTGTCATCAATCTGTCGCGGAAGTCTCTAGCGGGATGAGCTATAGATAGAAATGACCGTCTTCGAATCTACTTAGTCAAATTGATCTTTGGGAAATCTGTATTTAGCCTAAAGGGAAATTACACCGGGAACAATAAATGCCTATACTGTAATCAGTACTTCGTAGAGCGGAATTGACACTACTTAAACCCTAACCGTGCAGTGTAATGGAGAAAAATAGACCCTAAAAACTAGTTACATGTACATGAACAGTTGTGATTAAAGAGGTTTACTGAGTTGCGTGTTTCGATAATGATTGATAACTATTTATTTTGTCCGGTCGAAATATTGCAAGAAATGCCTAAATTATCATACGCGATGAGCGAACGAACGAGTGCATAATTATTTATTAAATCACGAGATCTGAAGATGCGTCAGAAAATTCATTTTGATATATCTCTGAATAGGACCTACAGAAAAGAAAAAGAAAAATCTATATTAATTTCAATTCAGCAGAGTAAAATGTTACAAACAATTATCATTTTGTTATCAAGCAATTAATGTGCGGTTTTCGCACTTGGAGAATTATTTTACCCTTTTTACTCATCAATTCGGTTGACTAGTTTCGGATGGAGAATGACGGAGTTTTAAGAGTGGTAAACATTAACAGCATTGGCCTTCAATGCAAAGAAGAAGAAGAAGAGGAGGAAATGACCATATGGAAAAGTAATTTCCGGTCAACGATGACTCATGTTGCCTCAGGCAGGGCAGTAAATCTATAGAACATAATAGATTAGGGGGGAAACCTGGATAGTCGATCTCGAATGGCATTAGTCCGCGGAATGGGGCCATTTATTTGCAAATATGTATACGTGTGCCAAGAAAAACCTCGCTACAATCGTTAACGTCCCTAATGTGATTCTACCTCCATGGTATAATGTACCGTACCAATGTATAAGTTCGTTTCTGGCCGGCTAATACTAGCGCAATCACGTAGTTTCACAAATTCTATACCCAGCAAGACAAAAGACCGACGGACCCCCGGCCCACCCCCAAAAAACCCCAAAACAAAAACCTCAAAAGAATTTCTGGGAAACTTCAACATTCCACCAGCACAATGATCACCACAAAAAGAAAGAGGGGGTGTGAGGTGGGGGGGGGGGGGGGGGGGGGGTTCCTTCTGTCCTATATCTTGCTTCGTGTGACTAATTCAGTGCGTCCTGTTTTTGCCTCGTTCCCACTAGGCTTGGCTTAGTTGGGCCGGGGCCAGACTTCTCGTGTGGTCGTATAGTTTTCCCACGCGTCCAATGAACCCTATAGAAACATCAGGCAAGATCACGTGGTAAACATTTACAAGCCGTGTGAGTATTGCGTCCGGCTGTTTAGGTATGTCATAGAAACTTGCTCGACCTTTGACATAACAAACTTCTATGAGAGGGGTGCGGGGCCCTGGGGGATATAGTTTAGCCTTGTAATAATAAGTCGCTGCAGTCCAAATTTAAATCACAACGTACTGGCGACGTGAAGGAATTTGCTAAATTCCGGTGGGTGCTTTTCAAATGGCTAGATTTCAGATCTGCTATAAAATCACCCTATAAAGTGACACTTTTGCTACTATCCAAATATTTACCATATATTCAAGTAAATATTGATCAAAAGGTTATAGATGACTCAAAACTTCCTGTGAAAGAATTTCTTCGGGCGCCATTTTGAAGAAAACAATAAAAAAAGTCCAGAAATGTGTATCCGAGATTTTTGGAAAAACCCATTTGTTAGTATTTGGTTTAAAATCGAAATCTTATAGAATATTATTTTCTCGGAACAATACAGCATTCTAAATCGGCTAGATAAATGCCAAAATTCGATTTCATTTTTAATCTTTGACAAAAGCATTCCTTTTGTCATGTTTATTCCAGTTTCTTGCGTCTGGCTTTTTTTATGAATGGACTTGTACAGACTCGACTACAACTCTAGGCTCTTTGTAATGTTACTGATTGTCTGGCCACAGCCGCAGCTCTATAAGTTACATGGCTTGCGAATTAGATTTGTATAAGTCCCTCCTTGGTCTTGTCTTTAAAATTAAGATACATTAGTCAATTTATTTTAAAAGAAAAGTGGGGTCAAAGATTTACTTTGGGCAGAACTGACCATGATCAAAAGCATTTCTGAATACATTCCTATAATAATATCTTTTTGATATACATATGTAATTTATAAACTTTCACTTTAAAAGTTGTTCATTATTGTATGCACGTAATTTTATTTCGATCCCGCCTGATTTTGTTTTTCTGATTAAAACGACCACAAATTTATGATTTATGTAATGTAGGTCAGGGGTCAATCATATGCTGGGGCCGGCTTTCCATCCACGGCGCATAATGTATAAACCCCGCCCACAAGTGGAGCATGCCGGCCACTAGCTGTACCACGTCACGCGCGCGCGCGCGCACCCTGTACAGTATACATTGTAGTACACATTTTGTTGAGACGTGTGTATACTTGCACTTTATTATACTCATTAATGACAACTATTTTGGACGGCATTGTGTACGAAGGAGGAAGTGTTATGGGCCAAGTAATCTGATTGAATAAAACTCATGGAAAAACCATGCTCGCACAGCCACAACCCAAGTTACCGGACGAGCAGAAACGGCACCACGAAATCGTCAGGCGACGGGCCGTCTACGACTGCCGACGAAATGACAGGTAACGACGAGACGACGGTTATCGAACTCGATGACTCCCAGACCCAGTCCCACCACGATCGTTTAGGCCACAACAAACATAAACAGCACGGCAACGGGTTTCTACTGAACGGAGGGTTGCCGAATGGAGTCCACCCGAGTCTGGCGCAGGGATCCAACGGGGCCCTGCTGTCCCACCACGGCCCCTCAGCCATCGAGAAGATCGCCATTGAAATCGCCGAGGCGCAGGCTGGGGCGGCCGGGGGCCACCACGCCCCTTCCTCGTTGCCCGTGTTCCAGCATGAGCCGTTTAAGACATTCCTGGCCGTTGTTTACTGCATGTTGGTGTCGTTCCTATCCGCCTTCACCATGACTTACACGCATGACCGCACACCAGATTTAGCAAGAAGCCCTCCATTACCCGACATTGTCTTCGATTTGATCCCCCGGATGGAGTGGGCCTTTCAGGCCTGCGAGGTCGGCATGTTACTCCTGGTAGCGGCAAATCTTGTCAATATGGCGTTCCACAAACACAGGTAGGTATGCTTTCATTCCGACCAACAAACTACCCCAAATAAGTGTAAAATGTGGATCCGAAAATTGGGAAAGAATTCCGTACCTGGACATCACTTGACGTGACCTTGTGCACAAACCTGTGCTTCGATGCTTTCTCTGCCATTAAATTTGACTTTTCAGGACACGTTAAATATGGAAAGAATGCTGCAACATGACGCTGTTTAATTCCCTCATCTCAATAAAGGTCAGTCAGTACAATCGTGTTGAAAAGACTGGGACTGTACTGGGAAACATTTCCAATTTTGTTAGGAAAAAGTTTTCTTGACATTCCATAGACTTTGTAAATTATACATAAATGACAAAGTAGCGTCAGGATTACTACATTCTTTTCTGAAAATACTAAATGCTGAATACTTTCTCTTTCTTGACATGTTATCGCTTTCTGATGGAATAGTATTGCATTTATGATAGGTTTAATACCCCAGGATATTATTTTAGTGATGTCCGTGTACGAAATTCTAGCCGTAGTTTCGTTTTGAAAATGTTTCCTCCGAGCTGGCGGCCCGGTCGAAAAAGCTCGTGACATTTTAAGTTTGGAAATTCGCATTTAGGTGAATCCCCAAATTAAGGCGGCAACGGTTACACGGTTACACGGTTAACCGACCGTTCAAACGGTTACACGGTTACATTTTTCCGGTTCGGTTAACCTTATTTTTTATTATTTTTTATTTTTTATTTTTTTTTAAATAAAAAAAACCTACCAATTGTCAACTTTGTCCGGGTTTCGTTGGAGCTTTGGTTGGGAAAAGGGATGGTTTCGTTGGAGCAGGTCACAAATAGTACAACTGATTAAATTGTGTATGGACTTCTTATCTAACATAATAGTCGGCCTACATTACACAAATTGATGCAGACAATTAGCAATCGCAGAACTGCTCAAATTAGCAGCGCTAATTAGATATGCATTATAGAGGCCCGTGCATTTTTTTTTTTTTAATTTTTTTAATTTTTTTTTTTTTTTAATTTGTTTTTAATTTTTTTTTAATTTAAAATTTCTATTTTTTTATATTGCTACGGTTACGGTTAACCGTAACCGTAAAACGAACGGTTACACGGATAATTTAATAACCGCAAACTGACAGCCTTGCCCCAAATCATATGTAATCCGTTCAGGGTTAGTTCCCTCGTAGTCGATTGCAACCCATTTGTTATTCGTATTCATACTTTATCAGGCTATAAACATTTGTAACTATAGAGCCTTTTAAAATCTGTACTATTGCTTAATAACAATAATAATAATAGTCAATTCTTATATAGCGCTAAATCCGTCCAAAATGGACGCTCAAAGCTTTTCACAGAAAAACATACACATTTAAAACCCAATAAATATTTTACAAAAAGAAATCGTAATTACAAATAAAATTAAATATACAATTATAAATTAAAATTGAAAAAATTACATATAAAAATATAAAAATAAAAAATAAAAATATAAAAATAAAAAATAAAAAATATAAAAATAAAAAATAAAAAATTAAATGGACAGACACATAACATGCAATGTATACATTGAAAAACGACGCGAGTTTGTATGGTATGGTACATGAACTTTCTTTTCAACAAAAAGGTCATTTTTGTTTACCTTTGTCTGGGCATGGGATACACTCAAATGGCCTCTAGTTTACACTAATCCCAGGTTCATGACCGACTGCATTCCGGTCATTGTACCATTGCGCAAATTAGTAATGCAGAAAACGATGTCATAATGTTGTTATCCGTCTGGTTCGGAGATTAATAATACAGACAAGCCACAAGGTCGTGATCAAAATCGCTCGCGACTACACAAATGTGCCGGTAGTAATTAAAATCCAAAGTTCCAAACCTCACCTTGGCCAATTAAACGGGGCTACTAAAGCACAGAAATTTGATGGCACCAACAATTCCTGCTAAGTAAAAAACAATTAGCAGCCCATGTACTCCATATTAATGTGAGCATTTTATGAAAAAAAACCATAACCAGACACCACTTGACCCTCTGATCGTGTGCACAGACTACAAAAGACTAGTCTGACGAATTCCAAGTGTTTTCTCAGTAAATGGGATAATATTTTCTTTTGGCTTTAGGTGGGGTTGGGTTAAGGATACACCATTTGCACATATCGAATAAATATCTTACTTTTTTGAAAGTAAATAACGATTCTAGGCATCCAGCAAAACGATTGCGTTATACATCTTATAATTGTTCCGGAAAATTGAATTTTATGAAACAAATTATATTTCACGATCGCCGGACGGCGATCGCGAAAAAAACAAGAACAGACGCCAGACGCCGGTGGAAAAATAATTACATTTTTCTTGTTATCTTTTCACGGCATCTATGATTGTAAGAATTAGTACAGGTCTGGTAAACTATATTTATAATAAAGTACAACCCCCCCCCACCCCACAATTTTTTGTTTTTAATCCAAGCAATAATTCAAGCAATTACCAATAGTGTATCCAACCTTTTAAAGGGGTACACTTTTCGATATGTTAATTACTGTTCACACAGGTATAACAAGTTGTCCAAAAAATGTTATAATAAAAAAAGAAAAAAATCATGCCCCTTAAACCTAACCCAGGGTGTAGACATTTGTATTGACATTGGTACTGGGTTCAGTGTTTAGACTACAGAATATTGGCAGTATACATTATGCTAGTTTAACATTAATGTGTCGTAACTAGTAGTGGATATTGATATGGTTTCGATAATATTTGTTTTAGATTGAGAAACCCCTTCTCAATTTCTTTATTACCACAGCTCCGTGATATAAGAGTCCTGGTTTGGTTTCCCCGACAATATTGGTCGGTTTCGTTAGGGAGGATATTGCTGCTTATCTCATCGTTCTATAGAAAGTGCCTTGCGACTTCCTCGTAGCTATAAAAGGATATGCTAATTTGACCACACGAGACAAACAAATCTCATATCCATGGCTGTCTGTTTAAAGCTGGGTCAGACAACATACTTATAATAAAAAATAAAAAAAGGGGGGGGGGGGGTACTATATCCTTCTATAAGTATAACTGTTCAAGTCATGTAAAGGGACATTAACGTTCTGGAAGCGCCCAATTGGGCTACAAAACGTGTTTTAAACGAAGTGGCGTTAATCGGAATGAGCATTTAAAAGTAATCATTTTATAACCATCCCTAAAAATCCTTAAACTCTCCTTTAAAAGCAGGATGTTTTTTGTACGTGTTATTTTTGTGTAGAACGAGTTCGGGGTTCAATTTTTGCGACCCCAAAAGTCAAACTGTTTGGGTATAGTCGTGATTCCAGCCGTATAGTGTTCGCCTTTTGCGGACGTGTAAGAAGCCACATTTTGTGAATCGGTGCTGATGTGACACATTATATGTACATACAAATGTGCATCGTACATTAAATAAAAACGACAGGAGAAATGTATTCATACATTTAAACAAATTACACAGGTTATGTAAAAAATACCATGTTTTTGTATGTACTATACGAACTCGCTTGCTAGTATTATGTAACAAAATACATAACACTTGCTTGGTAACAAGTTTCTTGATAGTTGTGTAAAATGTTACGTGGTACTTAGGTAATTATATTTTACACATTTATTAGGTAATGACAGTTGTGTAAAATGTTACCTAACTCTTATGATATATTTACACAATTATTGCGTAAAAACTAGAAAAACACTGGGTGTACACAACCTTTGGGTAAAAAATATACTTCACTCCCATGTTAAATAATACTTCAGTCCATTTATTTCATATATTTTCCTTTTTCATTTATGTCTCTCCCAACTGATTTATCTTGTTGACTCCTTAATATCAATTAAGGGGATCTTAGTTCGTCGACTCCAGGGTTTTCGTAACGTATGAAATGTTACGTTGTCTTGAATGCAGCAACCTATGATGTCTGAAGTCCTGTACAGTAAGGAAGCCTATAGGGTACATGTAAATGCACTAATTAATGCACTACGCACATTTAGTCGTGTGCAAACATTAATATGCCTAACATAATGCAATCATAATGAGTTAATTTTGTGACCTTCACTACGAAAATAGCAATATCCTGTAGTATCTTGTGATTCAGGCATTCCTCGGTATTAGGGAGAGTATAACAATCACAAGAGGTTTAGAAAAACGTTATCTTCAAATACTGCAAGTTGTGTCATGTCCTGTCGTTCTAACAAACGTCTAGTGTTTATGTTGTCCATCTTGCTTCCCTGCGCTGTGCGCGTGTTAGCCTACGGTTTAGCTAACTTTAGTAAATGTTTACCCAATTTAGTTCGTTTTTACATAAGTTATGTCAATTTGGCTTCTTTACTTATTCAACATGTAATAAACGATGTACGTATCTGGGAGGTACACATGTACTTATTTTCCCGCGATTTTTACCGAAATTATGTTGTTTTTTACATAATTATTTTTCCCTAATAATTTTGAGAGTGTACACCTTCGTGTCCGATGTAAACAACCGGTTTATTTCGCCATTTGTCGGGAACGGTAAGGTGTTTGAAATTGAATAAGTACAAATTCAAAAATAATAATTTTGGGGGGTATTTCAGGGCCCAATGCCCCTTTAACGCTTGGTTTATACAATGTTTTCCTTTCTGTTCAGCATTTAACCTATGAATTCTGGATTTCCCCCTACGATCCCATGTTTACGAGCAGTATGCTATGCAACTATACTTATTGTTAGCCATAATCCCCCCAGGGTATTATTGTTGAAGTCTGCCAAACTCACAGTCGCGATTTCATGCATAGTGCGCATTTCTTTGTATTCATGTAGTTAAGAAAAAACTGGCTATAAAGACTCGTTTTTGTCGCATCCATGATTTTGTCTAAACCCCAAATGTTGATTCCGTGCTTCACGGGTGTTCCTCTTAATTGCGTCTAGTCTACGTCTACAGATGACCGTCGCATTGCATTAAACATTGATTTGAAAATAGGATTCATTATTCAGACCCACTTTGAATACGTTTCATGCAGGTGTGTTCTAATGATGAACAGTCATTCTAGTTGGTAATGTCTCAGATAATTAGTGGTTAGGCCCGTCTGGCTACAATTCTTGTGAAAATATTCTGATCCTTAATGTAATTTTTGTAATTTGTATTTTACATTATGTGTGTACGTGTCGAGACATCAATACATGTGTGTGGTGTGTCTTATCCTATATTAATATTATATTATTTTATGTACCTGTTTGTTATCAGGAGAGCTACTCGATAGTGATCTTGCAGGTCTGTGCGCCGATGTTCTCTGGTTGTTTAGTGCCTGTTTGTTTTTGTATATTTGTATGACTGTTTTTGTATGCGATGCACCCTGCGAAATAATAAATGAATAAATGAATGAATAAATTTTCCCTCTAAAGCTCATTTTCAGAGAGGCGGAACGAACTGTAACAATATTCTACACCCCCCCCCCTCCCCCTCCAACCAGTTGGCCACCTAAAGTGTGTGTACTGTGTTAGTCCCGGGCCGTAGGCATCCTTGGTATGGCATGGGTATTAGATGACACTACCCCTGAAGTCTCAGACGATATATGCGTCTGACAATAACCCACACGGACATCAATAACCCGTATGCACATGAGTCATCTCTGGTCACTTGTGGCCAAGGGGGTCGTAGTATTGTGGCAGTTTGAAGCGCAATATTTATCGCAGATGCATTTCCCCTCTGCAGATTGTAGTAGTTACACATGGTATAGTACTACGGGATAGGACTGGTCAACATAATAATAATAATTGTATGCATGCATCTGGCATTGAATCGCGCAGTTGAAATTTGAGCTGCGAATAATAATATTCACGTATTTGCCGCGTGCACAGTGGAACGCCGCTATAACGAACACCTAGGGATCAAGTTTTTCTTCGCTATATGATATCGATCGTTTGTTATAGCGATTTTAGCCGCCGGTCTATATCAGGGGCCATCATTAACAATATCGTAAAACAATGGTAGTTTGACGTTTGGGAATTAAAACCCCCCAAATAGCGTTTATACACCAAGTGGATTTATAAAAATTATGTTGGCATATTTTCAATAACAATGTTTGGTATGTTTCGACGCAAACATTCGGAGCCAAGGACGGTGGATTTGGTTGACCTTTTTTTCGACAATAATTTTCGGTATTTTTGTACACAAAAATCGGGAGCCAAAAATGGCGTTCGGTATATCCGAAGGTTCGGTGTTGCGGTGTTCGTTATAGCGGCGTTGCACTGTAACGCTAACTGGCTGGAATGACTTGAAATACATCCAATAAGTTAAAGGGAATATACATCGTTTGCTTTTGCTTTAATTGTCAGAAATCATCGATTTGGGGGTTTAGTATTGTATAGCAAATGTTATCTCACTGACTTGATCGAAGGTTTGCGTTCGTAGATGCTGAACAAACCAAGAAAATAATCTTGTTTTTGGAGTCTGATTCCCAGACCCCACTCAAGATGAAACGGAGCAATTTATAAGGTTTGGGAATTATACTGTCAGGAAACCAGTCTAGCTGGCTTTCACGTTTATATTGATTGCTAACAAACTTCGGACTAACTAAATATGGTCAACGACTTTATTTGAAAGAAGTTAGTTTATATTCAGCCAATTATTCATGCGGCCGACAACCTTTTTTTCTTTAAAATGACGACACACCAGGCGCCATCATTGTACAGGATACTTTAGACTGTCGTTCACCAACAGCCCAGTAAGGTATTTTACAATTATTTGGTACATGTAGTTCATTTGTTCTGTTTGTAAAATGTTGTGTATTTTTTTGAAATGTATTTGTTATACATTTTTGCTATTTTTTTGTGTATTTATATAACTCGTAGTCGTACTTTGTTAAGGCCACTTTAATTTCCTCTTTGAAGGATGAAAACATTTATTATTGGATGATTGATTTCCTTTAAAATACAAAATCACCAGTCCTACGGCATAATCACAGTAGGTGAACAAAACCCTAAAAGCAACAAACCTCGCCATAAATATGGCAGTAATACCAGTCATGATTTACACCAATTCCTGGGTTTTTTACTCTTAAAACCAGCAGACCGACAACATATCACCGACGCCACGCGGCCCAAATTTCCCTTTTAGTCTTTTATATTTGCAGTTCCTCGTATCAAACTAAAGTACACCGCCCTAAGAAACATTCATGGCACTCAAGCTAAAGGCAATTATTCCTATCCCATTCAATTATTTATTCGATCTCGAAATCGTACAACGCGGATTTTATTGAATGTTTTGAAGGAAGTGCAATTTTGTTTCAATACAATAAACCAAAAGTGGATGTCTAATAGTTTTCATATTATTTTAAGAGCAGGAAGTTTCGCAAAATGAGTTCCCTAAATAAATAATGGCCCGTTAAAAGTTTATGTTCGTGAACCAACAAAATATCATTTTTTCGCCCCATTATGTTTGTAGAGTTTCTAGACCAGGGGCTTATTTTATGAAGCTGCTAAGCACAAGAATTTGCGTAGCATAACAATTCATTCTTGACAAAAACATATACTTACAAACCAAATATTCAAGTGATTGTGAATGGTATTCACTTCAGCTGGTTTTTGTTTTTTAATAGCATGAAAAGAACATTTGGAGTTTTGGCTGGTAACCTGTTTTTACCGAGCAAGACTTGTTTGTGCTTAGCAAACTATTTGTGCTTACCAGCTTCATGATAATATTTGCCATATCCAGTATATTTTTAGTGTGAATTCATTTCATTGCCGCTTTTAATGCTGTTTATTCCAGACTGAGTCAAGTGATGTTATTAGTTATCAGATTTAGCCCTTGAGTATAATACGATAGAACGAGTACATAAACGGCGAATAAAGAGAAGTGGTACATTGTGTAATTATAAAGGCATAATACTGATTCTCGAAGGAAAGATGGAAGACATTTTAGGCTATTTCGTATGGACTGCCACACGTGCATAAATTACTTTAGGAAGTATTTTGTAGTGCTTGTTGACTATATTGTATTTTTCAAACCAAATAATATTTGTGTAATCGTTAAATAACTATTCTTCATTTTGCGCATTGTGGGCTTTCCATAGTTTTCCAACCATTATGGGTCTGTACGCATGTTCCAATACGGCCGCTAATTTAGTGTTTTAAAGGAAATTATACACCATTTGCTTTTGCTGTAATTTTCTAAAACGGATCGGTTAGGGGGTTCATAATAGTAAATAGTGTGAACTGACCTATTTTAAAAATGTTGTGTTCATAGATGCCGGAAAAACCCAGAAATTTAATGCCGTTTTTGTAGTCTGGTTCCTCGACTTCTGCTGCCTTTTTTCGTCAACAAACATGGCTGCTATTTTGTTCTTTGTCTGGAATTAAGTTTCTGACGTTTTGTTCTATGCACATTTCCCGCCACCACGATTGAATAATACAAGATAATTGGGACGGCAATTTTTTTTTGCCATAGCCTCGGGTGAATCTCCGAGAATATAGTGAAATTATACGAGTTCCCATCTTGGATCACATCTGCGTGTTGCGTAGTTCATTTAAAAAACGACACAAACCATGCATTTCAGGGGATGAATAAATAATGTTGGAAATAAATCACCCGTGCGCCCATGCTTGTCTTGTCTGCACGGTGCATGCGGAATCGTGTTCCGTGAGTCGAGTGCACCAACGCGACGGGGCTCGCGGAGTGAATTTCATGCAAAGTTAGGTTTTAAGATCCTTTGCGGGTGTGTATTTTGTTTCAGGATACAATGTATTGTGTTTCAAGTGAAGTCGGTTTCCGCCGAGGTACAGGTATATTACGTTACGAGATACTAATTATAATACACTGTGTGCTTTTTAGGTTTTGTTTTAATGTAGATTAGAACATTTCCGTATAATTATTCGTATCAAAAACAAAACTACCAAATTACGCGCATTATAAAGAACTTTACTTGACTGAGAGTAAATAATAGGGCCTTTTCGAATCTATGCTTCCGTCTTCGTCTTTGGCTTAAGGTGATTTTAAGCTCTCAACTTTGAGAACTCCAGCCACATTCTGGTGACTGTTTGTGCTTCAGAAATATTCAATTCGTTGACATGAACCCAACAGTTTTATTTTGATTTGCTATTCAGTGATTAGGAATTCGGAGGCGAAGCCGAAGTAAAGGTTTCGGAATCCCTTTATAAGGGTTTATTTAAGGAACCCTAGTATTATGTCAGATTACATATTATTTGGCCCGATCTTGTTGTTTTGTATACATAAACACCTACCATTTTGAATGGTGCGGCGCTTGAATTAGTATAGTGTGATAAAACATGTATCTAATGACATACCCCGACTGTGTGCCAAATGAAGCACGATATGTGGCAGAGAAAACCCCCCCCCCCCCCCTCTTTTGTGTTGACCATTGTGTTCCCGGAATCTCAGGAATTCCTTTTAGGTTTCAAGGGGGGATGGGTTGGGTTACAATAGCGTTGAGTGCGTATAAAGTATAGGGATAAGAGGGGGGTACCCCTCTGCCACATATCGTGCTGGGTATAGCCAAATGTCAGCCTTTATAATCAAATCTTTATCATCGAACCTAAGATTTTATACTCTGGGATACCCCCGTCTTACCCCTATATCCTTTACACACTCCACAATACAACTACTGTTAGCTAACACACCCCCCTTGAAACCTAAAAAGAACTCCTGAGATCCCGGGAACACAATGGTTAACACAAACAAGTGGGGGGGGGGGTTCCTTTGGCTGCCACATATCGCGCTTCATAATGACTGAATTTGTTTGCTTGGTTGGAGTTCTGTCGCGGCTAGACGTGTACATGTACAATGTACATGTACATGTACATGTACATGTACATCATGCATTTACTGTACATGTACATACAGACTTTACATGTACCCACGTGAAAGTACATGTCTATACCGCATATGCTGCTCCTGCAATGAGATGATTAGACGAGTGAAAGTTTGTTGACCCTTTACCCAGATTCGCGGTGGGAACGGCCGAGTCAGGAATTTTAAAGGGGGCATCTATCTTCCTGTTGGCAAACGAAGGTCGATGTGTAAAGGGAATGTACATGTACACCATTTTGCAAACATAAAAACAAAAACCGACTGAATTATTATCAAATACCTTACTTTACTGAAAGTGAATTAGTAAGCATTCTGTGAAATCGCAGTATTTTGGTGTGCTGGGGTTTTCAAGAAAAGTGGAATTTTATATCAATTTCCAACGATTGCCGTCTGGAAATCGTTAGAAATACCTAAGAATTTTTAAAACGCTGTCCCCAATTTATTAAATTGAGTCGGTCTAATTTTTTAATAATTCAAATTAGTACATTGTACACACATACCATGATATTTTACACGTATACAAAAATACGCATACACTCAATTCAGTAAATCCTATTTGAATAATTCATTTCACCGATGATTTATTTTACGACCTTGTAATCACTACATCCGGTTATGCTTCTGTAGCTATGGAAAGTGGAAACTACGACATTTTACATTGTAATTAGTCTTAAAACCGCGACTTTTTACATAACAACCTAAATAAACCTCCTACACACAACACCGTACATGTATGTAATTGTAAAGGCATAACCGATCAGTCTCACTTAAAAAAAATGACAGAAAAAGGTCACCCTCTCAAAAAAGACCCCCTCCAAAAAAATTAAAAAATAAAACCTATTAATAAATTAAGGTTGATGCATTACTAGTAACGGTGCCTAATTCACACAAGTCGTGCCGTCGCATAATTCGCGTCGCATAATAGCCTAAGTGACGTTGTGTTGTCTTAAGTCGCATTGTCACATACATGTAGTTGATTTCGCGTCCTTAGCGTTTACACCGTAAAAAATAGATGCGCTGTCGTATTAATTGTCGCATAGTCGCGCTGTCGTATTAATTGTCGTATAGTCGCGCTGTCGTATAGTCGCGTTTTGACTGAACTATCTAGTGTTTTGCCAGTATAGGTGGCGCTGCACCGGTTTAAACCTATCGTACTTAAAACCTATCACACTTAGTGATGTGACTGTGCCTTTGATGATAGAAGGCGGCATTAGCATGGAATTTGGCACACAGGTAGAGTATGACATGATAAAGATATTTGGCTATAGGGCCATCACATATTTGTTATTTAAAAACAAATATTGGTAGAATAACAAGCTAATGACGTGTTTATCAGTCTTCCGTTTTGAATTTCGGACAGCTATGGGAAAGACAATTGAAGCATAGAGTTGCAGTGACCACATAATATTTCCTCATACGACAGCTATCTCAGTGCTAGCTACATCAAAGCCCAGACCAGGTCTCAGAAAGTTAATAGCTTTTCCATATGCAGTGACTTTGTACAGATTGCATGCGCCAACTTTGCTTTTTTTACCGCGAAGTTCCCGGATGTCGAATTTGGTTGAACAATAACACCAAGTGTTTGTAGAGCTGCCGTCTGCGACGGGGCTCGAAACAAGTCTATAATTGCATTATATTCAGACTTCGTGCACGACCTTTAATCTCTAATTTGAATACAATGCACTAAGCTCCCTTTAGCCTCACTCTCAGGTTGTGTTTTGGTTTCGCAAATGTTTGGTTCCAAAAACATTTTTGCGCACGCACAGGCAGAAAGTCCTCGTTCGACCAGTTATTTTCATAAACATTCTACAGCGTGTCTACAAACAATTATATATAACGGAATTCCACACGTAGTAACCAACATCGATAGTACAATATGGTTTGAAGGACGCACTTCTCCACTTTAAATAACACATCAAACGTCAAAATCTGAAATATTTGGTCAGAGTTTTGAGTAATTTCCCAAGAAAGGTCAAATTGACCAGGAGACCAAGTTTTCCACCTTAGGCATTGGAGTGGATGGACAACCGTAGCCTATTTCCCTTCGTTTGATGAAGAGGGTAGTATATGTCCCGAAATCTAGGAAAAAACAAAATGTTTTGTATTGTTTATTGTCTTTTTTCTAACATAATTATGGTTAAAAGGAAACCAACCTAATGTCTTGCCGTCCCTGAGAGAGAAAACGACGGTGTACGCATACGTTTTTTCTGTCATTTCCTGTCGCACAAAATTGTGTTTTCTTACACGTCCGCATAAGGCGAACACATTTCGGCTGGAATCGCGACTACACCCAAACAGCTCGAGCTTTGGGCGTCCAAAAAGTGACCCCAAAACTCGTTCTACACAAGAATAACACAAAAACGCCCTGTTTTTAAGGGATGGTTGTGTATGTTTAGATCCTATACACATTTTCGTTCAAAACGCGGTTTTGTAGCCCAATTTTCGGAACAATTATAGGATATCTAGCGCAGCCATTTTGCTGGATGCCTACAATCATTATTTACTTTTAAATAGCAAGATATTTCTTTATAATTCGATAGTAAATATTTTCGATATCTGCAAATGGTGTATCCTACCTTAGTTTTAAGAGTTTAGCGATAAATGTCGCGTTGAGTACGTTTGTATTATTTATGGACTTAATTGTACTGATGATTTTGTTTACGAATCAAACAATTCTAAGTTGTTTTGCCGAACATAACTATAAGTCCATGTCCCGGATGGCCAATTCGCTTTTTTGGCAAGTACTTTTGGATAAACATATTTTGTAGTTTTCAATTGGAAAGTCGAAACCACGTACAGCACTCAATGGGCTCCAGGTCATTTCAATCATCGTTCAATTTCAACTTGGGTAAAGTCATTAAAAGTCAAAACTGCACGTGTGGGAGCATTAGTGTTTTTTGTATGATTGAATATATGTATTGTGTGCAAAAATTGTTGCTTTCGTGGGATGGAGAGCATACACTAATAGGTTTTATGTCAACCTTTCTGGTTTGATATTTTGAGCCATTAATAATATCCGCATGAGAAGGTAAACTCTCTTTTTGTGTGCGGCGAAGAGTTCATCGCGCATGCGCAGTCCTGTCTCACATCGCCATGGATATTCTCGTGAGAGTGAAACGACTTTAAAACCCTACTACATGCACTATAATTATTGGAGAGCTGTCAGTATGTTTGTTTGTGTGACAAAACATTCAGGCTTGGAAAGACAATAGTTAATTCTCAGGTTTTTATTTACAATGTTTTTAAACATGTAAACGAACTACACTACTATATACTATTCATGTATTCCACCCATCTCCCCGATGCCGCGCAAAGTGCGGCATCCCGTTAGTAGTTTAAATCGTTGGGCGTTGTATAACAAGTCGACGTCATTGACCGACGCCATTGACCGACGCCATTTAGCACTAAACTATCAAGACAGTTGTCCGAACCCCAGCTTCGCCTCCGTAATTGGCTTCGTTCATGCAGTTGGACCGAACCCGGAGACGGTTTAGAATTAAAACGGCCCAATATACCCAACTGGCTTTATTTGCGGTTCGTACCGTTGTGTTGCATTGTACAGTTGTAGACCCATGTATCTCCATGGATGGCCCAACGCAATTAGGTCCGTTACGTTGTGTTGTTCTAATTTGTTACAGTTTAACTTTGCTGTTTGTCTGTTCTTTGTCAGATTAATCGTCTTGCGAAGATTTCTCATTATTGTCGGATTGGCCTATTCCATGCGGTGCGTGACTATGATAGTGACGTCACTCTCTGTGACAGGATACCACGTCCACTGTGGCAAGAAGGTAGGAAGCTAGGCTGGTTTAAGCCCCGCCCCGAGATAGTTTTGACCAATCACGGCTGTGAGTGTCCGACAACGCTGTGACTTGAGCGATCACTGAATGCATTGTGATACTTTAATTGGTCAGACAAATGTGTGTTTAGATCCCACGTGTGAAGTGGGCGGTGCTTTTCGGCCTAGTGAATCGGTTCATTGAAAAATCAAGTATATGTAGTGTCGTTTAAGTAGTCTTACATCGAACTTAAAATCACACCAGGCATTTGACCATGTCGAATTTGTTATTTTTGTGAGTTCTTCAACAAACTTTCTTTCAGGTATTCGACAGCATTTGGAGCAGGCTGGGACGCGCCGTGGCGCCCTCAATCGGCCTTGGGATGACAGTGACTGGGCAGCGGGAGGAGATGTGTGGTGATTACATGTATAGCGGTCACACAGTGTCGATCATGACCGCGTGTATGTGTTTTACAGAGTGTAAGCCATTGTCATTGCATCCAAGTTTACCAATTTACGCAATGTACCATTTCTTACTAATCTACGTGTGTGGCACTCGATCTTTGTCAATGTCAAACACTTCTCAAGTTTGTATCCTTGTAAAAAATCGCTTCGTTCTCGTGTACATAATTTTTAGAGGGTCGAGGACTATTCTCAAAGTAAATGTTCATATTTCAACTACGGTAATGTTCTGGGCTTTAACCCTAACCCCAACTTCAACCTCCTACTTTAATTTACGGATACCATATACAATTAGCTCTCTTAGCCTAATAGACACCGCACCATTTAACTGCATTGATTTTCTGTTTCGCGTGTGTGTGTTTGTTTGCTGTACTTTTGTAGATACTCCGAGTAGATGCCGTTTGCTCCACTTTCTGGCGTGGGTTACAGCCGGGGCGTCCTTGTTCTTCATCGTCGCTGCCCACGAACACTACACGGTCGACGTCCTCATAGCTATGATCGTAACCAGCCTGATATTTCTGTACTACCACACCTTGGCTAACACCCGGGCCCACCTCCACCGTGAGGTGTACAAAGTCCGGGTCTGGATACCCTTCTTTTACTACTTAGAGGCCAAAGTTGACGGGGTAGTCCCCAATGAGTACGAGTGGCCGTTCCGATGTCCTTCCTTGCCGTGGACACAGGGGCCTAAGCTATGGCACCGCAGCAAGTCGGGTCTAGTCGACTGACCCCATCGTGGCTTATAACTTAACCAGTTTGCGCCGGGATTAATTATTGTATACATTGGCTGGGCTCAGGCGCGGGATTGTAATTTCACGAGACTCGATCCGAAGCGGTCAGCAAGTCAAGGCTAGCATCCGTGAGTAGAAAACCCTGATATGTCCGGCCTTGCTCGCTGCTAGCCGGTCGCAGACAGATATTTCCGGCCTTGCTCGTGACGTTTTTATCCGTGATCTGTTTTGAATCCCGGCATCCGACGCGAACTGGTTGACGTTATAAATGGTCACATTATCAGGGCGTCCCTTTTTATTTCGGAAATCGTGTACTTACGGTCCCCGTTTTAGGGAACAAAATCCACTTTGAAGTTATTGTGCTTGCCGAACTGTTCACGCAAAACCGCGTTGATTCTCAAGCCCCCCCCCCCCCCCATTTTTGTAAATTACCGCTGACCCTATCTAGAACCCCATCCCCAAAAGAAATTAACAAATACAAAATGATTACTATTAAGTAATAAAAGGGGACGCCCTAAATAAAAACCACCGATTTCATGTTGTAGTACATTTTAGTCACCCTTGTTATTTAATGGACTCATCCATTAAGCCCCGCCTGTATGCATCTTCAACACGCGCGCGTCGTATGCAAATGTATACACGTCTGACAGTAATCACGGTCGTGATTGGTCAAAACGTTGTAGGGGCGGGGCTTAGTGGATCATATTGTAGCCAAACTACACTATACACCTCTATAGATGCAAGATATATCCGTGGCTGTAAGTATTGAAAATGACGCCTGAAATTAACTAACGCAGTTTATTTCCAGCTGACCAGTACGGAAGCACACAGTAGGAGGACTAAGCCTTGAAGTTTTAACGTGAAGGGAAGGTGATTTTCTGACAAGGGGGAACATTCTTACCTCTTGAAGATATAACCTCTCTTTAGCAAACGCCATGTTAATACAGAGCTTTGTATTTGGTGCTTAAATACAAAACAATTGTATCGCATAACTTGCCTTGTTTACTCACGCATAAAATGCACAAAAGAGTATTGTGATAATTATTAATTTAAAGCATAAAAAAAAAATGCTGGTTATTTTACAAGTAGACCGCTTTTGTATTTAACGTATATGCTTAGTCG
Source organism: Crossaster papposus (assembly GCA_037893245.1). Lineage (NCBI taxonomy): Eukaryota > Metazoa > Echinodermata > Asteroidea > Velatida > Solasteridae > Crossaster > Crossaster papposus. Next base: position 155,266 of record JBAIAA010000682.1, on the reverse strand, counting down.
AGGTTTTGCTTGCGTTTGATATCGTTACGAGAGCATAATTATTACGATCAAAGTAGTACTGTATTAAAATTACAATAAAAAAAATACAAGTTTTTGTTTGTTTTTTTACTTGCTGGTCAAGTGTGGGTTCACAATGTTTTTTGCGAACAAAATATTTAAAAAATGAAAAGGAAAAATAAAAACAAGCAATTTTTTTTTTACAAAACCATTTGTTTCTCTCTAAAAATCATCCATAAAGGGATGTAAATGAAAACCAAGAATTGCTTAAAATTGTTATTTTGCCTTAACGAAACAGATCACGTTCTTGCCATATTCGCAACAATATCTTAACACTGATTGTATTAGTTATTATTGTAACTAATTAGTTATTACCAAGATGGCTGAATTGTTTGTGTTTCTTGACTAGCGCCCTCTGCAGCCCATTATATGTCGTGGTTTTCGGGTATTTTCGGTTCGGATATTAATTGTCGCGGTGCTCGTCGTGACTTGATTATAACCGAACTACCGAGGTCACCTGACCAACAGTCATGATCTGATTGGTCAATGCGCTGTTTGATTGACAGTCAGGAAGAGTCCATTGATCAATCGACCAGGGTACTTCTGGTTGTGCGCATGCGCAAAATTAATTGGTGAAATAATTGGTCATAATTGCTAAAACTTAGCTTGGTATAACTTAACTTGCTTTTTGTAACTTTTCTAAATCTATCAAAACGTTCATTCCGCGATTTCAGGCAACAGCCACCATGTGATCAATAATACGAGTACGAGAGCTCGCCGGCTAGTTCCGCTAGACTTGGTATTGACAAGTGTAAAACTAGGCCGAGTAAAATCAGTATAATTATTCAGAATGTGTTTATCAGTGTATAAAAGTGTCATTAGTTACGGTTTGTAAGCACGCATGCGACTAAATAATTGTTCATGAGCAGTTATAATTATGCAAAAATGTTGACCTTATAAAGATGTGAAAAAAGTGTGTTAACGTCAAACGTTAGGAACACAGATCAAAGTTAGTCGGGTCATGTTGCTGTTTGTGTTGTCGTTTTAAGAAAAAATAATAATTGCCTTTTGGATGTTATATTGTAATTGCACGATAAAATCGTTTCTGTGTGTTGTGTATCGAAATTGAAAATGACCATTACTGCACCTTGAACGTTTCTCTCCTTTTTTCACCTTTATTGTCGCTTACTTTTAAGAATGTTGAACTGTTGGTGATGTAACATAAGTAACAAATAATGTACTATTCTTGCGGTAACACTGTATGATAGTAATCCATTTGCGCGTGATCGGCCCTGAGTTAAATTTGAATAACATCTGGTACACTGACTTGCTCAAACTGCTTAGCACCTTTGAACTTTGAATTCTCCAGACCAAAGACACTGTTGCCATATCACATGATTCAGGGCAAGCTCTTGCATATTTACGTAACAGACGTTCATCCGCCAATACATTGTTCACAATGTTTGAGAATGGCACGAAGACACCAGACCATTCCAGAGCTGGGGGTTGCTAGCGTAAGGCTTGCTCCGAATCACGTGATATAGCAACAGTGTCTTTGGTCTAGAGAATTTAAAGTTCAACGGTGCCAAACTGTGTAAGCAAGTCAGTGTAACAGATGTTAGTATTCAAGTCTAACGCGCAAATGGCTTATTAGACGATAAGCAAGTTCGGTATTCCAACTGCGCGTGTGCGCAACGATTTTTCCTTCGAGATAGATAAACACAGTTATTGTCGGATCTTGATCTGCGCAAAAGGGCAGTTTTGCTGAATGGATTAAGTTGGAAGGATGGACTAAAATTTGTTTTAAAATAGCTGTTGGAACTGTGGAATAATACCTGGCCTTTTGGTTTTACTTTGAAAAAGGGCTATTCTGTACACATCAGGCCGGCCATACATTCGATTAGACCTGAAGGTCAGATTAGGGTCATGTTGGAACTAACGCACCTTGCCCTTTGACATTCAAGCGTGAATTGAATGGGCATCGTTTCCCTCGCTACGTGCGCACATAAAATGTAACTGTCTCTGGGTCTGATTGGGTATGGAACGCCATGCAAATAATAACAATGAAACTACACACTATGCGAATTGTGGTGCGAGATTCATTTTTATGTAAATTTCCAAGTGACGTAGAGGGTAAATTACATGTATTCAAATTTCAAAGAGGCTGCAGACTTTTTGTTTTCAGTAATTTGTATGTTAAACTATGACACGTGCAGTTAAAACACAAAGAGGCTATAAGCTAACGTGTTTAGTGAATACAATTATATCTAAAGTGTATTATCGTGAAGCCTTGACATCAGTCATGGACCAATTATTGTATTTCACCCATTTTGCATACCCAAGAATATTATCAATATGTATAGTTTAATGTTGGATAAAGTGCACTATATTCTATTCTACCACGGTAAATATTTTGCTCGTACTAAGTCTACAAAAAAGTTGACAAGGAAATGGTCTTCGCAAGGCATTGTGGGAATTAAGCATATACCGCTATGGCCGATGCGTGCTCTTGCGCACGCGTCGTGACTCTAGGTCACGTGTCATCTAAAAACTATCCAATGAGATGTGACAGAAGTTGTTGAGGTCACTACAAGGATATGGGTTACGCCCACGCGGTTCTGGTGAGGGTGTGTTTCTTCAAAATGGTTGTACAAAACCTTATTTTCTTTAAAACAAATTTTGGCAGTTTTGATAATAGAAAACACACAAAATTACCTCAAAATTGTAGAGATACAGGGTATAAACTATTGGCCACCGATATTTTGTGTTTTTTCTTAACAAAATTGTTTATAAAACTACATTAAATGTATCCGCGTTCTTCCGACAAACGAAATGATCCACCTTCATTTGCATAATTATCAGTAATTTTGTATTTGTGTTCTTGTGTAATTTAAACAACATTAAACATTTGAATGAACTGTAATTGCAATACGACCTATAGTATTAGCCTACGGTGATTATGTTTAAATCGGCTATTAATGCAAACAAAAATATTGTAGTTAATACTATAAAATAATGCTTAATTAAAAATAAATATAAGTCTAATAAAATAAGCGATACGGCAGAAAACTTGGCGTATTCTTTAGAGTGTTGTTTGTTACCATGGGAATGACCTAGAGGTCATGACACGTGCAAAAAAGGGTTTGTTTTTTGTATCTTAAAAATGACAGCGAGAAATGAAACATTTCTTTATCAAAACCGTTTTTTTTTTTTTTCGAAGTTAGTTTTGCTTTATTGAATACTGTGTTTCATATGTTGTCTTAAAACGAAATCAACCGTCAGGTCAACAGTTTTGAAACTCATGCTTTAAAATGATCAAAACCACAAATTCTGCAAAACCTTAGACTGACTATACGTACGGGGCCATATTAATTTGAATGATATAAATACCAACTTATAATACATAATACTACATTTGGGGCTATTGTGTTTAAATGGGCATTTCTCCAAATAATCTTCAGTTAACTGAAAGATGATGAAATAAGCTTTACTTTTATGTCCGTCTCAAACACCTTGCTTAGAGAGTTGCAAGTATTTCCCTAATTTCGGAAGATTTCGTATTTATCACTAAAATCTATGCACATTTATTTTACCGGTGGGTGTATAGAGCGCCACCAACATTTCATCATAAGAACTAGTCTGGTGTCAACGTGTTTTCTAGCTTTACACCTATAAAACTAAGAGAAGGTGGGTACCAGACGTACTCAGCAATACGTTTTTGTGCATGATCGCGATGGCGGCGTTGTTGGTAAACAATTTGCGACGTTTGACGTGTTTATCGCGTCAAATGCTGCCTTGTTCTAGTAGCGCGGTGCCTCTACAGAAACAGATACTGACTAGGAGACAAGGAACTTATGTCGCTATCGATGACAACATCTCCGGGCTGAATGAACACGAGAGACAGGTAGCGTTATGGTGCCCAATATTCGGACACAGTTTACATTGTTGATACGGGGGTCAGACAAGTCGACCGTTGAGACAACTCGACCGTTGAGACAACTCGACCGTTGAGACAACCTGACCGTTGAGACAACCTGACCATTGAGACAACTCGACCGTTGAGACAACTCGACCAATGAGACAACTCGACCGTTGAGACAACTCGACCGTTGAGACAACTCGACCGTTGAGACAACTCGACCGTTGAGACAACTCGACCGTTGAGACAACTCGACCGTTGAGACAACTCGACCGTTGAGACAACTCGACCGTTGAGACAACTCGGCCGTTGAGACAACTCGGCCGTTGAGACAACTCGGCCGTTGAGACAACTCGGCCGTTGAGACAATTCGACCGTTGAGACAATTCGACCGTTGAGACAATTCGACCGTTGAGACAATTCGACCGTTGAGACAACTCGACCGTTGAGACAACTCGACCGTTGAGACAACTCAGAGACACGCCGACCGTTGAGAGACTCGCCGACCGTTGAGAGACACGTCGACCCACGTTGAGACACGCCGACCCACGTTGAGACACGCCGACCCACGTTGAGACACGCCGACCCACGTTGAGACACGCCGACCCACGTTGAGACACGTCGACCCACGTTGAGACACGTCGACCCACGTTGAGATGCGTCGACCCACGTTGAGACGCGTTTAGACGCGTCGACCCACGTTGAGACGCGTCGACCCACGTTGAGACGCGTCGAGACACGTTGAGACGCGCCGAGACACGTTGAGACGCGCCGACCCATGTTGAGACGCGCCGACCCACGTTGAGACGCGCCGACCCACGTTGAGACGCGCCGACCGACCGTTGAGATGCGCCGACGACCGTTGAGATGCGCCGACGACCGTTGAGATGCGCCGACCGTGGAGACACACCGACCGTGGAGACACGCCGACCGTTGAGACGCGCCGACCGTTGAGACGCGCCGACCCACGTTGAGACGCGCCGACCCACGTTGAGACGCGCCGACCCACGTTGAGACACGCCGACCCACGTTGAGACACGCCGACCCACGTTGAGACACGCCGACCCACGTTGAGACACGCCGACCCACGTTGAGACACGCCGACCCACGTTGAGACGCGCCGACCCACGTTGAGACGCGCCGACCCACGTTGAGACGCGCCGACCCACGTTGAGACGCGCCGACCCACGTTGAGACGCGCCGACCCACGTTGAGACACGCCGACCCACGTTGAGACGCGCCGACCCACGTTGAGACGCGCCGACCCACGTTGAGACGCGCCGACCCACGTTGAGACGCGCCGACCCACGTTGAGACGCGCCGACCCACGTTGAGACGCGCCAACCCACGTTGAGACGCGTCGACCCACGTTGAGACGCGTCGACCCACGTTGAGACGCGTCGACCCACGTTGAGACGCGTCGACCCACGTTGAGACGCGTCGACCCACGTTGAGACGCGTCGACCCACGTTGAGACGCGTCGACCCACGTTGAGACGCGTCGACCCACGTTGAGACGCGTCGACCCACGTTCAGACGCGTCGACCCACGTTCAGATGCGTAGGTGTAGGGAAGGGTGAGTAGGTGTAGGGAAGGGTGAGTAGGTGTAGGGAAGGGTGAGTAGGTGTAGGGAAGGGTGAGTAGGTGAAGGGAAGGGTGAGTAGGGTGAGACAGGCCGACCGTTGAGACGACGCCGACCGTTGAGACACGCCGACCGTTGAGGTACGCCGACCGTTGAGACACGCCGACCGTTGAGACACGCCGACCGTTGAGACACGTGTCTCAACGGTCGACAGGTCTCGACACATCAAAATGTCTCATTACGTCAACCCACGTCGACCCACGTCTTGACACGTCGACCCACGTCGAGACACGCCGACCGTAGGGTGGGTAGGTGTAGGGAAGGGTGAGTAGGTGTAGGAAAGGGTGAGTAGGTGTAGGAAAGGGTGAGTAGGTGTAGGGAAGGGTGAGTAGGTGTAGGGAAGGGTGAGTAGGTGTAGGGAAGGGTGAGTAGGTGTAGGGAAGGGTGAGTAGGGTGAGACAGGCCGACCGTTGAGACGACGCCGACCGTTGAGACACGCCGACCGTTGAGGTACGCCGACCGTTGAGACACGCCGACCGTTGAGACACGCCGACCGTTGAGACACGTGTCTCAACGGTCGACAGGTCTCGACACATCAAAGTGTCTCATTACGTCAACCCACGTCGACCCACGTCTTGACACGTCGACCCACGTCGAGACACGCCGACCGTAGGGTGAGTAGGTGTAGGGAAGGGTGGGTAGGTGTAGGGAAGGGTGAGTAGGTGTAGGAAAGGGTGAGTAGGTGTAGGAAAGGGTGAGTAGGTGTAGGGAAGGGTGAGTAGGTGTAGGGAAGGGTGAGTAGGGTGAGACAGGCCGACCGTTGAGACGACCCCTGACCGTTGAGACACGCCGACCGTTGAGGTACGCCGACCGTTGAGACACGCCGACCGTTGAGACACGCCGACCGTTGAGACACGCCGACCCACGTTGAGACACGTCGACCCACGTTGAGACACGCCGACCGTAGGGTGAGTAGGTGTAGGGAAGGGTGGGTAGGTGCAGGGAAGGGTGAGTAGGTGCAGGGAAGGGTGAGTAGGTGCAGGGAAGGGTGAGTAGGTGTAGGGAAGGGTGAGTAGGTGTAGGGAAGGGTGAGTAGGTGTAGGGAAGGGTGAGTAGGGTGAGACAGGCCGACCGTTGAGACGACGCCGACCGTTGAGACACGCCGACCGTTGAGGTACGCCGACCGTTGAGACACGCCGACCGTTGAGACACGCCGACCCACGTTGAGACACGTCGACCCACGTTGAGACACGCCGACCGTAGGGTGAGTAGGTGTAGGGAAGGGTGGGTAGGTGCAGGGAAGGGTGAGTAGGTGCAGGGAAGGGTGAGTAGGTGCAGGGAAGGGTGAGTAGGTGTAGGGAAGGGTGAGTAGGTGTAGGGAAGGGTGAGTAGGGTGAGACAGGCCGACCGTTGAGACGACGCCGACCGTTGAGACACGCCGACCGTTGAGGTACGCCGACCGTTGAGACACACCGACCGTTGAGACACGCCGACCGTTGAGACACGTGTCTCAACGGTCGACAGGTCTCGACACATCAAAGTGTCTCATTATGTCAACCCACGTCGACCCACGTCTTGACACGTCGACCCACGTCGAGACACGCCGACCGTAGGGTGAGTAGGTGTAGGGAAGGGTGGGTAGGTGTAGGGAAGGGTGAGTAGGTGTATGAAAGGGTGAGTAGGTGTAGGAAAGGGTGAGTAGGTGTAGGGAAGGGTGAGTAGGTGTAGGGAAGGGTGAGTAGGGTGAGACAGGCGACCGTTGAGACGACGCCGACCGTTGAGACACGCCGACCCACGTTGAGACACGTCGACCCACGTTGAGACACGTCGACCCACGTTGAGACACGTCGACCCACGTTGAGACACGTCGACCCACGTTGAGACACGTCGACCGTTGAGAGACTCGCCGACCGTTGAGAGACACGCCGACCCACGTTGAGACACACGCCGACCCACGTTGAGACACGCCGACCCACGTTGAGACGCGCCAACCCACGTTGAGACGCGTCGACCCACGTTGAGACGCGTCGACCCACGTTGAGACGCGTCGACCCACGTTGAGACGCGTCGACCCACGTTGAGACGCGTCGACCCACGTTGAGACGCGTCGACCCACGTTGAGACGCGTCGACCCACGTTGAGACGCGTCGACCCACGTTCAGACGCGTCGACTCACGTTCAGATGCGTAGGTGTAGGGAAGGGTGAGTAGGTGCAGGGAAGGGTGAGTAGGTGTAGGGAAGGGTGAGTAGGTGTAGGGAAGGGTGAGTAGGTGAAGGGAAGGGTGAGTAGGGTGAGACAGGCCGACCGTTGAGACGACGCCGACCGTTGAGACACGCCGACCGTTGAGGTACGCCGACCGTTGAGACACGCCGACCGTTGAGACACGCCGACCGTTGAGACACGTGTCTCAACGGTCGACAGGTCTCGACACATCAAAATGTCTCATTACGTCAACCCACGTCGACCCACGTCTTGACACGTCGACCCACGTCGAGACACGCCGACCGTAGGGTGAGTAGGTGTAGGGAAGGGTGAGTAGGTGTAGGAAAGGGTGAGTAGGTGTAGGAAAGGGTGAGTAGGTGTAGGGAAGGGTGAGTAGGTGTAGGGAAGGGTGAGTAGGGTGAGACAGGCCGACCGTTGAGACGACCCCTGACCGTTGAGACACGCCGACCGTTGAGGTACGCCGACCGTTGAGACACGCCGACCGTTGAGACACGCCGACCCACGTTGAGACACGTCGACCCACGTTGAGACACGCCGACCGTAGGGTGAGTAGGTGTAGGGAAGGGTGGGTAGGTGCAGGGAAGGGTGAGTAGGTGCAGGGAAGGGTGAGTAGGTGCAGGGAAGGGTGAGTAGGTGTAGGGAAGGGTGAGTAGGTGTAGGGAAGGGTGAGTAGGGTGAGACAGGCCGACCGTTGAGACGACGCCGACCGTTGAGACACGCCGACCGTTGAGGTACGCCGACCGTTGAGACACGCCGACCGTTGAGACACGCCGACCGTTGAGACACGTGTCTCAACGGTCGACAGGTCTCGACACATCAAAGTGTCTCATTATGTCAACCCACGTCGACCCACGTCTTGACACGTCGACCCACGTCGAGACACGCCGACCGTAGGGTGAGTAGGTGTAGGGAAGGGTGAGTAGGTGTAGGAAAGGGTGAGTAGGTGTAGGAAAGGGTGAGTAGGTGTAGGGAAGGGTGAGTAGGTGTAGGGAAGGGTGAGTAGGTGTAGGGAAGGGTGAGTAGGGTGAGACAGGCGACCGTTGAGACGACGCCGACCGTTGAGACACGCCGACCCACGTTGAGACACGCCGACCCACGTTGAGACACGTCGACCCACGTTGAGACACGTCGACCCACGTTGAGACACGTCGACCCACGTTGAGACACGTCGACCCACGTTGAGACACGTCGACCGTTGAGAGACTCGCCGACCGTTGAGAGACACGCCGACCGTTGAGACACACGCCGACCCACGTTGAGACACGCCGACCCACGTTGAGACACGCCGACCCACGTTGAGACACGTCGACCCACGTTGAGACACGTCGACCCACGTTGAGACACGTCGACCCACGTTGAGACACGTCGACCCACGTTGAGACATGTCTACCCACGTTGAGACACGTCGACCCACGTTGAGACGCGTCGACCCACGTTAAGACGCGTCGACCCACTTTAAGACGCGTCGACCCACGTTGAGACGCGTCGACCCACGTTGAGACACGCCAAACTTAGGGTGAGTAGGTGTAGGGAAGGGTGGGTAGGTGTAGGGAAGGGTGAGTAGGTGCAGGGAAGGGTGAGTAGGTGTAGGGAAGGGTGAGTAGGTGTAGGGAAGGGTGAGTAGGTGTAGGGAAGGGTGAGTAGGTGTAGGGAAGGGTGAGTAGGAGTAGGGAAGGGTGAGTAGGGTGAGACAGGCCGACCGTTGAGACGACGCCGACCGTTGAGACACGCCGACCGTTGAGGTACGCCGACCGTTGAGACACGCCGACCGTTGAGACAAGCCGACCGTTGAGACACGTGTCTCAACGGTCGACAGGTCTCGACACATCAAAGTGTCTCATTACGTCAACCCACGTCGACCCACGTCTTGACACGTCGACCCACGTCGAGACACGCCGACCGTAGGGTGAGTAGGTGTAGGGAAGGGTGAGTAGGTGTAGGAAAGGGTGAGAAGGTGTAGGGAAGGGTGAGTAGGTGTAGGGAAGGGTGAGTAGGTGTAGGGAAGGGTGAGTAGGGTGAGACAGGCCGACCGTTGAGACGACGCCGACCGTTGAGACACGCCGACCGTTGAGGTACGCCGACCGTTGAGACACGCCGACCGTTGAGACAAGCCGACCGTTGAGACACGTGTCTCAACGGTCGACAGGTCTCGACACATCAAAGTGTCTCATTACGTCAACCCACGTCGACCCACGTCTTGACACGTCGACCCACGTCGAGACACGCCGACCGTAGGGTGAGTAGGTGTAGGGAAGGGTGAGTAGGTGTAGGGAAGGGTGAGTAGGTGTAGGGAAGGGTGAGTAGGGTGAGACAGGCCAACCGTTGAGACGACGCCGACCGTTGAGACACGCCGACTGTTGAGGTATGCCGACCGTTGAGACACGCCGACCGTTGAGACACGCCGACCGTTGAGACACGTGTCTCAACGGTCGACAGGTCTCGACACATCAAAGTGTCTCATTACGTCAACCCACGTCGACCCACGTCTTGACACGTCGACCCACGTCGAGACACGCCGACCGTAGGGTGAGTAGGTGTAGGGAAGGGTGGGTAGGTGTAGGGAAGGGTGAGTAGGTGTAGGAAAGGGTGAGTAGGTGTAGGGAAGGGTGAGTAGGGTGAGACGACGCCGACCATTGAGACACGCCGACCGTTGAGGTACGCCGACCATTGAGACACGCCGATCGTTGAGACATGCCGACCGTTGAGACACGCCGACCCACATTGAGACACGTCGACTCACGTTGAGACACGCCGACCGTAGGGTGAGTAGGTGTAGGGAAGGGTGAGTAGGTGTAGGGAAGGGTGAGTAGGTGTAGGGAAGAGTGAGTAGGGTGAGACAGGCCGACCGTTGAGACACGCCGACCGTTGAGACACGCCAACCGTTGAGGTATGCCGACCGTTGAGGTATGCCGACCGTTGAGACACGCTGACCGTTGAGACACGCCGACCGTTGAGACACGTGTCTCAACGGTCGACAGGTCTCGACACATCAAAGTGTCTCATTACGTCAACCCACGTCGACCCACGTCTTGACACGTCGACCTACGTCGAGACACGCCGACCGTAGGGTGAGTAGGTGTAGGGAAGGGTGGGTAGGTGTAGGGAAGGGTGGGTAGGTGTAGGGAAGGGTGAGTAGGTGTAGGAAAGGGTGAGTAGGTGTAGGGAAGGGTGAGTAGGGTGAGACGACGCCGACCGTTGAGACACGCCGACCGTTGAGGTACGCCGACCGTTGAGACACGCCGACCGTTGAGACACGTCGACCCACATTGAGACACGTCGACCCACGTTGAGACACGTCGACCCACGTTGAGACACGTCGACCCACGTTGAGACACGTCGACCCACGTTGAGACACGTCGACCCACGTTGAGACACGTCGACCCACGTTGAGAGACTCGCCGACCCACGTTGAGACACACGCCGACCCACGTTGAGACACGTCGACCCACGTTGAGACACGTCGACCCACGTTGAGACACGTCGACCCACGTTGAGACACGTCGACCCACGTTGAGACACGTCGACCCACGTTGAGACACGTCGACCCACGTTGATACACATCGACCCACGTTAAGACGCGTCGACCCACGTTAAGACGCGTCGACCCACGTTAAGACGCGTCGACCCATGTTGAGACGCGTCGACCCACGTTGAGACGCGTTGAGACACGTTGAGACGCGCCGACCCGCGTTGAGATGCGCCGACCCACGTTGAGACGCGCCGACCCACGTTGAGATGCGCCGACGACCGTTGAGATGCGCTGACGACCGTTGAGACACGTCGACCGTTGAGACACGCCGACCGTTGAGACACGCCGACCGTTGAGACACGCCGACTGTTGAGACACGCCGACCGTTGAGACACGCCGACCGTTGAGACACGCCGACCGTTGAGACACGCCGACTGTTGAGACACATGAATATGATAATACATGATAATACATGAAGAGGTTTTGTTTTTGTCCGGGCAGGGCCGGGTGATCAATACGGCTGGGGTTGCCGCTGGGTGAGATGAAAGGTTTAGCTGCTTTAGTTTAGGAAAATGATGGTGCTCTATCTCATTCAAACTAAGTACTACAAATGTAATTGAAAACTGGGTTAAAATACCTTGTAAACTAGGAGGTACATTGGGCATTACAAATATGCCGTTTGTTGCATATTTAACACTTGAATAAGATTTGTCTCAACGGTCGACTTGTCCTGAGTTGAGTTGTCTCAACGGTCGACTTGTCTGACATCCATTGGTACTACCATTGGTAGTGGTAGTAATATATGCCCCTTTGCCCCCCCCCCCAAGTGTCTTAAGACACTTGTCTTAGGTTAAACATTTACATTGGTCATACCTGCATTGCCATTGTGTCATCTAGCATCTCCACTCCTCCTAGTACTCCTAGTTACATTCTCAAAGACTGCAAAATTATATGGAGAAAAGCATTAATGGGAAAATGACTAAGATTTCAGTTCTTTTTTTGTCTTTACTTATTTTTTTAATTAAAACAAAAATGATGCGGCAGCAAAAAAGATGCACGCGAAGATGAGAAACTGGATAATTTTTAATTTGGTTTAATCCTAATTAATCACAACATAACAACTTTTGTTTTAAATTATTTTATTTTAGCTCCGAGATTCAGTTTTCCGGTTTGCCCAAGATGAGCTCGCTCCAAAGGCTGCCGAGATTGATGCCAAAAATACGTTTGAAGGACAAAGGGTAAGAAAACAAAATAAATAACAATTTGACAATTGTGTAGTTATTTAGGCCCTGTGTCTATAAGAGAACAGAATGCACTTTTAAGTTATTGAATGTTTTCAAACGGCTTGTGACATAAAAAAACCAGCTATTTTGTAGATAGAGGGCAGAATTCTTTTGTGTTGGAAATTTTGGGGTAAAATGATGATGAATACGACAAAACGCAACACAAAAAACCTCAAACTCAGCTTCTCAACCCAAAAAATATGACTAATTACATCCAATTAAACTTCAAATTCTCTGGTACTGAAGTTAATTGTCATATCTCGAATAAAAAAGATTAAAAATGAATGTAAATCTTTTTACCGTGTTTTTTTTTTTTGGTGGCAGGAATTCTGGAGGAAATTGGGTGACATGGGCCTCCTCGGCTTGACTGTTCCTGGTAGGTATGGCCAAGTACAACAAATAAGTAGTTTCTCGTCCACCTTTAAATAAAAAAGTGATAGAGAAGGCGGAAGGGTCATTCTGTTTATATTCAAAATGACTTTGTCTCTGAAGTCTGAAATTGTGTGATTTGCTCTAATAAACTTTGTAAGTTATGATATTTTTTATTTTTTTTTAAAAGCTTGATAAATACTTGCGTATGTACAATATACAAATACACAGCTCTTGCATATGTGTAAGGCTATTTTCTGACAAACAAATCTTAAAAGAATTTGAGAGCCATCCTCTTTCCAATTTCTTTTTCCCACCCACCTCTGTTAAACGTCAACTCGTTTGCTTCAAAACCCCAATTTTTAAGAGGAGTACGGCGGTACCGGTGGGAACTACTTGGACCATTGTATCGTTATGGAGGAAATGACAAGAGCGTCGGCCGCCGTTGCTTTGAGTTACGGCGCCCACTCAAACCTTTGCATTAATCAGATCGTACGCAACGGCAACGAGGCACAGAAGCAGAAATACTTACCCAAGGTAAACACTCCCATTAACCCTCCTATAAAGCAGAAGTCACTATTTGAATCAGTTGCTTAGCAGCACAAAGATACACAGCTGTGTCTTCTAGTGCATTGTACTAAGTACTCAGAGGGATAATCAGATTACAGTTTGTGCTGTCTAACAACTGTGCTTCACTGTTCCAAGGGAATAATTGTGCAGTAAACCGACTGTAGTGATGAGGATGTGCTGTTTTGTGCATAGTGTGTACAATATCTCCCTCTAGGGAAATCCCTGTCCACTGTCCAGGGTAGTCAACAGGGTAGTTCCCTGGACAACCCAAAACAGCACAACCAGTCATTTTGTGTCGTCTAACAACTGTCTTTACACTGAAGCTGTGCATAATTGTGTTCAATACGGGAAACGCGTGCAAAAGACTTGATATTTGTGCTGTTGAACCATAGAAGGGTTAATGATGTTCATTGGGTTGGGTGGATCAGGCCAAACCGACTCAAAACCTTTTGGTAATAACAGTGTGAGAACCCTGTCTTCACGACGTGATAATGACCGGGTTGGGGGATGATCGCTGTTAACAGACCGAGCCAAAGTGCCTTAACCAGTTCTCACCAGAGGGCGTATATACACGCAAAGTTTTTTACAGATTCAAAACGAATGACGCATAAACACGCCACGAGCAAGGCCGGAAATGTCTGTCAGCAGCGAGCAAGGCCGGAAATGTCTGTCAGCAGCGAGCAAGGCCGGAAATGTCTGTCAGCAGCGAGCAAGGCCGGAAATGTCTGTCAGCAGCAGCAAGGCCGGAAATGCGTGGGTGTGCTTCCTGGTACCATCGGCCTGAAGCTGCCTCTGATTGAGTTTTGTTAAAAATAATCCCGCGCCTCGGCTCGGTGATGTTAAAATATTTCCGGTGCGAACTGGTTAAAAACCCTAAGTGCCTAAACAACGTGCAGAAGTTGTTGAGGTTTCGTATTCTTGATTCGGCCAATCCATTTTCAGGGTCTAAACTTGGAAGTAGCTTTAAATGCACGATTCGGGGGAATTATTGGCCGATGATTTCTTGTTTGTAATAATGCATTGTTCTAATTGTTTGATCGCTCGTATCGGCAGCTTATCACCGGTGAACATATCGGAGCTTTAGCCATGAGCGAAGCTAACAGTGGGTCCGATGTTGTCTCCATGAAACTAAAAGCCGAACACAAAGGTACAATTATAATATTCCCGTTTATATGGATCCGGGGTTCGGCTAAGCAGCACCAACGTTGCTCACCCCTTTATTAAAAATGGACATGGGTCATTCCGTATGTACATCTCTTTGCATCAATACACATCTCAAAATCATATTTTGCCATCTTTGACATGAGCTAGGAAGCAAACAAAAAATATTATACCTTAAATTGCTTGATATATTGTAAAAAACATGTCGGTATAATTTAAACCCAGAGTTGGCTTAAGGTAAAATTTAAGGTCAAAGTAATAGTCTAAAAGTCATTATTGGTAAAATTGCTCGGATATAAAAAAAAAGAAAAGCTAAAATTGGATTAAACATGATGTAACCTTTCCAATGAAATAAAAATCAGCAAATTTAGTGAAGAGGTTAGGGAGGTATGGTTGTTTGAATATTGGTGGCCACGCCCATTTTGGTCAAAATCACCAACAATTTGCACTTGTTACTTGCGACTTGTTTGTATTTCAGGAGACCACTACTTACTGAACGGTACTAAGTTTTGGATCACTAATGCTCCCAGCGCTGATGTACTCGTTGTCTACGCTAAGACAGACTTATCTGTTGAAGCAAAACACGGAATCACCACATTCATTATTGAGAAGGTGAGCATGGGCCACAAAAGACAGAAAAAGGGGATTTCATCTTCAGCCCTTAACTGTTTTGGGCTAAAGCTTTCCGAGACGATGGGTAGTTTTTCTATTTTGAGTCCAGTGCGGACAGCGTTGAACGTTTTCCTCTCAGTTACTTTACCCGACTCCAGCGGTTACTTTTACTGACCAACTGCTGCCCAGGAAAACTGACACGCTCATTTTTTCAGAGATGATAAGTCGAGTGCAGACAGCATGAGTCGGGAAAAGAGGCTCCAAAAACCAAAGCTCATTGTGGATATGGCCTTTGCCTTCTAGCTTGATAAACTGTTTACAATGTTTTCGTTTGTCGTGCATGCCAATGAACGTTGAGCTTTTGATCCTCAGAACTTTGAGGGATTCAGCACTTCACCAAAGCTGGACAAGTTGGGTATGCGGGGCTCCGACACCGGTGAGCTGGTATTCGACAACTGTAAAGTACCAGGTAGGAAACCAAAAACGTCCTCATTTTGATTTTTTTTTCAATGTAGAACGCTTGCTCAGTTTTCAAATTCCAACATTTTTTTTCAACATTTTCAGTTGAGAACGTGATGGGTCCATTAAACAAGGGAGTATATGTTCTGATGAGCGGGCTAGATATTGAGAGATTGATCCTGTCGGGAGGACCGGTGGGGTAAGTATCATCCATTAAGTAGGCCAACCTTTTGGTCAAGAATATATCCTCTTAACCTCCATATGCTCTTTCTGATTAACATAATTTCGTTCAAAATGCCTTTTGTGGATGAAATGCGCTTTCAGGATGAAATGCCCCGTTAAAGGTCAAGTACTGAGGTCCAAGGTCATTTGAGGTCCAAGGTCATTTGAAGTCAAGTTCTGAAATATCTTTATTTTGTAAAACTTCCAATTGCAATAAAACTTGAGTCATGCATACAATATCGCAACCTTATGTGAGGGTTTTGTCGTAGGTCAAGTACTGGGGTCAAAGGTCATTTGAGGTTAAGTTGTAAAAGAGAATCGCGAAAATAAGCGAGAATCGTGGTTCGAGGACCCTCCTTGTTTTCCTGTTTTGTGGCCATTTTGTGGCAGTGTAATACATGTATTACATCTAATGTTTAAGCAAGTTAGGACAATAGCCTCTATGACAGTTAACCCTGCGTCAACTCCGAGATTTGTCTATTTTGAAAAATGCTTTTGAAGTTCACCTACTCCATTTTCTGGGTTTAAATTTGGCCATTCTGTTTCAGTCTGATGCAGGCGTGTATGGACATCACAATTCCTTACCTGATGACAAGGACAGCCTTCGGTAAACCCATTGGAGATTTCCAGGTAGAATGAAAGATAAATATATGTGACCTGTCACCACAAACGGGCCGCAAACCTGCATTGTGTTATCTCGAGATATCATCGAAAATAGGTCAAAATGCATGTACAATGTTGAAAATACGATTTTTGGTTTATTTCAAATGTATAAACCTTAAATTTACATTATGTGAAGTTTTGAAGCCTAAAAGTGCTTTAAAAATATATAAATGGAGTTATTTTTGTGGGGCAACGTGCATGAAACTTGTAACAAAATTGGTTTGAAGCATTTGTTTTTCCTCAGCTTTCCGATTGATTAAATGCAACCGACCTGGCTCGGTTCAAATTGTCATAACTCTGGAGCCATACTACCGATTAAGCTGTTTAACCCTTCATTTTAAAGCTTATTTGTGTGACTTTACAGCCCTTTTGTAGTGACAGGTCACTTAGTTCCTTCGATCCGGGAAATGACACGTCGCTGCTAACAAACAAACAGGCAGACAGACAAATGATGGCAAAAAACACAAACTCTTTTTTTCTCTTTTCTCGTGGCTGTCTTCAGCTGATGCAAGCCAAGATGGCCGACATGTACACGCGACTTAATGTCTCTCGTTCCTACCTCTACAACGTAGCTAGAGCAGCTGACAAGGGTTACGTGAGCTCTAAGGACTGTGCTGCTGTCATCTTATACACCGCTGAGAACGCAACACAGATGGCATTAGATGCCATTCAATGCCTGGGTAAGGAATGACGAGGATTGTTCTCAATAAGGGTGTGCGTTTACGGG
Source organism: Crossaster papposus (assembly GCA_037893245.1). Classification (NCBI taxonomy): domain Eukaryota; kingdom Metazoa; phylum Echinodermata; class Asteroidea; order Velatida; family Solasteridae; genus Crossaster; species Crossaster papposus. Next base: position 138,010 of record JBAIAA010000682.1, on the reverse strand, counting down.
TAGTACGGGACCCGGGTACCCTATTCCCGTCACGGTCGGGTACCCGGGTACCCGTGACTATTATTATAATCATAATAAAAAAACCGGAAGTATACACCGCGTCGGCACGTGCATGTACATCTCCGCTCACTCCACTAACAAGCTGCAGCGCGACTGCCGCGCTGGCATGGCGTGCTTACTTCCCCTGCATTCCGCAACTAAACAAATGCACGGGCCTACTTTGCAACTCAGGGTTCGACCTTAACGCTGGTCCGCAAACAAATTCTAGTCAAAACAGCGGCGGTCTAGTCAAAACCCTTTTCTAAGTAGTCCGGCGGTCCAGTGAAAAAAAAAGACAAGATAAGTTAAGTGCGTGGTTTTCAGAGCCAGATTGTCAACAGCGATCCCGTACTGCGTGGAGTTTACTCTGTTTGTAAATGAATTGACTTGCCGCTCCCCATAATTGCACGTCTACAGTGGCACGTCTTTTTCCAAAATAAATAAGATTCAATGAACTAAATCCTTTGAGTGAGCCGACACGAAATGTAGCAAAAAAGCCGACCGCAGATGGGCTGGCCGCAGAGTTGATACAATAGAAGCAAATACCTCTCCTGCAGTATCAGGTTTCAAAACCACATTCCAGGTACGGGTCCGTGGGATCGTGAATTAATTCAGCACATTTTCCAAAAAGTAAACCTCGGAAAAACTTACTCAAAGGACAACTGTAACAAAACACTGATACAATGTCAGCCGCAAGTTATAGCAGCTGTCAGAATTGTCGGTAAATAGACTTCAAAGGCATTTTTTTAATCACAATGACTACAAAGAAAGCACAATCATCCGTTAGGCTGCTATCTAGACATCAGGAAATTGTCGGTAAATGGACTTATAAGATGTTTTACTCAGACGTTTTCTAACAATTTATCGGCACGCAATGAACATAAAAGACGCTTGCCTTTCTGAAATAATGTGTCAACATTTACAAAGGCAGTTTCGGGTAATCAAATCGATAAATTGGAGCCGGGTACCCGCAATCAGCGGTCGGGTTACGGGTACCCGGGTACCCGGAACGGCCTTAGTTCTTAAACCACGCAGCTTGTATACTCTCGTATTTTTCAAATAGATTCAAACGACCTTTGACCTAAGTATGTGACCTTTGACATGCCTTCACATGTAAGCTTACAAGTTTGATGGCAATTAGACGTTTTACATTTGAAGCCTATTTCAGAACTTGACCTCAAATGACATTTGACCTCAGTACTTGACCTTGGACACATCCATCGTATGAAGGTTACAATAAGCAAGTTCGGGCGCGAACTATAGTTAACCATTAGTCAGTCTCTGCTTTTACCAATGCGCATGCTCAAATGCAGTTCGCTCGAACGGCTCTAGTCGAACTATTGTTGAAAAGATGTTTACATTTGCGACATGAATGAAATGGGTATTGCCACTATTCAGAATCCACATATATAAGTAGGATAAGCCATAACGTTAGTTATGTTGGTCCAAAAACAAGAAAGCAAATACATTAGGCCAGCCAGATTTTCACTTAACGTTACTGCCTTTCCCTCCGTCCGACTACTGACATCACCCTTTTCTACATCATTGGTTCTCTCCATGTTTTCCTATGAAAAGAGGCTACTGTCAACCAGCGGCAACCGTGCTCCGGGGTCTGGTTCCAAATAGTCGACTAGAAAGTCCAACCATTCTGCGTTCGAGCAACGTTAGTCGAACTATGGTTAACTATAGTTTGCTCCCGAACTTGCTCCTTATTGCATGCATGACCAAGTTAAATTGGAATTGGACTTCAAGTTTTGAAATGAGAAGTTTTACAAATGCAGCCTATTTTAGGACCCTTAATAACCTTTGACCTCAGTTCTTCTGGACTCCGAGGATAACTCAAAATTTTGCCAGTGCGAACAAATTTTCCAAAAACTGATGTTGTTTTTGTCTGTGTGTTTTAGGTGGAAATGGTTACATCAATGACTATCCAACAGGCAGATTATTAAGAGATGCTAAGCTATATGAGATAGGGGCAGGAACAAGCGAGATAAGAAGGCTTATCATTGGCCGAGCCCTCGGTGCAGAATATAAATGAGCTTATGAATATTCATAGATTGGTTTGTTGATCATGATTGGTGAGATTATATGGCTTGTTATTGGCCTATCCCTCAATGCAAAGTATGAATATTCATAGATTGGTTTGTTGATCATGATTGGTGAGATTATATGGCTTGTCATTGGCCTATCCCTCAATGCAAAGTATGAATATTCATAGATTAAAGGGTGGAACAATTGTGATTGGCGAGACATGGGCATTTATCATTGGCCGGACCCTTAATAAAAGTCTTTAGATGAGGAAGTCGAGTCATTTACCCGTCCGGACTCGATTTGAGTTGAGAAATATTCTGAATAGTTGGAATGCCAATGTCAAAATGCTACAATTTTTTTCTCCACTCCTTACTAGGCAGGGTTTATGCCTGACAACCACGTGAAAAAAGACTACATACCCTAACCCTACCTAATGCTACTTTTTACTACTAGTACTAAAAAGTAGTATGCAGTACTCTCACTGACTTATGTGCAATGCCTGTAGTGATTTTTAGTATTTGGTACTTCACCCCTTATTGCACTCGTAGTACTTTTTAGCATTGGGTCCCTCTGCTTGCTGAGTGTGCATGACCCATGTATGCTGTGTAAGGTGTTCTAAACTCTACAGCAAAAATTGTCACTTGGGACACAATGGGTCAAGGCTGGACTACTGCATTTTTTGCCAGGTAAGTATTACTGACCTGTATTGCCACTATTAGTATTTTGTAGTTGGCAGTATCTGTACTCTGTCAGTACACACCCAATCATCAGTCATGGAGAGACCCAATGCTACAAAATACTAAGTAGTATTCTGTAGTACGCAGTTCTTTAGCCCAAAGTAAGGCCTAGGGGGTTAGGGTTAATCTGTGTAATCGATTTAGAGTAAGCTCTCTAATAATATTCATTTATAAATAATAAGAAAATATAGTATACGAGATTTATGAAGATAAGTAATGTATAAATAGCAATTGTGGATAATTAAAAAGCTTCATGTCTTTATGTAGGCATTCCATAGTCCGAAAAACTATCGTTTAACTGACCTGTCCGAAGTTTTCAATCTGCCTCATGCAGTGGTTCTTATGTTGTTTTTGTTTTTTCGCGATCGCGGTCCGGCAATGGCGATTACAAAATAAATAAAAAATCAATTTTTCGTACCAATTACTGGACATCTAGCGCAATCTAGCCTACGATCATTACTTTGAAATAAGTAAGATATTTCTTAATAAGAAATCTCGATATCTGCAAATGGTGTATCGACCTTTAACTTGTGCATGTAAATTGTATCATTTTTTCAAATACCCGGCAGAAAGTTTAGAGCGCTGTAACTCGCCATAGAAATTGCATTTCTGTGACCACAAGCTTCATTTTATTTTATTTAAAAAAAAGAAAGAAGCAATTTGGGGCTTTTATAGCTACCGAAAGGGCACAACCGGCCGACAGTACCCCTTAAAGATTGTTTGTATTTTGAATAAAACACAGATCTATTCGTCCCATGAGCCGCTGATTTTAAGTCTGTGTTTGTAATTATTATTATTTAAATCATGCTGATGGATTAGGCAAAAAGTGAATTGTTTGACTAAATCGTCGAAATTCTAGCTTATTATTGATTGATGTTCCTTCTGCATCCAGAAGGAACCTGCCAACTTGAAGTTTGGACGAAATTCACGTTAAATAAAAACAAAATGTCAAATTTAAGAAAGAATCCATCAAACATTTTTTCTGTTTCAAAAAATGTAATATTTTACCAAATCTTGGCAATTTTAGCCTTGTTTCTATTGATTGATGTTCCTCGTGCATCAGAGATGATATTTAAGACGTTTTGAGAAAAATCAATTTTTGGCCAAATTTAGATAAAAAAGTGGGTTTTTTTTCAAATTTTGGCCCAAAATAATAATTTTTAAAACTCTTTCAGAAGAAGCCTACAGGACAGGAGAAGCCATTCCAACCAGAATTTGGACTAAATTCACGTTAAATAAAACATTTGGTCGAAAATTTGAGGAAAAATCTAATAAAAATACGGGTTTTTGTGGTAAAAAATGGGTCATATTTCACCAAATCTTGGCAATTTTAGCTTTGTTTTTATGGATTAATGTTCCTCTTGCATCAGAGATGATATTTAAGACGTTTGGAGAAAAATCTATTTTTGGCCAAATTTAGATAAAGAAGTGGGTTAACCCCTTGTATTTTTTTCAAATTTTGGCCCAAAATAATAATTTTTAAAACTCTTTCAGAAGAAGCCTACAGGACAGGAGAAGCCATTCCAACTGGAATTTGGACGAAATTCACGTTAAATAAAACATTTGGTCGAAAATTTGATGAAAAATCAAATACAAATAACTTATTTTTGGTCAAAAATAGGTCATATTTCACCAAATCTTTGCAATTTTAGCTTTGTTTTTATGGATTGATGTTCCTCTTGCATCAGAGATGATATTTAAGACGTTTGGAGAAAATTCTATTTTTGGCCCAATTGAGATAAAAAAGTGGGTTAACCCCTTGTATTTTTTTCAAATTTTGGCCCAAAATAATAATTGTTAAAACTCCTTCAGAAGAAGCATATGGGACAGGAGAAGCCATTCCAACTGGAATTTGGACGAAATTCACGTTAAATAAAACATTTGGTCGAAAATTTGAGGAAAAATCAAATAAAAATTATTTATTTTTGGTCAAAAATAGGTCATATTTCACCAAATCTTTGCAATTTTAGCTTTGTTTTTATGGATTGATGTTCCTCTTGCATCAGAGATGATATTTAAGACGTTTGGAGAAAATTCTATTTTTGGCCCAATTGAGATAAAAAAGTGGGTTAACCCCTTGTATTTTTTTCAAATTTTGGCCCAAAATAATAATTTGTTAAACTCCTTCAGAAGAAGCCTATGGGACAGGAGAAGCCATTCCAACTGGAATTTGGACGAAATTTACGTTAAATAAAACATTTTGTCGAAAATTTGAGGAAAAATCTAATAAAAATAATTATTTTTTTGTCAAAAATAGGTCATATTTCACCAAATCTTTGCAATTTTAGCTTTGTTTTTAGGGATTGATGTTCCTCTTGCATCAGAGATGATATTTAAGACGTTTGGAGAAAAATCTATTTTGGGCCAAATTTAGATAAAAAAGTGGGTTAACCCCTTGTATTTTTTTCAAATTTTGGCCCAAAATAATAATTTTTAAAACTCTTTCAGAAGAAGCCTACAGGACAGGAGAAGCCATTCCAACCAGAATTTGGACGAAATTCACGTTAAATAAAACATTTGGTCGAAAATTTGAGGAAAAATCTAATAAAAATACGGGTTTTTTTGGTCAAAAATGGGTCATATTTCACCAAATCTTTGCAATTTTAGCTTTGTTTTTATGGATTAATGTTCCTCTTGCATCAGAGATGATATTTAAGACGTTTGGAGAAAAATCTATTTTGGGCCAAATTTAGATAAAAAAGTGGGTTAACCCCTTGTTTTTTTCCAAATTTTTGCCCAAAATAATAATTTGTTAAACTCCTTCAGAAGAAGCCTATGGGACAGGAGAAGCCATTCCAACTGGAATTTGGACGAAATTCACGTTAAATAAAACATTTGGTCAAAAATTTGATGAAAAATCAAATACAAATAATTTATTTTTGGTCAAAAATAGGTCATATTTCACCAAATCTTTGCAATTTTATCTTTGTTTTTATGGATTGATGTTCCTCTTGCATCAGAGATGATATTTAAGACGTTTGGAGAAAAATCAATTTGTGGCCAAATTTAGATAAAAAAGTGGGTTAACCCCTTGTTTTGTTTTCACATTTTGGCCCAAAATAATAATTTTTAAAACTCCTTCAGAAGAAGCCTATGGGACAGGAGAAGCCATTCCAACTGGAATTTGGACGAAATTCACGTTAAATAAAACATTTGGTCGAAAATTTGATGAAAAATCAAATACAAATAATTTATTTTTGGTCAAAAATAGGTCATATTTCACCAAATCTTTGCAATTTTAGCTTTGTTTTTATGGATTGATGTTCCTCTTGCATCAGAGATGATATTTAAGACGTTTTGAGAAAATTCTATTTTTGGCCCAATTTAGATAAAAAAGTGGGTTAACCCCTTGTTTTTTTCCAAATTTTTGCCCAAAATAATAATTTGTTAAACTCCTTCAGAAGAAGCCTATGGGACAGGAGAAGCCATTCCAACTGGAATTTGGACGAAATTCACGTTAAATAAAACATTTGGTCAAAAATTTGATGAAAAATCAAATACAAATAATTTATTTTTGGTCAAAATAGGTCATATTTCACCAAATCTTTGCAATTTTAGCTTTGTTTTTATGGATTGATGTTCCTCTTGCATCAGAGATGATATTTAAGACGTTTGGAAAAAAATCTATTTTGGGCCAAATTTAGATAAAAAAGTGGGTTAACCCCTTGTATTTTTTTTCAAATTTTGGCCCAAAATAATAATTTTTAAAACTCTTTCAGAAGAAGCCTACAGGACAGGAGAAGCCATTCCAACTGGAATTTGGACGAAATTCACGTTAAATAAAACATTTGGTCGAAAATTTGATGAAAAATCAAATACAAATAATTTATTTTTGGTCAAAAATAGGTCATATTTCACCAAATCTTTGTTATTTTATCTTTGTTTTTATGGATTGATGTTCCTCTTGCATCAGAGATGATATTTAAGACGTTTGGAGAAAAATCAATTTGTGGCAAAATTTAGATAAAAAAGTGGGTTAACCCCTTGTATTTTTTTCAAATTTTGGCCCAAAATAATAATTTGTTAAACTCCTTCAGAAGAAGCATATGGGACAGGAGAAGCCATTCCAACTGGAATTTGGATGAAATTCACGTTAAATAAAACATTTGGTCGAAAATTTGAGGAAAAATCAAATAAAACTTATTTATTTTTGGTCAAAAATAGGTCATATTTCACCAAATCTTTGCAATTTTAGCTTTGTTTTTATGGATTGATGTTCCTCTTGCATCAGAGATGATATTTAAGACGTTTGGAGAAAAATCTATTTTTGGCCAAATTTAGATAAAAAAGTGGGTTAACCCCTTGTATTTTTTTCAAATTTTGGCCCAAAATAATAATTTGTTAAACTCCTTCAGAAGAAGCCTATGGGACAGGAGAAGCCATTCCAACTGGAATTTGGACGAAATTTACGTTAAATAAAACATTTTGTCGAAAATTTGAGGAAAAATCTAATAAAAATAATAAATTTTTTGTCAAAAATAGGTCATATTTCACCAAATCTTTGCAATTTTAGCTTTGTTTTTAGGGATTGATGTTCCTCTTGCATCAGAGATGATATTTAAGACGTTTGGAGAAAAATCTATTTTGGGCCAAATTTAGATAAAAAAGTGGGTTAACCCCTTGTATTTTTTTCAAATTTTGGCCCAAAATAATAATTTTTAAAACTCTTTCAGAAGAAGCCTACAGGACAGGAGAAGCCATTCCAACCAGAATTTGGACGAAATTCACGTTAAATAAAACATTTGGTCGAAAAATTGAGGAAAAATCTAATAAAAATACGGGTTTTTTTGGTCAAAAATGGGTCATATTTCACCAAATCTTTGCAATTTTAGCTTTGTTTTTATGGATTAATGTTCCTCTTGCATCAGAGATGATATTTAAGACGTTTGGAGAAAAATCTATTTTGGGCCAAATTTAGATAAAAAAGTGGGTTAACCCCTTGTATTTTTTTCAAATTTTTGCCCAAAATAATAATTTGTTAAACTCCTTCAGAAGAAGCCTATGGGACAGGAGAAGCCATTCCAACTGGAATTTGGACGAAATTCACGTTAAATAAAACATTTGGTCGAAAATTTGATGAAAAATCAAATACAAATAATTAATTTTTGGTCAAAAATAGGTCATATTTCACCAAATCTTTGCAATTTTATCTTTGTTTTTATGGATTGATGTTCCTCTTGCATCAGAGATGATATTTGAGACGTTTGGAGAAAAATCAATTTGTGGCCAAATTTAGATACAAAAGTGGGTTAACCTCTTGTTTTTTTTCAAATTTTTGCCCAAAATAATAATTTGTTAAACTCCTTCAGAAGAAGCCTATGGGACAGGAGAAGCCATTCCAACTGGAATTTGGACGAAATTCACGTTAAATAAAACATTTGGTCGAAAATTTGATGAAAAATCAAATACAAATAATTTATTTTTGGTCAAAAATAGGTCATATTTCACCAAATCTTTGCAATTTTAGCTTTGTTTTTATGGATTGATGTTCCTCTTGCATCAGAGATGATATTTAAGACGTTTGGAGAAAAATCAATTTGTGGCCAAATTTAGATAAAAAAGTGGGTTAACCCCTTGTTTTTTTTCTTCAAATTTTGGCCCAAAATAATAATTTTTTAAACTCCTTCAGAAGAAGCCTATGGGACAGGAGAAGCCATTCCAACTGGAATTTGGACGAAATTCACGTTAAATAAAACATTTGGTCGAAAATTTGATGAAAAATCAAATACAAATAATTTATTTTTGGTCAAAAATAGGTCAAATTTCACCAAATCTTTGCAATTTTAGCTTTGTTTTTATGGATTGATGTTCCTCTTGCATCAGAGATGATATTTAAGACGTTTGGAGAAAAATCTATTTTGGGCCAAATTTAGATAAAAAAGTGGGTTAACCCCTTGTTTTTTTTCAAATTTTTGCCCAAAATAATAATTTGTTAAACTCCTTCAGAAGAAGCCTATGGGACAGGAGAAGCCATTCCAACTGGAATTTGGACAAAATTCACGTTAAATAAAACATTTGGTCGAAAATTTGATGAAAAATCAAATACAAATAATTTATTTTTGGTCAAACATAGGTCATATTTCACCAAATCTTTGCAATTTTATCTTTGTTTTTATGGATTGATGTTCCTCTTGCATCAGAGATGATATTTAAGACGTTTGGAGAAAAATCAATTTGTGGCCAAATTTAGATAAAAAAGTGGGTTAACCCCTTGTTTTTTTTTCACATTTTGGCCCAAAATAATAATTTTTAAAACTCCTTCAGAAGAAGCCTATGGGACAGGAGAAGCCATTCCAACTGGAATTTGGACGAAATTCACGTTAAATAAAACATTTGGTCGAAAATTTGAGGAAAAATCAAATAAAAATTATTTATTTTTGGTCAAAAATAGGTCATATTTCACCAAATCTTTGCAATTTTAGCTTTGTTTTTATGGATTGATGTTCCTCTTGCATCAGAGATGATATTTAAGACGTTTGGAGAAAATTCTATTTTTGGCCCAATTGAGATAAAAAAGTAGGTTAACCCCTTGTATTTTTCTTCAAATTTTGGCCCAAAATAATAATTTGTTAAACTCCTTAAGAAGAAGCCTATGGGACAGGAGAAGCCATTCCAACTGGAATTTGGACGAAATTTACGTTAAATAAAACATTTTGTCGAAAATTTGAGGAAAAATCTTATAAAAATAATTTATTTTTGGTCAAAAATAGGTCATATTTCACCAAATCTTTGCAATTTTAGCTTTGTTTTTATGGATTAATGTTCCTCTTGCATCAGAGATGATATTTAAGACGTTTGGAGAAAAATCTATTTTGGACCAAATTTAGATAAAAAAGTGGGTTAACCCCTTGTATTTTTTTTCAAATTTTGGCCCAAAATAATAATTTTTAAAACTCTTTCAGAAGAAGCCTACAGGACAGGAGAAGCCATTCCAACCAGAATTTGGACGAAATTCACGTTAAATAAAACATTTGGTCGAAAATTTGATGAAAAATCAAATACAAATAATTTATTTTTGGTCAAAAATAGGTCATATTTCACCAATCTTTCCAATTTTAGCTTTGTTTTTAAGGATTGATGTTCCTCTTGCATCAGAGATGATATTTAAGACGTTTGGAGAAAAATCAATTTGTGGCCAAATTTAGATAAAAAAGTGGGTTAACCCCTTGTTTTTTTTTCACATTTTGGCCCAAAATAATAATTTGTTAAACTCCTTCAGAAGAAGCCTATGGGACAGGAGAAGCCATTCCAACTGGAATTTGGACGAAATTCACGTTAAATAAAACATTTGGTCGAAAATTTGAGGAAAAATCAAATACAAATAATTTATTTTTGGTCAAAAATAGGTCATATTTCACCAAATCTTTGCAATTTTAGCTTTGTTTTTATGGATTGATGTTCCTCTTGCATCAGAGATGATATTTAAGACGTTTGGAGAAAATTCTATTTTTGGCCCAATTTAGATAAAAAAGTGGGTTAACCCCTTGTTTTTTTTCAAATTTTTGCCCAAAATAATAATTTGTTAAACTCCTTCAGAAGAAGCCTATGGGACAGGAGAAGCCATTCCAACTGGAATTTGGACGAAATTCACGTTAAATAAAACATTTGGTCGAAAATTTGATGAAAAATCAAATACAAATAATTTATTTTTGGTCAAAAATAGGTCATATTTCACCAAATCTTTGCAATTTTATCTTTGTTTCTATGGATTGATGTTCCTCTTGCATCAGAGATGATATTTAAGACGTTTGGAGAAAAATCAATTTGTGGCCAAATTTAGATACAAAAGTGGTTTAACCCCTTGTTTTTTTTTCACATTTTGGCCCAAAATAATAATTTTTAAAACTCCTTCAGAAGAAGCCTATGGGACAGGAGAAGCCATTCCAACTGGAATTTGGACGAAATTCACGTTAAATAAAACATTTGGTCGAAAATTTGATGAAAAATCAAATACAAATAATTTATTTTTGGTCAAAAATAGGTCATATTTCACCAAATCTTTGCAATTTTAGCTTTGTTTTTATGGATTGATGTTCCTCTTGCATCAGAGATGATATTTAAGACGTTTGGAGAAAATTCTAATTTTGGCCCAATTTAGATAAAAAAGTGGGTTAACCCCTTGTTTTTTTTCAAATTTTTGCCCAAAATAATAATTTGTTAAACTCCTTCAGAAGAAGCCTATGGGACAGGAGAAGCCATTCCAACTGGAATTTGGACGAAATTCACGTTAAATAAAACATTTGGTCGAAAATTTGATGAAAAATCAAATACAAATAATTTATTTTTGGTCAAAAATAGGTCATATTTCACCAAATCTTTGCAATTTTATCTTTGTTTTTATGGATTGATGTTCCTCTTGCATCAGAGATGATATTTAAGACGTTTGGAGAAAAATCAATTTGTGGCCAAATTTAGATAAAAAAGTGGGTTAACCCCTTGTTTTTTTTCTTCAAATTTTTGCCCAAAATAATAATTTGTTAAACTCCTTCAGAAGAAGCCTATGGGACAGGAGAAGCCATTCCAACTGGAATTTGGACGAAATTCACGTTAAATAAAACATTTGGTCGAAAATTTGATGAAAAATCAAATACAAATAATTTATTTTTGGTCAAAAATAGGTCATATTTCACCAAATCTTTGCAATTTTATCTTTGTTTTTATGGATTGATGTTCCTCTTGCATCAGAGATGATATTTAAGACGTTTGGAGAAAAATCAATTTGTGGCCAAATTTAGATAAAAAAGTGGGTTAACCCCTTGTTTTTTTCTTCAAATTTTGGCCCAAAATAATAATTTGTTAAACTCCTTCAGAAGAAGCCTATGGGACAGGAGAAGCCATTCCAACTGGAATTTGGACGAAATTTACGTTAAATAAAACATTTTGTCGAAAATTTGAGGAAAAATCTTATAAAAATAATTTATTTTTGGTCAAAAATAGGTCATATTTCACCAAATCTTTGCAATTTTAGCTTTGTTTTTAGGGATTGATGTTCCTCTTGCATCAGAGATGATATTTAAGACGTTTGGAGAAAAATCTATTTTGGACCAAATTTAGATAAAAAAGTGGGTTAACCCCTTGTATTTTTTTTCAAATTTTGGCCCAAAATAATAATTGTTAAAACTCTTTCAGAAGAAGCCTACAGGACAGGAGAAGCCATTCCAACCAGAATTTGGACGAAATTCACGTTAAATAAAACATTTGGTCGAAAATTTGATGAAAAATCAAATACAAATAATTTATTTTTGGTCAAAAATAGGTCATATTTCACCAAATCTTTGTTATTTTATCTTTGTTTTTATGGATTGATGTTCCTCTTGCATCAGAGATGATATTTAAGACGTTTGGAGAAAATTCTATTTTTGGCCCAATTTAGATAAAAAAGTGGGTTAACCCCTTGTTTTTTTCCAAATTTTTGCCCAAAATAATAATTTGTTAAACTCCTTCAGAAGAAGCCTATGGGACAGGAGAAGCCATTCCAACTGGAATTTGGACGAAATTCACGTTAAATAAAACATTTGGTCAAAAATTTGATGAAAAATCAAATACAAATAATTTATTTTTGGTCAAAAATAGGTCATATTTCACCAAATCTTTGCAATTTTATCTTTGTTTTTATGGATTGATGTTCCTCTTGCATCAGAGATGATATTTAAGACGTTTGGAGAAAAATCAATTTGTGGCCAAATTTAGATAAAAAAGTGGGTTAACCCCTTGTTTTTTTTCTTCAAATTTTGGCCCAAAATAATAATTTGTTAAACTCCTTCAGAAGAAGCCTATGGGACAGGAGAAGCCATTCCAACTGGAATTTGGACGAAATTCACGTTAAATAAAACATTTGGTCGAAAATTTGATGAAAAATCAAATACAAATAATTTATTTTTGGTCAAAAATAGGTCAAATTTCACCAAATCTTTGCAATTTTAGCTTTGTTTTTATGGATTGATGTTCCTCTTGCATCAGAGATGATATTTAAGACGTTTGGAGAAAAATCTATTTTGGGCCAAATTTAGATAAAAAAGTGGGTTAACCCCTTGGTTTTTTTTCACATTTTGGCCCAAAATAATAATTTTTAAAACTCCTTCAGAAGAAGCCTATGGGACAGGAGAAGCCATTCCAACTGGAATTTGGACGAAATTTACGTTAAATAAAACATTTTGTCGAAAATTTGAGGAAAAATCTTATAAAAATAATTTATTTTTGGTCAAAATAGGTCATATTTCACCAAATCTTTGCAATTTTAGCTTTGTTTTTATGGATTGATGTTCCTCTTGCATCAGAGATGATATTTAAGACGTTTGGAAAAAAAATCTATTTTGGGCCAAATTTAGATAAAAAAGTGGGTTAACCCCTTGTATTTTTTTTCAAATTTTGGCCCAAAATAATAATTTTTAAAACTCTTTCAGAAGAAGCCTACAGGACAGGAGAAGCCATTCCAACTGGAATTTGGACGAAATTCACGTTAAATAAAACATTTGGTCGAAAATTTGATGAAAAATCAAATACAAATAATTTATTTTTGGTCAAAAATAGGTCATATTTCACCAAATCTTTGTTATTTTATCTTTGTTTTTATAGATTGATGTTCCTCTTGCATCAGAGATGATATTTAAGACGTTTGGAGAAAAATCAATTTGTGGCAAAATTTAGATAAAAAAGTGGGTTAACCCCTTGTATTTTTTTCAAATTTTGGCCCAAAATAATAATTTGTTAAACTCCTTCAGAAGAAGCATATGGGACAGGAGAAGCCATTCCAACTGGAATTTGGATGAAATTCACGTTAAATAAAACATTTGGTCGAAAATTTGAGGAAAAATCTAATAAAACTTATTTATTTTTGGTCAAAAATAGGTCATATTTCACCAAATCTTTGCAATTTTAGCTTTGTTTTTATGGATTGATGTTCCTCTTGCATCAGAGATGATATTTAAGACGTTTGGAGAAAAATCTATTTTTGGCCAAATTTAGATAAAAAAGTGGGTTAACCCCTTGTTTTTTTTCAAATTTTTGCCCAAAATAATAATTTGTTAAACTCCTTCAGAAGAAGCCTATGGGACAGGAGAAGCCATTCCAACTGGAATTTAAACGAAATTCACGTTAAATAAAACATTTGGTCGAAAATTTGATGAAAAATCAAATACAAATAATTTATTTTTGGTCAAAAATAGGTCATATTTCACCAAATCTTTGCAATTTTATCTTTGTTTTTATGGATTGATGTTCCTCTTGCATCAGAGATGATATTTAAGACGTTTGGAGAAAAATCAATTTGTGGCCAAATTTAGATAAAAAAGTGGGTTAACCCCTTGTTTTTTTTCTTCAAATTTTGGCCCAAAATAATAATTTGTTAAACTCCTTCAGAAGAAGCCTATGGGACAGGAGAAGCCATTCCAACTGGAATTTGGACGAAATTCACGTTAAATAAAACATTTGGTCGAAAATTTGATGAAAAATCAAATACAAATAATTTATTTTTGGTCAAAAATAGGTCAAATTTCACCAAATCTTTGCAATTTTAGCTTTGTTTTTATGGATTGATGTTCCTCTTGCATCAGAGATGATATTTAAGACGTTTGGAGAAAAATCTATTTTGGGCCAAATTTAGATAAAAAAGTGGGTTAACCCCTTGTTTTTTTTCAAATTTTTGCCCAAAATAATAATTTGTTAAACTCCTTCAGAAGAAGCCTATGGGACAGGAGAAGCCATTCCAACTGGAATTTGGACGAAATTCACGTTAAATAAAACATTTGGTCGAAAATTTGATGAAAAATCAAATACAAATAATTTATTTTTGGTCAAAAATAGGTCATATTTCACCAAATCTTTGCAATTTTATCTTTGTTTTTATGGATTGATGTTCCTCTTGCATCAGAGATGATATTTAAGACGTTTGGAGAAAAATCAATTTGTGGCCAAATTTAGATAAAAAAGTGGGTTAACCCCTTGTTTTTTTCTTCAAATTTTGGCCCAAAATAATAATTTGTTAAACTCCTTCAGAAGAAGCCTATGGGACAGGAGAAGCCATTCCAACTGGAATTTGGACGAAATTTACGTTAAATAAAACATTTTGTCGAAAATTTGAGGAAAAATCTTATAAAAATAATTTATTTTTGGTCAAAAATAGGTCATATTTCACCAAATCTTTGCAATTTTAGCTTTGTTTTTAGGGATTGATGTTCCTCTTGCATCAGAGATGATATTTAAGACGTTTGGAGAAAAATCTATTTTGGACCAAATTTAGATAAAAAAGTGGGTTAACCCCTTGTATTTTTTTTCAAATTTTGGCCCAAAATAATAATTGTTAAAACTCTTTCAGAAGAAGCCTACAGGACAGGAGAAGCCATTCCAACCAGAATTTGGACGAAATTCACGTTAAATAAAACATTTGGTCGAAAATTTGATGAAAAATCAAATACAAATAATTTATTTTTGGTCAAAAATAGGTCATATTTCACCAAATCTTTGTTATTTTATCTTTGTTTTTATGGATTGATGTTCCTCTTGCATCAGAGATGATATTTAAGACGTTTGGAGAAAAATCAATTTGTGGCCAAATTTAGATAAAAAAGTGGGTTAACCCCTTGTTTTTTTTTCACATTTTGGCCCAAAATAATAATTTTTAAAACTCCTTCAGAAGAAGCCTATGGGACAGGAGAAGCCATTTCAACTGGAATTTGGACGAAATTCACGTTAAATAAAACATTTGGTCGAAAATTTGATGAAAAATCAAATACAAATAATTTATTTTTGGTCAAAAATAGGTCATATTTCACCAAATCTTTGCAATTTTATCTTTGTTTTTATGGATTGATGTTCCTCTTGCATCAGAGATGATATTTAAGACGTTTGGAGAAAATTCTATTTTTGGCCCAATTTAGATAAAAAAGTGGGTTAACCCCTTGTTTTTTTCTTCAAATTTTGGCCCAAAATAATAATTTGTTAAACTCCTTCAGAAGAAGCCTATGGGTCAGGAGAAGCCATTCCAACTGGAATTTGGACGAAATTTACGTTAAATAAAACATTTTGTCGAAAATTTGAGTAAAAATCTTATAAAAATAATTTATTTTTGGTCAAAAATAGGTCATATTTCACCAAATCTTTGCAATTTTAGCTTTGTTTTTAGGGATTGATGTTCCTCTTGCATCAGAGATGATATTTAAGACGTTTGGAGAAAAATCTATTTTGGGCCAAATTTAGATAAAAAAGTGGGTTAACCCCTTGTATTTTTTTTCAAATTTTGGCCCAAAATAATAATTGTTAAAACTCTTTCAGAAGAAGCCTACAGGACAGGAGAAGCCATTCCAACCAGAATTTGGACGAAATTCAAGTTAAATAAAACATTTGGTCGAAAATTTGATGAAAAATCAAATACAAATAATTTATTTTTGGTCAAAAATAGGTCATATTTCACCAAATCTTTGTTATTTTATCTTTGTTTTTATGGATTGATGTTCCTCTTGCATCAGAGATGATATTTAAGACGTTTGGAGAAAAATCAATTTGTGGCCAAATTTAGATAAAAAAGTGGGTTAACCCCTTGTTTTTGTTCCACATTTTGGCCCAAAATAATAATTTGTTAAACTCCTTCAGAAGAAGCCTATGGGACAGGAGAAGCCATTCCAAATGGAATTTGGACGAAATTCACGTTAAATAAAACATTTGGTAGAAAATTTGAGGAAAAATCTAATAAAAATACGGGTTTTTTTGGTCAAAAATGGGTCATATTTCACCAAATCTTTGCAATTTTATCTTTGTTTTTATGGATTGATGTTCCTCTTGCATCAGAGATGATATTTAAGACGTTTGGAGAAAAATCAATTTGTGGCCAAATTTAGATAAAAAAGTGGGTTAACCCCTTGTTTTTTTCTTCAAATTTTGGCCCAAAATAATAATTTGTTAAACTCCTTCAGAAGAAGCCTATGGGACAGGAGAAGCCATTCCAACTGGAATTTGGACGAAATTTACGTTAAATAAAACATTTTGTCGAAAATTTGGGTAAAAATCTTATAAAAATAATTTTTTTTTTGTCAAAAATAGGTCATATTTCACCAAATCTTTGCAATTTTAGCTTTGTTTTTAGGGATTGATGTTCCTCTTGCATCAGAGATGATATTTAAGACGTTTGGAGAAAAATCAATTTGTGGCCAAATTTAGATAAAAAAGTGGGTTAACCCCTTGTTTTTTTCTTCAAATTTTGGCCCAAAATAATAATTTGTTAAACTCCTTCAGAAGAAGCATATGGGACAGGAGAAGCCATTCCAACTGGAATTTGGATGAAATTCACGTTAAATAAAACATTTGGTCGAAAATTTGAGGAAAAATCAAATAAAACTTATTTATTTTTGGTCAAAAATAGGTCATATTTCACCAAATCTTTGCAATTTTAGCTTTGTTTTTATGGATTGATGTTCCTCTTGCATCAGAGATGATATTTAAGACGTTTGGAGAAAAATCTATTTTTGGCCAAATTTAGATAAAAAAGTGGGTTAACCCCTTGTTTTTTTTCAAATTTTTGCCCAAAATAATAATTTGTTAAACTCCTTCAGAAGAAGCCTATGGGACAGGAGAAGCCATTCCAACTGGAATTTAAACGAAATTCACGTTAAATAAAACATTTGGTCGAAAATTTGATGAAAAATCAAATACAAATAATTTATTTTTGGTCAAAAATAGGTCATATTTCACCAAATCTTTGCAATTTTATCTTTGTTTTTATGGATTGATGTTCCTCTTGCATCAGAGATGATATTTAAGACGTTTGGAGAAAAATCAATTTGTGGCCAAATTTAGATAAAAAAGTGGGTTAACCCCTTGTTTTTTTTCTTCAAATTTTGGCCCAAAATAATAATTTGTTAAACTCCTTCAGAAGAAGCCTATGGGACAGGAGAAGCCATTCCAACTGGAATTTGGACGAAATTCACGTTAAATAAAACATTTGGTCGAAAATTTGATGAAAAATCAAATACAAATAATTTATTTTTGGTCAAAAATAGGTCAAATTTCACCAAATCTTTGCAATTTTAGCTTTGTTTTTATGGATTGATGTTCCTCTTGCATCAGAGATGATATTTAAGACGTTTGGAGAAAAATCTATTTTGGGCCAAATTTAGATAAAAAAGTGGGTTAACCCCTTGTTTTTTTTCAAATTTTTGCCCAAAATAATAATTTGTTAAACTCCTTCAGAAGAAGCCTATGGGACAGGAGAAGCCATTCCAACTGGAATTTGGACGAAATTCACGTTAAATAAAACATTTGGTCGAAAATTTGATGAAAAATCAAATACAAATAATTTATTTTTGGTCAAAAATAGGTCATATTTCACCAAATCTTTGCAATTTTATCTTTGTTTTTATGGATTGATGTTCCTCTTGCATCAGAGATGATATTTAAGACGTTTGGAGAAAAATCAATTTGTGGCCAAATTTAGATAAAAAAGTGGGTTAACCCCTTGTTTTTTTCTTCAAATTTTGGCCCAAAATAATAATTTGTTAAACTCCTTCAGAAGAAGCCTATGGGACAGGAGAAGCCATTCCAACTGGAATTTGGACGAAATTTACGTTAAATAAAACATTTTGTCGAAAATTTGAGGAAAAATCTTATAAAAATAATTTATTTTTGGTCAAAAATAGGTCATATTTCACCAAATCTTTGCAATTTTAGCTTTGTTTTTAGGGATTGATGTTCCTCTTGCATCAGAGATGATATTTAAGACGTTTGGAGAAAAATCTATTTTGGACCAAATTTAGATAAAAAAGTGGGTTAACCCCTTGTATTTTTTTTCAAATTTTGGCCCAAAATAATAATTGTTAAAACTCTTTCAGAAGAAGCCTACAGGACAGGAGAAGCCATTCCAACCAGAATTTGGACGAAATTCACGTTAAATAAAACATTTGGTCGAAAATTTGATGAAAAATCAAATACAAATAATTTATTTTTGGTCAAAAATAGGTCATATTTCACCAAATCTTTGTTATTTTATCTTTGTTTTTATGGATTGATGTTCCTCTTGCATCAGAGATGATATTTAAGACGTTTGGAGAAAAATCAATTTGTGGCCAAATTTAGATAAAAAAGTGGGTTAACCCCTTGTTTTTTTTTCACATTTTGGCCCAAAATAATAATTTTTAAAACTCCTTCAGAAGAAGCCTATGGGACAGGAGAAGCCATTTCAACTGGAATTTGGACGAAATTCACGTTAAATAAAACATTTGGTCGAAAATTTGATGAAAAATCAAATACAAATAATTTATTTTTGGTCAAAAATAGGTCATATTTCACCAAATCTTTGCAATTTTATCTTTGTTTTTATGGATTGATGTTCCTCTTGCATCAGAGATGATATTTAAGACGTTTGGAGAAAATTCTATTTTTGGCCCAATTTAGATAAAAAAGTGGGTTAACCCCTTGTTTTTTTCTTCAAATTTTGGCCCAAAATAATAATTTGTTAAACTCCTTCAGAAGAAGCCTATGGGTCAGGAGAAGCCATTCCAACTGGAATTTGGACGAAATTTACGTTAAATAAAACATTTTGTCGAAAATTTGAGTAAAAATCTTATAAAAATAATTTATTTTTGGTCAAAAATAGGTCATATTTCACCAAATCTTTGCAATTTTAGCTTTGTTTTTAGGGATTGATGTTCCTCTTGCATCAGAGATGATATTTAAGACGTTTGGAGAAAAATCTATTTTGGGCCAAATTTAGATAAAAAAGTGGGTTAACCCCTTGTATTTTTTTTCAAATTTTGGCCCAAAATAATAATTGTTAAAACTCTTTCAGAAGAAGCCTACAGGACAGGAGAAGCCATTCCAACCAGAATTTGGACGAAATTCAAGTTAAATAAAACATTTGGTCGAAAATTTGATGAAAAATCAAATACAAATAATTTATTTTTGGTCAAAAATAGGTCATATTTCACCAAATCTTTGTTATTTTATCTTTGTTTTTATGGATTGATGTTCCTCTTGCATCAGAGATGATATTTAAGACGTTTGGAGAAAAATCAATTTGTGGCCAAATTTAGATAAAAAAGTGGGTTAACCCCTTGTTTTTGTTCCACATTTTGGCCCAAAATAATAATTTGTTAAACTCCTTCAGAAGAAGCCTATGGGACAGGAGAAGCCATTCCAAATGGAATTTGGACGAAATTCACGTTAAATAAAACATTTGGTAGAAAATTTGAGGAAAAATCTAATAAAAATACGGGTTTTTTTGGTCAAAAATGGGTCATATTTCACCAAATCTTTGCAATTTTATCTTTGTTTTTATGGATTGATGTTCCTCTTGCATCAGAGATGATATTTAAGACGTTTGGAGAAAAATCAATTTGTGGCCAAATTTAGATAAAAAAGTGGGTTAACCCCTTGTTTTTTTCTTCAAATTTTGGCCCAAAATAATAATTTGTTAAACTCCTTCAGAAGAAGCCTATGGGACAGGAGAAGCCATTCCAACTGGAATTTGGACGAAATTTACGTTAAATAAAACATTTTGTCGAAAATTTGGGTAAAAATCTTATAAAAATAATTTTTTTTTTGTCAAAAATAGGTCATATTTCACCAAATCTTTGCAATTTTAGCTTTGTTTTTAGGGATTGATGTTCCTCTTGCATCAGAGATGATATTTAAGACGTTTGGAGAAAAATCTATTTTGGGCCCAATTTAGATAAAAAAGTGGGTTAACCCCTTGTATTTTTTTTCAAATTTTGGCCCAAAATAATAATTGTTAAAACTCTTTCAGAAGAAGCCTACAGGACAGGAGAAGCCATTCCAACCAGAATTTGGACGAAATTCACGTTAAATAAAACATTTGGTCGAAAATTTGATGAAAAATCAAATACAAATAATTTATTTTTGGTCAAAAATAGGTCATATTTCACCAAATCTTTGTTATTTTATCTTTGTTTTTATGGATTGATGTTCCTCTTGCATCAGAGATGATATTTAAGACGTTTGGAGAAAAATCAATTTGTGGCCAAATTTAGATAAAAAAGTGGGTTAACCCCTTGTATTTTGTTCCACATTTTGGCCCAAAATAATAATTTGTTAAACTCCTTCAGAAGAAGCCTATGGGACAGGAGAAGCCATTCCAAATGGAATTTGGACGAAATTCACGTTAAATAAAACATTTGGTCGAAAATTTGATGAAAAATCAAATACAAATAATTTATTTTTGGTCAAAAATAGGTCATATTTCACCAAATCTTTGCAATTTTATCTTTGTTTTTTATGGATTGATGTTCCTCTTGCATCAGAGATGATATTTAAGACGTTTGGAGAAAATTCTATTTTTGGCCCAATTTAGATAAAAAAGTGTTTTTTTTTCTTCAAATTTTGGCCCAAAATAATAATTTGTTAAACTCCTTCAGAAGAAGCCTATGGGACAGGAGAAGCCATTCCAACTGGAATTGGGACGAAATTTACGTTAAATAAAACATTTTGTCGAAAATTTGAGGAAAAATCTTATACAAATAATTTATTTTTGGTCAAAAATAGGTCATATTTCACCAAATCTTTGCAATTTTAGCTTTGTTTTTAGGGATTGATGTTCCTCTTGCATCAGAGATGATATTTAAGACGTTTGGAAAAAAATCTATTTTGGGCCAAATTTAGATAAAAAAGTGGGTTAACCCCTTGTATTTTTTTTCAAATTTTGGCCCAAAATAATAATTTTTAAAACTCTTTCAGAAGAAGCCTACAGGACAGGAGAAGCCATTCCAACCAGAATTTGGACGAAATTCACGTTAAATAAAACATTTGGTCGAAAATTTGAGGAAAAATCAAATAAAAATACGGGTTTTTTTCGTCAAAAATGGGTCATATTTCACCAAATCTGTGCAATTTTAGCTTTGTTTTTATGGATTAATGTTCCTCTTGCATCAGAGATGATATTTAAGACGTTTGGAGAAAATTCTATTTTTGGCCCAATTTAGATAAAAAAGTGGGTTAACCCCTTGTATTTTTTTCAAATTTTGGCCCAAAATAATAATTTGTTAAACTCCTTCAGAAGAAGCCTATGGGACAGGAGAAGCCATTCCAACTGGAATTTGAACGAAATTTACGTTAAATAAAACATTTGGTCGAAAATTTGAGGAAAAATCTAATACAAATAATTTATTTTTTGGTCAAAAATAGGTCATATTTCACCAAATCTTTGCAATTTTAGCTTTGTTTTTAGGGATTGATGTTCCTCTTGCATCAGAGATGATATTTAAGACGTTTGGAGAAAAATCAATTTTGGGCCAATTTAGATAAAAAAGTGGGTTAACCCCTTGTATTTTTTTCAAATTTTGGCCCAAAATAATAATTTTTAAAACTCTTTCAGAAGAAGCCTACAGGATAGGAGAAGCCATTCCAACCAGAATTTGGACGAAATTCACGTTAAATAAAACATTTGGTCGAAAATTTGAGGAAAAATCTAATACAAATAATTTATTTTTTGGTCAAAAATAGGTCATATTTCACCAAATCTTTGCAATTTTAGCTTTGTTTTTAGGGATTGATGTTCCTCTTGCATCAGAGATGATATTTAAGACGTTTGGAGAAAAATCTATTTTGGGCCAAATTTAGATAAAAAAGTGGGTTAACCCCTTGTATTTTTTTCAAATTTTGGCCCAAAATAATAATTTTTAAAACTCTTTCAGAAGAAGCCTACAGGATAGGAGAAGCCATTCCAACCAGAATTTGGACGAAATTCACGTTAAATAAAACATTTGGTCGAAAATTTGAGGAAAAATCAAATAAAAATACGGTTTTATTTGGTAAAAAATGGGTCATATTTCACCAAATCTTTGCAATTTTAGCTTTGTTTTTAGGGATTGATGTTCCTCTTGCATCAGAGATGATATTTAAGACGTTTGGAAAAAAATCTATTTTGGGCCAAATTTAGATAAAAAAGTGGGTTAACCCCTTGTATTTTTTTTCAAATTTTGGCCCAAAATAATAATTTTTAAAACTCTTTCAGAAGAAGCCTACAGGACAGGAGAAGCCATTCCAACCAGAATTTGGACGAAATTCACGTTAAATAAAACATTTGGTCGAAAATTTGAGGAAAAATCAGATAAAAATACGGGTTTTTTTCGTCAAAAATGGGTCATATTTCACCAAATCTGTGCAATTTTAGCTTTGTTTTTATGGATTAATGTTCCTCTTGCATCAGAGATGATATTTAAGACGTTTGGAGAAAATTCTATTTTTGGCCCAATTTAGATAAAAAAGTGGGTTAACCCCTTGTATTTTTTTCAAATTTTGGCCCAAAATAATAATTTGTTAAACTCCTTCAGAAGAAGCCTATGGGACAGGAGAAGCCATTCCAACTGGAATTTGAACGAAATTTACGTTAAATAAAACATTTGGTCGAAAATTTGAGGAAAAATCTAATACAAATAATTTATTTTTTGGTCAAAAATAGGTCATATTTCACCAAATCTTTGCAATTTTAGCTTTGTTTTTAGGGATTGATGTTCCTCTTGCATCAGAGATGATATTTAAGACGTTTGGAGAAAAATCTATTTTGGGCCAATTTAGATAAAAAAGTGGGTTAACCCCTTGTATTTTTTTCAAATTTTGGCCCAAAATAATAATTTTTAAAACTCTTTCAGAAGAAGCCTACAGGATAGGAGAAGCCATTCCAACCAGAATTTGGACGAAATTCACGTTAAATAAAACATTTGGTCGAAAATTTGAGGAAAAATCTAATACAAATAATTTATTTTTTGGTCAAAAATAGGTCATATTTCACCAAATCTTTGCAATTTTAGCTTTGTTTTTATTGAATGATGTTCCTCCTGCATCAGAGATGATATTTAAGACGTTTGGAGAAAAATCTATTTTGGGCCAAATTTAGATAAAAAAGTGGGTTAACCCCTTGTATTTTTTTCAAATTTTGGCCCAAAATAATAATTTTTAAAACTCTTTCAGAAGAAGCCTACAGGATAGGAGAAGCCATTCCAACCGGAATTTGGACGAAATTCACGTTAAATAAAACATTTGGTCGAAAATTTGAGGAAAAATCAAATAAAAATACGGTTTTATTTGGTAAAAAATGGGTCATATTTCACCAAATCTTTGCAATTTTAGCTTTGTTTTTATGGATTAATGTTCCTCTTGCATCAGAGATGATATTTAAGACGTTTGGAGAAAAATCTATTTTTGGCCAAATTTAAATAAAAAAGTGGGTTAACCCCTTGTTTTTTGTTCACATTTTGGCCCAAAATAATAATTTGTTAAACTCCTTCAGAAGAAGCCTATGGGACAGGAGAAGCCATTCCAACTGGAATTTGGACGAAATTCACGTTAAATAAAACATTTGGTAGAAAATTTGAGGAAAAATCTAATAAAAATACGGGGTTTTTTGGTCAAAAATGGGTCATATTTCACCAAATCTTTGCAATTTTAGCTTTGTTTTTATGGATTAATGTTCCTCTTGCATCAGAGATGATATTTAAGACGTTTGGAGAAAATTCTATTTTTGGCCAAATTTAGATAAAAAAGTGGGTTAACCCCTTGTATTTCTTTCAAATTTTGACCCAAAATAATAATTTGTTAAACTCCTTCAGAAGAAGCCTATGGGACAGGAGAAGCCATTCCAACTGGAATTTGGACGAAATACACGTTAAATAAAACAATTGGTCGAAAATTTAAGAAAAAATCCATCAAAAATATGACTGTTCTGGTCAAAAAAATGTAATATTTTACCAAGTCTTCGCAATTTTAGCCTTGTTTCTATTGATTGATGTTCCTCGTGCATCAGAGATTTTGATAAAAAAGTTTCGGAACACATTTTACCCCATCCATTTTAACACATCGAATTTTCGAAAATTACAACAAAAGCAAATGCTACCATAAAATCGCCTGATGGAAGAGCGTTTTTGTTTTGCGTATACTCAAGAAAACGACATTTTAACGATAATTTGGAGGAGCATTCAAATTCGCGCAAAATCGAATAACGCCGTGAATAAATTAGATGAATTGGCCTACTTGCCGAAATTGGCCAATAAAAAACTATATTTATACAGGTTTTTATATCGCCAGCTGATTGCAAGGCGAATTGCCAACGGAAACCTGATTTTCCAATGTTTTGGGCTAATTATCAAAGCGTTGGAGCTTGGGTATAGTTTGTGCGTAACATCTGAATTAGATTATTCTACGCATACTGAAGAAGATTTTCCATCACCCAGAGAATTGTGAATTGTTGACAAAGACCCTTCGACTTTAAGAAATTTAATTGAGTCGGTTGTTCCCTTAGAATACTGCTTGATATATTACATATCTGATGTAACCTTGGCACTTGCGTCATCAGAAATAAAAATAGTTTTACGAAAATAGTTTGGTTTTCCCTTCGCGACGTAATTTCATAAACACTGCATTATGAGTTGCGTCCAAGGACAAACTTGGCTTGCATTTTATTTCGTTTTTCTTCAAACTCTTTTATCTTCATGTATCACTCACCAAATTGGGTTGTAATTTAGTTAAAAGTTGCAATAGTAGTACCGCTGGCAGCAGTTGAAATAGTAGTAACGCAGGGGATAGTCATCGGGTATTTATACGTTCGTGTTTACGTCATCCAACGTACATTAAACGTATTACGGCTGTTATGTGTTTATATGTACATGTAATTACACGAAAGATTTTTGTAATTTCTCAACAATTGACATTAAAAACCTTTTAATTCGATCGTCTGCGAAGTTACTGAAATAATATTTAATTTGTGAAGTTGGTTACGTGTATTCAATTCCAAAACCTGGAGGTCACGGGGTTACTGACATCAACGGTCGGTACTCGAGTACACAGTTCCGATGCTCAGCCCTACCAAGTACAATGTTCGGATCCTTGAAAACAATGACATTATACCCCGTTAATAGTTCATGGCAGTTCAGGAAATCATCTTCCAGACACAAAGCAAACGACACTTCGTTTCACTTCTCCCGTTACCCTTTGTGCGCGACTTCTTCAGCCGTCGTCAATTTCTTTTTTCATTGATCGATCGCTGTTCCCGCGCGCGTTTGATTACTTTAACCCGCGCTTTCTCTAGTCTATTTTAATAACTGCTCGTTGGACTAGTGTCTATGATAATGCGAGCAGTTGTTGTGATTAATTTCAAGACTGCATCTTGACCTTACTTCCTATCTCGATACCGCGTCTTCTGTTGTCAGACTTTGCTATGGTACAAAAACACGACATATCCGTTGTGTTCAAAGACAAACTTGACCTGCGTTTTATCTCCTTTTCCTTCGAACTCTTTTTTATCTACGAGTCATGTATCACATTGGGTTTTAATTTAGTTAAAACTGCAATCCATTGTAGTAGTAACGCAGCAGAAGTAGTAACGCAGGGGATAGTCGTCGGGTTTGTATACGTTTATGTTGTATACAAGATAGTAAACATACATTACGGCTGTTATGTGTGTATAAAAAAAATGGAAACCGCGGCGTTTAAAAGAATAACAAATAAGGGGTGCACAATCCACGAAAACAATTTCACTCAGTAAAAAGGCAAAGGGGTTAAACCAGTTTTGTTTTACTAGCAAAATTGTAACAAAAGAAACAATATTATATGCTTGCGGACTGTGTTTGACACGCGCGTAGATTCAATCTATCGGCCGAATGAGAGCGTGCCCCGAATGCTGATTTGGGGCGCACAATTCAATTACGACTCGGCAAAATAAAGAAAAACAGAGATTATATTCAGGACCTCATGTCTGTCCTTGTTATAAGCAGGATATTGTATTAACAGTGCTCTTGTTACCAGGGCGGTACGTTAAAATAACTGGGAAAACATATCAGACTATTAGAAAGTTGACCTCGAAAACACAGCATTTGTTTATCAACGCAACAGAACAGAATTGTTGATGTTCGCAGGCCGAGTACGTGCAGTACGCGATCCGTACAGCGACGGCGCACAATTCTATAGCAATTGATTAATTGCATTGGAACGACCACCTTAAATTAGCCCACAATCCAATCATGTAATCAGACACAGAATCAGAAAACCAATCTGCCAGTATGCATTAGCGTTTGTATTAATGAGCAATGTGGATTATTAAGCGTTGCCGGGAGGCGATAATTTGTATCTGCAGGTAGGTTGGTACATTAGCCAATCAGAACACATATGGTGTTGACGTCATCGATGATGGTAGAGTTCTCTGGGACAACCCTAACCCTAACCCTAACCCTAACCCTAACCCTAACCCTAACCTTAACCCTAACCCTAACTCTAACCCTAACCTTAACCCCTATCCTAACCCCTAACCCTAACCCTAACCATTAACCCTAACCCCTAACCCTAACCCTAACCCTAGTCAGATCCCAGACAACTCTAACATCATCGATGACGTCAGCACCATCTGTGTTCTGATTGGCTAATAAATGTACATGTACACTATGTACCAACGTACCTACCTGCAGAAAAAATTATCGCTGCCGTGAATACTTCGCGGGCTCATGTTACTGCGCAAGGTATTTAATACGACCTTCGCACTGCGGCGCAGGAATCCGTGCGGTAAATTGTTAATAGGCGCAGGCGTTGCTTCGCCTAGAGAACGGTCACGTGTCCGCTCAACCGACGGAGAGCGCGATTGAATCCACGCCAAGGACTGGTGGTTATAGTTGTTTGCACAGCGAAGATTTCATTCAGACGGCAAAGGGTTTCCGATCAATGCGATCACTGACCGCTCTAGCTTGTTGATTCCTGTCTCCATTCCTCATCCGAGTTGTTCCAGTCAGTACACCACTGCCAAACTCGTCGAAAGACAAATCAAACATTTACTTGACACTGAAACGACGACAGCGTCACAACTGGATTGAGATTAACAATCAGGGAAATCGAGTCACTGTCGCTCCTCGGCCAAACGCACACTGGGACGTCCAGCGCCGCTCTCTGGTTTTTCCCGGCTCAATTTCGATCCATCAACATTTTAATTTGTGACGGACCTTTCCAGAGAAAGATCGGCTGTGTCCAGATAGATCGAGTGTCCAGTAACAAATTGCTACAGTTTCGCCTTTGTGACTTGATTTGACGACTTCGGCGGGCATTTTCAGAGAGAAGGACTAGTGTTACAATTGCTAGTCCTCCGAAGATCCTCTCTGTGGTCAAACCTTCAGACGCAACTGGTGGACGATGGCGTACGAAGTGTCCCCGGTATTTGTGGTGCAGACTATTGTAGGGATAATCGGGGCGTTGGGTAATGCCCTCGTGTGCTTGGTGATCTGGCAAGACCGCGCCATGCACACCCTGACCAACGCCTTCATCTTCAACCAAGCCACTGTGGATTTTCTCGGCTCCATCGTTATGTTACTGAGCAGCGTCATCCCCCTCCCGAGACCCTTACCGACCGGAGCTGGCGGCTTGCTAATCTGCAAGATCTGGGTGTCCAACTACTTCCTCTGGGCCTTCTACGTGGTCTCCTCCTTCAACTTAGTGGCGCTCACCTTCGAGAGGTACCTGGCGATCGTGCACCCCTTCAAGTTCCAGTCCGTGTGCACCCGAGCCGGGGCCACCGTGGTTCTAATCACCGTCTGGGTGGCTGGTTTTGCGGTGGCCATCTACGCCACGGAGCTGTACCGCTTCGACGAAGACAGCTGTAATCGCTACTTCGACTTCAAGCTGCAGGTTGTCGGAATCATGGTCCCTGGCTTGCAGTTCTTCTTCCCTGTCGCCTCGATGCTCTTCGCCTACCTTCGCATCATGGTGGAGCTCAAGCGAAGCGCCGCTCGCCACGGCAACCTGCGGGCCGTCTCCGCCCCGACTAACCCGGCCCACGAGTCAGCCGACGAGTCGCTCCTCCGCGCACGGCGTAACACCTTCAAGACCCTGGTGGTCGTCTTCGCGGCGTTCGTCTGCTGCTGGTCGCTCAATGCGTCCCTTCTACTCGGCGCCAACCTGGGCAACCCATTCGACGACGCCTCGGCTATCTACATCATATCGGTGGCTCTAGTGGCCGCCAATTCGGCAGTCAACCCGTTCATCTACGCCTTCAAGTATAAGCAATTCCAGGCGGGCTTTAGAAAGGTCTTTTGCAGCCGCAGATCCGCAGCCATTCGGCCTGAGACGAGTTTAAACTCGGTGCACACAAGAAGCACTAACGTTACTGCCTGAAACAAAAAATATCGGCAACTGTAGCAAAATGTCTCGCACAAGAACACCAGCACCGTGTTACCGCCAGGGTTCTATCCTACGTACCACAGGACACTGTCAAACACCGTAACCATTGGACGACAGCGCCTCATCACTTAACAAAAACACTTAAAGCTGTTAGAAATAGAGAAAATCACTTTTGTTTATTACAAACATTTCCACATCACAACCTTTTCAAAATACAATAAAACCAATAAATTAAACCATGTAAATTAGTTCTCGACTTCCGATCACGAAAAATCAACCAGAAATAAAAGCTTTAGTACTTTGCACTCCAGTAGGCGATTCCTTTACCACATTTTTGCTAATGGCTCATGTTCGGCATGCCATGGGCTCATGTTCGGCACGCTATGTGCTCATGTTCGGCACGCTATGTGCTCATGTTCGGCACGCTATGTGCTCATGTTCGGCACGCCATGGGCTCATGTTCGGCACGCTATGGGCTATGTTCGGCACGCTATGGGCTATGTTCGGCACGCTACGGGCTATGTTCGGCACGGTATGGGCTATGTTCGGCACGCTATGTGCTCATGTTCGGCACGCCATGGGCTCATGTTCGGCACGCCATGGGCTCATGTTCGGCACGCTATGGGTTATGTTCGGCACGCTATGGGCTATGTTCGGCACGCTATGTACTCATGTTCGGCACGCCATGTGCTCATGTTCGGCACGCTATGTGCTCATGTTCGGCACGCCATGGGCTCATGTTCGGCACGCCATGGGCTCATGTTCGGCACGCTATGTGCTCATGTT
Source organism: Crossaster papposus (assembly GCA_037893245.1). NCBI lineage: Eukaryota > Metazoa > Echinodermata > Asteroidea > Velatida > Solasteridae > Crossaster > Crossaster papposus. Next base: position 108,326 of record JBAIAA010000682.1, on the reverse strand, counting down.
CGGCACGCCATGTGCTCATGTTCGGCACGCCATGGGCTTATGTTCGGCACGCTATGTGCTCATGTTCGGCACGCCATGGGCTCATGTTCGGCACGCTATGTGCTCATGTTCGGCACGCTATGTGCTCATGTTCGACACGCTATGTGCTCATGTTCGGCACGCTATGGGCTCATGTTCGGCACGCCATGTGCTCATGTTCGGCACGCCATGGGCTCATGTTCGGCACGCCATGTGCTCATGTTCGGCACGCCATGTGCTCATGTTCGGCACGCCATGGGCTATGTTCGGCACGCTACGTGCTCATGTTCGGCACGCCATGGGCTATGTTCGGCACGCTATGTGGTCATGTTCGGCACGCTATGGGCTCTATTCGGCACGCAATGTTCTCATGTTCGGCACGCCTTTGGCTATGTTCGGCACGCCTTTGGCTATGTTCGGCACGCCATGGGCTCTGTTTGGCACGTTATGGGCTGATGTTCGGCACGCTATGGGCTTATGTTTGGCACGCTATGGGCTCTGTTCGGCACGCTATGGGCTCATGTTTGGAACCTCACGGACTCATGCTTGGCACACATTAGGTTGCAAAGTCAAACAAATCCTCCAAACCACAAATTAGAAAATATTCTAAATGACTAAAAAAAAATCCTTTAAAAGAAAAAAGGTAATGATAAAAGAAACAACCAATACTGTGTATAGGATACGAACTCGCGACCTATGGGTAATGAGTCGAACCATTAGACTATTGTAGTCCCCCTGTGTTATCGGTGTTTTAAACGTTTATATAATTCTCTAATCACGTAACGTCGTCTTATGTTTCAGACAAGCACATGTATATACGTGTAAAACTATACATACCAATGAATGGAAAATCTTTCTAGAAGAGAAACGATACAAAGAAATCCCGACTCAGTCCGGTAAAACTATACTGGCCCGAATCGAGATATCTTGGTATCATTTTTCTTCTAGAAAGATTCCCCATCTCAGTAATGTTATAGGTAGTTTTGGTCTCAGAGTAAGCTTGTCCGGTTTGGTGGCCCACCTTGTATATTCACTAATAATGTATCACAATATTTAAACAGTTTGCATGTTAAAAATAAAGATTTGCGAAAGCATTGTGTGACTAATATTTATTATTTGTTTGTTAGTTTTTGGGTTAAAAACTAAAGGATTTAAAATCAACGTTTCGGACAGTAGGGGGCCTATACCCTGTCCGTCGTCAGGAGACGATATACCAGGAATAAATGTTGGCCTGTAGAAGGTTTTAAGGGTGTTGTGCGAGCTGCAGCAACCGGCGTAGAACCCGCCCACTTTAATTACTACCGTACTACTACTACAACATTATTACTTCGACATTACTGCTTCAACTTGGGCAAAACACCACATTGCCAATAACTGTATACTTATATATATATATATCGATATATTTGTCAACGTTATAAGTTAAGTTGAATTCGACATATTGTTTATATTTATATTATCGCCAGATACGAAAAACCACAAAAACCTATCTTTTTATATTTTTGGGAAAAGTGGAAACGTATGCCTGACCAATGCAGATCGCCACTCTCAGGCTAGCTAAACAATATAAGGCATATAAAGGGAGCTTCGCTCGTCAACATAATTCAATAATTATAAGAGCAAAATTAATCTAGTGATTAATTATTATATACAATATAGACAATATAGACAATTAAATTAAATTGTATGTGTTGTCGTTGCTGCTAGCAAGCGTGAAGTGACACATTACTCCCACTAGCAGTGCGTACCGCATCCATTCAAAATACCCACCCTGACCACTGGAGCATACACATTAACATATCAATGATAAAATAGATGCATTCTAATTCGCCCCGGTACTCAAACGAATACATCAACATTAATAATGTAAGCATGATTCAAACGATCTCTGGCTGTGCTCCGTGATCAGATACACGTATTGGGTCGTATGGCGGCTGTCGTGTCCTTCACGATTCATCTTCTTAGCTGCCAGTAAGGAGGATTGTCTATTATTATTACATGTAATAACAATTATCGTCTGCGTGAAATGTACCATCAGGGGCCAATTTTATAAAACGTGTAAGCACAAACATTTGCTTAGCACAAAAACGTATTGCTCAGTAGAAACAGGTTACCCGCCAAAACTCTATATATTGTTCATGCTAAGCAACAACCAGCTTAAAACCACTCACAAACAATATAACCATGTTTTTGCCAAGGATGAATTTTCATGCTAAGCAATTGTTTGTTCTTACACGTTTTATGAAATTGTCCCCTGGTCTTAGACAATACTTGACCATTCCAAGCAACCTTGTACCATCAATTACGACAGAATTAGTCTACAAACCGAATATACATTAATAAACCACTTGATCCACTTCAAAGCTTTCATCATCTTAAAGTGATGAAAGAAAGCAATTAAGGACGCGTATAGCCACCTTTTGTAATGGACTGGACTTCGTGAAGACACCATTAAAAGCTCCTAATTACGTTGCGTAATGTTCCATTAGCTGTGCAAATAGGAGAAATACACGTAGTAGCACATAATGAAAAACGACTAGAGCAAACCTCCATCTCTGTACATGATAACCGCATCTGCACTAGTTTTGTGACAAAGAATACATTGTTATGTTGTAGATTATACGTTACTAGCGATCCTTCTTATCTTTATTAAAATGCAAATCGCCCACAAAACCAAAGGCCTGGAAGAACCAGCCCCTCACACTTAAACAAGACTTGAATATCTCTTCGCAGTAATGAATTAGTCTAGGCAAAATACGTAATTTTGTTTTGTTGACCTCAAACAAATTGCAATACAACATTTGTTCACCACAATGCATTTCTAAAAGGTCCCCACAATGACATATTAAAATTGAAGTGGTGGAATTATGACTAATTTGTATAAATCGTTAATCCCTGCCGCGTAATATATTTACTCCCAAATTTTAGGTATATATATATATATATATATATTTTTTGAAATGTTTATTTTAGTGATTCTACTTACACATCCTTACTTCAATAACATTTTCTAAATCATGTAAGTGACTGAATACTTATGAAAATATAGTAATGGTCCAAAATTACTACAATTATACCCTATCATTTGCACGCATTTACCTTGTCTCCAGATATCATCAAGTAGTCAGTATTGACGAGCTTTAAATTCACCAAGTTGCTTACTGGCACAGTTATCCTCTTAAAACCTTATGGAAAATCATATGACCAATGATAACAGTGTGATATTTAGCCCAGCAAACAAAAACTGTGCACAAATGGTGTGTCCATAAATTGGGCTAAAAAGTAGGTGAAGTGTTGGGAGACTTGAACAAGTTCAAGGAAACCCCCCAAATTAAAGATTTGTGTTGCTTACAATAATCATATCTATGTTAAAATGTATTTTGGGTATTTTCAGCGCAGATTCGCTGACGTCGCGTCCTGTCTCTTCTTTTCAAAAAATCCCTGCTTCGTGAGCGTTTTGGTCTCACGCATGCGTAGTTTCCGAGATGCAGCTGGATCCCCAATCGCACTGCAGCCGTTGTTTGCCAAACGTGCATGATCATTGGATTGCCACAAGGTACAGTGCGCCCTCTGTTGATATATGTATATATTTGCGAAAGTATCATACAATACAATAGTTTACGTCTTGTAGTAACCAAGACAAGAATATTAAGCGTAGAAGTGCCATATCCCCAGGCTAAGTTCGAACCCACAACCTGCCAAACTACGCGCAGACCACAAATTCAATGCTTCAGACCAACCACTAGGCGGGCACTTCCCAACAGAGGGGAACAATTAAACACGCTATCATCCGGGTACTAAGTTTGTTCCCCTCTGCTGTGAAACTCCTTTATTCTATGTATGAATATTACCTACGTCCGATGCCCTTTAATCCGATGATGTACATCGATTCAATTCTTCAGGGAGGTTGGTGGTCAAAGGTGGTCTCCATGTACAGGTTGCTCGCGGCTACCCGTCACTTCCAGGTTCTCACAGTTTGTGACCTCCACTCGTTCTCTGTACTAGTGACGTCAGTGCAGGGCTGTTGGGAAAACAATCGAGACTATTGTTACCTAACACGTCCCTAGCAGATTATGTGTAAATGAAAAGAATTCTTGAGATTCCGGGAAAACAAGGACTCCAACACTCGCGTGAGGGCGCTGTAACACAACTGCCGCTTGATGTTTTGATCAGTATTAGCTATGTTCGTCCAGCATTTTACAATATTTGTATTTATTCGTTAAATAGTTTCAGAATGTATACCAATCTTCCACTTGATCTAAACAAACTAAACATGGTAATGACCAAACTTGTTGCACCCCTGTACATTCTCTATGGGCAGATTTCGCTCCTTGCCTTCCGGTCTATACGCATGCGTGCATGAATTTAAATGTATTAGGAAACTAATATTATTTAGACGAGTGTTGTAATAATCATATAAAATATACGATGTGCCCTCTGTTTACATCTGTATTCAAATGTGCCTGGCAGTATGCGCACGCATCATGTTTTACATAAATTTGGTTAAGAGATGACATCCGAGGTCACATAATTCAAAGGCGATCTGACCTGCGACGTCACTCTTTAAGCAAATTTGATGTAACACACGATGTGTGCGCATGCTGCCGGGCACATTTGAATACAGATGTAATTAACACGTGACGTCAGAGGCCACATCGTCTATAGTCGTAGCTAATTGTCACAACGATAACTTTTTTCAGCAATAGGTCATACGGGTCGCGGGAAGGTTCTTGCGTGGCCAGTTGCTGCATTAAACCTTCCTGGTTCAAACGCCACTTTCTCTATTACATAACACCTGCCCTATTGTCAAGCGGTTCCAATCATTCAGGCGTGACATCACTGTCTATTGCAACACATCTTCCCCATTTCAGGTGTAAACGCACTCGCGCTAAGTGTTGTTCGTCCGTTATACTATATCCTGTCATTTTAAATGTCTATTTGTTGCTCTCTTTTTGGAACTGACTGACTGAAAATTATGCTCGAAGCAAAGTAGCAGAATAAGCCCGCTAATAACGGAAGAAAATTAAGAAAGCTCGAACCCTCGCCTAACTTTCTTACTGATTGATGACGACTTGATGAGGGTTACCCACTTTGACAGGTTGGCGGCAGAGTAAGGCCGCCTTCAGTTTGTCAGCTGAGCAGCAGAAGAAGAAACTCTTACACAGATGAAAGGCTGTATGTTACTCTCCTCAAGATGACGGCTACTGTACTTCCAATCACACCAGGTACATCTATTCCATGATTCTGTCATTCTCATCCCCTCTAAGATACTTTGTAAGTTCAGAAGCGTCTTCGTGCAAGACCACCTTCCCATGTTGTATAATAAATACCTATAGAAACATGTACAGGGCGTCTAAAATAATAACGGAATACCACACGTGGAATATATAACTAACATCGATAATATAGATATATTTCAAATGGTCAGGCAGATTGCTGCTAAATATAGAATTGTTCAATTTATAATAAAAGCATGGAATTTGGCAGACAGTCAGAGTATGTTTTGAGATCGATATTTGGCAGTAGAGTCATTACATATGTGTGAATTAACAAGTAACAATGGATTTAGTGACAAGTTAAATAATATATTGTCATTGTTAGTGCATTGTTTCTTCTGTTTAGTGAAATCTACGACGGCCCTATAATTATAGCCAATTATTGAACAATGTTTACAACAATTTGCCTGGCTTCTAATTTCTGCTGTTTCACTTGCAAACCGACCTCCCGGGTCCTACGGTACTTGCTTTTTTCAACCAGGGGCTGCTTTCCATTCGCACAAACAACGCAAACTTTCGCTATTTTGTGTGTGCACGTCAAATGGAAGTGTTACGCACCCCTGGTTTCCGTGGGATGGATAGGAACTCCGTATTGTGTACGTTTAGATGGCATTATATAGCTATCCTTGCAATGCATGGATTTTAATTCACCAATCTACACTAAATCTAGTACCAAAGAAACTATGATGTGACGTCATCAGTACGGAGGATTATTGTGATTTGTAATAGTTTTAACGCCAGACTATTATTTTGTGCGCCCAGAACACATCACTCAAAGAGAGCTGATTCGGTTGACAATAGAGTTGAACTTGAGTTGTCCCTGCAGGCTTTTCGAAGGCCAGTCGGAAGTCGCGTCACACGTTCTTCTGATTCCCTAAAGATCAAGTATAACTGGATGAACACAATAAGATCCGATCAAGTAAGATAAGAGTCAAGTCCACCTTCGTCACTTGTGAGTTACTCGTGTTTTCATTTAAAGGCTACTTTTAGCTTTTAGTAATTTGGCGATATTAATCCCATTCCGACATAACTTACTTCCGGTTCAAAAGTTACATTAATTGAAAGGAAGAACAGAGAACAAAATCGGGTTTATTAAGTTTTTAATTGAGTTGTTGAAAAGCACATTTCTGATACATGGCAGAACAAAGTTCTTAGCTACGATAACTTTAGTGAATGGTATGGGAATGAAACTCCGTATGTTTATAGAACAGTACATACAGAAAAAACACTGCGTCAAATACAGACATTTCCGGACTTTTTCATTACCTAATTATTAAAAAAATATTTTACTTTCTTGAAATAAAATAATGATCCTAGGCATCCAGCAAAATGATTGCGCTAGATGTCAATGTTCCAAAAAATATATACATTTTTAATTCACGATCCCCAGACGGCGATCGCGAAAAACAAGAGCTGCCCGACGCCGGTTGAAATCATTTTCTTGGTATTTTTGTCTTCTCGTCATCCACGATTTCAAAACTTCGGACAGGTCAGTTAAACGAGATTTACTATAAAATACAACCCCCTAAATCCACCCCGGGCATTCCTGATAATTCAAGCAATCACCAATGGTGTATCCTACCTTTTAATTTAACACTTGACTTTTTTAAGCATACAAAGTACGTGTATTTCTAGAATTACAAAACCAACAAACAAAAGTACATGTACTTGCTTTTAAATAAAGTTGTAGTCCCCGTATTTATATTAAAAATAAACGTTATTTACGTTTAACCAGTTCGCGTCGGGATTATTTAGGCATTGGCCGGGCACAGGCGCCGTTTGTTTTTCACGAACCTTGATCCGAGACAGGTTTTAGGCCGACATCTGTGGGTAGAACACCCTGATATTCCGGCCTCACTCGCTGCAAGCCGGTCACTTACAAATATTTCCGGCCTCGCTAGTTGCGTGTTTATAAATCATCTGTTTTGACTTCCGGAAAAAAACCTTTGCGTGTAGTCACATCATTAGACGCGAACTGGTTCGAGTTGTCCCAGACAAATTGATATATTTTCTAAATTAGTTTTCCAGCAATACTCCAGTTATTACTTTACTTTAAAACGAGAGCAAAATAAATAAATATAATACCAACATTTAAATGTTTAGTTATTGAGTTATTATAAAAAGAGTGGTGGTGGGAATACTGGACATATGAATATACATGTACATGTACAAGTATGAACAATTTATCTTTCAAATATTCATACAATTGATGTACTGTACATTGTATGTTTCAATATGGCCGTTGGGCATCCATGTGTTATATTCAATATCATGATACTGATAATAAATAATTAATATAACTATGTGAAAACGGTGATAAATTTGATTACAGTGTAACACATGTTTCCACCTTGAAATATTCACAGAGTGGTGCATACAAACGGACAATTGTCAGCAATATTTCAATTTTCTTCATGTTCGTCAGTGAACAAATGAAACGTTCAAATTGAATATTTAATAACATGTTAATAAACTTTCTTTTTTAATTTACACAACAGTGCATTCTCCTCCAGCACATTTGGAGTTGACACAAATTGCTTAATTTTGTCCATAAAAAGTCATCGATATTGGTCAAATAAAGATTACAGCTGGATTTCTTGACAATTTCTCTATTGGTTCTTGCTTATTTGACCGAAAAGTGTCAAGTAGTTTTTGAATTGGAACAAAAAGTATTAGGAGGACTTTCGCTTTGGGTTGGTGTACAGATATGTTTATACCCAAAAAAATGCAGAATTTATTCAAATTAACACAAATATAATCACACAAATAAACCAAATATATTTAGAACCTGCGTAAAACTGCCCGTGTCGGTGTCATTGTAGAAATCTACTTTTTCGCACAATTATTTTTTAATAATCATGATGATAATCAACAACATATCACATGTATTCTGCCTATAACATGTGCGTTGTACATTCTTTATTTACGAAAAAGAAAAGACAAATACATTGTATATTGAAACTATAATCTATTAAATATTTTAAAATATTCGTTTTTTTATTTTAATTTTATTATATGTACACGTGCATGTTTGGCGCTACAAACATTATTTACATACAGTACACATGCACACAATGTTGACATACATAGTGTATTCAGTGTAGTGTATTCTACACAGCAGTAGTGTATTCTAAAAAAAAATACATGTTTTGTACATGTACGAAATGCTTACACAGTGAGAATGCGATAAATTAATAATACATACGTGTAGGCAGAAGTTGTACATGTACATGTACATGTTTTTTTTTCCTACTTGCACATAACACTGTGTTTAACCAGTTCGCGCCGGGATTATTTTAACATCACCGAGCCGAGGCTCAGGGTTTATTGTTAACGAAACTCAATCCGAGGCGGGTTCAGGCCGATGGTACCGGGAAGCACACCCACGCATTTCCGGCCGTGCTCGCTGCCGACAGACATTTCCGGCCTTGCTCGTGACGTGTTTATGCGTCATTTGTTTTGAATCTGGGGAAAACTTTGCGCGTATATGTATACGTCCTCCGGCGCGAACTGGTTAAGGTGACAATTGACTGAGAATTTAACAATTCTTTTCTTTTCATTCACATTAGGGTTGCTGCTTATTGATATTTTCATATTTTCACGATATTTATAAATACCCATCAATACTAGACAAACGTATTTGGTATGGAATTTGATTTTCTGGGTCAAGTTGGCGTGGTTTGGGTTAGGCCTATTCATTTCAAATATTATGTGTTCCGAGTGGAATTATGTTTTACTGCAACAGAATGTTTATTGGCCTTGCCAAACTGGCAGAATGTCACACATTGCTGGCACTGATAACTTTCCTCAACCACTTTAGGCTTGGTAGTTTTACATCATCGACGCGGTACGTTGACAGGGATGTTAGTCTACCACGCGTTCCCATTAGATTTAATGTTGTCATTTTACAAGTCCAATAAGAACACGGCCAAGTTATAATGTAAAATACAAAGTGACCCCGTTATTATCTTTGACAAATAAACTTAGCATTTGACATGGTGTTGACGATGCTGATCTCTCCAAATCCGGTGCATTTCCGAGGGTTGAACCATGTGAGTGGTTATCAGACGGCGAAAGCGACAATACGAGTACGCGGTGCGCCAATTGTGAAAATCTTTATGCTTGACTGGTTTGATTTTTAAGGAGTCCAAGCAAACAGCCACAAAGACGTCTTCTAGGTGTAGATATTTGTGGTCTAAGGATTCTTCGTAGATCTTACCGGCGACGTCTTCGGACATGACATAGCCTGTTCCTGAGAGAAACGGCGGGTACTTAAGGCCGGGGTAGATCTCCTTAGGCATGTACCACTTGCTCTTCTTGTCCCGGATGGGGCCACCGTTGATGAGAAAACCCACTGCGTAGTCGATGGAAGGGGTTTTAGTGGAGACCAGGTGCTTGACGAGGTTGTCGTAGCTGACGAACATGTCATCGTCTGTCTTCATGACGTAGGCGGCGTGCGGGCAGTGTGTGCTGGCCCACTTCATTGCCATGAGGGTCTTGAGGGTCAGGTTCTTATAGCTGTCTTGGAAATCCTCCTGGAGGAGATCATGGTGCTCGCTGTGCTCTTCCTCCACCTGCCGCTGAAGTCTGGCGTCCTCGTTGTACGCTAGCAGGAACAGTGTGGCGACAGGCTTGCCGCCGGCCTCTCGCGGGCTTCCCCAGGTTTCGCGGATGGCCCGGCGCTGCTCAAAGTTCTTGTGTATCGTGGCGATAAGAACTAACAAAAATACCTCCTTCGGGGCTCCGGAGGCATCAAAACAAGCCCCAGGCTCGTCTAAAATCAGCCGGTAGTCGTGGGGGTTCAATCGTGCAGAATCGTCTCGGCGGTACAACGCAAACATGTCGTTTGGCGATGGGTTTGTGTTTGGACCACCAGACTCTCCCAGTCTGACTAGGGGTGTTGTAATAAAAGACGCCCTAAAAGGCGCATGGCTACCATTTAGTAGAACCCTAGAAATGTTGGCGGGGCTTCTAACGATAAAACCTTGACCCGGCTCATCAGTGTCTTTTATTACAACTGGTTCTTTTGCGCTCGGTGGTTGATAGCCGTGGCCCCCATGCCTTAACAAGTCCTCGATGTCAATTTTGCTAAGAGCAGACTTCGTGGCTGCGGGCGATTTACTAAACAGAAGAGACGAATGCCCAGAAATAACCATGAAGGCGAAAAAGTTGACGCTTCCGATTAAGGTTAGGATCAGGAGGTTTCTTAAGTACGAATTCATTGCGGCAAGGCTTAATATCAGCACGACAGAAATAGATTTTCCCGAGAAGGTGAGGATTTCCCCTACTCTAGGTTGAGTAGACGCTTAAGGAAACCGTAACTGTCCAGTACATGTACATGGTCATCCCATTGAAAACCCTAACTTGTGGTTTTAGAAATGTCTTGCCCTGCAAAAAAGAAAGAAACGAATTAATTCATTAAAGCCGGTATTATCGACGTCCTTTCCTCATCACTGCCATAGATTATACACATGACTGCACACAAGCCTTGTCTAGTACAAGCTGCACTGCACAATGGATAGAGTGTGCAGCTGCATCCCAGGCTGAGTTCTATGACACAGCATAGCTGACCACAGAATTCCGGACGGATTAGCAGGTCACGGCTATATCCGCCCCCTCGTGTTAAAGGGTTAATAAACAAACAAGAAGGTTTAGCTAATTTTGCAAAACTAAAGTTGAGTCGCTGTTGATGTAGTACTATGTTTTCAGAACGTTTGAATGTATTATCTAATTCGCGTCGGAGGCCGGACTTTTTTTGAAAACCACATCACATTGGATGCCGTGATTTCGCAGGACGCTTGAGACTGTTATTTACTGACAAGTTAAATACAGTCAAGTAGGGTACCGGTATTTTATAATAATTCATTCGTTTGTTTTTGGATGTTTGCAAATGGAGTAGAAAGATTATAGATTCATATTTTTAAATGTGCCAATGGAAACAACAGTTCTGTATTTTTATGATGTGAACAATAACATTCTTAATCTAAAACTTAATTCGCATACACGCTGGAGGTACCGTACAAGTATATTAAAATAATGTCAGATGGAAATCGAATGAAAAATTTAGAATAACAAAATCTGCCTCTAACGTCAAGCATAATCTAGCCGACTTATTAATTCTAAATGTTTTCGACAATTCCTATTAAAATTCTAGATTCGAAAGTTATTATTCATCAAATTTGTCAGATATTTATTAGACAAATGTTAAACCTTTTTTATCAATATAAATTTAAAGATATAGATGGATTTTTAGAGGGTAGCCTAATTAATGTAGCAAATAACCTTTGCAATTTGGGGTTTGTAGCTAAACCTATTTGGTTATAAATATTGATGATGTTTAAACTTTCGTTTCGTTTTGTTTCGGTTTTGTGCCCGATTGTGGTCTGAGGAGTGATGGCCTGACCATGGAAGAATAAGAAGGTCTGACCAACCCAACCAAAATTAAAAAGTGTAATAACCAGAAGTCAAAACGACGTAAAAAATGTTATTATTGGACTTAACAAAGCCATTTTCGGTCTGGAATTGGTTTTTTATGTTAAGCAGCAGGTTTTGGCCTACATGCTTAATCAACCAAACCCGTGTGAATGATTTAGTACACACCATTTAGTTTAACGTTAGTCGCTCTAATAACAAACAAATACTTACATTTGTTGCATTTGTATGGTACAACAATCCCCAACAATACACACTACACAAGGTTGAGGCAAAGTGTGATAACCAGAACGACGTGAAATGGCCGTTATTGTTGGAAATAACAAAGCTTTGAAAGCAACAAAATGACCGCTTCACTGCGCATTGAGCCGCCGCCGGGTATTTATCGCACGCGACTACAGGTCAATGGTTCCCAGCTATAATAGCGCATTATTAATACAGCGTGTTGGGTCACCAGTGTAGCAGTCTCAAAGGTTGCAATAAACTGGATGGCTGTCCTTTTAATTGATGCAACACGATTACGTTTATATAGCGCAACGTGTTTCGGGTGTCGTTCACAGACGCGTATATCGTTATAATCACCAGCGCGTATGAGACACTTCAGTCATTCCTATTGGTCAAGAGCCCGACACGTGGGTAGTTTCGAAGGTAGTATACACCATTTTGCTTTTAGTGTAATTTTTAAATTTTGAATAGCTGGTGCCTGTATGGTGTTTCAAAAACACGAGGTAAAATTGTTGAACATAAACGCTATATATAATCCTTTTTGACTAAATCACTAAAATACATCAACAACAGGAACATTTGAAACAATATTAAATTTGGGACACCAATATCTAGAAGGTAATTATCCGAAAGTCAGGGATATAGTTGAAAAACAATTCCTGCGATATAATCTTACTTTCAGCCAACATTGACGGTTCGAATTCACAATGTTTTTATTATATTTTCGCTAGGATACTTTGGCTACTTTGTAATAGCCTTCTACAGTTTATATTTATCTATATTAAACAAATATATATGAAATAAATTCAGGATACGAGTTACATTAACTTCTGTACAGACTGTTTCGTACCGTGTGGCACTCATCAGCAGAATGACATAATAATGTGACCCGCTCTGCAAAAAATAAGTCTGATGTCCAAAATACATTGTTACGTAAAGGGCTGTTTAATATCGTCTCGGAGGAGATTTTTCTTTCAACAAATATTTTTTTTATTTTAAGGCATTTTGGTTTCTCCGACACCTATATTTTCAGATCTGATCTATTGAAAAGATTGTTTTGATCCTAAATTAAATTTAATACAGGTTTTGTCATTCTGTTTCCCTAGCATATGACGGAGCACAACAATTGTAATTTTTTCTTTCAAAGACATTTTGAATATAACTGAGAAAAAGCAAATTTTCCCAAATTGTAAAAGACCAATGCTTACACTGCAGGCCCGTACGCAGGGGGGGGGGGGGGGGGGGGGGGGGGGGGGGGGGTGCGACGGGTACGTACGCACCCCCCAAAATTTCCAAAAGGTTCACAATTTCCGGGGTAAATAATGGTATTTTGATGTAGAAATAACGGTATTGGCACACAAAAATGGACTTGGCCTAGGCAAAATGTCAACAAAATCCTGCGTACGGTCCTGTGTGACTGGCAGTGCGCTTACATTGTAGCCTCGTTGTACTCGGTCTTGTTGTTCACTTCACATTCCCATTAACAATGGGGCGTCTGGTGTTGACATAGGTAGCTGAGGAATAATAATAATATAATAATATGGATTTATAATGCGCACTTCTCCAGAAAACCGATCAAGGCGCCTACATAAAAAGAAAACATTATACAATAGAAAATGAAAAATAAACATAATTGAACTTAAATAAAACCCAATGAAAGTCTAAGTGAACAAGTGTGTTTTTAGTTCCCTCTTGAAGTTGTTAAGTGATGTTGTTTTGCGAAGTGAGACAGGGAGCTTATTCCATAGGGCAGGAGCAGCTTTGGCGAAAGCACGGTCTCCGTAACGAATTGTTCTAGACCTTGGTTCTACCAGCAAGTGAGATCCAGCAGACCGTAGAGCACGACTGCTGTGCTTAGTGGAGATTAGTTCACAAAGATACTGTGGGGCTTGTCCATGCAGAACTTTGAACACAAGGAGGCAGATTTTGAAGGTGATCCTCCTTGCAATGGGGAGCCAATGTAGGCGTCTTAGGACGGGCGAAATGTGGTCGTATTTTCTGGCTTGGACAACGACTCGAGCGGCATTATTGTGTACACGTTGCAGACGAGAAATAGATGCAGCTGGAAGGCCAACTAAGAGCGAGTTGCAACAATCCATGCGGGAGGAGACCAGAGCATGGATGACTTTCTCAGCTGTATCCAGAGACAAGTATTTGCGAATTTTGGCTATGTTACGAAGATGGAAGTTAGCGCTTTTGCACACACTTGAGATGTGTGCTTCCATGTTGAACAGTTTGTCAAACACAACTCCAAGATTGCGTGCACTTTTGGAGGCTGACAAATCGTGGTTGTTGATTGAGAACATGCCAATACCAGCGAAAATCCCAGCACTCCCTAGACAAAATGTGTCCCAGTGGGCTTGTATTATATAAATGCCTGCTTAATTTCTACGACTGTTAATTCTGATAAATAATAACTTTGAGTTAGAAAAACGAAAGACGTCTAACTATACCTTAGTAGATTTACTACCAAATTCAATTTGAAAATCCTAAAATATTACGCACACATTCATAAACTATTAAATATTGTAAAAGTCACATTTTAAGTTCAATCAGAAAATGAAATAGATATAACATACCTGTAACAATGAATAGACAAATGTAGACAAGATATGCTGGCTGAAATAGCTGTGGACTGTAATATTAATGTCTCTGGTAGGAATGAGTACCAGTCTCAGTGCCTCTACAGGAAATGTTGCAACTCATGTGACTCTAGTCTACGACTGTTTCATGTGGCTAAAATCATTACTCATGAAACAGTCACTACTTGCAATAAACAAAGTTAATGAATATTAAATAAAAGGGAGGGGAGGGGAAGTTCATTTAACAGATGGGTCCTCTAAGCTTGTCCCACCTTACTTTTTAGCTACAAAATCCTGTTATACAGGACAATTGTTATAGCGAAGCATTGTAGTATTATGCTGTTATTTTAATTGCAATATTGTTCAAACAAAACAGAAGCACGGAGACAAATATTAATAACAACAAGTTTATTAGGCCCTAAAAGATCGTATTAAAGATAGCATCTACTTAACCCCGTGAAGCAAGTGTATAAATTAAATAACAGCATTGTAACTCTGTAATTAGACGGTGCGTGAATGGTTATTGTATCTCTATCCATCCGCAAGCCATCCTGAGCCACGCAGCGCTTTTACGAGCTTTCTACTAATAGCGCTTAAACCCCTGCGGACATTCGGCAAGATCCGTGGTTATTAGCGCAAAGATTCATGCGCCCAATCAGAGCCTCCGTTACAAACAGACCAAGGCCGTTTTCCAAACCCCTGGCTTTGGATCCGTCTCCGGCTACAGCCTATTGCTAAACTGTATGAATGAAGCCTGAGACAAAACCAAAGCTGGAGTTCGGAAAACAGCCCTTTTTCACCCGATCCTCCCGACCCGAAGTTCTTTCGCAACGCGCATTTCTATTGGTCCATTCATTTGGACATCTGAGGTGTTCTCACAAAATAATGTTCATCCTCCCACGTACAAATTAAAATTAATCGGAAACATTGTAGAAATTAACGTACATAACGTGAAAAGCTTTGCTATTATATATTAATATACAGAATAAGAAACATACAAGACTGAAAAGCTACGTAAACGCTAATAACATTAAGTATAGTGGTATAAATTGTCATTTTACCAGGAGTGGACGTTCATATCATGTATTGGCCAACTTGCTGCGAATGTCCGCAGGGTTTGAGGGCGACAATTCAATAGCCCGTTAACCTCTGCGTGGCTCAGAATGTCCGCAGGGTTTGAGGGCGACAATTCAAGAGCCCGTTAAACTCTGCGTGGCTCAGAATGTCCGCAAGCCTGCCCGGTCACTTATTAAATACAAACACGACTGCAAATATTCGAAGTGGTGTATTTATTATTTCAAGACGGCATGTTGCTGTCACTCGACATACAGAACAAGAAAGAAAAAACCTTGGACACGCCACTGCTTTCCGGTCATCATGATAGTACGACCGATCGCGGTCCAGCCGACCCCTTCCTCGTCGAATCGTGCCTCACGACCGGCGTCTTGTTTATAGTTCACAAACGACTAAAATAGACCATGGGACGAGTGCGATTATTGTGTTCGTTCGTGATCCCCATTTTGGTACAAAATGAAAACATCGAAGTTCATTCAAGTTGTTGTTGCTAAATACAAAAATGACTGTTCATTTTTGCAAAAGTGGCACTTTTGGTGTATTTTTGGCAAAAATATTGACCGATTTTTAATTTTTTTACAAAACTTGCCGTTACATGAACCTAGGCTTTGGCCCGTACGTGGCTCCAGCGTTATTGCCAAACTGCATAACTGAAGCCAAAACTGAAACAAAGTTTTATTTAACAAAACGGCACTCACGTGACTAAACCTAAATTGTGACCAATCGGAAATACTGTGTTGTGAATCTCCGTCGGTATCCAATCAGCGCTCTCGTTACGCACAGTTTCTGACCCGGTGTACAGCAATCCAACATGGCGGCTTCTAAAGACGACGCCGAGCCTTTATTTATGTGCATTTTGCACTGTGATTCTGGAGCCAAAGGCAGGGTTTCACCTTTTTCTAATCAAAGCTGGTCTCGCTTCCTCGAGTTTGCTGACAAATGGAAGAGTTTGAAGGGAAAACAGTCAGATATAGCGAGAGAATTACTGGCCAAACATGACTCCGCGTTGCAGAGAGCGGATGGGTTTAGCATCGGCAGGCTAGGCGGCCGCGGACAACCGAAACATGTTGGATTTTATCGATCTTGCTACGCCCGGTTTACGGACATCAATATGATAGAGCAAGTCACAGCTGTCCAAGAGAAACGACAAAGGACAATCGTTGGAACCGGTAGGTGTTGCAGTAACGTTCAGGCCTAGACTTCAGACTTCGTTCAGGGTGAAGCTTTCACATCAGTGTTTGTTTGTGGTTCCGAAAAAGATTCTGATGCTCTTAAATGACATTTACGCCAACAGGCCATATTCTCTTAACTATGATATTGACCCCGGGCCACACATTTGAACACGCTTTATGTTATTATAGTTCTGTAACTCTTTCTTTTGTCATTTGTCAATGTAGAATATGTTATGGAATGAATGTGTTGTCGGTGCTGTGCATGTTGTCGGGGGTCATACTAATAACCGACAACACGCACAGCACCGACAACACATACAAAACATATTTGATATTGACCAAAGAGGAAGTGAACTGTAATAATACAATACAAAAAGTCAAAAGATTGTCATTCAACTCGAGGTTACAATTCATTTTTAAAATGGATATCTTTTTTCACGCGAATTTTTTTCTATATCCAGCATGAACGTTGGCCGCTATTTTGCCTTCTGGCTGCAGTTTGGCATTATGCACGAGTCTATAAAATGTGGTTGTAGCTGCTACCATAGACTCATGCATAATTTCAAGCCGCAGCGAAGTAATCCGGACACAGCCTACAGAAACTCCGCGTGCTAATTTAATAAATGAAATTGTTGGATTCACGACAACTTAGCTACACATACATGTAGCTCGTCAAATCTCGTTTATGTAAAAAAAAATTAGCCAGCTCTGGCTAAGTACATGTATACACCTATCTTTTATCCCCTTTTTATAAGGGTGGGGGGGGGGGGGGGGGGTGTTTGAGAAAACATTAGGTGTGAGCAATTTTTTGTTTGTACAAGGTTACAAATAAGACCATACCGGTATCTCAGGAAAATGCATTGTACGGCAAGTTTGCATTTCAAATCGTAAAAATTCCGTTCAACTAAAGAAATTTTATTTCAATTAATTTTGTTGTGGTGGGGGTGGGGGGGGGGGGGGGGGGGGGGGAGGGAGGGAAGCGTGTGCAACTTTGGCTCCATATTTTTGTGTAGAACATTTAAAAAGAAAAGAAAATAGGGACAAGTGACGAGCTAAAAAAAAATTCTTGTAACAAGTCATTTCCAAATTTCCTCATTGATTGTATTTTTCCCTTCTTTTTTCTCTCTAGATTTAACCTTATATGCAGTTGCTAATCAGGAGACGAGCAGTGCTAATGACAGACCTCCACAGAAGACTTGTGTTTACTCAGATCCAGTGCCAGCCTACTATCTAAGCCCCAACATTAGAAGCATGTCGTACCGGCTATGTGCATTATCTGCCCCAAATCGCATGGGTTGTGAATAATTGTAACAATAATGTGCTCACTTCAGTGATTTTGTGATTGTTATAATTCTTAATTTTAGAGGGAAAAGCTGAGAGAATTATGCTGGAACTGGTTTTTGTGTACTAAATGACTAAATATTTAAGACAAGTCGGGAGCATTTTTCTGAAATTTTTCATTCAGTTAACTTCCACTATCCCTGTTCCAATGAGGGCAACTAATTTCAAGGCTTTTTCTAATTGAAAAGTGTAACCTAGTTAAAACTTATTAGAGCTACATACTGAAACATCCATGATGGAGTATGAATATCCCTCTTACTGAGAAAATATGGTACTCAAATAGGCATTTACACAAATTTAAATGTAATTATTATTTGCAAATGGTGCATACAATTCACCATTTCTGTAATTTTAAATGTTATTACAACCATGACTTTAATCACAAACAATTCAGCTTCCCAGTAATGTTACAGGTCCATTGTAAAATAAACTGTAGGGTTGGGGCAGGCACTATCACTCCTGGACCACAGCAACCAAAACGTGGGTACAGGGCCACAAATTTTGAACATTCATTTGTTAATTCTCAATTTTCATGTGATTCTATTTATTTTAATGTCACTTTGCAAGTTATGTTCCATAAAAAAAAAAATGAGTGAGTACTGAAGTTTATGTACTAGTGCTGACAAGAATAAAATGACAAACAATACATATTGTGTGAATCTTATCTTTTGATGTATTTCATTATTATGTATTTCATTACAAGCTCGCCTTGCATGAAACCCATTAAAATTCCCCTTTAAACAAAACACTGAGCTGATTGACCCACCCCCCCCAAAAAAAAAAAAAAAAATAAAAAAAAAATAAAAAAAAAATTGCAAATTGAATATAAGCCATTTTATTTATCAATAAATTATATAATAACACACTTAAATGGATCCATCTGGGAACCCATCAAGAGTGATTTACATTTAAACGATGGTAATAGTTCATGTTTGTCACTGGCAACTTTTTCCTGTCATGTACATGCTCTATGAGGCGAGTTGGCTTGAGTCAATACAATATTAGGTTAACAAAAGTATGGGGCGAACTGGCTTTGGGGCGAATTTGTTATGAAAACTAGGCGAGAAAAACCAACTCGCCCCATGTTATTTTCGCCCCATCAAATTTTTTACGTGAAATAACTCTCCAAAGTGCCACTTTTGCAAAAATGAACACCCCAAACGTTGTTAGGTATGCCCTGAAGATCAATTTGTGAAAGTTTTATCATGTACCAAGTTGGGGATCACGAAAATGTCTTTCTGAAAGGATTTTGTGACTTCGTCCCATGGTCTAAAAGGCTAAACTGGACCAACGCGTAAGTACGTGAAACGTTGTTTACCTTGCAGGACAACCACTTTCGATACAGGTTGTCAGAGACAGCATAGGAACGAAGCTTAGTCCGAGGGATGGGCACAGCAGTGTTTTCCAGCTGAAAATAACTAATTTTTGTAAAGCTAATTTTATTGATTTATATTTTGGGGCACTGTGCTCTCTGAAATTGGTTATACACCACGGCATGACCTTTTAGCATGTTTGACTTTCGCTTCGATCACTGCCCTCGACCGTTAAATACCCCATCATAATGCACCATGCACGCACCATCTTTTTCTCTGTCGTTATTTATTTAGAGAAAAAAATATGATTAATCTAGTGCCCACATTCAGGGTGAGTACACACAAATGTAATTGTCACACCGGCCGAGTACACATTTTAATATAATTGATCGAAGTAAGAAATCGAAACATTTTAGCGACGTGGCGTACCAGGCAAACTAAGCCAGCTCGGTATTCCAACTGCGCATGTGCACAATAAGATTCGACCGCAGGGAAAAAGACCACGGCAGACGACTGCTGCACACAACGACACATGGGACGTGCATGGCAACGGAGTCTCAATTCTGTGCTATTTTGGTGCAATCAAAAAGACTTTGGTTCGAACAAAAGTTTGGAACTTGAATTTGACACAGTACACCTGAAAACACTTACCTGTCTAAACGTAAGTTGATGCAAAATTTTACTTCAAAACCTCCACGACGATCTCATTGAATTTGCTAGAACCAACTTATTTTTTGGCACGCATTACGAAGACGATCGCAATTACGCTACAGAGATAATTATCTAGCCGATCCAATTAAGCACCTATTGTTAATTGATTCAACGATAAGACAATGGCGGAGGCCGTACTTTATCTGCGAGTTATCCAATCCCTCGTAGGACTGATCGGCATTTTGGGCAACACCCTTGTTTGCATGGTCATCTGGCGCGTCCGCTCCATGCACACACTGACTAACGCCTTCATCTTCAATCAGGCCGTGGTAGACCTGATAGCCTCTCTTCTCCTGATACTGGTCAGCAACATTGACCTCCCGGAGCGCGTGCCTCCCGGAGTCATCGGACTGTTACTGTGCTACCTCTGGATTACGCGGTTCTTCCTTTGGTCATCCTTTGCTACCTCCACCATCAACCTAGTTGCGGTGACCGCAGAGCGCTACGTCGCCATCGTGTTCCCCTTCAAGCACCAGGCGTACTTCGGTCCCCGCCTTGCCGCAGCTTTGATCGCTGCTAGCTGGGCGTACGGCCTTGCCTCTTCCGGATTCAACCTGGTCTGGGTTACCTACTCAGGAGCCAACGGGACCTGCGAGCCGTATGTACTCCCGGAGCCCCCGGTCGTCAGCGCTTTCCTTCTACTCCAGATGAACTTCCTACTGCCGGTGACGGTCATGTGCATGGCGTACAGCCACATTGCTCTCGCCTTAAAACGCAGCGCAAGGCGCGTC
The DNA here is from genome assembly GCA_037893245.1 of Crossaster papposus. Taxonomy (NCBI): domain Eukaryota; kingdom Metazoa; phylum Echinodermata; class Asteroidea; order Velatida; family Solasteridae; genus Crossaster; species Crossaster papposus. Next base: position 87,451 of record JBAIAA010000682.1, on the reverse strand, counting down.
GCACCAGGGGTACCTGCGTCTACGCGCGGCTCCGCGACGGATGCGAACACCCTGGAGGGATCACTGGCGCGCGCGAGGCGTAACACCTTCAAGACGCTCTTAATTGTGTTCGTGGTTTATGTCATCTGCTGGGCGCCCAACACTGCTATCTTCAGCCTCTTCTTGTTGGGGGTTGACATCGACCTGAGCGGGGCGCTGTACATCGTGTCCCTGGTCCTCGTGGTCTGCAACTCGTGCGCCAATCCAATCGTGTACGGCTTAAAGTACCGGCAGTTCCGCAAGGGCGTGCGGAAGCTGTTTCGTGGGGCGTACGGGAGACCGAATAACGAAGTAGACATCTCGACAGTATCAGCAGGCGTCTCGCAGGTACGGGAGACCGAATAACAAAGTAGAATTCTCGACAGTATCAGCGGGCGTCTCGCAGGTACAGGAGACCGAATAACGAAGTAGACATCTCGACAGTATCAGCGGGCGTCTCGCAGGTACGGGAGACCGAATAACGAAGTAGACATCTCGACAGTATCAGCGGGCGTCTCGCAGGTACGGGAGACCGAATAACGAAGTAGACATCTCGACAGTATCAGCGGGCGTCTCGCAGGTACAGGAGACCGAATAACGAAGTAGACATCTCGACAGTATCAGCGGGCGTCTCGCAGGTACGGGAGACCGAATAACGAAGTAGACATCTCGACAGTATCAGCGGGCGTCTCGCAGGTACGGGAGACCGAATAACGAAGTAGACATCTCGACAGTATCAGAGGGCGTCTCGCAGGTACACGGGAGACCAGATAACGTAGTAGACATCTCGACAGTATCAGCGGGCGTCTCGCAGGTACGGGAGACCGAATAACGAAGTAGACATCTCGACAGTATCAGCAGGCGTCTCGCAGGTACGGGAGACCGAATAACGAAGTAGACATCTCGACAGTATCAGCAGGCGTCTCGCAGGTACGGGAGACCGGATAACAAAGTAGAATTCTCGACAGTATCAGCGTCAATAAATCGTCAACTTCAACTTCATTGAACTTTATTTTAACCTGCCGATATCATCTGCATTAACCCTATAGTCCTCAATCCTCCAAAATCAATATAATTTTGCACACACTCTAGAGTTAGGATGTTGTGCAATACCGTATGTTATAATTTATCAGAATAAAAAGCAAATTAGGCCTAGCACCATTCTCTGTAAAATATTCCCCTAAACATTACACGTAACTGAAGCAGGATCCACATAGGCCTAGATGTAGAAGCTATATTTATCACTGATTTTGTTGAATTATTACACATAATTAAGTTTTAAAAGTTTCACACTATCACCGGAACCTCACACAAATTGCAAAATAATGTTGTTTCACCTCAGTGCATTTCTATAACGTATCTAGAATGACATACGAAAAGTCTTAACAGATCCAAATGGTGGAAATATGCATAAATACCCAATTTGCATAAATACCTGCCATGTAATATATTTGTTCCCATATTTGGGTATATATTTAATGTTTTGATTCGTCCTAAATTCTTGTATTCGGTTGTCCTTCTATTTCGTTCTGTTCACTTTGAAATATTAGGCCTACGGTTAGGAAATAAATATAAATCACCAAAGCGTTACAATGAATGAAAACAAATATATATATATATATATATTTTGAAACCTATGCTGCGTTCCAATCGCGTCGTATTTATCGTGTTCACCGTGAATTTCTCCATTTTCACGAGTAGATTGCATTCCAAACGCGACTCACCAAGACGCACGCGCACAGTCGAGTTTAGTTGTGCGGTAAGGACATTCTCGTGGGAAAACTCGTACGTGAACCAACACGCATGCGCGAGTATTTCATTGTTATGAAGTCGTGAACGTGGAGAAAAAAAATCCACCTCGAGTTCACCACTGGTGAACACGAGTGAACACGAGTTACCAGGCGATTAGAACGCCATTATACGACTCGTGAACTCATGAACACGATAAACACGACGCGATTGGAACGCAGCATTAGACATGCATGCACTTTTAATGGATTTTTTCGTTTGCCTATAACCCATGCGTACTATCATTGCGTTCTGATGAAAACCCTTTGCCCCAAATTACAGAATGTCGTATATAACCTCAACCGAAGATGATGCGATTAAGGGTTTAGGTCAACCTTTGTTTTTTTTCTTAAAAGCATTTTCACCATCTTAATGTTTTCTTTGTGGGCCACAGCACAAAACAAATGGAATATTCGTTGAATAAATTAAAAAGAATTGTGTCAAAAATAGTCAGTTGCGTTTTATGTAATATGGTTTAAGGTTTTGTAATTAACCTTGGACGTTAATTGCAAAGAAAACGAGAAATGCGAGCGATAACATCGGGGAAAGCCCTCATTCTGCCTAAAATAAGGGCACATTTAGAGTGGCCACAAACATTTGTAAATAAAGTTCGAGTGCTTCGATTTTACGAGTTTACATGTATTTTTGATTTTCTAAAGTAAGAGGTCAAGTTTTGGCACAATATTTTTCTTTAACGCAATGCAAGTTTTCAGTTTTTTTATACATTAAAAAGCTTCTGCTAGACACAATTTAAAAAAAGGCTTTTCTGGGGGTGATTTTCTTAAGAAATCCGTGTACCAAAAATAATGTTTGAGGTCTGACTTTCACACGCAAATGTCCTATTCGAGGGGTCCGGAAGCGCGCCACCAGGGGTCAACTATCGGGCTCTACTTGACAGATACTATATCACTAACCGATAATGTAACCGATAGTGTAGTAACTTTTATTACACTATCGGTCAATTTTTGTTACCGGTTAGGACCGATAATGCAGGGATGTAGTCGAGTCCATCACAAGTCCCTGCAAGTCCCTGCAAGTCCATCACAAGTCCTCCAGTTCCAATTCAAATCACAAGCTATTCAAATCAGCTTTGACAAAAGCATTCCTTTGTCATTGTTCATCCAGTTACTTGTGACTGCCTTTATGAAGGGACTTGTGACTGGCTTCACGAAGGGACTTGTGAAAGGACTTGCAGGGACTCGACTACAACCCTGCGATAATGTAATAACACATTGACCGATAGTGTAGTACATTTTGACTACACTATCAGTAATATGTTTGTTACATTATCGGTTATACTGGTGCAGTATCGGTCAATTTGTGCGACATTGTCGTTTGGTGACAAATTGTCGGTTGGTTTTATATTATCCGTTGTACTCCCCCCCCCCCCGTTTGGTATACCTGTGAAAGACCTATGACACACCCCCACCCACACAAGACCAGACTGGTCTTTTTAAAATTTGGACAAAATACTCACAACTAAGGTATACATCAACGCGGCGATTTTGTTTTTATAATCATTTTGTTTGGGTATAGAAAGTCTGACAAAATTGGTAATGTTTATTTTGCCAGCAATAATGATTGGTATATAATCGGTGCTGTTAAAAGAAATTTGCACAAAATTATGAAAGGTTTAAAGAGGAACGCTTTCATCCAGCTAATGTTCCATTATTTCGGGCAAACATTGTTATTGTGCGACTGACACGTTTTAACAGCAAACCCTTTTTATAATAGGATATAGCTTTTCTTTTGACTATATCTCGTTCAATCAGTTTGCACACGGACAATGGGCCGGTAATGTGTGCAAATAATCGAACCTACCTTTACGTTCCATTACCTAATTACTCCTCAAACTCAGGCCAAAATGTGTGCATTTATGTAATTTACTCTAGATAAATATGCATTTATCGTTTTACAGAGGTTTATGAGTGCTATGGTTTGACATGTGGCAGCCATTTCTTGTCGTCACGCCAGCTAAATTGGCAACGATGGCCTTGGAATCGACTCTGCCCTTGGAATCGACTCTGCCCTAAACCTCATGCCGGAATCGATCTCAAAGAACTTTTCTGAAAGTATAATACATTTTACTGTTAAGGGAAATCAGGATTTCCCCCCTCATTTTTCTCATGTAAGTGTTTTTGTGTGAAACTTCTTTGACGCCGTTTCACCAGTCGCATTTATATAATTTTGTTTCCGCAAAAATGTTTAGCTCGCCGCGGGTGGACTTCCGCAAGGCGTAAAATTTCCAGTCTTTGTGTTTTAGAACAAATACACGTATACATTATTTCTCCATGTATACACATTGTGGTTCGGTACTTCCTCGCATTACAGGTTTCTATTTTATGAAAACTCCCCGTTTCCAACATCATTATCTTCCCCGAATTCATTGCTCAGCTAAATGAGTCAACATCCGCGTTGTATGCCACTGTGATTCTCGGTCTGTACATATTAAAATCAACGTTTCCTGTTCCCGCCATTAATTTTAACTGAACGGTAGTCTTGTCAACAACCGACAGGGCCGAGTGTATTATTACTTGCCCATCAGACGTGAGGTTGTGAGTTATCTACTGGCATAGAACATTGACAGACTTTACAAGGTCTGAAGCACATTGTCTCCCGTTTGTTATTCTGCCTTATAAGACCCAAATGATGAAGAACTACGGATCTTCGGGATACACTGTCCAGCACTGTTCTTCGGATAACCTGTGAATGTCCAAGGGGCATCACTTAGTTGCGTCTTATAACAGATCGAAGCTTTTTAGCTTGGATCAGGCACTAAAGATCTGCAAATATATCTTGAGCATCAACCGCATCAATCATTCGTCTTTTATTAGTCTCACGGTACTTCTCTTGATTCGAAGTAAACTTTCCAAGACGACGAACAATCCTTTAAAAAACCTGAACGTTATTTTCGTTCCAATTAAGACTGATACACATCACCTTGACAATCAAAGGAAGTTTTTCGTAGGTATTTTCTCATTAAGCGTCTTGCTGAAAAGTTCACAATCTACATGTATATGATAACAAATTATATTCCTTTTTCTGTCGATTTATTGTTATATCTCGAATATCAACAACTTTGTAATATAAAGAAGTGATTTAAAAGATGTCTTCCGGTTACGTGTATTTTTATTAAAAAAAGGGACTGGATACAATTTGGCCGCAAGAGGGCGTTTAATACGAATTAAAGCACAAACAAGAAGCTAACAAACCTAGGCAGTTTTCCAAACCCAGGCTTCGGTGTCTCCAGCCAATTGCTAAACTGCATGAATGATGCCCGAGATGAAGACAAAGCTGGGGTTTGAAAAACGTCCCTAATGTCGCCCTGGAAAACCGCGGCGTGTCTACGATGCCAACCGACCGAGGGCGCTATTGCATGCTTCAGACATTTGATATAAAAATAGCAATATCTGTACACAAACTTAGTACTCACATTCAGTAACACTTATGCGCTAATATTCTACATTCCATACCTTTTATCTACTGAAAGATGCATTATAATACCTGACAACTCTGAATATATAATTCGCCGAAAAATGAACTATGAGAAAAACTATATAATAGCTTATTGCTGTCATTACTAGAATTTCAAAAAAAGAAATAGTTGAAAATGTTCTTTAAGAAAAAACTCGTGTTCGTTTACATCGCGCAATGCGCGTATTACGCACGCGCCAATGTCCATAAAAAGAGTTGTTTACATCTTACTGACTAGCTGGATGTTCCATTATATAGCTGGAGGGGTGCTTTAAAAAGTTTTAATTTTTGACTTGTTTTGTTTTTTGGACCGAAAAGTTTGTTCGAAAAGGTATTCAGGAATGGGAATACAAACGTGGTTGGTTGTTTTAAACATACTTGTTTAAAACCGGCGAACCACATTTTGTTTCCCTTATCTATATTCTCTGTACAAATAAATGTACAAATGAATTTGTATTTAACGGCATTTATATTAATGAGAGTCGACTATACGATGTGCCGAGTAGAGATTTCACCGCGTACAATCTCATACAGTCTGTATGAACGCTGATGTCAAAATATCAAAATAGTCGAAAAAACGAATTATAAAACTTAAAATATTTCTGTCCTGTATAAAAGAAAACTCAGAAGTATAGGACACTGGAACGTAATAACGTAGCGAGTCGTATTCGGGGTGCGTTATAGTTCGTCTTGCGATGCGTTATAGTTCGTCAGCGCGATCACGGCCACGTTGAATTCGCCCTCTCATGTCGTTCATGAACTGGTGAACCTGCAAAACGAAAATCGCGAAAAAAGCTTGTTAAAGCTGCCCCAGGCATGCCAGAGAACTCACATTCCGTTTAACCCATTTACACTGGATTAAAAACAAAATGACTAACGTCAAGTACAATTATCTGGTAATAAACTTTCCCAGATGTAGACGTTTTTCGTCACTTCTGAGAACATCAACGATTTGTGAACAATATACATTACCGTGCTTCCGAGTTCCCGCGCTTCATCCCGGAGTGTCTTGTGTTTCAAGGAGTCTACAGACTCCCCTTGCTTCTTGGCGATTCGATACTCTTTCTCTGCATGGAGGGACTGCACTTGCATCTCCTCGTATTTAGTAATCTTAGCCTCAAAGTGTCTCAGCTCCGTCTATACAACGATAAATTTAAAAAGAGTGTACACTATTTGCAAACATCAAAAAACAAAACTACAGAATTAATATGAAATACCTAACTCGACTGTAAGTGAATAAAAGTCACAATCATCCTGTGAAATCACAGCACCTGGTGTGATGTGGTTTTCAAGAAAAGTGGAATTTTGTATCGATTTCCATTGGTTGCCAATCGTTGAAGAAACCTTTCAGAACTTTATTCAGGTGAGACAAAGCAAGAAACACAAGAGAAACTCACACGTATTGATTCCAGCTCCTCTTCCGTGAAATTGGCAAACATGGCTTCCCTCCAGAGGTTAACGACCCTCGGCTCCCGAAACTCCCCTTTGTGTTCGTCAGGAAGCATCTTGTTGGACAGACGCTGGAAGTTGTTGGTCAGCTCGCGGTGTTGGATCTTGAGGTCCAGCTCCCGGACTGAGCGGTCGGCCGGGTCAAGGCGCTCCTTGTCCACCTCAACACGATTGGCGTCTCGGGATCCTGGAGAAGAAGCGTAAAAGGGAGTAAAATATGTTTTATATTGACTGACAATGAAGTCAATAGTTCCATTTATAACACACCTCTTGCTAGTTCTGTATTCTGGTTGGCTGAAACAGTCACATGGGGTTAACTCGTACAGCCTAGTGCATGAGATTTGCACCACCGTGAATTTGCAGGAAATAGTTCCCGAAGCGGGCAATAGACTTGACTTTTTTTTGTTGACTGGTGACAGCGCCCTCAAGAGATTTGCCAGGCTCCTCCTAATATAAAAAATGGCGGCATCTGGATCTTTTGGACCGAGGTGTGTTATAAAACACATATGGACTGGCAATGAGGTCACTAGAGCACGTCTATTCCCCTGAGGGACTGTGAGTGACCAGAAGGGGGACCTATTTCCCGAGGCCGTAGGCCGAGGGAAATAGGTCCCCCTTCTGGTCACTGGTACAGTCCCTCGGGTAATAGACGTGCTCTAGTGACCTCATTGCCAGTCCATATGTGTATACTATATGCACTCTAAAAATGCTAGAGGGACTGTGAGTGGTTGGCTCTTGTGTAAGTATTGCCTGGCAGTGAGGTAAATAGTTTCATATATATGCACCGTAAGGGACTGTGAGTGGTTGGCTCCTGTGTAAATATTGACTGGCAGTGAGGTAAATAGTTTCATATATATGCACCCTAAGGGACTGTGAGTGGTTGGCTCCTGTGTAAATATTGACTGGCAGTGAGGTAAATAGTGTCAATAGATGCAATAAAATGGTAATATTTGCACACATTGACCGGTAATCAAGGGACAATGGAAAATATAATGTTCCATGGATGACAGAGGTCTAGAGGGCTAGTGTTTTGACACCACAAGACAACGTTATCAGTAATATTTTGTTTTATATCACCTCTCTAACACACTGCTTGCTTTCTATTACTGCGTTTCTATGTGAAATAGGCAATAATTGAAGGAGGCGTTTTAAGACTTCACTCACGGTCGCCGTACAGCTGACCAGAAAGCTGCTCAAACTGATCTTGTTTCTCCTGGTGGTGGGACAATTCTTCCTTCAGCTGTTCCAATTCCAGCGCGTTGAAATTAGGTGCTGTCACAAAAATACATACATAAAATAACAGCGAATAAAATTGTCCCAGAGGACAGTTTAGCGGAACTTACCTATACTGCCATTTACTACAAGTGTGTGCAGAGAACTTTTATAGCTGTACAGCATAAAACTCCCACTGCACCCAACCCAGCCCAACCCAGGTACCTGGTTCCAATGCACACCCTTAGCCCAACCCGCCCCATCCTGACCTGACCCAATCCGGGTAACTAGTTTCGATGCACACCCCTATCTCCTACCGGACCCGACACGACCCGACCCGCAGCCGGTTTCATGTCAGGGTCAGTTTTGCTCATAACATCAACTCACACTGCTGTGCTTTCATCCATAGCTTGTTGAGTTTGTGATCTTGGAATCCCTCGCCGCCCATCTCTCTCTTCAGAGAGGCTTCCTTCATCCTTAGTTCCTCCTTACCCTCGTAGGGAATGATTCCAAACTTCCTCATGATATCTGTAAGCAAGTAACCGTAGCCAATTTTACAAATTACATCTAAGTTTTCAGGCGATGAAAGCAAAAGGTTTTAAACGTTATTTGTGGGGAATTTTCAAAATGAAACCAGACTACATAAGAAAATATAATATATTTCAAATTGATGATGCTAGCGAATTTTCAGTTTACACCTTAACCCTAACCCTACCTAATGCTACTTTTTACTACTACTAGTAGTAAAAAGTAGTATGCAGTACTCTCACTGACTTGTGTGCAATGCCTGTAGTAATTTTTAGTATTCGGTACTTCACCCCTAATTGCACTCGTAGTACTTTTTAGCATTGGGTCCCTCTGCTTGCTGAGTGTGCATGGCCCATGTATGCTGTGTAAGGTGTTCTAAACTCTACAGCAAAAAAATGTCACTTGGGACACAGCAATGGGTCAAGGCTGGACTACTGCATTTGTTGCCAGGTAAGTATTACTGACCTGTATTGCCACTATTAGTATTTTGTAGTTGGCAGTATCTGTACTCTGTCAGTACACACCCAATCATCAGTCACGGAGAGACCCAGTGCTACAAAATACTAAGTAGTATTCTGTAGTACGTAGTTCTTTAGCCCAAAGTTAGGCCTAGGGGGTTAGGGTTAAAGCAAAACTCACTGATGTGGCAGTATTATAGTGCAGACCTTTACGAACAAGCTGAAAAGGAACTAATGAGATTTAAATTTTGGGGTTGGGTTTCTTTAACGGATACACGAATAATCATGTTTTTTGTAATCGGGTACCTGGTTCCCAAACTACTCGCAAACGCACACCCCTAGTATAAATTACCACCTTTACACAAGGTTTGAGATTGGCAAGTTGGCTACAACAGAATTCAGGGTTTCTTCTGTTAATCCCTGACAAAAACTTGAACCTCACCTGTGAGTTTTCGCCTCAAGAGGGTCTCTGTTTCGCCCTCGGGGTCGCCGCCGTCTTTCTTGTGCTTCTTAAGCTGCAGGGTCTTAATGTCGTGCTGCTGCAGCACTGCTCTTAATTCATCCAACTTCTTAGGAAGCAATTTCATCTAGAAGATGGGAAAGAATGTAGTATCCTGACACTAATTCAGCAGTTGTGTACAAAGTCAATAGAGTCGAAAACAAAGTATTTCCTACGTACGAGCAAAATTGGAAATGTTTCTCAGTCCTATATTTATGTCTTTTTAAGTTGTACTAATTGACCTTAAATGAGATGATAAATGATGAAGAAAAAACTGGCATGATCTGGGGCCAATTTCATAGAGCAGTGCTAAGCACAACAATTTGCTTAGCACCCAAAAGTCTTGCTTATTAAAAACAGGTTACCAGCCAAAATTCTACGGGTTTTTCATGCTAAGCCATAATCCAGCTGATTATCAATCGAAAACAATAAAGATCACGTGAAAATTTGGTCCGAGTGTAACCTTGTTTTTGCAAAGGACAAATATTCATGCTAAGCACATTTTTGTGCTTAGCAGCTCTGTGAAATTGGCCCCAGGTTGCAACATTATTCTTTCCTCTCTCTAAATTAAAAATGGAATCCAAACTTGAATTTAAATATTTTTTACAAAGTTTTTCGACAAATCTTTACCTAAATTTAAACAACTGTAGAAAATTACTTTAAAAAATGTTGTCAGCTGTATAAAAATCATTAAAACCTCCCCAACTTCACAAAAAATCACAATTACCATGAAGGGGGCATGGCCAAGGTTGATCACTTATGTCAGATAACTCGACCCGACCCGAGTCGAGTTGTCCGAGCTCCACTGCACTTCCGACCTTACTTACCCGTTTGGCTTTCTCCCAAACTTGCTGAACGATTTTCGTCCGGAACATTTCAACTTTGTTGTCTTCAATGTTGATATTTTCGGAATATTTGCTCTGAGCCCGAGCGAGGCAACAGATACTGGCACAGGCGCAAAGGGCCATCAGAGCCACACCGCAAGAATTCATCTTGATCGAATGACAGATTCGATAAATTCGGACAATTTTTATGGGTGGTTCTTCAGATCACAACACACATACAATTACAGCGCAGCATGAAAAACGTACACATGGCTAAACACAAGTGACCTTTGACATAGACGATCGAAACGTAGGCTGCTGTGATTGGCTGATATTGATAATGTATTTAATTCACTAAGAGCGACCTCTATCGACAAGTTGGTGCTTTACAAATAAACGACGTCACCTTACTAAAAATAGAACTGGACTTCCCCTTACGATCACGAACAAGCTCAGCTGAGTTTTCAGTTAATTTAATCGTTGCATTTCAACGGTTTACAGCTGCTTAATACAGTGATTTATCCTAAAAGCTTAAAACATTTGAACTGGAAGGGACATATATACCGTGAATATTTCAAATAAAGACAAATGGAGAAGTAATAATGACTTTACAAGTAAGTATGATGAAGTCTAGTCATCGTCATGTGACGGTGTGATGTGAAACTACACGCATTATGCATTGCATCATGATGTACAATATATACATGTTTTAGTTCTGTTATTAATAAATAATAGTGTTATGAAATGTTCAAACATGTCGTGATGAGACGTCACCGCCATCTTGAAATGATTTGTACATACATTCGCATTTTTGTATCACTGTGGAGACATGGCTTTGTTCTCGTGTACAAAATGGTTAGAAAGTCGAGCACGTTTTTCAAAATGCTCCCATTTTAACCATAATTTTTTTCCTGGGTTGAAATTTCGACCTAATATACCCTATATTATACCCTAACCCAAACACTAACCCTAACCCACATCCTAATCCTAGTTTTTGAGTAATTTAAGTAAAATCCAAAAATCTAATTCGTGAAATTTCCAATGGAGACCTATTCATCTATAGAAATTTACCCTCCGGAGACGTTTTGTCTCCATTGTACACATTGTGTTTATGTCTCCAGAGGGTACCGTATTTCGCACCACCAGTCAGGGTGCAATGCTAGGATTAGAGAGCGTTCGGGCTCATGAATATGCATGAATGTATGTAATGTTTCATACTGCATTGTGGCGGTTATTCTTCTTGAGTTGTACATGTACATACGTACAGCGCAAGAAGAACACTACTGTCAGCACGAAACACCCGACGTACTGTATGTTGTGCATCATGACTCAGACTGGCCGCGACCACGGGAAAAGGCAACACACGTGATCCACATATCACTTGTTTTTTTTCTTTATTCAATTTTGTTCTTAATTAATTGAAATGTAGAGTTTACAGTATCGGAAAACGCTCAGCGATATTGGGCGGAAGCTGACGGAGACCGACATGAGGTCGATCCGCTTTATCTGCAAAGATGTCAGTGGGATGACGAAGCGCGACCTAGAGTTGGAAGAGCCACTGGATTTCTTCGAGAAGTTGGAAGAACGTGGGGTGCTTTCGGATAACGACACGGAGTTCTTAAAGGTTATCCTTGAAATGGTTCACCGGCGGGACTGCATGAAGCTTTTGGAGAGCTACCAGAATGCTGGGGCTTCCGTACAAGCCATGGACTACGACAGGCATGGCGTCCCGGCCCGTGGTGATGCATACCGCGGGGTGGAGCCCGTTGAGGAAGACGGCACCAGGTGTGACGGGTACCGGGTGGTTGTAAATGTAGCTAAGGATTATTCAGATGGCATGGATGGGAGCAACCCTCGAGCAAACACTGGTGTGCATCACGCAGGGCATCAAAACAGAGGTGTGCTTATTGATTACAACGTGTACCTGTTTGACGCGATCAGTCGATCTGCACGATATTCCGATCATGCGGCCATCGATCCAAAGCCATCAGGCGATCTCGCAGCCAGCGATCGAATGTGCAAAGCTATTTCTGTGGGGCGATTGGCGTAATTGTGTGATCAAGCAAGTCTTGCACTGCGTCGATGGCACAAACATGTCCCTGCACGATGGATTGATGGCTGCGTGATCGAGCAATAGCTGCGCGAATGATAAATTACCCAATCGAAACAGTGTGATCGGAATATCGAGCAGATCCACCAATCGCGCCTAACACACCCATTATCACAAACTAGAACGATGACACAGCAATCACGATTTGATGGTAAAATAGTTCATTTTCAGTCGTAACGCCACAAATTACGCCTACTAAATTGACTGTGCAAGATACGCCGTAATTTGTTGCCATATAATATGTTGAGAAATTGTCGTAGCTAAAATGTTGTGCAGCTAAACATTGCGCAAGAGGACTTGTGCCATTGCGGAAAAGTTTTGTCAAATTGGCTGCATGCCTTGTGAAACTTAACTTGTCTACTTTTGTCTTTCTCAGGAGTGATTCAACAAGTCCGTGAAAGCAGCATGGGCGAAGGTGAGTTATTCCTAGTTCTTACTTCTATCTGTTGATATCAGGGTGTGCTACCCACAGATGCTGGCCTCTCGCATCGAGGTTTGTGTGAAAAAGAATCCTACGCCTTGGCCCAGCCAGTGTCAAAATAATTCCAGCGCGAACTAGTTAAGAAACAAAATGATAAGATTATCGTGAAATATCCTGCATGTACCGGTACTCAGTAGGGCCTATGTCTGGGTGTGAGAGGCGAAAAGTTAACCAGTTCACACTTGGATGATTTTGACAATGACCAGACCCAGGCACAGAATTGCTTTTCAGTGCTTGAAGTGACTCGAGTCAAAGTCAAAGTCGAGGTCGATTCAAGGTCGAAGTCGAGTCATTACAACTGCGATTTTCTGACGAAATATTTCGCATTGTTTGTTTGTTTACAGATTTATCCGACGTTTTTGAGATAGTCGTTGAAGAGATTGGCAGAGACTGGCGTCAACTCGCGCGTAAACTGCACCTGACGGAGACGGAGATTGTGCATATTTCTGAGGACCACATGAGGAATCTCCGCGAGCAGTCCATGCAGTGCCTGTTGCTATGGAAACAAAAGATGCGTAACCAAGCAACGAAAGCTGCGCTGGCGGAAGCGCTGACAAAGTGCAAAATGCTGTACATTGTTGATATGTTGCAAGGGAGCTACGCACGATGAGGCATTCACTTTTAGGTTAACCCTAAATTCCTACTCTATCCCTATCCCTTACACATAACCTGAATCCTGCAAAATCCTGCAGTGGGTTTATCATTGAGCTATAAAGCAGCCAAACATGGAACAAACAGCTGCTGAGTGCCCTAGGCTATTACAACAAGGGTCTGCACACATGACCCTTGGTATGCAAACGTTTCCTATCCTTGACACATAACTTACACCTTGACTGAAGCTCTATGGAGAATGTGCATAGAGCATGAGCAGTGTGGAAGTACAAAGTAACAACTAACCTCAATCCTCCAAAATCCTCATTTGGATAAATACCCAAGTAACCTCAATCCTGCAAAATCATCCAGCATTATTTTAGGCCTTATGACCTCTCCAATTTGCAAAGAGGATTTGGGAAGATTTGGGATGGTTAGGGTTAAGAGAGTAAATCTCTCTGCAACACACATCACAACATATGGAACGTTCATGTCTATCTCCATAAGAGAACTTGCATGGACACGTACTATAAAAACAGATGAAAGGTTGTTCCTTTGTTGAACAAAAACGTTGGCAAATTGTAAATATTTTACTTGTCTTGAATTTTTGACTGAAAGGTATTATGAATAGGAATAATGTGGTGGGCCGGTATTCGACAAGTATGTATACAAACTAGCTCACTTGGGCATTATCGTGTAAAGGCCCAAGAGGTTTTGATCATGCTTGTTTAAAACCGGTCAAACACATTTGTACTACTTTACTTTTAATGTAAAAAGTATGATTAATATCCTTATTTGTCTAGGTGGTCAGTTACTGTTTAATTAAAACCCTTAACCCTCGCAAATTCTCTAAAATCAATATGATTTTTCCAGGGTTGTAGTCGAGTCCCTGCAAGTCCTTTCACAAGTCCTTTCGTGAAGCCAGTCACAAGTCCCTTCATAATATAAAGGCAGTCACAAGTAACTGGTTGAACAATGACAAAGGAATGCCTTTGTCAAAGCTGATTTGAATAGCTTGTGATTTAAATTGGAACTAAAGGACTTGTGATGGACTTGCAGGGACTTACAGGGACTTGTAGGGACTTGTGATGGACTCGACTACATCCCTGGATTTTGCACACACCCTAGGAAGTAGGGATGGCTAATTAGAATGACTTTACCTCAGATGTGGCTTATAGCTACATGCAAAAGTCAAGCCAATTAAGAAATGTATATATATGTTGTAGTATAATGTAACTGCTCAGATTTGTAAGGGTTAACATAATTAGTCTTGTTTAATTGCAAGACTACCTACTCGCGGACAGCGCATAGCTATAGGCCGCCGAAACGGGCGCCCTCTAACGTTATGCCCTAGACCAAGCCATGACCTTCCATTACCACTTTGACCCCTTGTACCACTTCAAACACTGAGCAATGTGACCACTTGAATTTCAGTGTCATGAAACTTAGTCCGAGGCAGAGTGTCTAATAAAACATGACAAATGTCAAGTTAAAAATGGTGTACTGTCTGTGCTTTAAATGTTCAAATGCATATGCTAATATTTATTAAACTGGAACTGCGGCTTGATATAAAAGTAAATACATTTAATTTTTAGCAAAGTTTTCCAATAGAAGTTGCGGCTTCATTTTGTATTCATACAGATTGCTAGTAAATGCTTTAAAATTGGTAGTAAAAGCAAATACTAGTTTGTATTTATCGACCCTATGGTTAGCTCTGGCAATTGCAATGTCTTCCTTGCCGGTTTCGGCTTAAGCCGTGTTCGCACTGGATAAACATTTTGGGTATCTTTACCATGACGCCGGGTAACATTCCGATGGGTTAATCTTCCCACCGCCGCACTTGGATTTAATATCTCGGTAGAATTGCCGAGACCATGGGTAAACTAACCGAGCTGGCTCCAAAACAATAAGGAGGGCGCCCTGCGTGACCTATGACCGCGACTTGACGACCGGATGGTCTGTTCCCGACGCTATAGCTCTCAACATTATTTTCTTACATAATGGGTGATGGAAGATTTAACCGAGACGTAGCGTCCGCACTGGCTCGGTTAAACTGACCTGGTCAATCTTCCTGGGCACCTTTGGCTCAGTTAAACTATCCACGCGGCGTGGGTAAGTTACCTGTGAGGAAAGTTACCCAGGCTGTTCACACTGGACTTGAAATGGGTAAGTTACCCATTGGCTCGGTTAGTTTGCCCAAATTAAGTCCAGTGCGAACAGGGCTTTACATGTTACCTTTCTCGTCATGAAAAATTAAGAAAGCCTGCGATAAAATGGCTGCCACGCGCGCGGAACGGAGTGACGTATGAAATTAAACACAATTACGTTGTTTTTCCCGCTTGCGAATTAAAGTGCGCTTTCCATGAGGGGGATTATTGATTTCGTTACCAAAAATAAACAATAATAAAAAAATAAATAATAATAACCTTTTCCCAAAATTACACGCAAGAACGAAAAACAAAAAGGAATGTTATTAAGAATCTTAGGACAGTATTTTTTTGCATGTCATGATCGAGCTAAGCAAGATTGAATTACATTATTTATGGATAACTCTTCATTCCCAGCGATTCTAGACTGGAGATGTTATCTTCCAAATCAAGGATTGCCGTTGGGAATTAAGAGTCGTCGTGTTTCTTCGTCGCGGGGAATTTGTCGGAATTTTACGTCTCTCCTGCGCAGTGTTTTTGTTTTAAGTCAAAGAACTTTGACATCCTAAAGTATTGATTAGGCCTAGATAGCTTTCTGGGTGGAACATTTAAATAACAGTTTCAATCTTGTTTCATTGAGTATTGCTCTCACGGAATAGAGGCTTATCTTAAAACCGTATATCTCTTAAATGTGTATCCAGGCTTTTCGCACTATAACGATGTTTCGGAGGGTATTTTGTTTTTCAGTTTATCGTTTCATACCCTTTATCAAACTAACTATAGGCCTAGCGGACTGAATTTTCTTTAATATAACCGTAATATTAAAATGCCTGTAATATATTCATTGCCTAGAATTAAAATTCTTTCTTGGCAAAAACCATGCTGGGTTACAAACCAAATTTTGAGGGTGAAAAGCGCATTGAGAATTGAGCTGGTATTTAGTTTTCACTGAGCAAGACTTGTTTTGTGCTAAGCAGTCGCCCTTTATAAACTAAGTTCTGTTATTTTAACAAAGATGAACAATTCCCCCCAAAATTAATAATAATAATTGTGTATTTCCTTTCTTCCTCCCAACCTTTGAACAGGTGACGCCGGATTCTCCGGACTCCCACGCACTCTTGAACAACAAATATCCTGTGCTGTTTTTCAGTCCCCCACCCCCCCAAAAAGCACTTGAATTGGTAATATTATGCTCCAAGGGTGCTTAACGCGCGACGCGGGCTGTGACTCGAATGGGCCTTATTCATAGAGTTTCTATAATAACTCTATGGTCTTATTCACGAGGAAGCCATTTTGGTTGGGTTCCCTGAATGCATGGGTGTCAATGCTGAATGTATGTATTGTTGAATCGGATGGTGCCAGGCTATTTATTTGCATTATATCCTCACTTTCAATATTCTTTTAAATCAACTTAAAACAATAAGATATGTTTAATCACACATTTTAAATTATTCATCAGAGAAAACTGGTAATTGACTTGCGGTCATTTCTATCCGAAAGTTCAGTTCCAAACTTGAATATTTGACCCATAATATAACTCTATGATGGCCTCACTTTTAATTCAATATAATGTTCTAAAGAGCATTTTGAGAGCCATGCATTTGAAGGATTGTAAAAATACAGTGTACCACCTCGGTCCGGGAGTGTGAGCTTCTAATTCTGAGCATTTGGGATGAATCTGGCCATGGAATTGGCACTACTTGGCTCTTGAGCGAGAGGGTATTTTTTTCAAAATGGACGCTCTGCAGATTGGGCTTCAAAACTAGTTTTAGGGTTGTTCTCATTTGGAGGGAAATATCACCCAAAGGTTATCAGATGATTCCACACAAATTGAAAAGAAAATGAAAGATGGTGAAATAAGCTTAATTTTGGTGTATAGTTTAGTCACCTTGGAGAGTTGTGAGTATTTCCCCCAATTGTTTGAAGTTGGGGTATTTATCATTGTTGTCTATGGGACTTTATTTGGATGTGCGCAACCTTATAGCGCCGAGCACCAGCTGCGGGTACCAGTTACAGTGGTGGTTTACTTTAATTTATAGGCACGTGTGGTGTTATCGCGTCGATCGAACGAGTACGTACCGAGTGTCCTCATTTAGATGTGTGCTGGCGAACTGTTAACACGCGTGTGTGTTAGCGATATTCTGATCTCGACTCACTGCGCAATGAGTCCTTGTTCAGACGGTATCTGCTCGGCTTTGCGCGTTGTCATCTGAACCCCAAACCAAGGAATACTCGACTGCTAAACATGGGCTACCCGGCCGCTGCACCAGGATTGGAGTACATATTGCTGTTTCTGCTGATCCCGAGAATAACGGGTAAGTCTAGGTGTTGAATTAGGCGGACCTAGCGTTGCGGAATGCGTGGCTATACACTTTGTATAATCGATTCATTAACGGTGAATGGTGTAAAAGTTTAGTCGCGCATTCCGCGCGCAATACGCAAGCGTTTTTTTCTAAATCGGGAAATGTGTAGTTAAGGGCCCCTTTTCAATACAGGGTGTCTGCTTAAAATACCCGGACAAGGATATCTCAACAGACGAGCATAGGCCACAACTATACGGCAACAATCATGGATAGAGAGTCCTGAACGATACCAAGATATCTCGATTTGGGCTGTAGTTTTATTTAGATCCAGACCATTATTGCGAAGCCAAGTCAGTTTTACACCGAGAAGAAATAACTAAACCGTCACGGTCATCAAATCACATTTTCCAATCGCATTATTTGACACAATGTGTCATTACAGTTGAGAGAAGTATAATTTAAGTTGGTGAAGTGAATTTTGAATGATAAAAACACCCTTGACTCAAATTGGAATAAAATTAACGGAGGGGCCCGTAGCCTAACTGTACCATCGCCGTAAATCGGTCGTATCCGTACATGAACTAAATGGCTCGTGTGAATAGGAACTAGCAGTTTTTTTTTTTTGAAGTATTTTCCTTTCGTTTTCCAGTATTTGTTAAAATATTATAGCCTTTGCTTCGTATGGTTTGAATAAAAGAAGTACAAGTTTGGAGTATTTACAATTAAGTAAGTTTTTAAGCTTGGGTCAGGGCAACCTTGAAATAAAAAAGCGATTATCTCCCAGTCTGTTCGAAGTCGTTCATAATCAAATGGCCAACGACAAAGTTAGCAGGTTATGTAAGTATGAACAGGGATAGGAAAAGTGTCACAATTCGGATGCTAAATTAACAGAAATCCAGTTTAGAACAGTACAAGCATTACATTCACTGCTGTGGACCTCTGAACAAATGATGTTCACACAGTGGAGGTAGTAAAGACATTGTGTGGACTTGCCCACACAATATTCGATGTGTGGACCTCTGAACAAAATGATGTCCACACAGTGCAGGTAGTGAAGACGTTATGTGGACTTGCTCACGTCCACACAGCATAACATTCACTATGTGGACCTCTGAACAAATGATGTCCACACAGTGCAGATAGTGAAGACATTGTTTGGACTTGCTCACGTCCACACAGCATTATATTCACTGTGTGGACCTCTAAACAAAAAATGTCCACGCAGTGCAGGCAGTAAAGGCATTGTGTGGACTTGCTCACGTCCACGCGGAATTACATTCACTGTGTGGACCTCTTAACAAATGATGTCCACACAGTGCAGGCATTTAAGACATTGTGTGGACTTGCTCACGTCCACACAGCATTACATTCACTGTGGGGACCTCTGAACAAATGATGTCCACGCAGTGCAAGTAGTGAAGACGTTGTGTGGAAGTGCCCACACAAAATTCGATATGTGGACCTCTGAACAAAAATGATGTCCACACAGTGCAGGCAGTGAAAACGCTATATGGACTCTTAATATCAGCAACATGACATTGTCACAATCGGCCATTGATCGGTCATTGTCACAATCGGCCGTTTTGGTATAAATATATTATTTTTCTTTTGTTTTAGTGTACATTGAACAGCAGTTCAACCTTGTTGACCTTTAGACTAAGCCACCCAGCTGCCTTTAAAACAATTTGCATAATGGGGCCCCTGGGTATCTAGAAATTATAATTGCATATTTGCAAACCAAATTTCGAAAACTACCATCTGCCGGTCGAGCCGGTTGCTCTAGTGTCAATATTCCGGCCCATTACAAACTCCATTTGTATATCGCTTCCTGTTAAATTCTAGTGATCGACCCACGGTTCATTTCCAAAAACACACGTACCCGTGTTCTCGTGGTAAACACTGAATATGTTGTAGCCAGTGTATAATGCACCGAGGCTCACACAAAACGATAGTAGACCTGTACAGATAATCTCAACGAAGCCATTTGTAATGTTAGTAATTGTGTCGGGCACAATGTAGTTTAATAATTGGCGTAATTATCTGATCGAAAAATTAGGATGTGAAGAATAGGTCCAAAGTGTAGACATTTCCCGCCACAAAAAAAAAAAAAAAAAAAAAAAAAAATGGGGTTGAGGTCCGTATCTCTAAAACAAAACCACGTATCACCGTAAGCATTGGAACAAGATAAGCATATATCTTAGCTATCTCGTAGCCAAATCTGAGCCAATTCGGCAATACACTGAGTACGTAACCGTAACAACACAACATAATAGCTAGAAGCATTATTAATAATGCATTTCAATGGACTAGTTACATTCCAACCTATACTATCAATCTTGTCTATCATCTCTTCTTTTTTCAGTGCAAGGAACCAGGCTGGTTCTTCTACACTTTCTTCTGTAGTCCACACATCGAGCCTTTGATAATAAACTTAACATTTGATAATAAATTCTATACAAGGAAACTCAACATGTTATAAATACCGTTGTTATTCCTATAATATTTGTACTATTATTATGTCCAAAGTAACATTCAACTACCTAAAACTCACAAATTTGGCAATCACTCTGTGCTTCTTATGGACTCGAGAAAAGCGATATTTTGTCAGAAATGTCGGCCATCTTGAATTTTGCTGTTTTAAATGATTAAACAAATCCGAAGGGCTTCTATATGTTGACATTATTTACTAAAAAGCCATAGGGGACCCTCGTGCAAAATATGGTGCTTTTATCTGCTAGTGACGGTAATTTTTAAATATAACAAGCCACCCGACTAATATAATTTGCACCACGATTACAATCGCTTGAACTACGTAAAAACGAATTTAAAACCTTTTTCTTAAAAAACTAAGCGGAAAACCTATACTGTAATCTATTAGAATTTGGTGTTCGTGTTTTCCATAATGAGTTTTGCGCGTGTAGGCCGGCTGATGTAGTGTTCAAAAGTCGTCTAAAAAAAACTATTTCCAATTAGCATGATACACAGTCATAAAATGCCTCGTTAATTTAGATGACTTTGTTGACAACGCGGCCAACAGAAAAAAAGAGTTGTGTATCATATAAAACATTTTCTAAACAATTATTATGACTGTACAGGGTGCCCCCCAATATCTCGATTTGGGCCAGTGGTTTTAACTCCAGACCTTGTTATTAAGGTCTTAGCACCGAGAACACAAAAACCGTGTCATGTTAAATTAGCAGGCGCATTTTAGTTATTTCTGGGTGTGAACGAACCTCTGACTGTGCTTCACAAAATAGGATCAGAAGCTACAACTACTGGCCCAAATCGAGATATCTTGCTAGCATGTTTAGCCTAGAAAGATTCTCCATCCATTAGTGTAGGTAACACGTAGGTATCAATTATTTAGTAATTTTAGTGCTTTGATGTTGTCGTAAGTAGCTAGCATGCGAGTAAGCAGCTTAAGAAATCACAATTTCTTGTTAGTTTGTTCATTAATGTATGTAAAAAATGTTTGTAAACTATGTAACAAGTGCCCAGTACATAGCGCAAGAGAGTGCAGCAACGTTTACCGTGCCGGTTTTATATGCAACATTATACTTGCATATGTGACACGATCAAGCGAAATCAGTCGGATGTCGGCCCCGGTTAAAAAATGAGTGTTCATGTAGTTTCAAAGAGGGCATCTGTACGTTTTAAAAACTGAAAACCCCATGTTGATACGATGTTTTGTTGTCGAGTTATGTAAATTTGTTTAAATACCAACGAAGGTTACAGTGCATATGTTTAAAATTAGAACAGGTATTTTGGCTCTGTTTGTCGATATAGGCATAATAAACAAAATTGTTTCTAGTTTTGCTAAATTTTTAAGTGAAACGGGCAGCTAATAGCAATTCATGTAATTGCTTCATATACGAAATATATTATCCATTGGAAAAAACTAAAAGAGTGTGCAAACCAAATCGTTTAATTTCATTGACCCGTAGTTTTCTAGATCAGATCAAGCTTGTTTATTTATTTAACATGCCTATAACTGTTTTTGTAATTAAAACAATAGTGGAAGAAAAGCACTATTTATCGAACCCGCAAACAATTAATTTGTTTTCGTGGCTAAGCCATTTACAGTTTTCATTGCCGTGTTGACAGCTGTCGGTGAAGGACAAGCTCGTAGGAAACCAATAACAGCTATATCCAATGGCAAAGCTCGTAGGAAACCAATAACAGCTATATCCAATGGCAAAGCTCGTAGGAAACCAATAACAGCTATATCCAATGGACAAGCGCGTAGGAAACCAATAACAGCTATATCCAATGGAAAAGCTCGTAGGAAACCAATAACAGCTATATCCAATGGAAAAGCTCGTAGGAAACCAATAACTGCTATATCCAATGGAAAAGCTCGTAGGAAACCAATAACAGCTATATCCAATGGCAAAGCTCGTAGGAAACCAATAACAGCTATATCCAATGGACAAGCGCGTAGGAAACCAATAACAGCTATATCCAATGGAAAAGCTCGTAGGAAACCAATAACAGCTATATCCAATGGACAAGCGCGTAGGAAACCAATAACAGCTATATCCAATGGCAAAGCTCGTAGGAAACCAATAACAGCTATATCCAATGGCAAAGCTCGTAGGAAACCAATAACAGCTATATCCAATGGCAAAGCTCGTAGGAAACCAATAACAGCTATATCCAATGGACAAGCGCGTAGGAAACCAATAACAGCTATATCCAATGGAAAAGCTCGTAGGAAACCAATAACAGCTATATCCAATGGAAAAGCTCGTAGGAAACCAATAACAGCTATATCCAATGGACAAGCTCGTAGGAAACCAATAACAGCTATATCCAATGGACAAGCTCGTAGGAAACCAATAACAGCTATATCCAATGGAAAAGCTCGTAGGAAACCAATAACAGCTATATCCAATGGAAAAGCTCGTAGGAAACCAATAACAGCTATATCCAATGGACAAGCTCGTAGGAAACCAATAACAGCTTAGTCCAATGCAAGGACGTCACTTAAAAGCTCGTAGGAAACCAATAACAGCTATATCCAATGGACAAGCTCGTAGGAAACCAATAACAGCTATATCCAATGGACAAGCTCGTAGGAAACCAATAACAGCTATATCCAATGGAAAAGCTCGTAGGAAACCAATAACAGCTATATCCAATGGAAAAGCTCGTAGGAAACCAATAACAGCTATATCCAATGGACAAGCTCGTAGGAAACCAATAACAGCTATATCCAATGGACAAGCTCGTAGGAAACTAATAACAGCTTAGTCCAATGCAAGGACGTCACTTAGAAGACAGCATTTAATCTAATTAATTTCAGAAAACTGACATTCGTGACATTGGTAGGTATGCGTCGTTTAATATCAAAATAGCTGATATTTTACAAACCTCTTCATTATAAAATTATACATTACGGCCATTTTAGGGAACAATTAACCTGAATGGAAAATAAAATATAAACGCCACAAATGAAACGTATCGTTTTAAAGGTTGTCATCTCTAATATGCTGTAATGATGGGAATGATGCTCATGGTGATTTTTGGCAAGATATGCACCTCTGTAGTTTGAAAACTTGTGATAGCATTTCAAAAGAGGAACGCTAAAATGCATGCTGCAATAATTAATCTGGTAGCAAGCATATTGGCAGCCATTTTGAAAAAAGGGGCCAAGTAGTAAGACCCAAAATTCAGGCTCCGCTCACGCTGCAATGCTATCGCATTGTCCAGCTATAGGTGTGCATACCTTGTTAACTATCGCTATGAGTATTACTCCTCTCAATCATTTGATACCGGTGGCCCAATTGTTAGGCCGATGCTGATGGCCAATATATACATTCCTGTAGTCTGTATATCTAAACATCATTACTTGCGCTGATCCCCGTTTGTAGGTTTTCTCAATGAATTTGTTATCTCCGCGCCTATTTTCTCTCTGTAAGCCTCATTTCCGGACTTCCCGTAGTCTTGCTTGACTAGTCTTACTGGCGCGAATTTGTTTGCCGTTCTGTAAAGCCGAGTTAGCCTTTCTTCAACCGTTTTGTCATTCTTTCCAGAAAAACTCGGTTATTGGGTGAGCTTATTACCCCAGAGAGTAGTTTGTTTGTGACAAACACGTGTTTCGGCATTCTGTAACAATGTGACTTTAGAAAGTGAAGCTTTGCAAACAAATTACACATGTAATAAAAAGAGAGGGGGGGGGCTTTGAAAAAGCATCATGTGATGTAACATGACGTCAGTAAAAAAACAAACTTGGGAGGTGCACATGGGGGGGAGGGAGAGAGGTGGGGGGGGGGGGGAGGGGGAGAGGGGGGGGGGGGGGGGGGGGGGGAGGGGGGGGAGGGGGGGAGGGGGGGGGGGGGAGAGACACACACACGACAAATTCATACAAACAGAAAAGAACAAGCAAATTCTTCCTATAGAAATCAATTGCCATGAAAACAGCACTAAAACAAACTGTGGCATGTCTGTAGTTTTGATTAGGTCGTCAATATATTGCTGCTCTATCTAGAACAGAATTCCAGCATTTTTTCAAGAGAGCCATATTGTAATTCGTATTACAACACTTCTATCGTGGATCCCCTATTGCCCTTTTGTGTTTGTACTCTCATAGGTTTTGTCGTATAGATGGTGTATAGTTATCTTTAAAGGTGATGCGAATAATGCACCGTGAGATTGTATCGTGTCCCTGACTTGACGACCTGTGTAATGCTAGACACCCACATCGCCCCCATATCGACTTAGAAGTGTCGCATTATTCCCGTTCCAATGTCCCATGCTAAAAAAAAAGTCCTTCACACCTTGCTGGATAATAGCAATGTTTTATTCGGGTACCGTATGCGTGTTTTGTTTAAAGGAGATATATATATTAGATTTTGTTGTGATTTTCAGAAATGGATGGACTTGTGGATATTATTGTACATGTATATAGGACATATTGTTACATGACTTGTTATAGGGGTTTATATTCGTAGATGCTTAGAAAATCAAGAAAAACGATCATGTTCTTGTGCTCTAGTTCCCTGACCTCACTTAAGGTGAAACAGAGCAAGTTATACACGCCAGGAAACCAGTCGAGCTGGCTTGTACCCGTTCATATCTATTGTTAAAAAATGCGAAATAACTAATTATGGTAAATAGAGGGCATTATTAGAAAAATGCTGACCGGCCGATCAGCGTTACAGATTGACCTAAAAATACCACTTTTCTTGAAAATGACGGCACATCAAGTGCCATAATTTTACAAGATGCTTTAATCTGTCATTCACCAACAGACCAGTGAGGTATTTCATAATAAATGTGTATTTTTAAAGTTGTATATTCCCTTTAAGCATGCTCTTATTCACATAAAAAATATGATTAATTAATAAGATCGAAGGATAACGCCTGCAGGTGGTATTACCAATCGTATAAATCATGCATATGACATATACGAGTGAGAATCATTTCTTGCAAGTAGTGGGTGGAAGATTTCCAAATCCAGTTATTCAATTTTTTTCTTCGAACCAAATAACGATTATTTGATTTCATAGTTAAATAAAACATGCTATAATATCATCCAAAATACTAAATGCTGTGGAAAGTGTATTGCAGCATGTAACTGGTTTCCGCCATTGTGCTGAGAAGGTTTGAAAAGTACTTGTGGTAAAGACACGTAATATATTGGATTTGGTTATTTGAACCCCTTTGGGTTCGAACGGTTTTATGACTTTTTCCCCATTTGTTTTGATGACAAATGAGACGGGTACAGTATCACACATGGGCATAGGTAACTCGTACCAGACTATGTGAGCAAACCAGCGATATCGTACTGCATGCACACGACGCAATTATTGCGAAAACGTGCACGATCAACCATAATGACTTCTTTACGACCACGAAGACGTTCTAAAACAAATAAATCTCGAACGTCGTGTAGAATACCAATTTACGCGTACATTGCGCGCCTGATATTATGACGGTCATAATCCATTTAAACGGGGTAGTTACCGCACTCGACTCGGCGGATATGAGTACTGTACTTACTTAACCGCTTTCGCCGTTCTGGCGTCCGTGTTGGTTTTCTAATATTAATAGCTCGCTGTATGCGCGGAAATCTTACGAGACTTTTATCAAAGCATGACTGGACTAAAAAAAATTAAAAAAACCAACTAAATATTGTTTGCTTTAGTGACAACCAACGGAAGACAGTGTATTATGCACTTACAGTTTAAAGGGATCGTATACGTTTGGTAATTACTCCAAAAATTAATGGCAATAAAAACTAAAAAGTACAGCAGCTTTGGATAGTATAATGCATTTTTAGAAACTTTTCACTTCGAAGTACTGCGGTTATGGAAAAAGATATCACTTTTTATCCCCACAAAATTGAATCTGAGAAGCGTTACTGCAGTGACGTTTCTCAGAGTGTGTATTCCAATGCAGATTATTCTTCCTGCGTGGACAAAACCGCTCCAGAATTTCGGCCATATCTCAAAATCGCTACCACCTATTGAAATGAAATTGTTACAGGTTAGTTTTATGGTGTATATCTATAACTATATAGGATTGAAACAAACAGTGGGTTTCAATTACCAAACGTGTACGATTCCTTAAAGTAATCATTCATGAAGTTTGCTTATTTATTGCTCTTTTGCCTTGACACTTGTTTTGTCGATTTTTACCGTGACCTTTTAAAGGGAATATACACTTGCAAACATGAAAAGAAAATGACAAAATTATCACGAAATACTTCAGTGGACTAGGAATGACAGTCTGAACATCCTGTAAATAATGGGTTCTGGTTTGCTGACATTTTGAAGTAAAGTGATAATTTTGTATCGATTTACAAATATTGCTCCTAATTTTCATATTTAGTTAGTCCACATTATTTTCCTTTACAATTGATAAAATTCATGTCAAGGATACAAGCCAGCTATATCCCGTGACCGTACAACTCCCTAACGTTTATAAATTGCTCCGTTTCATCTTTAAGTCTGGAAACCAGACTACAAGAACGTGATTGGTTTTCATGTTTTCTCCAGCATCTATGAACCAAAAACGTAAAACAAACCAATGTAACAA
Organism: Crossaster papposus; assembly: GCA_037893245.1. Taxonomy (NCBI): domain Eukaryota; kingdom Metazoa; phylum Echinodermata; class Asteroidea; order Velatida; family Solasteridae; genus Crossaster; species Crossaster papposus. The sequence goes on along the minus strand of JBAIAA010000682.1, from coordinate 60,527 downwards.
TAATTTGCGCACTGTCAACTTTCTGTGATATATCTTTAGAATTAATTGAAATAATGTTGGTATTATTAGAAAGATGATAAGTTGCTCTTTACTTTGATGTACAAAACTCAAAAATGTAAACGTGGGGGTTATTCCTCATGATGCCATGGCAGGCCACATGAACACGTGCGGCTTCAAAGCCCGTGCGTAGTGGACGGTAGCGTGCATTTTGTGTGTTTGTTTTTGTTTGAATGAACGAGTAAAGCTCAGTTTATACTGCGCATGGTATATTAAGAATTTAAGCTTAAAGAACATGTGGTGTCTTGTTAATGGATTCAATTACTGACGCATGTGGAAAGTCTGCTTAGAACAACTTGAAAAAAACGAGAGAACATTGATATTCGCTGAAAAAACCCACCAATAACACAAAATGACATGTCCAACAAATCATGAGAAAACAATGTTGGAACCCGGCGATGCGGTTTTGTGTTCTTCATATTATATCAGTGAAAGTCAATCTGTGCAAACATGTTGACAATACATACATCTGGGACTGAGAAACATTTCAAATTGAGTTAGGAAATATTGTTGAAAGGACAAAATGTGTTGCCCTGACTGTGCCGAATTCCATGCTTATCATCACTAGCAATATCTCATCACCTATCTGATGTACTAACGACAACTTAATGTGTGTTTCCTTATACGGCATCAGAAAAAGAAAAGTATTGATTTCGATATCGCAGCAACGTCGTGTCGTACACGTCACTGAATTGACTTCTGTAAGGAATAAGACAAGGGTGAAACTAAGATATGGCAATGTTTGCAGCTGCCCCTGCGTACTTTAGTCAGCTGTTGAAAGCCAATAACGAATGAGAACAGAATCGCAAGGAAAGTCCATTAAAATGTAATAAACATGCTTTCGGTCGCATGTCAACATTAAAGTTGGTGTGTCCTAAACATTGTTACAGGAATACAACTCGTTGCAGAGCAAACCATTAAAAAAAAAAATTATTATCAATTCACCATAGCGCACAGTTCACCGCTTTTACTAAAAATGTTCAGGAATAAGAAAACTAAACAAATACCAACAAGCAATAAGTATAATAAATAATTTGCTGCCTAGTTGCTATTAAATAAAATGTACGTATCTGCAATTTCCGAGAATCTTTTGTCTCGTTTGTCTACCAACTAATTACTTCTGCACATACTACAACATGGACTATCTATACCAATACAATACGAATTATAAGGAATGCACACACAATGTATGCGTACCATGTGCTGCTATGCGTGTCACGGTTTTTAATCCAATATAGTGCAGCATTTAATCGCCAAACACGGTTTCCATCAATTGAATCTTCGTCCGTGGAGATCTAGTCAGTCCGCATTATGAAATTACTGTTGACAATGCGTTGCCATGTCAACGCATCCACGAGAGGATCTCTCGCGTCGCACGGCAGCTCTCCTTTCGTCCGTGTCACGCGGGGGAAACGACGCGAAACACCCACGGCTCCTAATCCCTTTGCGCGCTGACGGTATCTTTTTCCCCGTAGGTACGGGCTTATCAGCTTGTTTTGTCCAATTGCTATCCGAGATTGTAGCCGTAGACCGATACCCGTTTAAATAATCTGAATATTTTTATCACAGTCTTAACTGCATTTGAGGGGGCGCCTTGCCTTGAGAAAATCCGTTTTTGTTTCAAATTTAAAATATTCAACGATTTTCTAAATAAATTGCGGGGGGAAGTCAACAAACGTGAACAAAATACTTTTAGCGTTTGTTGTGCCTGCTTTTACCAAAGGCTATCACCAATAATGCCAAATATTACAACTCCTGTGGCATTGTTTCAAATTAATATTTATAACAATAAGCGTCAAAGGTTGGGGAGTTTGTTTGCTTGATTTAAACCAGAGCATGTCGGAGGTAAAGGATTTATCTAAACTTGGTCAAAACGTTCAATTTTTGGTGAATGTTATTTTTATGCGAAAGATTATGTGTTGACACTTCGTGAGATCGAGCAAAATATTTGTACGTTTAAGAACAAAATGTCAACATTTACATATCACAACGAATCGGGGAAAGACCAAGGTCAATAGAGCCTTTGTCGGAGTTTGCTTTGCAATAAGCTTGGCTGTGTATCTTGCGAGGACTTGTGATGACTTGCGACGACTTGCGACGACTTGCGACAACTTGCGAAAAATATGAAGACGTGTTAGGACCCGTAGGATCTTTGACGACAATCGAAGAATTTTCAAGACGTTTTAGGACTTTTAGAAATTGTAAATTACCAATGGTGTATCCGACCTTTAAACAATTCTAGCGACTTTCAATAAATCACCGATACACATCTTGTTCGTCATCTTTAATTAATTTATCAAGACGATGCACTTTAATAGCCAGCCGGATTTTTGTTTTCTAACTTATAAAGTGGTCGAAATTTATTGTAGTAGGGCCTAAGCGTGTGAATAAATCTTCGTTTACCTGACTGGACAGGAATAGTCTCAAACATCCTGTGAAGTAGTGGCACTATGTTGTTATTTTCAAGAAAAGTGGAATTTTGAATCAATTTCCGATGGTTGGCCGACCATCGTTGGAAAAAAACCCGATTATTTTTAAATACTTCCCCGAATTTACGAAACACTCTTAACCTGGAAGTACTAAGGTCAAAGGTTATTTAAAGTTGTAATTTAAAGTCCACTTGAAATCAAACTTAATTGGGCCTTGACTTCAATATGGTGAGTTCAATGTAATGGTGACATTAAATGTCACACACTGGGGTCAAAGGTCATTTGAGGCCAAGTTGTAAAATAAGGTTCTTGTGGTTTGATAAGCACCGATGTTTTTTATAATCCCCGGAGATTCTGTTCCATAATTCACGTGTTTTTCTCCTGTAGAGCGTGAATCGTCGCCGTTTGTGACCACACGATAGCACCTTTATCTTGTTACTAGTGCATGCGTCTAATGCACACCCACCACACAAATCCAGCGTCCAGCAAAAACCGCAGGAATATATAAAAAAAGCTCTGTGAATATTTGAGATTGCCATTATGAAATACATGATATTTCAGATCATTCAAAATTTACAATATATATCAGACTGTCCATATGAAATATACAAATATTTCATAAAATTCCTATGAAATATACAAATATTTCATAAAATTCCTATGAAATATGCAAATATTTCATAAAATTCCTATGAAATATGCACACAATTTAAGCATATCTCCAGGAAATATACAAACAATTTAGATTTTTCATAGAAAATATTTTAGACTGTCTATACGAAATACATTTATACAATATTTCATATTCCTCACGAAATACAAATTTTTCAGACTTTCGCTAAAAAATAATAAAAGATTCAGACTTTATTTATAATATTTTAGACTGACCCTACGAAATATACAAATATTTCTAACTTTCTATGAAAACAATTTCAGATTGTGTCTATCTACAATTTCATATTATTCCAAAGAAATATACAAATATTTCAGACTGTCCTCAAGAAATATACACATTTTTGAGACTAGCCATAGAAAATATTTCACACCGTCCCTACAAAATCTACAAGTATTTCATCATTTTCTTATGAAATATACACATATTTCACACCGCCCCTACGAAATATACAAATATTCCGACCTTGTGTACGTATCTTACAGTAATACCGTGAATATTTAATGTAATTAGAAATTCCATGCATTAATAAACAACAAAAGGGAGATACCACGCATCAAGTGGGTTTATAAAGAGAGAAGTGATAATCCTTAGAAACGACTAGTGGTGTTTTTATTCGCTATTATTTATTATTCATTAATAACCAAGCGATCCTGGAAGCGCTCGTAAGAAACCTGTAGCGAGGAAAAAATGAAGACAGAACAGTTAAAGAGGCGGGAAAAAAACTCGATATTTGATAGGTTTCCTGACTGCTGAAAAACATTTTAACTTCACCGAATGGATTTCTTGAAACCAGGGGATAGACACGCCAATTACATTGCTATAGATGGATAATAAGTAATTTACGGCTATTACTTAGGGCAACGGCGGCCATCTTGGACACCATTTTGAAAAAATTAAAAATTTATTTTGTTAGCAAAGTATTTACTGTTTAATGTCTGTGTTACGAGGATGTACCTGTATCAAAGCTTCTTAATATCTGGAATAGTTAAGTATACTCGACTACAACTATACCATAAGACTCAGTTCAAGCAGAACATTTTAATCCGCGGATGAAATTTTAAAATCTGATCCTTAGGCCTTATTCAGAGGGACGTCAGTTCGTGCATGTCTGCCCTGGCACTGCTCTTAAAAAACAAGATACAAATAAAAAGTGGAAACATCCCTACGAACAACAACCGGCTTTGGCGCGTAAGGAGCAAATGAAGCAGTACTCTTAACATATTACGTGTAGTCATCTTCGCTTTGCAGCCTTGCTATACACAGCCCATCATGTGGTGGCCTTCGCGTGGCTTGCTCATCGATCCACGCAAAAAAGAAGTAAGAAATCCACTCAAGAACGTCTTAAAGTGACGCCCTGTTAAGTGGCACGTCACACCCGGCCACGCAGTCAAGGCGCTAGGGCGCTTATGCACTACCCAGCCTTGGGAACAACATTGAACAAGACGGCGGGGCAAAAATATATTTAATTTGAGTTGGCGGTAAGAAAGGGTGAACAGTTCTTGCGATTGAACATCTCCGAGGTCACCAAAGTTGAAGCCCATCGATATTTCATGCTTTCGCTGTGTTCTCTGTCATTCAAAATTGTTAAGAGCAAACATTATCGGGAGTACAGCTACTTCGATACTTAAATTATACCGGGAAAAACAGGTACAGGTTAAAATGACCATGTACCGATAACGGTTCATAGCGATCCCAACCCGTAGAGTGTGGGGGAAAAAACAGTGAAATTAGGTCTGCTGGGGTTAAATTTGAATGCTGAAAATTGACCCTTTTTCAGGTAAAATGATCATGGAATATGCGGCTTTGTGTCATAATTAAGGGTGGTTTTAACATACGTTTATTGGCCCGGGCAACGCCCAGGCACATAAGCCGGTTTCAAATGTATGTTTAATAACGGCCAACCACATTTTTTATTCCAATTTATAAATACCCTTCCAGTAAAATACGTCAAAATATTATTTTGACGTATTTTATTTAAAGTCAAAATATGTTTCCAACTATTTTGTTAAACAATTATATACTACATTTGTTGTGTAATACCCCTCTTCACATAAATATCTTTATCTTTAATTATCATTACATCAAGTATTGAGGGTTTGGAACAATAATTCGCTTGGTTACTTTTTAGATAGTTGCCATAGATATATTTTACCTTGAACTGCCTCCGCGCTAGAGTGGTATTACCCTAGTAAATGGCTTCTAATTATAGTCGACAGTTAATTCTCGGGTTTAGGGTTACGTTGGCAAGGAGCCAAGTGAGTGGGGCGCGTGGCGTTCATTGCGTTGGAGTGTTGATCACGTGGCTTGTAAAGTGGTGACCTTGTTTATAACTATATTATTTAACACAGTATCTATATTTTATATTACATATCCTACGTGTGGCATTCCGTTATATTCTGGGGTTGTTTGTGTTTTTTGGTTTTTTTGACGCACTGAATAGTATTACTATGGGAGACAGTTTGGGCTGCGCCTCCCAAGCCTCCGTACAAGTACATCATACTTCATCATAAGAGTTGTTACAAAACGATGTTACACGATAATTACCTTGCGTGCATAAGTCTTTGAGAAAATGACTACATCAGGACGGCTAAAGGAAACGAGACGCACATTAAGTGGAGAAGTTCTTTTCTCAACTGTCTCTCTCAGTTAAAAATGCCGTTATTCGAGGGCCGGGGTCGCCAAAGATAATGAAAGTGCGGGGTTGTTGCTCGTTAAAGGGTGAATTCGTTAGCCCGGTTTGTGTGAACCTTCACGGCGCGGTAGCACCAACAAGTCACATTTAAAACATCAAGGCATATATTTCACATTTGTCAGGGGTCATTCTCCGGACACCCCAAGCAGGGCGTACCTTCGGCATCAAAGCTACATCTCCGCCCTAAGTCTTCCAGACATAAGACGTTCCCGTGGACAAGCTAGTTTTGTACATACTACATGTACTAATTATGGGCCATATCTTGAAACCCAATACAGCTAGGCCTAGCATTTTTTAAGGATTATTTTTAAACTCACTACTCATCGACGCTATAAACAAATGTTCTCTGGAACTGTAGGACGTGTGTGAACTGGGTAAATCTATACCATCCTGTATACGTTTCTATGCGCAACAATTAGCAAGTACAATTGGTGTAAAGTGTTGATCTTGGGATAATGCAGGCCATTTCTGTTCAAGCTTTCGTCAAACAATTTGCGTTTAAAATTCAGAAATCTGTATCAGATTCTGCGAGAAGCAAGTGAAGCGACGGAGACCCATAAATCATTTCCTATATCTGAGATAATAATACAGACTGGAGTAATATACTGCACAACCATGTAAGAAATCACATGCTGTACATTTGTGATGTGTGCTACTTATGAGACGCAGATAACGTATCGTACATTGAAATAAAACGACAGGTGAAACGTATGCGTACTCCGTCGTGCATGTACGATGTAAACAACCGGTTGAAGACCCTAGGTAGGTTTCCTTTCACAGATGTTTGAAATAAGATAAGTAAGCAATCCAATACATGCAGTTTTGGGGCATGCCAGGAAGTAATTCCCATCCAGGAAGTGTGCTTACGAACTGGGAGTCGGGTTGGCGCCGTGGTCACTGTCCCCGCCTCGCACCGTTAGTGGATCCCACTATAAATAACAGCGCATCTGCCTCCAACGTCCTGTGCCCAGAGAGATATTCCGTGAAACCGTAACGTATAGGTGTTGTCTATAATCGCGAGAGATCGTCACTCCAGGGTCGTCTGTGGATCCGGCGCGACACAGCTGACTGAGTTATTGCAGCGTGGGGAATTGTCGCATTTCGTCAATTGCTTCGCGGTTTGAAAGGACACAGTTTAACGACTCCTAACAGAAAAATGAGAATTTATCTGTGGCTGAAACAGTGAGGTCGTGAACCTTGTCAACATCCATCTGCCTCGGATACGTAAAATAATGCGAATGCTTAATGTGAATTCGTCTGAATGCGAATCCGTCTGAACAAACAAGACAGTTAGAACAGGTGCTCACGAAATCAGCACAATATGCAAAGTCGTTTATTTTGTGTGACACTATAGTTCGTGAATTGCCATAACGACCGAGGATCCCCTATAGTGTTTTCCTTTATTCCTTTACTGTAACCTAACCCCATTGCCTAGCGCTTACCAGAGCGATCGAGGACAAAGAAACCGTCCTTCGAGGATCTTTTGTTCCCTTTGTTTTCTTTTGTGTTTCGATCCTCGATCGCAAAAGGAAATAAGAGCATTAATACAAACTAGCTTCGCAGTCATGCTGCCTCTTTCTATCACTAAAAAGTTGCAGGAAATGATCGGCCATCTACGTCTCACCCCCCCCCCCCCTCCCAGACACAGTACAACTGCTTGCATTTTGATCCTAGACATTCTATCTTCCATGTTCTCACCTTTTCCTGCCTAACCATACATATACAAGCTCCTATTTTGAATCCTAGTATTTGCTTTTTTTTCTTTCAAGGTTGCCCCGACCAAATCTTGAAAAAAGCATTTACTCCTGTTTATTCATACCAAATGGAGCAAATACTAATATTCCAGCTTTAATGCTGGCAAGTGAGAATTAAATACTGTTAGTATTTAGCAAATACTTTCCAGTAAAACCGTTTGCTTCATTTGTATTCATACATATTCCAATAAAAAGCTTGAAAATTGGTCATAGAAGCAAATGCTAGGTTTTATTCGTATATATGACCAATTGTGCGTACGAGCATCAATGCGTGTGAGGTTGCTCTTGCACCACATAACGATCGAGGGTCGAGACACAAAAGAGCACAAAGGGAACAAAAGCCCCTCGGTCGACGGTATGAATGGCAAAAGTCGGTCCTCGATCGTCGGGGCAAGCGCTAGGCAATGGGGTTGGGGTATAACATAGGAATAAAGGAAAACACAATATCGATCCTCGATCGTTATGTGGTTCACGACTGTATGTACTTACACAGAATAGAGACTCTTATTGTTTTAAACCATTCGGTTGTGCAATCCTCAACATTTACTACTATTAAGCCAGTAAAACTATATTTTATTCACACAAATTGAAGAATTTGCTTTTCCTATTTTACTTTTACGCCGAAGAAAATACTTCTACTTTCTGTTTGTACTTCATAGTATTTGCTAGTTATTATTCATACGACCCATTATCTTAAATTGAAGAAATTCTTGAGAAATTAGGCGTTGTATTGAAGTCAGCCTAAGAAACTGATGTTAACTCACTAATGGAAAATTGTTAAAAAGATTTGAAATATCTTTTTTGAAATCTTGCCAAATAAAAAGCACTTTCAGGCCGAGACAGAACGTGCTAGGAAGTTCTTCAACCAATTGTACACACAATCCTATAACAACAAAATAAAACCCTATTTTTTTACTGTGCGAGGGTTCGAGGAATATTTATTCAGAGATGTGTAAATACACACTTTCTGGGTTTGCGAGTTGCACTTCTAGAATCGGTCAGTAAAATTAGTTACAAATCTATGTCGAGTGTTTTGCACTCCGTGTGTTTATTCGCGTTAATGGGAAGTTCTGTTTGTAAAACCGGAACCCTGGGTGCGCTGGGATGTTTTACCAAGGAGATTCTGCGAAAAAAATAATCAGTCGTAATGGACAGAATGCACTGGTGTTAATACCATTACTAATGGATACCGGATTTAGTGTGTGCACGGGATTTCGGCAGAAATTGCTATATTTGGTGGATAATCTTCATGTTGAAAAAAACACACCCCAAAACAGGGAAATTTGATCTTTTTTTTCCCTAGTGCTAATACAGCGTAGGCGTTGGAGGCAAACGAACCTTTGCATGACTTGGAGATTCGGCCGATAAAAGTAAACATAATAGGGAAAGTTCGATCAAGGAGTATTGGTTTACTAGCGGTTGGTTTGTGCAGTAATGGTTAACTAGCGGTTGGTTTGAGAAGTAATGGTTTACTAGCGGTTGGTTTGAGAAGTAATGGTTAACTAGCGGTTGGTTTGTGAAGTAATGGTTTACTAGCGGTTGGTTTGAGAAGTAATGGTTAACTAGCGGTTGGTTTGTGGAGTAATGGTTTACTAGCGGTTGGTTTGAGAAGTAATGGTTAACTAGCGGTTGGTTTGTGAAGTAATGGTTAACTAGTGGTTGGTTTGTGAAGTAATGGTTAACCAGCGGTTGGTTTGTGGAGTAATGGTTAACTAGCGGTTGGTTTGTGGAGTAATGGTTTACTAGCGGTTGGTTTGTGGAGTAATGGTTTACTAGCGGTTGGTTTGAGAAGTAATGGTTAACTAGCGGTTGGTTTGTGAAGTAATGGTTAACCAGCGGTTGGTTTGTGGAGTAATGGTTAACTAGCGGTTGGTTTGTGGAGTAATGGTTTACTAGCGGTTGGTTTGAGAAGTAATGGTTAACTAGCGGTTGGTTTGTGAAGTAATGGTTAACCAGCGGTTGGTTTGTGGAGTAATGGTTAACTAGCGGTTGGTTTGTGGAGTAATGGTTAACTAGCGGTTGGTTTGAGAAGTAATGGTTAACTAGCGGTTGGTTTGTGGAGTAATGGTTTACTAGCGGTTGGTTTGAGAAGTAATGGTTAACTAGCGGTTGGTTTGTGGAGTAATGGTTTACTAGCGGTTGGTTTGAGAAGTAATGGTTAACTAGCGGTTGGTTTGTGAAGTAATGGTTAACTAGTGGTTGGTTTGTGAAGTAATGGTTAACCAGCGGTTGGTTTGTGGAGTAATGGTTAACTAGCGGTTGGTTTGTGGAGTAATGGTTTACTAGCGGTTGGTTTGAGAAGTAATTTTTAACTAGCGGTTGGTTTGTGAAGTAATGGTTAACCAGCGGTTGGTTTGTGGAGTAATGGTTAACTAGCGGTTGGTTTGTGGAGTAATGGTTAACTAGCGGTTGGTTTGTGGAGTAATGGTTAACTAGCGGTTGGTTTGAGAAGTAATGGTTAACTAGCGGTTGGTTTGTGAAGTAATGGTTAACCAGCGGTTGGTTTGTGGAGTAATGGTTTACTAGCGGTTGGTTTGAGAAGTAATGGTTAACTAGCGGTTGGTTTGTGAAGTAATGGTTAACCAGCGGTTGGTTTGTGGAGTAATGGTTAACTAGCGGTTGGTTTGAGAAGTAATGGTTAACTAGCGATTGGTTTGTGAAGTAATGGTTAACCAGCGGTTGGTTTGTGGAGTAATGGTTAACTAGCGGTTGGTTTGTGGAGTAATGGTTAACTAGCGGTTGGTTTGCGCAGTAATTGTTAACTAGCGGTTGGTTTGTGCATTAATTGTTAACTAGCGGTTGGTTTGTGGAGTATAATGGTTAACTAGCGTTTGGTTTGTGCAGTAATGGTTAACTAGCGGTTGGTTTGTGGAGTAATGGTTAACTAGCGGTTGGTTTGTGGAGTAATGGTTAACTAGCGGTTGGTTTGTGGAGTAATGGTTAACTAGCGGTTAGTTTGTGGAGTATAATGGTTAACTAGCGGTTGGTTTGTGGAGTATAATGGTTAACTAGTGGTTGGTTTGTGGAGTATAATGGTTAACTAGCGGTTGGTTTGTGGAGTATAATGGTTAACTAGTGGTTGGTTTGTGGAGTAGCTGTTCGGTTAAACCTTTTCGGTTATTCCTTTTCGGTTTACTTTTTAGAAACCCTTTGGTCGGCATTATATTTTGTTTGGTTTGAATATTATATAGAACTGACCTTTGCTCTTTAAATACAACCAATTAGCAGACTTATAATAGGGGCATAGAAAAACCAAATATCTTTTCGTTGATAGTGCGCGCCCCAAGCAGATATTTCAATAAAACGTATATTTCAACACTCAACACCTCGGATTACAACCTAGAATATTACAGCTCAACACCTAATCCCTGTGTCGACTCTAGTTACCGACGAGGTGTGTTTGCACGTGGAAATTACTTTCTGCCGCTAATCCGCTTTCTGGCTGTTCCCATGGGAACCGCGCCAGTATTGGCTCATTGGAGAACCAAATACTAATGCGCCAAATTGGGCTATAAAACGCGCTTTAAATTAAAAAATTATAGCCGTTTTCCAGATTCAGCTATATAGGCTCCGTCTCCCACTGCATCACCATTGACAAACTACACGACTGAAACCACAGACGGAGATGAAGCTGGGGTTTGGAAAACGGCCCATAATCTTTGGAAACAATATTTCGTCGATTGCCCGAAAGTTTTTTTTTTTTTGTTTTTTTAATATTTTGTCTCGAGCGTTAAAGAGATATCAAATAGATTGCACTTAACACTGTTTGACTTTGAGTCTCCGCGATGTGTTTAATTTATCGTGTTTTCTGTTCCTTTATTTGTTTTGTAATTCCTACCTGATTTATAGGCCTAGTAATAATTGTGATATTTATAGCTTGATTATGCGGTTGGTCTTTCCACGAACTAGCGAAATCACACGGCTGTAAATAAAGCTATTTCCAACCCTCCTATAATTATAAGGAACTGCCGTCCAACATGTTCCATCATATCCAATCGTAACCCCACAGGACAGAGACGGTTTAGAAACCCTTTTAATATCGGCAATCAGGGAACATTCAACCTGAAACGATGCCGCCTTTGGGTGGCTGCTTAGCTCAATTTAATGGATTGATTGCTATTTATTTTTGGTCTATAGTCTGTGTATGTTCTATGTTTTCCCACCCACCTATATAGGGCCTACACGGGGAAGATGTGCGTGTTCACAGAAAATAAAGTAACCGAGAAATGGTAGGCCTAATGCCGAGCGATAACAGTTCAGAAAATCCCCCAATAAGGGCAACTTTAGGGTGTAATAACCCCCCCCCCCACATACTACCTTCATTATGATGATTTTAACATACATTTTTACGGAGAGAAAGTTGTAGGTCAAAACAAAATCGCTACTATCCTTCAAGTGGATTGGTTGTCTAGACGCATATTAAAATTAAGTGACTAATATTTGATGGTCGCCAAACAGTCTAGAGAATCAAATCATATTTCATCCTCGGGACATTATTTGTCTTGACCACGTCACCTCAATGCACTTTGCCCAATTTGTTTCCTCAACAATACCCAGCGGTGAGTGGAGTGTTTTTGCCGCGAATTGAGCAAACATCCCTCTTTGCTTAAGTCTTTGTTTAATCAGAGAGTTCCGGGGATCAAGAAGGAATCGAGTCTCAAAAAGTCTGCAAACACACACGCATCCTGTTACATCCCTTTAATTTCCTACTCTTGTTTTGGGGGGAATTATCGCCTACACGGACAAACATAACGCGTAATTCGATGACTGTATTTAGAATCAAAATTAATATTGGATCCCAATCTCGCAAACCCGAGTTTGTCAATTTTTCCAACCAAGGGTTAACAAACTCTTAATACGACGGTGTTGACTTTTGATGACGTGTAAGAATGGGCGCTGTGGTCCAGTTGTTACAGGTTCGATTCCCGTGTACGTGGGTTTGAACAATGGAAGCAACAGGGTGCTCGTGTTCTTGGGCAAGTCACTTTACTACAATTGCCTCTCCTCACCAATGAGTATAAATGCAGGGTTCATGTACCTGTGAAGGTTGAACCCACATGCGCTGATCTTGAGCTGCCGCATAAAATGGTCTCTATCGTTCCTGGAACCAATTTTATAAAGCTGTTAAGCGTACAAATTGCTTAAGCACAAAACAATCTTGCTTAGTAAAACCATGGCTCCATGGTAAAACCAGCTTACCAGCCACATCTCCATGTGATGCACATTATTTGTGATTGGTATTTAGCTGTTGTTAGCTTAGCATATCGATCACATGAAATTTTGGCCCCTAACTCGATTTACCAAGCAAGGTATGTGTGCTTACGCAACTATTTTTGCTTAAGCAGCTCTATGAAATTGGCCCCTGATTAACAGGGATAATAATTTCGCGCCACATCATTGCCAACTTCAGCGCGTGTGCCGCCTACTGGCGGCCACAGAGGGCGCACCATGCTCCGATGACAATGATACCACCTTGTACTTTGGATTAAGAATTCGCCGTGTCCAAAGTAGGCCGTGTCCGAAATACGTCTATTGTCAGCCTGTTCACGTGATGGTCTAACACCCAGACAATAGCCACAGACTAGACAAGAGATTCGGACGCGGCCATTAATAATATACAGTGACAACCACGACTTCAACTATGCAGTCATTTGAGCGCCCTCACTTGCTCAAATTAAGTATGACGTTCTAGGCTCTTTGATAGTGCGTTTTGATAGATTAATCAAAGCTTCACTTTATTTCATTTCAATCGTTTTGGTTTTTTCCCCCTCAATAACTAGCAGTTTCGGAAGAGAGTGTCTATTTTACCATGGACTCCTACACCACAACCATCCCCAGTAATTACCCGGCCCACCAGGCTATCGTGCAGGTCTACACCCGGGTGACACCGCCCAACGCTAGCGCGTCGTACGCGCTGGAGGTGATCCAGAGTTTTAGAAGCGATGGGCGGGCCAGTCACGGCCAAGACGGAGGCAGAGAGATGGGTCACCTTTTCGCGATCGAGCAGCAAACGGGGAGGATTTTTCTGCAAGAGTCCGTCGACGCGAGAGGAATTTTACCAGGTAAAAAGAAGAACTCATAATATTTGCTAATTTTATTTATAAATACTTGACAGTTTAGTCATTCCTAGTATTGGTCGAGAGCCCGTCACTTTGGTCGTTTTAAACAACAATATTATAAACACTTCCTATGTCACACTAAATGTTGACTCCTATGTACTCTAACAATTAAGGGAGAAAACAGAAAGATAGGGTAAAATTGAAATATATTCTAATTGATTATTTGCTCTTTTTCCTCTCCCTGCTATAGCAGAGATATAAAGGCCGTTTGCAAGTCCTAATTCGCTTTCAGTTTTTCACAGCCAGAGTTCTTTTTTACTTCTCAATTTACAGACTGGAACTTCACTTTACAGATTTCTGCCTGGACCCAGCGAGAAAATCCCGGACTATTTGACCTTGACGCCGGTCCACCGGCTGCCCTGGCTTTAGTGACGGTGCGCATCGCCCCATCGCCCCCTCCCTGCGCCTGTTTTGGAGATGCCGGCTACGCGTTTCGGCTCCGGCCTGACGCCGATGAAGGTGCCTTCGGAGCCCTCTGGTCCGATCCGCAGTGCTTGTCCGCCAATGGTGCCTCTTTGAAATACTCATTTTTACCCGGTACGGAACTGATTACAATCCTGCCACCGATTCACTGTCGTGGATTATGTACATGTCAACATTCTAATCGGACGATTAGAGTACCACTGGTATTTATTCTGAAGATACAATTGATAACTTTCTAATTAACTGACTTTGTTCGTTATGTAGGTCAGTCCTTGAAAACTAGTATAAGGCCTCGAAAGGAGTTGCGCGGGCGATTACACTACTTCAGTCTTTTTTTTCAAATTTCACTTCATTTTTCTTGCCACTTTTTGTCATTTAGACCAAAATTCTGAAGGTGTGTACATTGATAACCAGACATCGGAGTTAATTTTGATACGCCGCTCTGCTGCGGCCACCCCGCTGCAATCCAGGAATGTAACGGTGAAATGCACAGCAGTCGATTATGCGGGAGGCGGGAACCAGACTCAAACGGAAACCAGGGTGATTGCTATCTTGGTCGAACCGGTGCCCGATTACGTCATTAGCGTCAGACAAGATAGGTCAAAGGTCAGTTCTGAAGCCTGCGTTTATCCAGCATCTGTGAACACAAAAATAAACAAAAATCTGCGTCACAATATTCACTATAAAATTGCAGCAAACGTAATTGGTGTATATTATTTTTAAGTGTTGCGCATACATAAACACAGTGTTTGATTGCACTTTTAGGGAGATCACATCGTGTGGATCCAGACGAACGACCCAATAGTCCAGAGCTGGCAAACAATCGACGTTTCGTTGGCGGGAAAACACCAAGATGCCTACGCTTTTATCCAATCAACAAGCGCGTCACCAACGTCAACTCTGGTGCATTCGAGCGAGAAAGTTATTGGAGGTAAGAAGATAAAGAGCCCCCTTGTGACCACACAAATGTAATGACCGGTGAATCAAACTTGGTATGAATATAAACATTGTCATGATTAGTATGCGTACAAACTACTAGTTGAATTGAAGAAAGTGTTTAGAGATTTTGATAATTCACAAAGAAGTTGTTTTTGATTTCTGTTTTAGAGCTCACTCTCAATCATACCTTCCCATGGTGCTTTGCGGCCCGTCACGTCCTTACCGTGTATCTACGAGACGACGTCAACCAATCGGAAGCCGCCCAGCTCGTGGCTGTCACCGTGCAGATCAACATACGGGCGCTCAGAAATGAACGGAATCTCACATTACACCGAAACGCATCCTTATACACTCGAGTAAGAAAGAATAGGCCATTGAAATAATTAATAATATCTATTCTACTACATTGTTAGATGAAACATTTCAAATAACATTCCAATTATACTAAATAACTGTTTTCTATCATTATAGTTTTACAGTTTGGCAACATTGTATTTGGAATCTACATCATTGAAACATTCTATATGTCGAAATTCATGTGCTGTATTAGTAGTGGGCATCAGGAAATTAAGAACATAGGAACATTATAGCGATCATCCCATGTTTACCGCTTAAGCTTGATGACCGTGCAAAGAGCAAATACTTGTAAGTCTATAGTCGTAACCCCAGACTCCTTGCTCGGGTTTCCTTTCTGATCAGGTCGCGGCTCTAGAATTCCCACCGTGTGAACCCATGAGCACCCTCCTGTGGCAACCCCCTGCGAGCCTCGTCCAAGATGGCGCCCTCCTTAGCCTCGAGAGCTCCTCGCTTCCGTTGTTGGTCTACGTGGGCGACACTTCGGCCCTGTCCAACCGAAGCCTGACGCGGTACGCGGCTGCCGTACGTAGGCATGTGGGCTGGCACGACGGCAGTCTCACGGTCGAGTTGGTACTCTGGATAAAGATCACGGGAGAGCGTAAGTTGCAGATGACGTTCACAGATGACGTTTAGCATGGTAAAGAGTAAATGGGCGTCTCTAGATCCCTCGCGTCATGATTATTAAGGATTTCAACAATGACGCTGAAATGTATTGTAGTTTAGTTACACTTAAGACATGTTAGCCTCTCACGGTAGCTTAGTAGATAATGGGTTTAGGTTCCAGATCATCAGATTGAGATTATAGTTCTAGCTCGGATCCTTTATCACTGACTATTTTAGTCCTTACGTTTATTCAAATTAATGCAATCGGGAATATTTGTTTCGCTTGCAGGTGAGGCAACAGAAACCTACGGTAAGTGCGTTAATTACATTAATCTTCTGAAATGCTCATTTGCCCATAAAACCTATTTTTGGGGTAGGATTTTACCAATTTGTACGTAATTTGTACGTAATTTGTACGTAATTTGTACGTAATTTGTACGTAATTTGTACGTAATTTGTACGTAATTGGTACCTAATTTGTACCTAATTTGTACCTAATTTGTACCTAATTTGTACGTAATTTGTACGTAATTTGTACGTAATTGGTACCTAATTGGTACCTAATTGGTACCTAATTGGTACCTAATTGGTACCTAATTGGTACCTACCTAATTTGTACCTAATTTGTATGCCTACCTAGCTACTTGCTCATGGCACAAAACCAAGGAAGATTGCATCAACAACTGCGGCATAGGCGCGCCAGACGGCCGCTGCAAATGGCGGCAGCAGCCGGATGACAATAATATCACGACAAACTTCTCAACCTGTTCACCAGACTTCGGCACCTGCCCCAACGCCAGCTGCGACGGTCTAGAGAGGCGGTTCCCACGGCTGTGCCCACAGGACTGCATCGGTGAGCCACAGGCACATAATGTCATGCCCACCACATGACAAAATAGCCGAGAAAACCTATAATAAAGAACAACACGTATGCATTTGTAGGCTTCATATTTTGTTTTATCCTCTAACTTTTTTCTCTTGTTTTCTTTCAACAGAACACACGGCCAGGAGGATGGTGTTTGCGATGAAACTCAACGACAATGGCGTGGGTATCATGCGCGCCATAGGCCCATGTTCATGTGACTTGGACGGCTTAGATTGCATGTGCATGAATACAATCCCTCTCGTCAATTCGCCCCGTCTCATCACCAAGTTGCAGCAGCAACGTGTGGATCGTACGTAGCAATCAATATTCATTTGCCCGTATCCACTGCCTATGCTGGGCGCTTGGAAGCGCTGATGCGCCCTAATTAGATAGATGTTATGTGACCTGTGAACTCGTGGTTGTCAGTTTCGCGGCTTATTTACGCTGCGCGGAAATCTGTAAAGCTGCATTAGCGTTTTCCAGCGCCCAGTATGGACGATGGACAGGAGCTAATACAACTTAGCTATTTTGTGCAAATACGCATGCGTGACCCACATCACGTGATTGAAGTCTTGTATATGTGATGTGACGTCACTTCAGTGGGCTTGTACTTTGAGCAAAGGTCGGATGGACACCGTAGTATGTATTTATTTATTTGCGTGTATTTTATTTCAATTAATTATTTATTAATTATTAACTAGGGTCCTAGTCGCAAGACTAAACTGGTCACGGGTAATCGCAGGTACTAGTGGGACTAGGGTTAGATTCTAAACCAACAATGTTGACAGACAACATTTTGAAAGTGGCGTAATTATTGGTGTTTTTGCATGCTCAGCAACCACGGTAGACCCGGTTCCCTATTCACTTCTGACAACAGTGACCCCACGTCGCCCGGCTCGACCCGCTTCTAGCGTCGGATCTGCTCCCAGCGCCGGCGAGTGCACCTTCTGCGACACGCTGTTTTCAGTAGTGGCTGTGGTCTTGGCGCTGTGCGTCGTTGCGTTCCTGCTCTACAGACGGGTCAGTCGCGGCTCCCCGCTCCGTCGTCTGTTCGCCAGTAAGGGTCGCGACTACAAACCACCTGCCGTGATCGGTGGGTCAGACTCTCGTCTTAACTCAGTGCTGTCCGAGTGTTCAGATGACGGGCTGCACCTCAGCAAGGGCTCCCTCACGCGACTGAAAACCGAGGTCAGTATGATTCAGGAGATTAGGAGATTCAGGAGATTAGCGTAATAGGCCCTGTGATATTAGTGTGATTTTTATCAATTTTCTGTGTAATCAGTCAACAAAGTTGAATTCTGCACGCAAATTCAGTGAAAACTGTATCGCTCATCTTCTACTTTGATAAGTTTGCGGCTCACCCTTGTATACAACCCACCTTGTAACAAGGGTCGTACATGAACACCAACGCCATTTGTTTCGAATGTGAGAAATATCTAGGATACCCAGAACGCCCTCGCTTTCTTTTGGTTTACAGTTTGACCCGAAGTGGGAGTTTTCTCGCCGAAATCTCGTGCTGGACAAGGTGCTCGGGGAAGGGGAGTTTGGCTGCGTGGTACGGGCGCAGGCGCTTAGCCTACGCGGACACACTGGTTACACGACAGTGGCTGTGAAAATGCTGAAAGGTAAGTGACAATAACTGGTCCATAGAGGGTGGTCCAAAAATAAGAACTGCAACCTCATCTTTCCAAAAAAATGTATGGCTAGGAAATGTTGCCGCCGACAATTGATTGTTGGACAATAAAGCCAAACGCCGTGACCAAGACTAGTGAAGAGCTGACGTTGTTGGAGATGCCATCACCCTGAAATGTACCAACTACCATATAAGTCACCGAGTCATGCTAACATTGTTCACCACAGGCTCATACTCCACAGACGACTTACGAGATCTGATTACCGAGATGAACCTGCTGAAGGACCTCAATCATCCAAACGTTGTCAAGCTATTGGGTGCGTCAACACAAAAGGGTAAGTGTGCAACACAAAAAGAGTAAATCTGCAACCAAAAAAGGCCGAGTCTGCAACCCCCAAAAGCCGAGTCTGCAACCCCAAAAGGCCGAATCTGCGACCCCAAAAGGCCGAGTCTGCGACCCCAAAAGGCCGAGTTTTCAACCCCAAAAGGCCGAGTCTGCGACCCCAAAAGGCCGAGTCTGCGACCCCAAAAGGCCGAGTCTGCGACCCCAAAAGGCCGAGTCTGCAACCCCAAAAGGCCAAGTCTGCAACCCCAAAAGGCCAAGTCTGCAACCCCAAAAGGCCGAGTCTGCAACCCCAAAAGGCCGAGCCTGCCTGCAAGAAAAGAACCGCAACGCCAACCTAACCTTTCTGTTTTCCTTTTATATCATAGGTCCACTCTATGTCATTGTGGAATACTGCCGCCACGGCTGCCTTCGCGACTTTCTGCGGCGGAACCGCTCGACGGCTGTGGATCCCGACGACAACTGTTCGCTGCAGGGCTACGACAAGATTAACGAAGACGAAGGCGACAGGACTCAGATCGTCTATAACAATCGAGACTTGCTGTCTTTCGCCTGGCAGATATGCAAAGGAATGCAGTATTTGGCAATGCTGAAGGTGTTTAAGATGCTCTACATAAATAGCAGTTTATTCATTAGGCTATGGTTTAATCCTTGTGGCAACATACGCGATTTATTAGAGTACTTTATTACAGCAACACAGCTCAGCCTCACTACGTTAACGTAACTAAACCCGAGTATTAACGAGGCTGGAACCGAATGACATCGTCCTGATCGGAAACATCCAATTATGTGACCGATCTTCACTCGTGCTTCGAGCATTTCCCCCAACTGCAACTTGGTCATCCTTTATACATACCCCTCCTTTAAATAATTGTCACCCTTAGTTCGTCCGCTTGCTATTTTTTTCCCGCCTAACGTATTTGGCTACTGTTTGTAGCGAGACAATTAAATTACCTCCCTTATTTGGTTAAGCTGCATCCAAGGAAGCTGTGATTTCTTTTCCCCCCGATTTAGCTGGTGCACCGCGATCTGGCGGCCAGGAATATTCTGGTGTCAGAGGGCATGGTGATCAAGGTGTCTGACTTCGGACTGACCAGAGATCTGTATGAGAGTGGTACTTACGTCAAGACCAGTAAGGTGAGAGGAGGCGTCCAGATACCAGTCCATGTAGTGGCCCCCTGGGGCCAATTCCATGGAGCTGCTAAGCACAAACATTTGCTTAGCACTACAAAGTCTTGCTTAGCCAAAACTCCACGTTGTTTTTTTCATGCTAAGCAAAAACCAACTAAATATCAGTCGGAAACAATTGTTTTCTCGGAATATACAGAATTCACAGACACACAACTTCATTAGGTTAGTTGTCAAGCACCTTTTTAAATATATTGTTAACACTTTTGCTGCTTTAAACGATAACAAAACAATGCACAATTGACACAGCTTTAACAGAAGAAAATTAGGTTTTCCGCACTGAGAAATTGCCCTTATAGATCATAAATCGATTAAATGGCTTATTTGTCCTGCAGAGTCGAATTCCAATGAAATGGATGGCGCCCGAGTCACTTTTCGATAACATTTACACCACAAAAACAGACATGTAAGTTCAAAACATTCACTTCTTGTTTACCTATATATTTACGATAAATGTGTTTAGTTAATACGCAAATAATAAATAAACATACACCAAATTTAACTTGCAATACAAACGAGTATTAAAAAACCTGCAATATTACAATTTTGTGGTGCGATCAAGCAAAATAAGCCTTAAGTCGCGAATTCTGATATTCAGATATGGGTCAGACTGGTTGTAGCGTAACAGGGAAACTATTCATCTTTCACA
Source organism: Crossaster papposus (assembly GCA_037893245.1). Lineage (NCBI taxonomy): Eukaryota > Metazoa > Echinodermata > Asteroidea > Velatida > Solasteridae > Crossaster > Crossaster papposus. The sequence goes on along the minus strand of JBAIAA010000682.1, from coordinate 39,800 downwards.
AAGTAACAACAATAAATTCTTAATATTTTTTGTTGTTGAAATGCCAACATTTGTTTAGCTGGTCGTTCGGTGTTCTATTCTGGGAGATCTCGACCATGGGGGCCATGCCGTACCCAGGTATGATGTCCCACAAACTCTGTCAGCTGCTACGTCAGGGATACCGGCTGGAACGACCCGATGGCTGCGCGGAAGAAATGTAAGATACAGGCTAGTCTGGTACCCTGACCCAACAACGCTATTTTTGCTATTGATGTTCAATTTGGAAATAACCCAGTCCTGACGCTAATTTAGCAGTTGTGTACAAAGTCTACGAAGAGTCGAGAACATTTTCCAAGTATTTCCTATAACAAAATTAGAAATTTTTCTCAGTCCCAGATTCATGTCTTTTCAAACAAATCGTCAGGTTCCAAAATTCTTTATTCTATTTTATGCAAAAGTGAGCAAATTGTGGATCGTCAAGCATATTGCTGTTGACATTTATACAACACATTTACTCCCGGAAATGCGCACATCGATTTCAAGCGTTTACGATAATACCCGAATGTTATTATTTTGAATGTATTTGGAAACTTCGGACGTTTTTGGAAACGGATGTTGATGTATAATATCTCCTTTAACAACAACCGGACATCTGCTCTGTATAGTGGCTGGATACTGTACATTTCTTTAAATGTAATTTAAGGCGTGTTAATTGCTTCATTTGTTTTAGATATAACATAATGCAGCAGTGCTGGCTGAGTAATCCCAAAGACCGGCCCGACTTTGAAGTGGTCGGCGCCATGTTGGAGCGTATCATGGAAAAAGACGCTGTAAGTTGCGTTTTTGGTTTAAAAAGGTTAATGTACCTTTTGCAGTTATCCAAAAGTAACCAATTAAAATACCGTGGAAAAGCTTACTTATTGACATGGTGTTTTCCCCATTGGTTTTAACCATATTCACTCACGAAAGATGCCGGAAAATGGGTTAAAATAAACTGTACAAAGCCTGGGTGCTGGACTTAGCTGTAGCGGGAAGGGGGGCACGTTTACCAGATGGACACATTTACCGTTGAACAGAAACTGGACGGGAACAGATTTACCGAGGTAATTCCGTTCCACCGGACACATTTACCGGGTTGCAACCAGATACATCAGACGGACAGGTTTCTCGACTACACCGGTGTTCATTTGTTTATCATTTTCTTCATCGCTTCGTTTGATCCGTGTGACGACCACAGTGTTATTTACGGTGCATATCATGTTGGTTTACTTGTCGATTTTGTTGTGAAATGATTTTTGCAGGACTACTTGGATCTGTCGTGTCTACCTTACGGGGAGTGTTCGGACAAGGAGGGCAATTCAAGCAGTGTAGCCGAGGAGGCTGCCCCGGTCAGTAACGCCGTGCCCCTGCTGCTGATCCACACTCCAGACTCCACGGAGATCATGCCCTTGTCGGTGTCTCTCAGGAAAGACCATCATTTGACAGACGATCTGCACCTCAAAGAAATAAGTACGTTTCCTTGGGGATTTTATACGGCTATCTTAAAAGGTTTTTGAAACCTTTACCTTATCTTCGGCTTCGCCTCCGATTTCCGAATAACTTAGAAGCAAATAGAAATGGAAGCAAATAGAAATATTGAAACTTTGGGGTTTAAATATCGACCGATCGAAAGTTTCTGAAGCATAAAAGGCACCACAATGTGGCTGGAGTTCCTGCGAGATTGTTAGGTCGCCATACAAAGCTTGGGGTGCTATTGATAATACACTAGGACAAAATGTTTGCAGGGATAAGCACTTAAAAAGTGCGACCAAAATGACAACCCTAACCCTAGCGCCAATGGTGCCAAAGTGTGGCTACCCTAACACTAACCCTAACACTAACACTAACCCTAACACTAACAAAGCCGCACGACGATGTCGTTACCAAAGTTACCAAAGCCATTGCAGTTTTTGGAAGACCCTATTTTTTTCTCTTCGAAATCATGCATCTGTATTTGCAATGACCTTTCGTACCCGACATCTGGCTCGATCCTGCCGACATTTAGTATGTACGGTGGGGCTAATCAAATACCCAACATGTCCGTTTTTTAATTGCTTGTTTGTTTGTCGTTTGGACTCTCCAGTTGCGGAAGAAGAGACAAACGTGGACTCGGGCCCCCTCTACGGGGACATGGATCCTTGTCGTCTCTATAGCAACATTAACAACAACTTTATCACGGACCACATTTGCAAGACAACCAGCGAACCCAACCTGACCTCCACGAGCGAGCGTATTCCTGGAGTGACGGTGTTTGAATTATAGCGCCCTCTGCTGGTCGAACTAACCACAGGTGTGACCGTTGGAAAGCTTCTCTGAAAACAGAGGGCGCCCTTTAGGTACACCCCTTCAAAAAGTTCATTTTCACGTGCAATTGCCTTTCGCACCATATTAAAACTGCATAATTATTTCATCAAGATTTCCAAAAGTGACACTTTTAGAAATCTTACGATATTAATGCTACTAGTCTTTGGTATTTTGTCTTTTTCTTGCAACCTTGCACATTTTCCTTTACGTTTGCCCGGATAATCCTTCACAGGGGATTCGCTTTATACAAGCAAATGTCGCATTGTTAAATGGGTACTATGTCCTGGAATCGCCCAATTGGGCTACAAAACGCATTTTGAACAAAATGTTAATCAGAAAAAGGAAATTTAAAAATAGGATATAAACATTCACAACGAGTTTTGGAGTCCACTTTTGTGGCTCTCAAAACTCGAGTCTTGATTCCAGCCGTAACTTCTAGACACCACAACGTGTATCGTGCATTAAATGAACACGTCGTGTCCGATGTAAACAACCGAGGTTTTCCCATCTTTTCTTGGGAATTGAAAGACATTAGGTTGGTTTCCTTTCAACCAGATGTTTGAAATAGGATAAGTAAACAATCCAAAACATGACACTTTCGGGAATTTCGCGACTCGGTGTCTGTTTTATAACAATTCATTACCGTTACCCTAACGAGTTTGCTTTCAACTTGAGGTTTAGATGAACTGTAAAGTATTGGGGGTATTTAAATGTTTCTCATAGTTTTTGTTTGTACACCCCCCCCCCCCCCTCTCTCTCTCTTATTTGTTTTTTGTTTGTAATACAAAAGACGAACATATTTACATCATAATTATCCATGTCTTACACTCTATCTCCCACTTGTTCCACTTCTCTCATTGTATTTGTGAGCTCCCATCCTTACAACTTAAAGGTATGACTGAGTTCACAAAGTAGCCAACCAAATCATTGTTGAAAAGCTTAATGGTTTGAAAGATACTAATAAAACTAAACTCCCTGTGAAATGATCCCCTCTGGCAGGCTGTCATCTTGGAGAAAAAAATGAAAATAGGTCATTTCCAAAGATGTGTCTCAGAGACACATTTGTGGAAAGTTTCGGCTGTAGTAAGCGTTGACACGACGCACACGCAATGATAGGTGCTACTGCCAGTTCAGTGCGTGACATCGCAAAGGCTGCGATTCGGCAAAGAAAAAAGAACAATGTTGGGCAAAAATACGGCATTTTTTATTTGAGAAAAAAAGAGAAGAATTTAAAGGTGAATAGTATTTTTCACCAAATTTAAAAGTTTTATTAAATGAATATTACACCTGAGTATATTTGTAGGAAATAGCCATTTCTGTAGTTATCTAGTCAGCTTTCCTTGCGGTTTATTTGTGTATTAAAACACCTGTGAGGCATTCTTATTTTGGGGTTAAAATGTTTGCAAAGTTCATTTTGTTTTTTTCATTTTAAATACTTCATTTTTTTGACAACTGAGGGCGCTGTTGCCGTGACGTCACTTCAGCAACACACCTCTCGATCAAAAAGTCGAAACAAATCAGAAATTGACAATTTTCCTACGATTTGTTTAACAATTTTACCTCGTGTTTTAAGCTTTTATTGAATGGTATGTGCCTCAACGCTCGTGCCCCTATAATGTACGTGCCTTCCGTCAGTACTGCTCGATATGGCGTGATATGTGCTGCAAAGTGATTGAGGACTAATAATACACGGACTCATTGTATCATAGCGCGTTCCCTGTGAGGTTTCAAATGAGGTCATCATGCACCAGACGCTATGAACATCTAACAAATTGAACATGGTTCACTTACATGGGACTCCGTCAGCCTTTTGGAGGTATGATTGACACAATAGGAGGGCGCTGTTCAAGTCCCATTGAAAACAGTGTAAAATCAACAATGTTTAGGACCAAGTTTCATGCACACCGACATCACTGAAGTTTATCAAACAACAATCAGATTATTGTCTTGGTCTTTATCTTTCCATTTCTTTTCAATTTTTAGTAGGTTACATTTTTTAATATTCACACCAAAAGAAACTCACCTTTCAAAAAGTGATACTTCCCGAGCCTGAAAGCAGCCATTTTACAAATGGCATCACTCCACATTCTAGGGCAATTAGGATTCATTTTTCAACTGTAATTTTGTCAAGTCTGCCCTCAGATTGAAGCTAAAAAAACAGGGAGTTGATTCTATGCTATATTTACACAATTCCACCATTTCTTTCACCAAACGGCATCCTTTTTCAAAATAAATTGTGGGGGGGCACATTTCATGCAAATGACCTCGCGTAGAAATTTTCCTTTCAATTAGGGTATTGCACCCTTTGGTATTTACCCAAACCAAACGGCTCCTTCATAGTATGTCAGCCATATCTACAAAGGCTAACGGGAGTCAAAACTAAATGCAACACGTACCAGAAAAGCGTTCAAAATGGGCTTTTTAATTGGTCGTTTAAACATACCCACGTGTTGGCTCTCGATCAATAGGAACACGCCA